>JACXIK010000002.1:3533288-4757250 GCA_014737385.1 Bombus superbus
GCAATTTTGATTATGAATTTCCGGAATTTCTAAGAGAGTAATACATATTAGAGTTTCCTTTGTTTACTTAAAAATTAATCCTTCGTTTCAAATTAGATTTAAACGTATTAACGTTTCATTAATTGTATAATATTGTATAATATTTGCACTAGTATAGTATAATATTTGAACTAGCTTTTGTTTCATATATACAGATTAGTTTTATTTTTGTTTTAAGAATTAGCGTTGCGGCTTGCAATCGCGATTGTTTTAATTAGTCTTCTAGTTAGAGTTGCGTCGATGAATGATCGCGTTTTTTAAAGTAGCGTTGCGCTTATATTATGCCCAATCTTCTTCCACTGAACTGTGGAAGCACGTTCCTGTTCCTGGATCATCGGATGCAGTTTCACCAGTAGCCTTTTACATGGCTACGCTGGACCGTTATTAGTGTTGCGAATATTTAAATCTGAGTGTATAGATTAGTAATTATTAGCGTTGCGCAAATAATTCATACGGGAATTTTCTATCTTTTTTTTTGTTTTTTTTATCAATAGTAAATTAATAAATATTGCAAAAATGATAAAGCACTCATCGCGATTTGATTTGAGAATTTTTTACTTTATAGCTACATATAGTAAATTAGAGTTTGCGAAATAGAATGAATATTCCACTTACGGTTGTTCGGTACGGTTTTATTAGACAGATTAAATTAGATTATCAATTAAGTAAGGGTTTTCTTGGTAGTAGCAAATAAGATGCTTTCAAGTTGCTTTCAGGTTGCTTTCAGTGCTTTCAAGTTGCTTTCAGTACTTTCAATGGTTTCAAGTTGCTTTCAGTGCTTTCAAGTTGCTTTCAATGCTTTCAAGTTGCTTTCAATGCTTTCAATGCTTTCAAGTTTGCTTTCAATGCTTTCAATGCTTTCAATGATTTCAATGCTTTCAAGTTGCTTTCAAGTTGCTTTCAATGGTTTCAAATTGCTTTCAATGGTTTCAAATTGCTTTCAATGGTTTCAAATTGCTTTCAATGCTTCCAAGTTGCTTTCAATGTTTTCAAGTTACTTTCAATGGTTTCAAGTTGCTTTCAAGTTGCTTTTAATGGTTTCAAGTCGCTTTCAAGTTGCTTTCAATGCTTTTAATAGTTTCAAGTTGCTTTCAATGCTTTTAATAGTTTCAAGTTGCTTTCAATGCTTTCAAGTTGCTTGCAATGCTTTCAAGTTGCTTTCAATGCTTTCAAGTTGCTTTCAATGCTTTCAAGTTGCTTGCAATGCTTTCAAGTTGCTTGCAATGCTTTCAAGTTGCTTTCAATGCTTTCAAGTTGCTTTCAATGCTTTCAAGTTGCTTTCAGTGGTTTCAAATTGCTTTCAATGCTTTCAATGATTTCAATGCTTTCAAGTTGCTTTCAATGGTTTCAAATTGCTTTCAATGGTTTCAAATTGCTTTCAATGCTTCCAAGTTGCTTTCAATGTTTTCTAGTTACTTTCAATGGTTTCAAGTTGCTGTCAAGTTGCTTTCAAGTTGCTTTCAATGCTTTCAAGTTGCTTTCGATGCTTTCAAGTTGCTTTCGATGCTTTCAAGTTGCTTTCGATGCTTTCAAGTTGCTTTCAATGCTTTCAATTCTTGCAGCTAGTTTTGGATTAAATTAAGGTACTATTTAGTAGTAGTAGTAATAGTATTTAAGTTTTGTATCTGGTTTAACTTTTCGCGTCGGCTTTTTAACGTTGCTTTTGATGTTCCTTTTGCGCAACGATCAAAGGATTGAACGTTTTGCAAATACACATCAAAAGAAGAATTGGCTCAAATTTTTTAAGACAAAATTAGTAAATTTTTGCGTAAAAGGAAGGGTGGATGGGACCGTGGATAGGGAGGGTCTCCACTCGCAGCAACCTCCACGCGGTGAGACCCGGGCAATCAGTATTGTTTCATATATAATTACTAATTGCATTACTATACGTAATACAATTATTAATTATATAACAAATAATACGAGCTAATTGGCTGCGATCGCGATTATCTTTTTTTGTAGCTTTTTGTTACTTCATTTACATTCAAAAAACTTTTTAGAAAATTGTATGTATCAGAATTAATCCTGTTTTTAATTGTATAAAATTACTAAGTCGCGTGGTTTGGTTTCTTCGATGATAATTACAGTGTTCAAATATGATTATGTGAATCCCTATACTATACCTATTGTAACTAATGAACTATAATATACGGTACTTCTTTGCTTTAAGATAATTTTACGTTTTCTTCTTCCAATGCTTAAAAACTCTTTATCTAAATGGGGCCCGAGCGTAGTTACCTCCTCGTGGTGGGTCCCGGTAATTGGTATCGTTTTTCAAATAATGATACACGAAGTAGCATTTTGACTATTAAACAATTAATGTAACGTCGAAAACGACATATACTAATATTTCCGGGTACCACTGTTTGAGAAACGATATCAAGCTAAAAATTACTTTAATATGGTCCAGTTTGGATCACCAAAAGCCACGAAGAGAATTTTGGATGATCTAAACTAGTTTCTGTGTCTTTTTTTCTGGTTCAGAATTTGTTTCTGAGTCTTTTTTTCTGGTTCAGAATTTGTTTCTGTGTCTTTTTTTCTGGTTCAGAATTTGTTTCTGAGTCTTTTTTTCTGGTTCAGAATTTGTTTCTGGGTCTTTTTTTCTGGTTCAGAATGTGTGTCGTGGTCTTTTTTTCTGGTTCAAAATTTATTTTTTGTTTTTTTTTCTGGTTTAGAATTTGTTTCTGGGTCTTTTTTTCTGGTTCAGAATTTGTTTCTGTGTCTTTCTTGGCGTCGAGTGAAGAGAGCACTCTCATACTCTATACAATATCCCTTCCCTTTCTCTTTGTTTCATTTCAATTATTACGTAGATGGAATAAGTAGATATTTAGATTTTTACGTACGTGTGATTTATGGTTAGGTAGGTTACTTTGAGGTTGTAATCTAAGTAAGTAAGTAAGATGTAGGTAGTAAATAGGTTGATACAGTAATAAAAAGCATGCCATGGTAGTAGAATCGTGGCATTTTTATGAATCCTAGTCAGGTTTCTAGTTTTCGCGTCGGTTTTTCTTCTTAAAGCTCCTTTTGCTGTTTGTTTCGTACATTGTACAAATATACATCAAAAGGAGTATTTATTTGATGATAAATAAATTTTAGATATTTTTGCGTAAAAGGAGGGTGGATGGGTCGCGGTTAGGGTGGGTCTCCATTCGCAGCACCTCCTCGCGGTGAGACCTGGGCAATCAGTATTATTTGATATATAATTACTAATTGTACCACTGTACGGCAAAGCAATTATAAAAGCAGTATAACTGGTACAATTATTAATTATATGGCAAGTAATAGGAGCTAATTGGCTGCGATCCTGACTAGGTATTCGTATCAATGCATCTATGTCAAACTTTTATGAACATTGATAATACGCTTTTTTTATGAATTATGGAGGTAAAAGCTTAGAAGAAAACATTAATCCTCTCTACTCGGAAATTTCATAGGACGATTTCCAATATGCTCTTATGGATTTCAAAAGTTTGGAGTCGCGAAAATATAATATTAAACAGTATAGTACAGCGACTCGTATGTCCCGTATGCAAGACAAGAAATTGTATATACAGTGTGAGTAGCTTCATTTTCTTTCTCTCGTTCCAAGTTAGACAAACGTGTCTTTGATAACAAACGCTGCCGGTAGAGCTACGAATTATTGTACGATGTTTACAAAGATCGATGTAATCATTGTATGGGTATGCTTTGTTTGAAATTTGGAAAGATTCGTGTAAGCGTTGCATAAAAGATGAATATTTTTGCTAATGTATACATTTTTTTTTTTTTTGTTTACATCGTTCAACTGCGTACCTGCCACCGGCTCCTGGGTCCCCCCCCTTCCTCCACCACTTTGGAAGTTACTCAGCACAGAATGCAATATACAAAAGTACTTATTTATAAGAATACTTACTCTTCTTGAGCTCCAGGGGAAACTTTATCCTCTTGCGATACCTACGACTCCACTACCGAAAGCGAAGGTTAAAGAAAGAGAAAAGAAAAATAAAAGGCTATTAACGCGTCCGTTTAAATAGCGATCGGTGAACACACTGACTCTAATTTCGCGTACGATCATTATAATTTAATTTAATAAGAGCTATTATGCTCTAATGAACGTTAAAAGTATTATTACGGAGCAAGCACTGACTCTACTGACAGCATTGCGCGCGGTCACAAATATTCCCTGAAAATAAAGCTAAATTATAGTAGAGGAATGGCAAGGATGTAAGAAAAAAAAGTGAAATGTTTTATTTTCATATTTCCCTATCAAGCGTTTGTTTGCAAAAAATACTGCTGTTTCTCAAGCTTACCATGAAAGATGGTTACGTATTGTTTATCTCTCAAAGTGTCGTAACTGATGTCATGAAAATAAAATATTAAAAATAAATATTAATAAGTATAAAACATTATTTGTAAATATTATAAAATATTTCTGAACAATATTTCTGTAACTGTAATACATACTGATTTCATAAGTTATACCGTGACTGTTTGTTACCAGAATTGGAAATACGTCTCCACGTAATAAACTATGTCGCGTTTTATAGATATTCGAATATATTTGTTAATTAAACGTGTTCGAAGAACAGATATTTATAAACGTTTGAAGAACACGACAGTATTTTGCGCGACAAAAGCTGATCGTTTAATGGCGCCTTCGACGAAATAATAAAAGTTACTGATAAAAGTCAGATGTCGCTAACGTAGAGAATTTGCGCGGGAAAAACAGCAAAATGTGTATTTCAATTTATTACATAAATATAACAAGATCTAGTCGATCTACTTTAAATTTAAAAATTTACTTAAAACATCGACTCTATTTGATTCTTTAAAATTGTATTTTGAAACATATAAATAAAATATTTAGATTGAACCGACCAAATAATTTGTTTAATTTATTTGGAATAAAAAAATAATTTAATATATTCTAACTAGCAATATAATCTTTCCTAGTTTCGACCTAATAATTTTACTTTTTGCAAATAACCACGATCCAATTTTAGCAAGTTTGATAGTTGGACTGATTATAATTCCTGAATTCGCCGCTTTAAATCATAGGGGGCGTGTCAAAACCTCTGATTTTTTACACAATCGGTATTGCAGGATATATAACATAACAACATAGCCCGTAAGATGCCAAGTCTCCGTACCACAGCCTCGGTAAATGTCTGTAATCTGTACTCCGTATAGTCTGTGTCCGTTTTTCGTCTCTGCTGTCATAGTTGTTACCGGAGAGGAAATTTCCTCTCTACTGGTACGGTACAATAAACAAAAAAATCTAAGTAATTAACACTAGGTGGAACTGCATTCGCGCGATATCTGACAAATAATAAAATGACAAACTATTTGGATCCAACCTGCAGTCTAAAAATCACGAAGATTTGAGTAAAAGCTTTTTCTTTTTTTTTTTATTTTTGTCATATACTCTAACGTCAAATTTCTGCGATATGTTTTGATAAATCGTAAGTACGATCTTACGACAGAAGTAAATGGAGAGTTGTCAAATGCAGCGTAACGCAATCATCGCATTTCAAAGGTAAGGTTGTTTATAATGTAACCGACTGAAAAATTGAATTTTTGGTTTTGTGTCAATATTTAGCAATATTTATTGCAGTTTATATAGATCAATTTTGTAACGTACAAAATAATAAGTAATATACATTTATTACATCGATTTACACTAAATTTAATATTTTACACTAAATTTATGTTTACTATTGATGCATCTGTGATTGAATTAAATTGCTACATCGTTTCTTAACTGATACAATTTAGGACATTAAGAAATGTAATAATTATAATTTCGCTGAAATAATTTTAAAAAACCTGACTTATAACGATCTATGTTATCAAAGTGTTTTCAATGTTTGAGACCATAATGTTTGATTTATTAATCCATTCAGTTCCAAAGTAGACATTTATTTCGTTTGATAATATTATTATAAATGTTACCCATTTATTTTTCAAACAACCATTGTTATTGAAAAATGCATATATTAATAAAGTAGCTCTTATATTTTTACTAAATAACAAATTTTATACATAGGATCATCTCAAGTGTTGACGATCGGATAAGATAGAGTTAAATGAATAAAAATATTAATAAAATAAGAATATATAAGGAAAAATCCAATATTATTTGTTCTTAGATGGGCAAATCGCGACTGTTGCCAGTGAAATTGCCACCAACCACCAATACAATTAATAATGGAATAGTTAAAGGAAAGATATCGTTTGTCCGAAGATTAGCAGTAGGATTTATGATCTTGGCTACACTTGGTTTACTATATGTACCAGCGTACCATTCTGCTCAAGGCCCATTTTTAGGCTTAGGTGAGACTCCATCTTCTGCAAAACACATTGGTGTTTCACATTTGGTAGCCTCAGTAGGTATGCATTCACTAACATTGCTAGAGCTTTTGTTGTGTTATAAACTAACAAGACTTGATATGTAAATCTATTTTCACTTTTCTCTTTATAATTGTTTGTCAGTTTCAAATTTGAATTCTATGGATTATAATAATGTAAGCTAAAAAATACTGTAAGAATTACATAAATAAGTATAGTTTATATAGAACATATTTACATATTACCTACTATCATATTAAATTTCCAATGAGTCAAGGAACAATTTTTTTTTATAATGATAAGTAGTAACTAATTTATTCGGTTGTATATTCATGGGAATTCATGTTAGAATTAGCAAAAAGAAAAAATAAATTTGAATAGTAGAAAAAGTATCAGCAGTATACTTCAATCTTCCTTTTTCCATCCACTTATTGTAGAATGCTTGAGTGATGCTAAAATAAAATAATTATTTAATTTCATTAAGCATGCATATGAAGTCAAAGTTTAAGGAAAAGAATTTCATGAATACAACTTTCCTTATAGAATTAAGATAAAATATTTCTGTAAATATAAATAATTTACAGCACAATTGCCAGGATGGGCATATAATACTTCAAGAGATCTTTGTGTATATATTCATCCAGAAAATACAACTTCAGTTTTAAGTCCTAATGATATTTGTTCTTCGTCGCCATATCTTTTCATAGTTATTTGTTCAGCTGTTACTAATATCCAAGCTCGAACAGCTATAAGAAGCACTTGGGCTAATAAGAATAATTTAGATAATATATATAACTCAACTGTAAAGATAGCATTTCTTTTGGGACAAAGTGATAATGATACACTTAATGTATGTATTTATGTGTAAAATTTCTTAAATGAAGACTGTTACAACAAAACCAATAACAAATTGCATTACAGAGTATAATAGCTGAAGAAAGCCATCAATACAATGATATCATTCAAGAAAAATTTTATGATACTTATAATAATTTAACGTTGAAATCTGTAATGATGTTGAAATGGATAACATCAAATTGTGGGCAAGCAAAGTATCTCATGAAAACAGATGATGATATGTTTGTAAATATTCCTACTTTAATGAAAACTTTACGATCAAAGTCACTAACTGATACATTGTTAGGTTCTCTCATCTGTAATGCCAAACCTATTTTAGATCCAAACAATAAATGGTAAGTAATATACATATTATAATATAAATATAAGATAAGAATATATAGAAAGAGAATCCATACAAATGTGTTTAATTAGGTACACACCAAAATATATGTATTCAGGGAAAATATATCCTAATTATTTATCTGGTACGGGGTATGTAATGAGTTTAGATGTGGCATTTAAATTGTATCATGCAGCATTAGCGACACCGTTACTTCACTTGGAAGATGTTTACATTACTGGTCTTTGTGCAAAACATGCAAAAATACGACCTGTAAATCATCCTGGATTTAGTTATGTTCCACGTAAACTGGATCCTTGTACATTAAAAAATGCTATTACAACACACAAAGTGAATGTGTCTAGTATGTATGTTATATGGAACAAATTGAATGATACAAGTCTCTCTTGTAGTAATCATTCTCGTATTGATAAGAAATCAGTTACATTAAGTAGAAGTGGTAGAAACATTGGATATTATACAGTGAAAAGAAGACCTATTAACAAGTGTGTTTAAATTAACTAAAATTTTTAAGTATTAAACCTGTTATTTATTATTGATTTAATATTTATTAAAACAAAATAATGCTAAGAAGTAATTCTCTGTGAGTATTATGATAATTATAAAACAGAGTCATACTAAAATTATATTGATGAAGAGAACCTTTTTTAAAGCTACGATAAGAGAGATTTGTAATTGATGTTTGAATAAAAGTTTTACAGACTATTTTTCCATTTGAATAGCAATAGTTTTTAAGAAAAATATTGTCAATTAGACTTGCTGTTATTAGTGAATCTCATTTTTTATGTAAAAAGATCTAAATAATTCAGACTTTCCAATGATGATATCTTACTTAATTTAATATAATTTTAACAAAACCTAAAAAATATATAAAACATGTTGCAAGTGTATTAAATTACACTCTTTGTCTAAATTGAAAGAATTTCACTTCGATATTTTCTCACAATTCTAAGAGAATTGTTATGACAACATATATATACATACATACATATATTTTGCTATTTGTACCTATTGCCAATAAGTCTTAGTATTTATTTCTTTAATAAAAATTTATTTAGTTCAAAATTTATTCAAAATTATAAAACATTGGTATATTTTCTTATACTCAAATATCCAAATTATTTTAGTAACTGTTTACATAATTTAAAAATTCGCCGCTTGTTATTTATTACCTATACATAATACTATATACAACTTAGTAATTTCAGTTGCGACTATTAGAAGTAGGAAATTCATCCATCCAATTTTCACTGTATGTATTTTGTGCAAAATACCATTGTTAGTGTCGTATTATGATATTTACATATCAACGACACATATATATTTAGCTAGTATGAATTTGATGTAGTCTATTGTACGCTGAAGATACATAAAATTTTGTAAAAGTTCGTTATAACGTATTAATTAATACTAGTGATGTTCATAATAATAATAATTACATTTCTTGTACTCCAACTAATCGAAACGATTACCATTTTATACGATATTTTAATGATTATGGATATAAAAAAGAATTACATTCCTTGCTAATCCTAATGCAAAATGCATTATTAGTACACCAATGTTTAAATCAATTATTAGCTCAATTAAGTAATACGAATACATACTCATTAAGCTTGTTGAGTGAGATTCGTTCACTAGTGAAAGCAAAACTAAGATTATTAACGACTCTACGGACTATTCTAGTGGCCTTAGAGAAAAAGATCTTGTTTTATTTTATATAAATATATTGCTGGAAAAATTGAACTTTGAAGTATTTCTAGCATATTACGAAATTTGGTGCTATATAGCAATTATACGTTCGCCGAATGTACTTTTTTACAGATCATCGTTTAATATTTATGAAAACTAAGTTTTACATGATAGCAAAAATGTATTTTTTAACATAAAATCGATAAAATTTAATAACAAATTTTTATTAAAAATATTACCACGCTTGTTGCTTCTTGGATGGACTGTACACAAGTGCATACGGTATTAATACATACGAAAATTTAACGATGCATTTATCTTTACAAATTCATATATACATATATATATATGTACAACTCATCTGTTATTAAACGCGTCTATTGAATTGTCAAAAGTTTGTGTCCATTAATAAATTGTATAACAAAAAGAAAAAAATATTGTTAAGGGTATGAAAAACGTATTCTTTTTCTAGTTTTCCTCCTATAAAAGATGAAGAAAAATCAATATTTGTAGCAAATTATTATTCCATAAAATTTTAATAAAAAATACCATACTTAGAAAATATTTAGAAAATTATATTTAAAAAATAAATACACAGTAGATATCTTATACGTATTACGAGATAATTATTGTATGCATAAATATTTATATACAATTATTACAAATGATTTTATAAGTATATGTGTATCTAGTGACAACATTCATAATTTTTTAAGAATTTAATCTTTTTGCCTTTCTTTCCTCTTCTTTTTCTTTTTCAAAATTTTATCCGTTGTAACATTAATATCCATTATATCTTCTGCTACTGTCTCTAATTTTATTTTGTTACTTTCTTCTTCAGCAGATTCTTCGGTATTAAAATGTACAGCCTTTAAACTTTCTGTTAATTTAGCTAATTTATTCTTTTCTTTTTTATGTAACTTTAACAGTTTCTTTTTCTTTATTTTAGTATTTAAATAATCCGCCTTCTTTTTAAAGTATGCATCTGATATATCTGGAAGAGACTTGGCTGTATCAACTTGCTTTACAGCTAATTCATTACAAGAAAGTTCTGTTTGAAATTTGGACTCTAATGTTCTAATATCCTCATCTTTAATCAAATGTAAGTCTGAGTCATTTTTATGCGATCTTTTAAATTTCTTTGCTTGAGAACCATGCAATTCATCTTCCCATGTATCAGTGATATTAGTGAGATTATATTGATTATCTTGATCTTTTCTCTTTTTTAATTTCTTCTTCTTCCTTTTTCTTTTCCTTGTTGGTAAAGATGTATCTGTATATTCGTTTTCAGTATGATCATTTAATCCATTCTGCATAGTTTCTTTAGTTACAGAATGCATTACATAATTTAATGTATTACCTTCTTCTTTTTCAGCACTTTCGATATCATAGGAAATTGAACTTCTCTTTTCTTTCTTTCTTTTCCTCTTTGTACATTTTTCTTTCTTTTCCTGTTTCAATTTTTCTTTTACTGTGGCATGTATATTTTTTTCATCACTATCACTTACATTACATAAAATATTTAACTGATGACTTAAGTCATTTATACGTCTCTTATTCTTTCTCTTAGTGATTTTACATTCTTTTGGAATCATTACACTTTCAGTAGAAGTCATTGGTGATACTATGTTTTCATCATTAATCTCTTCATATTCGTTATTATGGGATATGCTATTATTGTTTTCCAATTTTGTTGTGTTTAATAAATACTTTTCTTGCTGGGCAATTCTTTTTAACTTTCCATTTAATTGTAATCCATGTCTGGCTCCTTTATGAGCAGTTCTACCACCACATAATTTAAATAACTCTTCGTCTGTTAAAGAAACATGTTTGATATTTTCTTCGATATCTTGTTTTTTATGCATATTAGAATTATTTTCCGCTATTAAGTTGCCATTGAGTAATGTAGAAGTTTTAAGAAAATTTCCATATTTAGAGTCATTTTTATTTAATTCCTCTTTAAGAGGATCATTGGCTGCATTTTCTTTTGAAACAGATATAGAAACTTCATCAGTTTGTGATTCAACTTTGATACTACTAGCTGCTTTGTTAAAAGAATTTTCCCACCAATTATTCCAATCTGTATCTTTGTGTCCTACTCCTGCTGTATCAAATTTTAATTTTGGTTTTAAAGCTTCTGTAATACCACTTTCATGTTTACCTAAGCCTTTACCTATATCAATAAAAAATGAAAAACCATTTACAAATGTTTATTACAAAATTTACTTATATAATAATGTGTGTGCATATATTTAGATTGTATAAAGTTATAAATTTAGTTAACAAATTTATTTAACAACAAAGTACACGGATAAACATTTAAATATATAATATTTTAAAGGTATTAAATGTAATAGTTATAATATAACTATTATTACATTACAATAATGCTTGTAAAATCATACCTTCCGTCCAGCCATATTTCATAAGCTGAGACTTTGCAAAGTCATTCATGTTTGAACTTTCGTTGCTATAATTTTATATTAGAAGATGTCATTTAAAAACCTACAAATACAGCACAATTTACGAGTGATACACGTTTTCATTAACTACAAACATAAATTTACCTAGTGAATGAAAACTATGCTATTTGCTGGATATTCTGCATGTTGAAATTTTCATAACATCCGTATTGTGGCGCTACTGTACAACTATGAGCTAGCATGCGATTCACAGAAATTTTGTCCAATTTTAATATCTAAAGAATTTTCATAAATATTTTCTTTTTTAATATTTTTATTTTTATTATTTTAACATAAACATTGCGTTATTAATTTGAATTTCTTGCTCGTATTTCGATAAAATTTCTTTATATTCTTATATTTCTTTTATACATATTATTTATATGTACTTTGTTAATAAAAAAATCTTGAAATGAATATTAAACATGAAATGATGTTATCATTATTTTTAGAAATTATATAATACTATTAGATGAACAGTTTTTATTTAACTAAAATAAAATATATTAAAAATATATTTTAGTACTGTGTATGTATCATGTATCACACAAAGAAGATGCTCAAGTCTTCAGATAGATCTGCAACTTGTCCACAGTTTGACGTTCGTTAGCCAACAAACACATAAAGAATGGCTTTATAATATTCGTCTTGTCTTAACGTTACCTTGTACGTTTGCCATGATAATACACCATTATACAACGAAATTTATTCGATTCACAGTATCAATATTGTTCGATGACAAGGAAATGAACAATTTCAAACAGTAGATTTGATGAAACACATTTAATATCCCGTAACAGTATCATCGGAATATTTAATTATACATATTAAGAACGAAACGAGGTTTGTGAACTTTATACCTTTATCAATATTTGTGGTATTTTACGAAATTTACATTCATTTCTATTTTTATATAATATCATTGGATTCTAATGTTGTATAAAAAAATTTTATGCAAATATTTTATCTCAACTGTACCTCCATTCGATATTTAATATCGAATAAAATAAATGAAATTAATGAGCATTTTACTTTAATTGATTGAATTAATGAAATTAATGTTGTAGAATTATTTTACTATAATATAATGTTTCTAAATATATTTTGTGCATTATTACTTTTTATTTTCAGAAACAACACATTTTTTTAACCAGTTTAGGTATATATTGATATTATAAAAAGATGGCATTGCGTGAATTGGTAGAGGGTGACTGTGGTGGACCAAGTTCTTTAATTCGTTTAACATCACATTTTGTACGTGATCATGGATTTAAAGAAGAAGGAATACATCATCCTTTTGACCATGTGGAACCTTTTCAAGCTTCAGATTCAGATCAGTTAGTTAAACAATTTTTAGAAGAAAATCCTTCATGTCCTCAAACATTTAGAATGGATAATTTATTGCAAGAAATGCGAGAAATTGATCAAAATATTCATCCACCTATAGCAGCACCAGGAGTTGCTCAAGAATTAACAAGTTTAGATACAGCTTGGGCAAATCAGTATCTTGAATCAGGACGTCATTTTAATGTAATTCTCATTTTACCATTGAAGTTTATATATTAGCAGCATTATAGTATAAATCAAATATTTATTATAAATTTGTATTTTCTAATTAATACAGGAACACCATGCTGATGACATTTGGCATCATGAGGTAGAACAGAATTCAAACATCATAACACATCAAAAACATGAACTTGGATTAGGACCAAAATGGGCTGAAGAATATATAGAACATAGCATAGATAGTATACAGAATAACATAAATATCGAACATCCAACACAAGCAATAGAAAACAGTGATAATCCTAATTTTGAATATTCAAAGTTTATGAAATTTATGAAACAGGAAGGAGATGTCCCCATAAAAAGCAATGAAGAACCACTGCCAGATGTTCAAAATACAAGTAAAGACTGGACAGAACAATATGAAAAAGATAATCAAAAGTCTGAAGACAACATTTCTACTAATAATAGTCAAGAAAATGAAGTGACAGCTGAGGTAGAAGAAGAAGTAGCTGTTGCTACTAATTGGATAGATGAATTTCAAAAAGAAAGTATTTCTTCAGGTTGGTAGGCATATTAGTACCAAGTTAGTATCTGTAACTAATTCTCCTTATAGATATATTTATAAAAAGAAACTTTTATTCTAGAGACAGACAATTATGAATCTGCATTCTTGAAGCTTCAAAATGAATGGGAAAAGATTTCATCATCTGAAGAATTATCTTCCAAACATCCATGGCTTTCAGAATATGATACTTTTTATGATCCATTTAAAGATTATGAATTTCATGAAGAAAATCCTATGAAAAATTTTCCCAATGCATTAGAAGAGGGTAAAAAAAGATTGGAAGCTGGAGATTTGCCAAGTGCTATACTTTGCTTTGAAGCAGCAGTACAACAAGATGAAAAAGATTCAGAAGCTTGGTTACTTCTTGGTAAAACCCAAGCTGAAAATGAACAAGATCCATTAGCTATTTCTGCTTTAAAACGTTGTCTAAGTTTGGATCCTATAAATGGTGCTGCTCTTATGGCGCTTGCAGTTTCATATACAAATGAATCTTACCAAAACCAAGCATGTGTAACACTTAAAGAATGGTTACTAAAAAATGAAAAATACAAGCATCTTTCAGTACGAAAGGCTAGTAGTCCTGAACAACAATCAAAATCCAGTGTCTCAACTATATTGTTTGAGTATGTAATAACAAGTTTAACAAAATACATATATATAGAATAATATCTATTATTCTCCTTACTTTTTCTAGCGATGTACATGAAGAAGTAAAAGATCTTTATATTCAAGCTGCACGAATGAATCCATGGAATGAAATAGATGCCGATGTACAATGTGGATTAGGAGTCCTTTTTAATTTATCTAATGAATATGATAAAGCTAGCGATTGCTTCCAAGCAGCGCTGCAAGTGCGCCCTCATGTATGTATTAAATCAATCTTTTGTAATGCATATTAATAATTATTAATATATTATCGAAAACGTAATATTTTCGAAAGGATTCTAGATTATGGAATAGATTAGGTGCAACTTTAGCTAATGGTCAAAAATCAGAAGAAGCTATAGATGCGTATCACCATGCTTTAAAATTATCACCTGGATTTATTAGAGCTCGTTACAATCTTGGGATTTCTTGCATTAATCTTGGTGCATATAAGTAAGTAAAATTTTTACATTATGTACAGTTTTTTACATTATTAAATTATTTATTTTTCTACAGAGAAGCAGGTGAACATCTTGTAATAGCGTTAAACCAACAAGCTGCTGGTCGTGGAGTTCACGGTGAAAACTTTTCACCGAAAGCGATGTCGAATACCATTTGGTCAACACTGAGACTTGTCATTTCGCTTATGCACAAATATCATTTAAACGAAGCTATAGAAAGCAGGTATGGTTGATAAATATTTTTTTAATAAAAACTATTAAATTTCATTATATAGACGGTGGTACTCTTTATTATTTCAGAGATCTGACGAGGTTGAATAAGGAATTTGAAATTGTATAAAAACTTGTTGAATTCATCTGACAATTCTTTTTAACTTAGTATATAAGATATCGTAAAATAAAGTAATTAAAAATATTTTTCGTAGTTGAAAAGTGTACATACAAAAAAAGAAAAAACATTAAAAAGATGCTGTCGTATAATTTCTTTGTTATAAGAAGGGTTAAATTACATATATTAGATGACAAAAAACTAATTTGTTGGATACTTTTTGGTAGGTACATAACTTTTTATTGTTTCATCTTATATAAATTAAAAGGGATTATACTATAATAAAATTGTTATGCATTTAATAAAAATTAGTCAAAATAATTGAATCCTTGAGAAAAAATAATTCAATAAAGAAGAATCGATACTACCATATATAAAAAAGAAACGGAACGAGCGATCCTGAAACGATAAAATAATTTCCATCCTTCTTTTCCTTTTTTTTTTCTTTAAATAAATAAATAGCATTATAAAAATAAGATTATATAATAAAGAAGCATTCTGATATGAGTTACAGCTATGTATTATTCCTATTATAATTTATAAATATCATAGATCACTTCTAACATAATTATATTACATTTGTAACAAAGAGAAATTAATCCTAAAGGCACATTAAAGTTACATATAATGTAACATTCAGAAAGTGATGAAAATACATTATAGGATCAACAAATATAATAAAAAGTAACTACCTTAGCAATATGTGATTTCCTAAACACATGCCATCCCGCCCTTAGCGGTTAAAATATAAACAATTTTTAACAAATTCTTAGAAATATTCAAACAGCAGTCAAAAATACAATAATCGTCACTACAAAATTTCTTAGTTCAGTGTATAAAGCAATCTACTATGTTAAATATTATATATAACATTGTAAAATTTTAATATCTATATGCTTGGTTCTCTGTATAAACTTTTCATTATTATGATTCAACTATTTCATTAGCTAAGGGAAAGATAACATACGTCTAGATATAATACAATATATCTATATAGAACATTTCAACAATTAATAATAGGTGAATTAATTTTATCTATAGTATTTGTCTTTAGTTTCTGACAATTTGTTATATATATAATACAACTTTTTGTCCATAAAAAATCTTGTGCATGACCAAGATTTTAATCAAGATCGAACATTTTAAATCATTGTACTGAAATAAATGTGTACTTTTAAAAATATTAAACAAATAATGAGTATGTTCAATAACAATTTGTAAATTTATAGTTATATTCAATAAGAAAAAACACCTATGTAAATGAAAAAGGTGTCTGAAATGTGATCACAGAGATAGAAAGTCACTAGTTACGTTAAACGCCAAGTAATTTTAAGCAAAATGTTATAATTTGTGAAAGTCGTACCATATGAAAAAGTATCGTTTTCAACAAACTCGATTAAGTATAATTTGTGCTAAATCTATTTTCTCTAAAACGTATAATTTTTACGCAACACAATTTTATGTTGCATTTAGATCATATGTTTTTTTTTTCTTTATAATTAAAACAAAATTGGACCTATGCTATCATCAAATGACGATAAAATTGATCAGTACAAATTAGCGCTCACAATTCTAAAGTCGATAAAAGTTGTTGTCCAGTTTCTATTATTAAAGATTTAACATGTTCGGCGTGCATAATTTGATTGTACATTTCGCTGCATTTTTGAAATGTTATTACATCATCTTTTGGAAGAACACGGTGTAAACTTTTTAAGGACAATGTATGTGGTAGATAATTCAAAATTGCTAAAACGATAAAAAGTATGTTATAACACAATTTAATATACTTTAGCATAAATATATCGAAAAGTTTACCTTTCATAATTTGTGTGTATAAACACTGCAATTCTTGTCGAGAATTCGATACAGCAATCTTATTTTGCGTTAACTCAATTAAATACTTCCATTCAGAATCTTTAGTGTACATGTCCTAAAATTGTAACACAATTTTATGAAATTCAATCATAAAAACAAATTGAGAATACTGTAAAAGTAGTGGATTAAAATATATTTATATTTTAAATTAGATATAATTTTAAAACGTATTTACCTTTGCATATTGTATAACAACTTGAGGACAATTATCCATTAAAAGTGTTGTTGCTTCTTCAGTATTTTGAACGCACAACGCTTTTAAAGATAAACTGCCATCAATCTCTTGTGTTTCAAGAAATTGCTTAACTTCATATAAGCACTCATTTGGTATAAAATCACAAGATAATACAGACTGTAATTTAAACAATTCCGTTGGTATAGTTTTTTCAGAGTCAGTCTTATCGATATCAGCTAAATCTTCTAGATCGCTCACATTCAAAACTTTTTGATAATCTTTCGCATACGGTGGCATCCCGTTTAGATAATGAGGTCTAAACTTCACAAATATGAAGTTATCATAATTTTCTTGTACGTTTTCTTTATTTTCTATTTTGTACACTTTTGTTTGTGTTAATTTGCCTAAATACGATCGTACTAATAGCTTAAAAGCTTCAACCAAAGCGAAATTCGTGCGTATTTGATTTTTATTTATAACAGACGAATCTATAATCAATTTTGTACTAAAGTAGTCGTGAAGATATTTTTCGAGAAATACTTGTAATGTCATTGCTGCATTATGTCCATCTCGTCCTACTCTTGATGGTAAATATTCTAAAAACACCTGTATAACTTGATGAAGAGATAAGATTCCATCCTCTTCGATTAATTGTATTAGAATTTCAGCAAAGGTTGAATTTTTTTGACGCATTAACGTTCCGGCGAAATCTGAAAACGTAGGAATCATTGGACTCCTCTTTTTCATCGCCGTCATATCAAACAACAGGTCCCAATGTTCTAAAACTATTCTCTTGACACATAACGACGAGACTGGCTCAAATACTTTTTCTGCTTGTTCTTGTTTTTCAGCTTGTATGTATAAGAGTGCCAAAGCTAACTTGACTAATTCGTCCGTTTCATATAATAACAAAAGATGTATTAGTTTTTCTGTGGTATATTCTCGTAATACAGGACTACTGAAGATCAATTTCAATAAGTCCGGTTTCTTCAATTTACATATTATTTCTACAATATTAAATCCTTGGAACAAGGCATCTGCTTCCGGACCACTTTTCATCGTGAAAAGTATATCAGTTAAAAACGTAACGAGACCCGGTGCATCTTGACTTGATTTCCTAGATAATACTTCTGAAGGTTTTAAACCCGACATTTTATAATAGGGTATACAGAAATCCCAATCTGAGTCATATTCGGAACGAATATAATAGTCTCCAAGCAGCGCGCATGATTGATTATACAAGTTTTTCAATTTCAATCCATTTTTATTTGCGATATCATCAAATTCATTAATATCTGAGCAATTATACACAGCGTCTTTAGCTAAACGTATCAAAGCATGAGCTTCCCCTAACAAATGTCGGTATGTGCTAGGACTAGAAGATTTATGACTCCTTGCCGCGTTTAAGACATCGTAATACAAATTCTCCAATTTAGGTAAAATTAAAGAATATAAAGTCCAAGAGCTTTCTGCTTTGGCTAAGAGGATTAGATAATTTTTGCTATGTAATAATTTTTGTATCCCCAGAAAAGGCCTTAATCCTATTAAACAAACAGGCTCAGAGACGCTAGGGCACGTAACTCTTACATTTTCTATATCGTTAGACGTTCTAGCAACATGATGAGATAAACGTAGTGTGTAAGATTCAAGACCAGCTTCAGTCAATGCATGCAAAGCAGTATGCTCTAAAGCTACGTGATTAACAGGAGCAGTAAATGGATAAGTAGTTAAACAAGTTGCATCTGTAGGATTTGAGCTAGTAGCAGAGAAATGATAAAGATATCCTTCTTGCAGTGTGCATAAGAAACAACTTACGCCCTGCAAATATGTATATTTATCTGATCTGAGGATTGATTTTTTTAAACAAGAAGTATTACACTCCTTTCTCATGTATAGTGGCTTTAATAAAGAGCAGCTGAATAGTTCAGAACTTCCATCAAGCTTATTATTAGCTGCCATTATTTTAAGAGACAATAAATTTTTTATTGTATAATTTTCCGACCATCCTAAATCAGGAGAATTCGTTTTAATTATAATCCATATTTCTGGTGGGTTTAATATGAAAGGACTTAATGTATGTCCAGGTCCTGCTCTTTCCAAACTTATAGATGGTAAATTTATAGTCAAGGGTTGAGAATTTCCATCCACAACTTCTTGATCAATTAATCTTTGTAATTCATCCCTTTCATTATACACTAAATGATCCAAATTTATAACAGTGTCATTGTTATTAGATTTTATTTTTCTGAAATCTCCAGTCTCCAGTTTACTCCATATACTTGTTTTGGAACTTCTATGCCTTCTACCTTTAAATTTTGTATTTATTCCACTAGAATCATTGTTTTCTGATACAATACAGTGCACATCTTGACTAGAACTTTTACGTTTTGAATTCAGTTCTTGCGACATTGTGTTATCATCTTGATTAGTCATATTATTACTATTTTCCACAAGAGAGGAATCAGTGGATATAGATGTTTTATCAATAGATGAAGAGTTTGTAGAAGTTAGAGAACTCAATTGATCAATATCCTCGTACATTGAATTAGTCAATCGAAAAACACATAACTTTGTCTTATCCATAATTGATATGAAATCTTCAACAATTTCCATGTGTGTAGGAGAAAATGAAAAGCCTAAAGACCATGGTCGAGCCTCGAAATCTATAAACTTCATCTTTGATACTTGCTGTGTTTCAATTTTAAATTCATGTAAAATAGCGCTATTTCCGGAAGCCACTAGGAGGTTGCCAGTACTCTGGCAGCAAGCAATGAGCGTAGGTTGTACATTTAATGGCAGCTCTATCATTTCTAAGCTGTTCAATGGTCGATTTAAACTTGGAGTAACACGCCCAGCTATTCTAGCACGCATAGGTTGGCTTTGATCTTTCACCACAGCCCAGTTAACATAAATTCTAACAAAATTATTAATTGTTTTCTCTGTATGATTATTAATGCTTGCATCTCTAGATAATTTTGATTCTAATGTTACAACATAATCTTCTTTGGTGCAATGCACCATTTGATTAATCATATCAACTGTTGGAAAAACAGTATGTAGTTTAATATCAGACATCATCAATTCCCAAACTTCAACGCAATGAGTTGACAATGCTAGGAGGAGCATTTCATGTCCGGATGCATTTGCTATACAGCTTGCAGTTGGCTCCTCAATTTGAGTGATATTTTGCCCCAAAAAATTATGTACTGTGATTACACGCACCATGTTGATTTTTGTGCTAAAAGAGCTCTTTAAACATACCTATGTTACGTATGAAAGAAAATTACTATATCTAATTATAGTAAGTTGATCACCTTTGCAACTAAATTGAACATGAATTCAAGTTAATAATTATTTTGTTTAAATCTGATATAAAACTTATACTTTTTTACATTACTACATGATGTGATTGAACAATATTTAAAGATGTAAATTATTATAAAATTCGTTGAAGGTTATCTTACATTTTTAAACTATTAATATACAAGTTACTTGCGAAATGTGTGACAGAATAAGAAGTTCGTTGTTTTTTCGAAATCTTTCAATATCAACGAGGTATAATATATAGAATTAAGCGTAAGAAGATATGACTGAAATGTCGCTTTCTTTCTGCTCGGATTAACAGGTATATATCTTAGACCGCCTAAAAATCCGTGTTAACGAACTCAATGACGCGTACTTTGACATTTCTAATTCATGTTTTATACATTTAATACCTTCATTATGTGACAAACATTGAATATTGAAAGTGACAAATTACGATAAAGTACGAGGAAAGCAACTAACGTCGTATAGAAATGAGCACTACAATATTTTATACATGATTCTATACAATCTAAAAGCACTACGAATATCACAAAGTAGAAGAATGGAAATATAGCTCGTTCGTTTGACAGATCTTTTAGTACGCGCATGTACACTAATGGTTAGAACATAATCGTGCTACGTACGCGCTCTACTAGTTCTTGCCCGCCAAATGTGATAAATATGCTGTCTCAAAAAGTAAGGTAATTATAAAATACAAAATGCAAAAGAAATCTTTCCAGAAATAGTTAAAAAACTATAAAAACGAATAATCTAAATATTTATTTTTTTAACGATTCTTTAAAATATATTCTATAATGAATTAGATATGTTCAAGTTATAAATCACAATTCATTTTTTAATTTTTATTACATGAAAAATTATACATATACATGCACTGTTATCATATTAACCTTATTTTAAAATATCAATTTTGTTATTGTTCTGTAATCATATGTTATATTAATATGCTATGAAATTGTCATTATCATAAGATATAAAAACATTACAACAAATGCTAATCAAATATATATTAAATGAACATATAATAACATTTATTTCATTCACGTCATTTGCAATAATATTATGACACAATCCAAAAGATACTTTAATCTGAAATCAGTTTCATTGACACCCAATGATAACATGAGAAATGGATCCTATAAAAATCTATCTTATAATTATCAACTATTTTGTTGAGATAACTTTCTCAATATGACTTTTTAGAGTTTCTAGCTGTTTCATGGTTTCTGCATCTAATGTAGGAATGTGTGACATACGTAAACCATCATTAGGTAATAAGGACATAACATTGCCATTACTCAAAGGTACATTAATGTTAGCAATGTCTTCTTGAATAACTGCAGAAACCAATAAGGGGCTACCTTGCATGCTAAGAACCATTTCTCCTTGTCTTGGACGTCTTAATACATTTAACGGTGTATTAGGTTTTATTTTTGGAGTCACAAGATCAAATTCATTGAACCCAGGTTTTGTAGCAGCAGGAGTTCTAAATTTATCAATTTTCATAGATTCTTTGACACGTTCTTTCCTTGTTGTTTTCTTTATAATTTCTTGGTTTATTTCACTAAGCTTCATTTTACTATTTCTTGAGGTACTACGTGTTCTTCTAGTAGTAGGAGGTGCGACTTTTCTAGCTCTTGATGTACGTGTTGTCGTAACACCTTCAGTAACATATCCATCGTCTGTCCCGCTAGTAATTCTTTTACCAACTTTCTTTCCTTTCTCCATTGGAGCCAATCGTGGTGAACGGTCGTCGACGGACGTCGAAATTTCATTACAATTTTCTTTCTCTTCGTCAGTCTCACAATTGAGTATCTCACCAAGAGTCATCTGCCGTATTTCAGTAGGAAGCCGAGATAAGGTAACATCAACAAAAGTTTCAAGACCTTTTATCGCCATTTTTGATTCTGCCTCCAGCTTTGAAATTCGCAAATGTGCCTGTCGCTCAAAATCTTTGATTAATAAGTCACTTTCTTCTGCAGAGTGCTGTTCTTGTTTTGGTTTCCGAACATGTTTCGTGCGCGGCATTTTTAGCAAACGAAAAGTAAGGAATGTAACCAAACTGCTTCTCTGCTTCTTCTATTCAAGCTTAAACGAAATTTAAGCTTACATATAAACAGTATTCACAAATTCCTTGTTTGCCTGACTCACATTAAAATGTTTTCAATTTCACTTACCGCCGTTAACAGTTTATAATTCGATAGCAATGATTATAGAAAAATACAGAACGACAAAATGGTTAAAGAATACGTACGAAGAGCAACCTGCCGCCGTTTACACGTATTACATTCTAAGTGTTCAAAAATACATTTCAATCGGTGTACTCAGTTTGATTTGAATTACGTGAAAAAATTGCGTATTATTTTATCTCTTACAATTATGAACTGTTAAAGTAGTTAAATTTATTGATAAAATTATATAGGTAATTAAAATTATTACTTTTTGTTTGAAGTTATATACGCAACAGATATATGACAATAATTATTGAATAAGTGACTGTCTATATAAAAAATTATGGAAATAAGAATTTTAGATGAAGAACGAAAGTTTTAGTAATGATATTAAGAATTGGCAAATAGTTTCAAGCGAACATTTTGCATACATTCTTAATATTAATATTGGCATAATTTCTCCAAAATTTGTCAAGATTTTATCATTCAAACATTAAAATGGACATTACTACTCATTATGAAAAACCACTTTCCGATTATAGACGAAATGAACGGCAAGAGATGTTAATAGCTGCTCCATTAGACTTGTCATTTAAAAAAGCAACCACAATGAATGGTATGTTAGTTATATGATGTACTATTAAAATGATATATTTTCTGAATTCAACGATAATATTAATAAAAATTTTTATTTTATTACAAGAGAATTGGCAAATAAACGTCCACAAGCAGTACGAACGGGTAAAATTCCGTTACGAACAGCTGCAGATCGTTTTGTAACATGTTCCTTGTGGTTAAGCAATAATTCATTGACATCAATGTTCGGATTTGAAAATCTTGCACAAAAACTTCTCGATGATCCATCGCGCCTTAGTTGGCTCGATCTTTCTTTCAATGAGATAGAACGAATTACTGATGACATTACACATTTTCCGAATTTAAAAATTTTTTATTTGCATGGAAACAATATTTCGGATATAAATGATATTGTAAAATTGAAAAAGTTATCAGCTCTTAAATCTTTAACGCTACATGGAAATCCCATTGAAAATCTTCCATATTATAGAGGATATATCGTTCACATTCTTCCACAATTAACGATGTTAGACTTTTCAGCAGTACTATCAACCGAGAGGAAGAAGGCAGCACCGGCTGGATTTTACAAAATAATATATGGTAGTACATGAATATAAAACTTTATTTTCAAGTTTTGTATTAAATACACGCCTTCTTAAGTATCATTACTTGTAATATTTTTTTAGAATGTACCGTCTTCCTTGAGGTACTGTGACTTAACGCGCACTCTTAGGAATAATTTATTTAAAACCTATTATTACCATCGTTAAATTAACTCAAGATACCATACAGTAGAATTAACTGTTCTATTTAAATTGCATTTTAATAAACAGAGGTAAAAAAAGGCCCCGTATTATATTACAAATTGAATACAACTTGTTCACGTAATTGCAATATTCCTTTTTGTAATATACACGATGATCTTCTCATATATTCAATGTCGTCTGCGCTTACTGCGGTGTTTACTTGATTTTTCTACATCTCTATCTCGAGATCGACTACGCGATCTATAACGGCTACGTGATGATTTATGACTGCCAGATCGCCTTCGCTGAGCCTTTTTCGGTTTTCGAGATCGTCCGTGACTGTGACTGCGAGATCTGCTTCTACTATGTTTCTTCCTCTTGGAATGCTTTGTTCCTTCATCCCTAGACGGTGAAGTACTTGGTGATTTTGATCGCCTAAAATAAGATAAACACAATTTTGGGCGTTAATTACATTTTATTACTTTATTTTCTTATTCTTTCACGACGTCATACCTAGGTGACTTTGTTCTTTCTGGCACAGCATGCGTGCCACTGCGGCTAATGAAACCACCCCAGGCATTATGATGCTTAGGCAGTGGTGGGCTAGGTGTGTGGCTATCTACATCCCCGCTTCTTGCTTTGGTTCTTGCTTCCTCATATTGTCGACGAAGTTCTTCTACTCGTTTCTCTAACTGTTCCGGTTTAACACGGGGTCGGAAGTAAAGTCGTAATATACGACGGCAAACATCTCTAATAGCAGATTCATTAACTTTAAAAAGAGAAAACCAAGCAGGCGAAGTAGGTAAAGGTAATTGTAGTTGTCTTGCTCCCAAATATACACATGCACAAGCAACAGTTTCTGGTTGATGTCTTAAGAACACATCAGACCTTAAAGAATCATTCATATAATTCCAACATTGTTGCATTAAAGCCTGGTTTTTCTCATGACCCAGTACTTGTAAATACATGACAATAATTTTGTGAGGGTGTTTTACATGGACGCAGAAACCTAACTCCTTTAAGACTCTTCTTTCAGATTTAATTACTTGATTCTTCAAAGCTACATAGTTTTGATCAAGTATTACAGGTTGTATCGGTCTAAAAATTAAAACAAAGAAAGAAGAAAAAAGAACAAATTTAGTATATAATCGTTATTCATATATATAAAATCGAATAACATTAAAAACAAAGAATCGTACTTACTTTTGACTGGAAACTTGTTTTATGTGATTAAACACATTGATAACATCCCTGATACGTCTCGGGGCCTCTTCAATTTTACTAGCTAAACAAATACAACCCATTGCAGTTGTTTCCATATTATGTCTAACTAAAGATTTACTGTAATAAAATCGTTGAAATATTACTTGTCCTGTGGCCATTGCGACCTATTCAAAAAGAAAGTAAAAGTAGAGACTGTAAAAGTGTTCCGAGGTTATAGAGGTTATGGCGTTTGCAAACATTTTGTTTACTTGTGAAAATAATTACAAACCTGGGGTAATTTTAGTAAAATACCAGCTGTCTGTATCAATTCGCATCCTAATATCCTTAGATCGGTTTCAGTTTCTGCATCCAATCCGTCTAAATGCGACGGCGTCGAGTTCAGTTTTTCATCAGGTAAAAGACAATTTTGAAGTGTTAGCACGATTTTTCCATGAGCTTTTGTATTAACAGTTACCGTATTTTTTGCCGGTATCGTAGAATTTTCTTTCGTGTTACTCATTTTAATTTAACTAATTAAACAAAGAAACAAAGTATATTTGTTCACACACTTACGATGAAAGAGGTTAGCTTTTCATTTTCTCCAATACCATACTTTCGATATATAAGGCTAAACCTATCGTATGTGTTTACTTCAAGAAATGTAATTCATATAGAATTCGCTTATTTCGTGGCGCTACTGTCTACTTTCGGTAACGAAACCAAAGTTTTATTCGACTTTTGTCAGTGTCGTTAACGGTATCGAAAATGCCAAGAATTTGAAATTTCATATTATTTTCGTTATAATAAATTTATAATACACAAAAGTAAGTGAAACACGAATTAAATTATTCAATTATTTCTATGACTGTTGGTCACATCCGGTTACAGGTACTAGTCAGTAGTTTGTGGAACGCCATCGCGCGCGTGCGTTTGTTGCTTTGGAAAGTTTGAAATACGAAGTTGTAGAATGGTAAAATATAATTGAATATAAGACTCGCAGAGCAAATAAAAGTCAAAATATTGTATTGTTTTCGTATAAAATTTGGAGAAAGCTTTTACCTTACACACGAGGGGGTATGTTTAAATCTTTGAAAATTCCAAAGTTACGAAAGTTTATAAAATTTGTAAATATTATCTGTTTGAAATATTTTCCGTTGTAGGACAATTGGCTGGTCGATGTTATTATTGCCCTACGAAAGCAATATTCACGGGGAATCGGTGAGTGTCTTTTCATACCTGTACGAATATTGTAAATAATGTTCAATTCGAACGTTCATTGCGCGACGCCATGTTGCAAAATGCCCGCGCAATTTTAAAGTACTCGATACGCGTATCACATTCTATCTTTGGCGAAGGGTAATAAATAGAATTACAACGATTTTTAGTTTAAGTATATAATGATATATTCTTTTGTTATTACATGTCAGTTTCTTGTCGTTTAAAAATCAACATGCATGCAATTGTGTCTTAAAATTTGAACGATGTACATTCACACGAATTTTCGGTCGATTAAAATTGAATCTTAGAAAGTAATAGGATTTTGCGCACATCTTGTAAGGACGACGTATCAGCGCAATAAATATATACATATCGAGAAATAATATATATAATATAATACAGTCGCATAACATAACAATTATTATACAACATATACATAATAGTAACTCATAGCGAAACGTAACGCAAAAGTAATTAAAGAAATAACAACAGCATAGATATCATTCATACGTTAGACAAATAATTAATTGTATCTAGTTTCTTCGACTATTTTTCCTTCTGAATTTCGGTCCCTGTGTTTCTTATTACGTACACGTTTTGTAATCGTCAAACGAATAGGAAAGCAAGTCCGGTATCGGCTGTTCAATTTTTCGTTGTTCCGATTAGCTTTGCGTTCACCTATTCAATTAATCTAGTCCGAACGATCGAAAATGAAAGTCTTGACAACGGATTTCTACGCAATTGCGAGGTACTTTGATAAACGTTCTGCTTTCGCATAATCATAGTGTGGACCGAAGTAGGAACAATTTTCACATTCGAAACAAAACCAATCTACGAATAATATCAATCGTATTAGATGAACATATTTTTGCCCGTTAATCGCTTAAAATGATATTTTTGGTTGAAATCGAGCGACTCGTGGAACATTGTTGTTTCGACGAAGCAACTACACATATGGATGAAGTTTCTTGATGGATGTGTGGCCTTAAAAAATTTGAAAAAATAAAATTTCCAGCATTTGTGCTGTATTTTCCCTGTATTGTACGGCGTGCGTGTGCCGTATTCCCCTATAAGACCTTAAAGCATTTCGATTATTTAGAAATTGGTACTCGTATCCACGCAAATTGTCATTCGATAACATTACATTGGTATCTGGCAGTGACGTAGCTGATGTATCCTTCGTTCAAACAGGAAGCGTTCGATTCATCCTTAAATTAGCGCTCGTATTTATGACGATTCGGCAACGTCCGTTTGAGATTTCGACGACACATCGTTCTTTAAACGCTTCGCATCGTTACACGCGAGTTGGCTCTCGATCTTTTCCGATCCCTTGCCATCCATTTTATTCTCCGATTTGATGGACGCGTTCAAACTTTTCAAAAAGTTGCCCAAGTGCTCGGCAGCTATCGGGTTATTTGCCCATTCGTTAGAAGGAAACGCAGCCAGCAACCTCTTTTGAAACATCTCCGAGGTCAATTGTTTCGTGGCAGGTTGCTTGATGGAAGCTTTGTTTTCATTATCGTTCGTCGAGTCTTCCGTGACGTTATTCTCAACCTTCGCCGAGCTCTCCGACGATTTGACCGTATCAGACGTCTGCGAGGGAGAAGGGCAGCCTTGTTCCACCGTGGAGCAGCTCTTGCTGGCAGGACTTTCGATAGTTACCGAACTAGAGTCTGGACTAGCGGGTGATTTGCTACTCGATACCTCTGCACCTACGTTGTTCTTGTTCGCCGGACTTGGCGCAGGTAGACCGTTGTCTATTGCATCGGAAGCGGCGTTGATATTATCGGTATGACCGCTGGTAGTTTCGTTGATCGTATTCGCGTTGGTATCTGCAGGCGGTGGCGATGGAGAAGCCGTAGATGACACTCTCGGACTGGCTGCTTCGCGATGAGGCGTCTGCCGCGACGAATTGTCCGGTTCCTTTCTCGTATCGTTGCTAGTTTCTAAATTAGGATCACGAGTCACTTCGGTAGACGTTTTGTTTTCGTTGTTCGCGCTACCGTCGTTGGTAGCTCGCGGCGAGTATCGATTATTGGCTTCCGCGACCGACGAGTACTTGGTTTGGACGGACAATTGTTGACCAGACTCCGTGGAGTCGAGAGATTCGTTCCCGCGAAACACAGATGCTTTGCTAGTCTCGTTCGAGACAGATTTGTTTATACAGGCAGATTTATCGTTCGATTGCTGCTGTTGTTTGGTTATCGCAACAGCTAAAGGCGCCACGGACGATCTTACCGGTTTCACTGGCGCGCATTGGGCAGCTAGATGACTTTTCCCGGATACATTAGCGTTCATATTTCGATTATCGGTGTTAGATATGGTGGAATTCGCGTCCGTCCCTCGAGATAGCCTTAGCCTCGCGTCTGTCTGAAACTGCTGAAGATTCGGTGCTTGGCTCAAGGCATATAGACTTTGCAGACTGGGAAAAACGGATGAAAGATTTGTGTTGTACCTGCTGTTGCTCAAAGGACTGGAGAATCCAGGAGCGTAAACCGGTGTTCTGGAAGGCGTTGGAAGCGGACAATCGTTCACTCGATGCGCTGCCGGAGTCAAAGAACCTGGTGGCGCGCGATAATATCTATGGCCACCAACGAGCGTTACAACTTGTCCCTGATCCGAGATATTTGGCATTTCTCTGATCGTCGATTTTGCCTTGAGCTTCGTAACTGGCTGCGGTATTCTTAACGGATGTATGTCTATCTTCTTGCCTCCGCTGAGATCCAAAATGTCTCTCGATTCCTGGTCCCTTTCTCGTTTGGCGGACGACGTCTGTCGTTGTTGGTTCGCATCGCGTTCCGATTGCTTAGGCTGCCTCGGTTTCGACGGCGCGGGCATTCTAATCTGTCCTGTCTTCAAGGCTTTCAGTACTCTTGGGTCGACCGATCTATCGTTAAGAGTTATGCTGGGACTTACCTTTCCCAGTGTATTCTTTCGATTGTCTTTGGAGTCGTTCGCCTCTGTCAATCCACCGCTGTTGGCGGGTGATTTCGGCGCTGTCAGAGTTATGCTGAGGCTCGCGGGAATGTTCAATCCGCAACCGTCCAATATATTCCTCGTGTCGTTGGAAAGTACCGGAGTCGGCGAGGGCTTGGAAGTCGGTGTCGCGGCTGCTCGACTAGGACCAGCCTCTCCGACCACGTTGGCGGCTCGTTTCGCCGGTATAACGTGCTCCATTGGAAGTTTCCGAGGTGACTTGGCGTTGTTTTGCACGACCGCGGGCGGATGCGCTTGATTTTGCTTCCTCGTATTCGAGACTTGGCTGGAAACGTGCTGTTGCTTCTTTCTCTTGACGTCGAAGATCGGTAGACCCGGCGGACATTTCCTTTTCACAGCTCCCGCGGGAACTACCGGCGGGTCGTTGGAAAACGTATACACGTCCATCTTCGCGGGATTGCTATTTACGTTGATGTTCGTACCTACGTTCGTGCTCTTGGAGTATCCGAATGTGCACATATCTACGTCACTGCACTGTTTATTTGCATTCACTCGCGCGTTGCCAATTCCGGCCATAGTTGCCACCACCCGTTTACTCGCACTCGCAGCGTTCCCACTCGCATTCACCCCGATGTTCTCGTTGTTGCTCTTATTCTTCGAGTTCTCGTTTACGTTATTCAAAGACTCTGTCGCTGTACCGTCCTCCTTCTTCGACGCGGCATTGCCCTTGTTTTGCGTCTCGTTCGTCTCGTTGTTGGTATTCGCTTCGTTGAACTTGGAGGAACACTCTAAAGCCATTTCGGATCCCGACACCCTGGCTGTTAACTGAAAACCTTGCAGGAACTGTTTCTTCTCCTGTTGTTCCCCTGGTTTCTTCTGTATACTCTTTAACGCGTTGCCGGTCACGGTCTTCTCAGGGACAGATCGTTCCACGAAAGTCACCCTCCTCTTTTGTTTCTCCTGTTTGTCCGCCTGACGTTTCTCCTTGTCTCTGTGAAGCTGCCGAGCGAGTAACGCATCGGCATTGTCTTTGTCAACCTGACCACAGTGCAGCAACACGTTGCTGATAACTTTCGGCTTGTTCGGACTCAGATTGTTGGGCGTACATTGCTTCAACGTGATCTTCACTCCGTTCGAATTCTGACCGTTGCCTATGCTCACGACGCTAAATTCTGGATTCGACGGTTTCGTTTCGATGCTCCTAGCGCTCTGCTCCTTCGAATTCCAACTAGCCGGCGGACTCCTCAAGACTTCGTACCTTCCGTCTGGATTCTTCAGTATCTTAATAGGTGTTTTAATTTGTTTAGTTTCGCTGTTCGACGCGGACGAGGCAATCGTGTCGGTGGCCGTCGTCGTCGTCGATGTGGTATTCGTCGATGCTGTAGAAACCGTCGTCGACGTCGCGTTTGTCGACCTTGTTATCGTACTCGACGGTTGTTGTTCCTCTTTGCTAGTCGCTTCCTTGCTTTCGCTCGTGGCCGCTTGATCGCTCGGAGCGCGCGGTTTCTCGTTCGCCGCTTCGCTCTGATCGTCCAGCGCGGCTTTCTCGTCAGCATCGTTCGAAAGCTCCGCGTCCGGCTTAGATTCGACGCCGTTCTCAGGATTCTCCGAATTAGCGTCATCCCGTGTTACGGAGTCAACAGGAGGGAAACTAGCGCCTAAACCTGGCGTGGATGGCCTGTCGTGAGGAGGCGCCTCTAATCTCTGCTCCTCCAACGCTACTCGGTAAAAAAATCTCATCGGTGCGTTCTAAAAATAAGATTGTCACGCGTTAAGAAAGATATTCACGCTCGAACTGACCAAAAGATCTTTCGAAACGTTTAACACGTTGCCACGGACGCGCTGGCTTCTTACGATATATCGCAATTTAGTCTCGCCGACGGAATACCTCCGAGTGTCGCGGCTATTGCACAACGTAATCGTTTGCGCTTCGTCGATACGGAACTACTTTTAGCACTTTCATTTGCTCCGAGCAACGAAATCGAATTTTCTATGCCATCGTTTTCCGACTCGAGATCCGAAACGACCGCATCTTGAGAAAAGCGAATTTTCTAGCGTGTCGAGCAACGTGTTAAAATATTCGGTAATCGAAGAAGTTGGCCGCGGTTTACCCTTTTCCACGCGTAAATGTAGGCGACGTCCATGAGGGTCCAGTGTTCCGGAAGCGGGGCACGTCGATGACAAATTTCGATGTTGTATCTCGTCATATCGACGCTGTATTTCAAGGCTAGGAATTTCTTTAAATGCGCGATAGTCACAAGTGCCGGACACTGAAGGTAGCGCCTGTTACTTGTTGCATTTGCGCTGTGATTGCCGATCCCGTTGCTATTGCTATTATTATTGTTATTACCGTTGTTACTGTTACTGTTACTGTTACTGTTACTGTTACTTTGATTGTTCGATGCGTTCGAGTTGTTGGTGTCGTCGTTGGTGCTAAGGAGGATGGTCAGAGGATCTGCCCCGGGCGGTAGGTACTCCAAGCTTAAGCTAACTGCGTCTTCTGGAGCGAAGATCAACCTTCCGCTCACGTCTTCTCCGCGTTGTTCCGGTGTCGCTAAATCCGCTGTATAAAACATTTACGCGTCGAGATTAGTTTCCAGCAAGTGCACGACATACGCAACGCGCGTCTATTTCGAAGGTCTCGGACGATTTTCACACGGCTTTCCAACACGGCTGCCTGCCAGTTGTATTCCACGTCGTCACGCCATTCAGATACACGTGCGACGTGATCGAATCGCAAGGGACAGTGTCTTACCATGTTCAGGATGTTTCTTGTAAAAGTCCCTTCTCTTGCGCATCTCCTTGTGATACAGTCCGGGTACCAATTTGTACACGATATCTTGCAACGCCTTGTCCGCTCTGAAAGAGAAAATCGTTCGGTCAGAAAATAACGCTCGTGGATAGAAAGGTTTGAGATTTTTGACGATCGAGTCCAATCATGCGGAATTTACTTGATGTTCGGCTTGGCTTTGTTGAGAACATGTTTGCAGGAAGGACAGTGAGCTTCTCTGTTGAGATGCTTGAGGATACAGCTCCTACAAACTGAACAGCGAAAAAGCAACGTATCGTTATCCGCTCCGTACAATATAATTCCAGTTCCGCTCGATTTACTTACACGAATGTAAACACTCGACGACTGTGGTCGCGTCTATAAGATATCCTATACACAACGGACAAATAAGGTAGGGGTTCACCTCGCGAAGATACGTCCTTTTGCCCATTCCCGACATTTTTCTTATTGAGCCACCGAATCGTCGGTGATGGTACCTGCAACGATAAACACGTTTTCGTGTAATAACTTCGACGTAAGTCGACAGCGTCGAAAAAGTCAGTCTCCGGTCTATCCGCGAATACCGCAATTCGCTAAAAGCTCGAAGGAGAATCGTGATCGTGCGAAAAAGTGGTGTACGTATAGATCGCTTTGCCGGCGTTGTTTCCTCGTCATCGCGATAAATTAGAATACCAAATGCGTTGCGTACTCGTCGCGCACCGCTGTTTTTCCAAAAGCGGCGACACCAAAAACGTCGCTCTCGATACGGGCGGAAATTTTGCCTCGCTCCAAGCACGTGGAAGGATTTTGCGTAAAAGATTTTTTGAAACGTACGCGTTCGAAAATATCAACCACCGTGAAAGAACTTTCGTAAAAGACTTTGGTCGGTGTTGGAGCGAGGCACGCTCTAACACGATCAACACGATAACGCGACGAACCACGTTATTAATATCGATCGAAAGCAATTTGAAAATGCAAGTATACAAGTTGCGAAAGATATTTGTTTTACAGCGAGAAGTTGCGATATACGTCTTCGGATTTGTTTCGAACTTTACCAATATAATCTCGATAGTCTTCTCGATTCAGCGCTGATCACAAGAAGTTGCTACAAGCGTTCGAACGCTTTCGTAAGCTATAGCACGCGTAATTTTCCCTCGTCAGAATGCGTCTCGCGCGTTCTTCTCCGTTCTTTCATCAACGAAACAAATGGATTAGAATCTCGATCGCGTATTTATCGCTAGGCGCTAATCTCCTTCGGATAGCATCGAGAGCGATCAAGAACTTGCTACGGCCGCGATGGTTCTTATTAGCAAAAAAAAAGAAAAAAAAAAAATCTCGGTCATGTAGGAAAATCGCAGATTAGAGGGATTTTTCCTCCGTTAAAAATGGATCTCGAGTACCTACGCTCTACCTCGTACTTTGAACGACGAAACGAATAGATTAGAATTCCAAATGCGATATGTATTTATCGTTACGCGGTGTTCTCTTTCGAAAAGCAGCTGGCTCATCCGTGAGCAACGATAACGAAACGCTCGCGACGATAATTCGCAAGTTTCGCAGATAAATCGTACGACATAGGAGACGGTTGGGCCGTGTCACGGTGTTCAGCCCACTTTCCCGAAGGTTTCTCAGGTAGCTAGAATCCCGTTGCCTCGTTCTCCCTTCCATTTAGGTTTCAACCACCCGTAGGTATACGGCTGCGTTTTATCCTCGTGCTTTCTTCCCGTCCCGAAATTCGTCCTTTCGGTTTTTCCACTCGTCTGGCGCGGTGAAACCGCCAAACAGCAGACCCTTGCCACGCGAATGAAACGCGTGTGCACCCCGTGCGTCGAATACCTGCACGTATTGATCGAATATCGTGGTATTTCGCAGAGAGCCAGCGATAAGTCGGTTAGGCGCTATCGCTATCGTTGCCAAGAAATTAGCCTCGCTCGTTTCCAGATCGTTCTGCGAATCCTAAGCGTCTTGGCCGGTCTCCGTGTACAAACGAGATCTCGGGGACTGTATACGATACGCCAAAGTACGGAGGAGTGGCGGAGAATTACGTTCAATTCCTAACGTGGCTCGTCATTGCGTTCGCCGCGGCGAAGTCTACGTTAAAAATTAACAGCGAAACGACGAGGCTTCGTTTCGATGGCTGTGCGTCGCGTGTTATCATATTCGAAAATTAAACTGTAACCCTTGTAGGTAAAAAAAAAAAAAGAAAAAACAAAAAGAAGAGAGAAGAAAAAAGAACGGGGAAAATCTAAATAAATCTCGTGGTCGGAGAGATGGGAACCAAAGAGGATCTTTGAATTCTCGAGTCTGTTTCTCCCGTTTTATCTGGTTGTCTGGCAGTGCCTGCGGATCTCGTAAGTTCTCGTTCGATCGTTCGCGTTCGTTCGCGCTTGGACACTTTGCTGCAACTATTCTCCGAGTGCAACACGTGTCGCGAATGTAAGGGACGCGCCTAAAAGTAAAGGCCTGTACACAACGATCGGATCGACCTTCCGAACGAGACGGTATTAGACTTTTTCGAACTCGGAACGACCACTGCGTGTTCGTTCGGAGGAGAAGCACCGTAAATAGACGAGCCTCCAGCCCGTTTATCCCCGTGAATATTAATTAAGATTATTTAAATAGCGAATCGGCCCGCCTTGGGTACACGTCACGCGTTCTGCGGTGTCTAGTACTTTGTCTATTTATATCGAGCTGCTCGGTAAGAAGCTGCTCAAATGGCGTCGTAAGTGGCGATAGGAAGAGGGATAAAATCGCCCCGAATCGAAACTAATAGCCGACGATCGCGAAATTTTCGCACGGCCAAGATAAAATAGACGCGTGGACGATTTTAACGCCGATGTTTGCCATCTCGAGTTTCCAACGTTCTACGAGGTGTATCGGAAAGTTTGTGGTTTTTCTCAAAGTTGCGTTTCGACGAATTAGAAACTTTGAAACTACGATAATCGCAAGATGTACGAGGACGTTTGTTCCGAACGTACGCGGGGAATCGATATGTATCGATACACAGCATGACGCGGTATGACGATAATAAACCGTAATAGATAATAGATACAAGAATAAATATCTCGCGACGATACGACGAACGATAAATCTCGTCCTCTATACAAGTTTCCAAATCCGCTTCAAACTCGTCCGCGGCATTTAAATTTCATTGGAAAATCGAATGGTTCCGAGCAGAGATTAAAGACGTTAGAGTAGGTATTCTTAAGAGGAGACATACACGGGCAAGATTGATTTTTACAACGCGCAGCCCTTCGATCGCTGCGATTTACGATACCGTTTCGCGATACTTTTCCACGCTGTGAGATATTTCACACGCGAAGAAGAATACTTGCGCGCTTCATTCGTCGAAAGACCTTTCGGAACGCTCTTCTTGCCGTGTTACCTTTCTGGTACTCGTTTCGCGACCACGTTACAACACGTTGGTAAGACGCGCTAGAAGGAGTAAAACGAGGAAGCTCGTTAAGAGATGCTTCTTCCAACGGAATGCACGCGAGCGTGCCCTCGTTTTGGATCTCTCATTTTCTCTCGCGAAACTTTAGTAGCGTTATCAGGCGTTAGGCGAGTTACAGATTAGACAGACCCCCAGCTGCTCTGCGATCCCTCTATCGTCGCTTGTATACGCTCGTACCCCGAGAAAGGAGAGTAGGGAGACGACGACCCTACTGCGCGGAAGACCGTGATTCGAAGTAACCTAGCGACCGTCTACAGAGATCGCGAAAGAAAGGCATTCGATCGGCCGGCCAGTCGTCCAGGGAAAAAGAATTCTATCCTCTCGAAATATTCGAGGCTCGCGAACGTTCGTCTCCCTTTGTGAGATTCGTTCTCAGGCGCGTTCGAATCGAAAACGATCGGGCAATCGAATATTTTCGATCGATTTGTCAGCGTATATCATAGGCGTTGCGCGTTGGATCGCGCGACGGTACAAAGTTTCTAATTGATGAACCGCGAAACGGGAGATTCGAGCGAAAGGTCTTCGAACTTGATTTCATCCGTCGCTTCGGCAGGAATTTCCCGCCTATTGTTCCCGTTGCTTTGGTATTCCGCGTTTCACGGCGATCTGGTTGTCGAGGCAGCCAGCTGATTAATCAGTAGAGACACGTTTCCTCGCGTATCGTAGACGACCGAGGGGTTCGCGCGATCGCAAATGCGACCGTGCCACGACGAAAGCGGCAAGACGAGTTTTTTTCTCTTTCTCAGTGAAAAGCTTTACCGTTACCTTCGATTTCGGACAATAGCGTTCTGCTAGGGTCTCGTGTCCCAAAAGGCGGGCAGAAAAGTTGGCGGAGAGACGGACGGACGGACGGACGAACGGACGAACGGACGGACGGACGGACGGAACACGGAGCCGATACTCTCTCTCGCGTGCTAGCTGGCTGCCTGAGAAACCGGCGATGTTCACCGAGTCGATGTTTATTCCATCGTCGCGCGTATCGCGAACGCATACCGAGCGATTTCGTCGAGGACGAAAGAGGAGGCAGCGCGAATATGAGAAAACGCATAAATACACGAGTTGGCGTACGGGAACGAGACGGCGCGTGCTAGTGGAAGAAAGACGGGGCAGCCGCAAGAGGATAGAAACGTGGAGAGGGGCAAACGAGTAGTAACCGAGAGAAAGGGAGAGGAAGACGGAGAGAGCGGGACGGAAAAAGAGAGAAAGGAGGGAGAAAAAGATGGAGGAAACCGCCCTCTCCGTCTCGCTCTCGTATTTTCTTTCTCGTCTCTCCGTCTCGCTCGCTCCGTTCCCCTCCCCGTTTCTCCCTGTTGTTTCTCAGCATTCAACCGGCGAGTAGGTCTACATGCACACAAGCGTATTTGGTGGAAAGCGCTATATTGGGTGGTAGAGTGTGCGTGCGTGTACTTACGTGCGAGCATGCGAGCCGTATGTGCGGCAACACGCATACGAGAATCGGAGTAGCTAACGCTATCCTCTATGGTAGTGGAGCATACTGGCCGCGTACGTACACAATGCGATGCCGTATCGTTGGTGGTCGAACGATAGCGTAGAGGAAACGCGACGCTGGTACTAGGTTCGAATATCGACGATATTCGCTCGAAATCGCAGTTTTCCTTCTTCTTGAGCCGAGATGCGGCTTGTCCAAGCCACAACGACGACGTCGCGTGCTCGATCTGTACGCGATTTCGCGACGTACGATCAGCTTCCCTGGCATTCGAGTAAGCTCTCGACGGGATTTACTTTCACCTTACCGCCGACCGTACACCAGCCTCCGAAACTACGACGGCACAGGCCTGATCAAGCTCGTGGGTAGGAGAGGAGGGGGAAGAAAAATAGTCAAACGATACGATATCCAGCAGCACCGATCACGACGGCAACGACGACGACGACGACGACGACGACGACGACGACGACGACGAGGACGTGTACGAGGACGAGGACGAGGACGAGAACGAGGACGAGAACGAGGACGAGAACGAGAACGAGGACGAGGACGAGGACGAGAACGAGGACGAGAACGGTAACGACACCGGCAACAACGACTACGACGACGGCAACGACGGCAACGACGACGACGACAACGAGTACACTGCTAGTCAGGAATACGACGAGTCCGTACACAAGCGCCACGGAACACTGTGCGGCGTTTTATGGAACTAAACCGCGGAAATGAACGACATCGAGCGTAAAACGATCGCAGCAACGCACAAAACACCGAACTGTACGGCGACTCACGCCAAACTAAACTGAAACCCCGAGTAGGATATGCCCTTTCCCCTCTCCCGTCCCTCAATGCCAGTCCCTGCATCCCTTTGCCGCGCTCCCCTTTTGCACTCCATCTTCACCCCCTCCATACTCTTTCTCTCCTGTCCTGCAGGCTCTACACGCTCCTCGCTACGCCTGCCGTTTCGTTTTACTCGTCTCTTCTCTTCTCTTCTCTTCTCTTCTCTACTCTTCTCTTCTCCCTCTTCTCGTTTCCTCTCCTTGTCTCGCTCCCTTGCTTCCACTCTTTCCTGCCCCTTTGCGAGCACACCGTGTCTCTGCTCGGCTCTTCGCCTGACTAGCCTCTGCCTAGCTTGCCTGGCCTCTGCCGGCTTGGCTCGCTCGACTACCTCTGCCTTGCCTGCCTGCCTGCCTGCCTGCCTGCCTGCCTGCCTGCCTGCCTGCCTGCCTGCCTGCCTGCCTGCCTGCCTGCCTGCCTCGTTGCCTGTACGAGTCGTTTTTCTCTCCGCTCCTCTATGCTCGCTTCTGGCCACCCCTCCTCTCTCTTACGGAGTGGTACGTACCGACACTAGTGCACTACACCGAGCACACCAACGAATCGACTACTCCCCCTTCACCCCATCGAGGATCGCGTCGCGTTACCAGCCGGGTTACGAACTCCCCTCTATTCGTGCACCGATACCTCACCCTTCTCGTTCGCTACCCCTCTCTTCGTACGCTCTACGCGTTTCCTCCTCTCTTTCTTTCCGCGTATCTCTCTGATCATTCTCTTTCGTTTCACCGCGATCGCAGAAACGACCCCCTGGCTCGCCAGCTCCGATTCTTCGCCTCTCTCCTTCTTCGATCCTTTTCCTTTATCTCGTAACCTCCAATTACAGCGCGCCAGTAACGGAAATCGGTACTCGAGACTTCGGGGCCAGATGGATTTCCGCGTGTGTTTGAATAAATGCGCGATAAACCCGTTTACGTTGGAAAACCAGTGTCGGTTGGCGTCCACTCGCCGCGCTACCGACCAATGGGCCACCAATCCCCCGGATAAAACCAGATAGATTACGGGCAAACCCACGGACTTTTATTACGGATGTTAATTTCACGAGCGCCGAGTGTCATGATACGTTGGTCGTTTCAGTTTCGAGTAGCCGTTTTATTCATTTCCTTTGCAATTTTGCGCCATATTTTACGACGCCGTGTCCGTTTCCGATTTGTAAAAATACCCTGCGCCCGTCTGTCCTTTTCCACGAAACCGTTTCCATCGCGAATCTCTACGCGTACGTCGATCATGGGCGCAGAATTTTTCGGTAAATGCGCCAAACGCGCCGAAATTCTTCGTACCCAGTATCGGTCTTCCATCGTTCGACAACTTCCAAACTCCATGTTTTTCTGCATTAAAAAAAAAAGGAGAAAGGAAAAGATACGACGAGTTTTCTGCCACGGAATAATTTTCTTCTGTTTTTTTAAACGGCGAACGTTGTAAAATTTCTTATTCATCCTAGTAGTTGGTTTTTCGATTAAGAACTCCGTCTCCCGACTCGATATAGATGTTCAAACTTTCTTCCTCCATGCACTCGTCGAAAGGCCGAGAAAAACAAAAAATTCGAAAGAAGGTATAAAGTAAAAGTTTCGTACTCGACCTCAGAGCTTAAAAGGAACGGTTCGGATTTAAGGGACGATAGTTTTACGAGTATGCGCAGGTAAATTGCGAAAAGAGGACCGGTTCGGAGTCCGGCAAGCAGGCATGGCAATCGATGAACAAATGGTCGTATATCGTTTCCTGGACTGGCAATAAATTCTCTCATTGAACGTGTCAAAAATTAACAGTACCATTTACCTGAGTCATTGTCGTTTACTTCTCTGTGCGCGGAGAAGTAACCCGAGGGAGATCTTTGCCGCGCCGTGACGACGCTTCTTGCACTCTAAACTCCGCCATTTTGGTTCCTGCCGAAAACAAGCGCAGGCACGTCGGCATCGTAATCTAATCTAGTTTCTAATCGCGTAGCAAAGTTGGCCAACGTTTAATCACACGTCCGTTTCCTCTCTTATCGTGTCCAAACGTCGCCGGCTTACCTGGCGTTCGTACACTTTCGTCAAACTTTTCCATTCGCGGTAAAGCTCGGTTCGCGTAATTCGTAATTTATACGATTTATACGATCGAGTAATTTACATAATTGGAGTCGTTGCAACGGGATTCCGTCGATTCTCTCGATCGCTTATGATATCTCGTTCGCGTAATAGCGAGTATAAAGCGAATAATCGCCAACTTACATAGGCGAGTCCATTTAGTCGGCCATTGATTAAATTTTCGTTCAAACAGACGAAGATCTACCGTATATACGAGTGTCGGACTTTGATTCTTCGATCTCGGGCTGTTCTTACGGTGGTTAGAGCCACGACGATCGAACGTTCCACGGATACTCGTGCGTACAACTTGGATCTCTGGATGCTTCGGTCGTCGGAACGACGGTCGATCCCTTGATAATATCGTCGTAGCTTTATCCTTCGATCGGGTATCATACACGAAGACGAACGAACCAACGAATTGCCGAGGACGAAACGCAAAGTTTGGCTCGCGGAGGTCTCGAACGACCGAAAAGATTCGAAAGCAAACTCGAGATAACGGTATAGCTCGGGCCGATCGGCTCGTTCTTTGCTTGTTTGGTCTAACAATTTGCGACTTTTCTGCTCCGGAGGATCGATTTTCTCACGATGAACGAAGGTTCGAACGTCGGCATGGGACAGGAACAGGCGACAGGGCATAAATTATCGCGAATACACGCAAATATATCGGTTCTCGAATCGCGTTCCCATCTGCGTACCCAAGTGTCCGAAAGCGAGTCTTCGTGTGCAAGTACAGCGTACAGATCTCCGTGACGTGCACCCGCTCGCTATTTGCACGTACGCCGCGCTTGCGCTGTCCAATAATCTTTCAATCCGCCAACGCTTTCGTCTCACCGGGGACACCGGTGGACGGTCACCATCCTCGAGATCGTCGTTAAAAATCCAACGACGTTGTCCTTAGGAAAATGTATCGCTCGGGAGCAGCGCGTAACAGTCTCGGCGGACGATCGGTGACGATGTCGGTAGCAGGACGATGTGAATTCGGAATATCGTTAGAACGAATCGCCAACGATTGGAGACGCGACGGTACAGGTTTTGAAAATAAAATGGACGTGCATCTTGCGAACGATGAACAAGCGGGGGCGGGGGGAGGGGGGCCGAAAACGAAGGTTACGCAACGCGTTGCCGAAGATTCGGAGAATTCGGCTGGTTAGATCGATGAGAACCAAAATGGCGGTAATACAGCGGTGGTCGAAGCGCTGGTTTCGTAAGTTGCGAACGGAGTAGCTAATCGTTTCGAAAGTTCAAAACGTAGGTACGCGAGTACGATGCATGAAATCAAGACGACGCCGCCGGCTTCGTCTCTGTCGAGCGTCCGATGCACCGTGACAATATGCGTAATTAATCTCTATGGCGAACAATGAGTGCGTTCGCGGTCGCGCACGCTGCATCGATGCGTTGGATCGCCTTTCGAGCGAAAGAAAGATTCCGCCGACTAGATGTTATCGTACGGGAACGTTTTTAAATTCGTGGAGGGTCAAGGTTCGAGAAGCGTGCGAGGCAAGTCGGATTCCGGGCAAGAGATCGCCGGTGAAAAACCGATGACGAACCTCGGATGACGAGGAAATATTAATTACGGGCGTTTTTAATTACACCAGTCAGCTATGAGGCAACTAACAGCATACTCCCACCACGGCAATCGACCTTCCAATCCTGACACTCCCTGGGTGTACTTTAAGAACCGTTCCCCCTTCTACCGCTTCCCAAACAGTTGGAGGATGCCGACAAAAATATTCGCATGGTGCGTGTGCGTTCCCTTCCCCTCGAACCATCGAGCCCTACGGATCTCCCCTCTGGCATACACGGTACGAAAACAGCGGCCGTAGGCTTCCTCCCGAAGCTTTCTCTGGAAGGATCCCTTGGAGGGCTATCCCCACCAGGAGTGCTTGGACGGATGGTCGGTCGTTTAGCTGTGGAACGCGGCTGGAATCACGAGCGAATGAGACGCCGCTAGATGGGCTCCGTAGCTGTCTCTTCCTTTGATCCTTTCTCCGCTTCCTCGGCTCGTTCTTTGTCGATCGTTCCGCGAATCGTTCCCTTCTTCGTGCATAGAACCTGTAGGTGATACGTGGGCGGCCCGATCTGAACATTTAGCCGGAGGATATATACGTTGGTATACGTGTACAGGATCCCCAGTGAGCCTGCGCCGCGTTATCGGTCGATATACGCTTTTGGGAAATTTTCCACGTGTTTCGTGGAGCCGCGTGACGCCGATTCTCCTTCGTTCGCCTCCTGCTACTCCACCTATTTGCGTGTGCCGATCGAAAACGAGTCGTTAACGTTCTCTGCCACTCCCTGCGTGCAACGTTTCGCCAACAACGTCTGCTCCATCCGACTTGTCTCTATTTTGTCGTATCGCCTATTTAGCAAAATCCTTTGTATTCGTCGTATCGTATGAATCGATTTTACTTCGTACGATCGTTAGTAAAATCGTACGTACGGTCGTAAATCGTTACGGACATCTCGATCACCGGTGTAACTACGAGTGGCAACAGTCCTCGGCAACAGTTTGCCCGAAAGGCAGTTCTTCTGAAAACGTTCCTTACGAAGGCTAAGGAAACGATCCATCGATCGATCCAAGCGTTAACGCGTTCGAGTCCGCGGTAGGTGCCAGCGCCAGCCTGAACGGCGGCATCCTACGATCGCCTACGTGCAATCCTGTCGCAGACGGCCACGCCGTTTCGATAAACGGCCTACAAAGCCGTCGGAGGGGACGGGCCGATGCTTACATTCCCTGGAGCCCCTCCTGACATCGGCTGTACGTGGGTACATTATTCATTCTCTACTACATTCGGCAGCAAGAGGGTGCGGACGAGTGTGTGCGTATCCCTCGTAGTCGATGACACGACATGCACTCGCGTTCGGGTTTCTATGTGTGCCGTTCATATAGATACGCGTGTACGTTTCCTCTCTTTTCCGACGCATCTGTCTTCCTCTGTCCCACCCTTCCCTTTCCACCGCGTTTCTCCTTCTTCGTCTACCCTTCCAACCTCTACAGCCATCCTTCTTTCTCTTCGTTCGCATCCGATTCACGCCGTCTCGCTTGTCCTTTCCCCGCTTTCTTTTTTTACCTTGCCTATCTTCCCCTTCTTATCCCTCTGTCTCTTTCCTTCAGCCGCCTCTCTCTTCATCCATCCCTCGTCGGGTATTTTCGTCTGCCTTTTGCGTTTTCTTTCGCCTCGCTCTCCCTCTCTCTCTCTCTCTCTCTCTCTCTCTCTCTCTGTCACTCTTTTGTTCGTGTTCGATGCGAGCTTGTACGCGCAAACAGAAGCCAGTAAAAGGATAGCTCGGTGGGACGGAGGGCGACAAGGGCAGGCCGCGACGGAACGGCAGGTTCGGTGGAGGGATCGAAGAGGTGGCGGCATTAGTGCGGCCGACCGGGGCCACAGGGTGCGAGAAGAAAAGAGGGAGACCGAAATCGGAAGAGCATCAGGCAGAAAGAAGGAGAAGCGGTTTATTAGAGAGAGAAAGATGCGATTACCGCGATAGCCTGTAGCACACGATGCGCAGGGACATGGTCGGACAAGGCTCGGGGATCGTGACATTATCCTGTACGGGGACCGACCTTCCGCCTCGTGTACAAACGACTCGCTCTAGGCACGCTCACCCCTCTTCACTTCCGACGCTCACGACGCACTTCCCTGGGGGAGGTTGTAGCCAATCAGCGGTCGAGTTTCCGTGGCCTGCGGCCGCAGGCTGACTCCGCGTCTCCCGTACCTAATGTAGGTTGTCGAAGGTAGGCATCCTTTGTACCCTCCTCGCCTTCTTACCTTCGTTCCCTACCTCCTATTCGGACCGAAGGTAACGAAGGTCATTTACAGGCCCCTATACAGGATTCGTATTCTCTGTCGCTTCCCTCTTGTTTCTTATACCGGTGGTCGTTGCGCCGATCGACGAACGAAAGCCTGGTTCGAGGTAGTCGACGCAACTTGCCACGGTGGTGTATTTCTTTCGAATCCCCCGTTTCCGCCATTGCACAGGGCTAACCTTTACGTAATTAATTTCGGGGATCGTTTATGGGACGCCCGGCCGCCGTAATTACCAAGCTTTCGAGGCCCGTTCTCCACTTATTTCGCTCTGCCGATATTCCGCGATATCTCTCGACAGTTTGCTAAGATTTCGTCGGATCGGTACTATCGTATCGGTATTTGCGAACGATTACATCGTTGAACTAATTTTTACGTTTACGACGTTCCACCAGCTTCGTACTTACCTCGCTGGAAGGGCTGCTTGGTTTCATCCGAACGCAAAAATGGCGTGTATGTCGAATTAACACTCGTATCGTGAAAAACCGAATGGTTCCGCCTGTCTGTCTTTGCGTCGTTTCTAGATCACGTATGATCGAACGTATCGCGCGAACGCCGGTACGATTATATTCGCCGATCTTCCAAGTACGTTTCGATTATTATTTTGTATAATCTACGATACGTGCGTAAGTTGCGCGATATTCAACGAGGTAACGTTAAAGGAAGTGGACGAGGTAACACGTACGCTTCATTATGATTATACACATCACGATTTATTGACGAGCAATGGATCGTACACTTCACGTAACATGATTCTCGAAAACAATTTTAACAAAACATGAAAGTAAACGCTAGCTAATTAACGATAACAAACATTGCCGATCACTATTCGTCGGCACGATGTAAGGGCGCCGTTTTTAAACGCGCACAACCTCGCGATAATGACATGGATAATTAGATACTCGAACGATCAATGATACTAGATATATAAGTAGGTAGTGTAGTAAGTAATATACGCGTTTATAGCCTGGCTTATTTCGCTCACTTAATCTACGGTAATTTTCGATTTCTTTCCTGTCGATTTAAACAAAACGCAATACGCACGCCGCTTCGTTTCTTACATATTCCAGTCGCTTAAAGTTCAATCTCGACGCTCGTTAAGATTGCAATGCGTCGAAGAAAAATCAGCGGTCTTAGGGCCGTTTTGTAAGTGGCAACGAAAAAGTTTCGTAAAACGTTAGATCAAAGGTAGAAGATGGAGAACGAAGAAGGTTTGGAATATTCGAATAGCTGTATTCTCAGTGATTATCGACGTGTTCTTTATTCGATTACGCTGCTTGTTTATTATGGAAATACTGTATTGCGTTACACGTTTAATATTTATAAGAATGACACTGACAATAACTGCGTTGATTACTTGTATACTGTTTCACGGAATTATCGTGGAGATACCTTCGAAGCACGATCGATTACGTTTATCATCACAATCCTAAAGCTTCCAAACAAAAGTTTCACGTAATTACCGACCAACGATAGGCATCGCGATGATCGAATATAACTTGTTCCGTTTTGTTATTCGTTTCAATAACTCGGCTTAAAATCTGAAACATTCGTGTATAAGCTTTTCGACCACGCAGACGCGATTTCGCGCGCTCGCTACCGCGACGATTTCGTCTTCCTTTTCCGCTCTTCTTTTCCGACATCCTATGCTTGCGATACGTCGTCTTTCTCTTTTTTTTTCCTGGGGGGGCACAATAGTTTCAAGAAATGTCCTCGAGATATTCAAAGTTGGAAAGAATTGTTGATCCCTTGTCGTTGCGCAGCTATCTATCTCTCTGCGCGTTAAAGTCTTTTCGAACTGTAACTTTAGATACGATACGTAACGGTTCGTGTCGTTAACAAGTACACGACCGTTGCTCCAAACAATGGGTTAATATTTCAAGTAGAATTTACGTAGGTATAGTTACATGGCAGCTATTCAACTCTTGCAACAAATCAGGTATTAAAATCTTCTCAGTCTTCGTGGGCTACGTTAATCGCTTTCGTAAACCATCGGTTCGAACGAACATTGTCCTACTATTTGTTCAACGTGGGCATTTTGTAATTGGCGGATCGATGGATAAAATTACGATCGATCGTGATGGTAGAACGTAACGTGATTCCGTTTAAAAAGGCCGTAGAAAAATAACATGTAAAAATCTGGGTCCCTTTTACTTCGTCGTAAATCCTAACGAACTGTGACTCTAATGTAATCCTCGTTTTCCTAAACTGGCAGTTCTTTATTTTTTTTTCCTTTTTTTTTCTTTTCTTCTTTTTTTTTTTTTGATTATTGGCTAATTCGAAATCGTGTGGTTCCCTTTTCTCCCAAAACGTCGTCGACCACGCGTAACCATGTAACTAATTGATGCAAATTTCCTAACCGATTCGAAAGTCCGACTTGGTCGCGAATCGTGTGTATCGATATTTTCCATTGTTCCTCCGCGCTCGTTGGCACCGTTCCCCTATTTTCAGTATTTATCTCGACTAGACGTTTAAAATTCTACTTTTACATACCCACCTTGACTCTCGTTCGATCATCGACATACATCTTCTTTACGCAACGTGTACGCTCGATCGATGCGCAATACCGGAAACGATGAATTATTCTGATCGTTCGAGTAGGATTTGGATTCCTAGTAAACGTTTCGTTTAAAATTTCCTTGAAATCATCGTGCTCGTCTTTATTACTGTCCTTGCGCGAACAGGAGCAGTCCGTAGTACAAATTCCGATACAGCATTAAGAATCGCCATATATCACGCGCAACGAGCTTCCAACGCACTCGATGTTATTCTTCGTCCCAACGTTTTCAAAAACCGCGCTTGATCGTCTCGATCGCGGACGATAATACTTAGAGTATATTATTCATAAATCAATAACAGCGATATGAGTTTACACGTCTTCGTAGAATAAAAACTCCCTTAATATTATAGGATACGACGTACGAGTGGTAGGTACGTATTGCATATTTAAACTTCCAATTTCAACGGTACAACTCGACACGGAGAATCGAGCGCACATTAAAAAGATTTCACAAAGCTCTTTCGAGGCTCCTCGCCTAATTTTTTTAAAGGGTTGCCCGTTGTTATATGTTATATTACTAGCATGTTCCCCTCTTTCCTTTGTTTTTCTTTTTTTTTCTCTTTTTTTCTTTCTTTTTTTTTACCATCAAATTATAATCGGCCTTCTATCGCAATAAATCGCTTGTAATATATTATATATATATATATATGTATCATGATAGACGATAATTAAATTGCACTAATACATTGCACACGTTCTCTGGCGTTCTTTGGCATCTCTATGAAGTACATATTTCTCTAAGGTTCTAAAAGAGGAACGACAACACGTGGGGACAAGAAAGTTTATCCTTCGTCCATCCGCCGTTCCACTCTAACCATTCATCCGCTATCCTCGTCTCTGCATCCCTTAACCATACGTTATGCTACGTCTAATATGTCTGTGTCAGGCGTTGTGCCATTGCCAATAAAGCGGATCCGCCAAATTGCCGACTCTTTCCGCAAATTAATTTGTCAGCCTGGCCAGAAGTAGGTATACCAATTTGCATTTAATGGTTGATCATAGGCAGACACACACATACATACATACATACATGCGTTACAAACATACCGCCATTGTTTCTCATTCGAGAGGGAGAGACACACGGTAACACGTGACTAATACGTTTCTCGCTATTTTTTCTCCCTTAATGTCAAACATCCTGCACCAGACCACACTCCGTTCTTTTAGTCTTCCTCGTTTTGAAAAAAGTATCTAACAGAATATATTTACTAACGCCGTATTAAATGTCACGATCATTCTTTCACTTTCGCCTCTCAAGCTGGCGTTCTAGTTTATGCTACCGGGTGTACCATGTGTCTTCACACCCACGCGAAACTCGTCACGTTTTACGAAACATTATAGGAAGCGGGGGAGGGGGAGGGGGAGGGGGAGGGGGGAGGGGGACTAAATGGTAACGTACAGCCTTTGGATTGGTCACGTAGGAATCTTATTTCCGTAAGAGCGTCATCTAAACCTAATAACAGGAAGTGGTAATAGCGAACGATTTGGTCAGTATCTCCGACCTTCCTCAAATTTTGACACGTTGAAACGAGGCTGTTTGACGAAGCACGATTTCGCAAGAAACAATGTCGCAAGCGATTACAACTACTTTGAAATTGACCAAACCTAAGTCAAACTTTGATCTCGCGAGAAGCACAGATTCGCCCACTAGAGTCAGATCTAGGCCTAAACCTCGAACCACTTCTCCGTTTGCGTCTGACGATTCGTCCAAGCTGTGAACAAACAATGACGCTGGATGAGAAAACACGTCGTTTTCGATGTTTCCAGCGAGCCGTGTCGCGAGACAATTTCGCAATTCAAAGATACGCGGTTCGAGTACCGTGATTTCGTCACTGGCTACGATCCGTACAAGCGTTGCGTTTTGAGTGCACGCAATGAATTTATCCAAAACGAATTGCAAACGTCGAACCATGTACGTAGCGGCTGACTGTATTTTGGGTATAACGAAATGATCCAACGTCGTCGGAGGCGTAAATTAAAATTGCAGAGACAGACGAAGCGAAGATTGGCGAAAGAAAATACGATAGGAGGCGTATAATTCACGGCAACTGGATATTTAGCTAGCGATACGAGCGACACACTGGAAAATGTTTGGTTGTACCTGTGCCCAATCGTGGCAACGAAACGCTCCTATCCATTCGAAGCCAATAGATCTTGCCAGGATCAACAATTACAAACGATCGTTGGGACGCGTACGATTGTTTGGCACTCGAAAGATACGTTCACCTCGCGGTCGATCATTCGTACAACTTTGTGGATCTGAGTGAGATACTCGGACGCAGCATATCGAACGCCTGTGAAGGGAGGTCGGAGGAAACGTTGGAATACGCGAAAACAGAAAACGCGATACGATTGGCCGAAACGACGGAGTTTACGTTTAAACGAAAATATCCGGAGCATCCATTTAAAATGCGAAGAATCCGTTTAAATCGGCGAGATACAGCACGGTGAAACTGTGATTAAGCGATCGACGAACACAAGTAACGAGCTAGCTGTTATCCGTAGCTACACGAACGATCATCGAGTTCTATCTTTTACGCGTTACCTGTTACGTGTTTTGTAATCTCCTTGTTATTCGGCGAATTGTCTAACAAATGTTAAATTCAACCTTCTTTTTGCCTATTTACATTTCATGTTTACGCGTTTATCTTCGTTTCGTTATTATCATTGGGTTGGATTACCAGCAGCAAGACTCGGTGCATTTAGATGCTTCACCTTGTCGAGATCCAACGAATTTATTCAGTTATTCTTTAAAGCGATTAAGCGGTGAAACGCTGGCCAGCCGTCTCGCGGCGGTCGGATTAATATCGCTGCTAACGCAACTCTTGAGCCTGAAAACTAAGACCAACCGCCCGTTATACGTACAGAGGAAAGTTGTTGAAAACGTCGAGAGCTGTATAACGCGTTCGAAAATCACCGGGAATGACAATTTTATCGCTTTAGTTTCGCTGGACGAGTCCATAAAAATAAACACGACGAAACTTGCCGGGGCTTTGTTCGCTAGATCGAGATTACGTTTATTAGATCTAGCTCTGAAGCGAAATTCAAAATTTGTACTTGCGATTACTGCGTAGTCTCTTGCGCAACACTTTCTAACTCGTTCAAGTTGGAAAAATATCGGAGATACCGACCAGATTGCTGGCTATTACCATAGGAAGTTAGCGAAGAGAATGGATGATAGATACACAGGGGGATAGATCGTGCTGTTAGTGGAGAAAGATTTACGGTGGCTGTTGCGAGGCAGAATTGAAGTAACTGACTCTTTGATTCCTGTATTGCGACGCGACCACAGCCTGAGGATTAGGGATGTGCCTGATACTCAAGTTTGGTTTGATTTTCATTCCGAAACCGGAGATTCTCTGATGAGGTTGCGGTATTCGCAGAGCGACTTTGCTGGCGATGTTGGCAGAGCCGAGTACCAAAGGATCGATCGAATTCTCGTCGGTGATGCAACCGCTTAACAGGGACACAGCCGCGTCGGAGAGTGTCACTAGATTCGAGTCTTGACCTCGTCGTTGCTCCAAGTCTTTCGCTTTTCCTTTTCCTAAGTTTCCTGCCGCGATCGGTGGTCGCGATGGCCGTAGTTTTAACAAGGACACGGAACAGGACGAGGACAACAAGGACGTCGAGGAGGAGGAGGGGGAAGAGGAGGAAGAGGAGGAGGAGGAGGAGGAGGAGGAGGAAGAGGAGGAGGAGGAGGAGGAGGAGGAAGAGGACGAAGGTGAAGAGGAGGACGAAGGTGAAGAGGAGGACGAAGGTGAAGAGGACAAGGACGAAGGAGGGGACGAGGAAGAATTAGCGACCGGCAAATTCGCGGACAGATCGAGAACGTTATTGCGAACCGTTCCGCCGCTGCTTAGATCCAGCGGGATCTCGTATTTGGAATTGTTCGGTTCTAAAATGGCGCTCGACGTGGCAAAACCGGAAGGCTTGGCGACGCGCAGTGGCGCTAGTGGCGGCGGGCCTTTCTTTTTCGGAGGGGCGCTGGCCTGAACGGGTGCAGCATGTTGTTCCTCTTTCGTCTTCGACATTGTTTTCAACGCGTCGCGCATCTGTTTCTCAGCCAACAAGCTTCTCACGCGATTTGCTTTACTTTCGCGCAATTGTTTCTCGAGTTTCTCTCTGTCCAAGTTATCGATCTTTTCCCCGTTGCTTTGCGCGCGTTGCTTCGCTTTGTCCCGGAAGTTGTCGCTGGCTTCGTTCACGGCTACCAGACCCAATCTTCGAAGGATTTCCTCGTCCTTCTTCGGACGTTCCGGTTCGACCTGTTCCACCCTTTTCGCGATTTCTGGCACGGTTTCTTCCTTCTTCGGCGGTGGTCTACAACTCTGCGGCGCGCTCCTCTGTTCCACCTTATCGGCCGTGGCGCAAGTATCCTCCGTCGGCGGAACAGTTATATTTTGCGCGACTCGAACCACCTCGTCGGGTATGCTGTCTATAATTTCTTCGATGGTCTCCTCTGCCTCTCCGAGGTTCTCCTTCGTAGCGGCACCTTCCCCTTGAGCCACCAACGCGCCGGTCGATCGTTGCTGACTTAACGTCGTGGATTTGATCTTCTCTCGTCTAACGGCTCTCATCTGCAGCAATTTCTCTTTTGTCTGGCCGCTCGCGCTGCTCGACGTGATCCTCGGCGGACACGGGGTCAACCGAACCTTCAGTTTCAATAGATCCTCCCGCGGCGTGGTGGTGATCTCGGCGATCACTCGCTTGTTTCGTCGTTTCCTGTGCTTGTGGTGTTCCAGCTTGGTCAGGTCTTTGGTCTTGGAACTTTCTGGCGCGTGGTTGCTTTGTATCGGTACGAGATTAGGAGTCCTCATGACCGGAGTCACTTTGCACCTTGGTTTCTTCGCCTTCGGTTCCTTGTCGCGTTCCAAATTGCTCTTCGAGGATGGAGGCGGCTCGACGTTACCTTCTAAAATCTTACGAGCCTCGACTTGGCACTCCTGCGGTGGCTTGGGGCTCGGCGGTGGCGTCGGCGGCCTCTGGATATTTTCCATCGTCGCGGTATCCTCGGCCGTTTCGTCGCTGAAGGAACTGTCGCTCGTTTCGGGAATAATAACGTCCTTGCGCACAACGCGATAAAGCAGCTTCATCGGTGCTTCCTGTAACGTGAAAATGATCGCTTGCCCTATGGTATCTTGCAGCATCGCCACGTTAGAGTTCTAAGTACGACTCTGACGCAATAGGAAATGATTATGACTATCGCGAGGTAAACGATCGGCCTGTACCGCGCGACCATCGGTTACAAGCGAACACGACGCGAAAGGAAAGTACATTACGGGCTGGCTAAGTAACAGGGCAGAAGGGGCAGAAGGGGCAGAAGGGGCAGAAGGGGTAAATGATAGGAGAAGAAACTCACTCTTTTCCAGCCGAATATGCAGGCGAGGTCCAGTAGAGTCCAGGATTGGTCCAGTGGCATCGTTCTCGTGCCACCCCGCCGGCTCTCGTCGCTCTTCTCACAGAGCATCTCGATTTTGTTGACGCTCGCCCCGTAAGAATTCGCTTCCTCCCAGCCTCTCTTGAGCATCAGCAACCGCACCAGATGACGAACCGTCACTCCTGCCGGACACTTGAGGTACCGCGTGTTTCGAACCTTGATCGGATCCTCGTGCTTCGTTCGATCGGTATTGTTCGCTCGGTGTCGCGACCCGACACGGTTCTCCGGTTCGCGGGCGACCGCCTCTTCTTCCGGTTCGTCGAGCTCGCACAAGCTCAGGCTGACGAAATCGTCCAAGGTTAAGTCCAGAGCACCCAATGGAAGGGCCAAAGGTGGGCATTGCGGATTCACCAGCCGGAAATGACGCCTTCGTTCGAGCTCCGACCGGAAGAGGCCGGGTACCACGAGATACACCAGTCGTTGTAGCTTCACGTCCGGCAAGAGCGGCGGAGACGTTGCGACATTGCACACGGGACACGCTCTGGCACCACTGCTCAACCGTCTCACTATGCAACCTCTGCAAACTGAGCATCGTTCGACTCGTACCTGTTTTACATTCCACGCGTGTTCCTTCGCACGTTTAATTAGGCCCGTCCCGCGGCGAACGCGGAATCTCGGCGTTCGAGAAACGCCCGTTCGTCGGCGCGGAGTATCAGAACGCGCGGAACAACGAAGAGCGGCAGCGGTTAGTCACCCTTCTCGAATTTAGCCACCCTGCCAGAGGGGCGGACGAAACGGACAGACTATTTCACGCGCGCCAAGTGGATACGCCACGGTACACGCGTGGTTATTTCGCGCGGTTATTTCGCCGTATTATTTCGCCGCGTCATCGAACGATATTCATCGACAACGTTGCTACGTTACAGCATTTTTCTCATGCAAATTAATGCTAACGAGCCGACGAAACGCGAGTCGGACGAGAGACGAAAATCGTGCGATGGCGGTGGTCGAGTGACGAGACGAGACGGGGCGGGACGAGCGTTACGGAAGACAGAATCGAAAGAAATACTAACAAGAATGCAGACACTCCACGAGAGTAGTTGCGTCTATGAGGTAGCCTCTGCAGAGAGGACACACGATATGTTCGTTCAAGTCTTTGACCATCGGCTTCTCCCTCTCCTTTGCCTCCATGTCGTTAGTCGGTTCTGAAACAGCTGTGCCATTCACATTGTTAATCCACTGGAGCATAGAGCGACGATTAGACGTTTGTTCTTCTTTTTAAACGAACCGCGCAGCTTGCTTTCGTCGCCGTTCGAGTCGCACGGAATCCGTAATTCACGCCTGCGTAAAAAATTTCCACGCGTCGTCGCGATTCGTCGTACGCGACAGCGAGTCGAATCGGTGATCGCCGATCTCCGGCTTATCTAAAATTAAATCGCGTAACGTTACGCGTTAATGCAGCGACGCGCGCGATATCGATGCGCGTTCTAATAACGGTCGGAGGATTCCGAAATGCAGGTAACGGCGCGCGCTAGCCCGACGGGGCAAACACACGCGCGTAATCGCGTTAAGATACGTTCGAAGCGGCGATTTCCATTTACGCGAGACTCGTGCATGCCGTCGATATATTTAGAATAACGAAATATCTCGTGAAATGCATGGGGGGAGAAACGAGTTACGCCGGGGCTTTAAGGTCTATCTCTTAAAGGGGATGGTTTCTCTTCCCTTTCTCCTATCCGTGTCTATCCGTGCGGCGATATTCGACGATATTTTCCACCAGACGGTTGCCACGTACGGTCTCGTTCGCGACGAACACGCGCGAGGCGAGATTTGGTCGGTATCGCGCGAACGAATCCGATTTCGCGCGTGCTGTGCTCTCGCGATCGGTTGGCGCGCGCGCGCGCGCCGCCGCTCTAACGGCAAATCGCTTTTCGCCAACGGCCGTTAACTAACCGGTGGCTAACGAGGATGCGGCTTCGTACTACCAAACTTCGTAGCCGTACGATGGCGGCAGATTTAGCAGGATTTCGTAGGCAACGAACGGGAAACGCGTTTGTCGAAGCATCGCGCGACGAGCAACGAGATCCTCGCGTGAAAGGTATACTTGACAGTGAAACCAGCCTAGTCACGCGATACGTCGGCTCGGAAAAACTAGGTTTTTAGAGCTCGCGCGTACAGATCTCCCGCGCGATAACAACAGAGGCCAAGTGTCACTGCGCATGGCTAACGAACTCGAAGAAAGGAGGAAAGGCTCGACCACCTGCGTCGACGACATAGTCGACGGCTCCGCGTTCGTGTAATTTCGCTCCGCGAATGATCCGTCAAGGCCGGGACAGCGACAGAAAACGAGGTTGGTTTACGAGGAATGGCGAGAGTAATGAAGAAGAACTTGGAGGAAACGGGGAAAAGAGAGAGCGGGAGAGCGAGAGAGCGAGAGAGCGAGAGAGCGAGAGAGAGAGAGAGCGTGCAAGCGAGGGGCAGAGAGAGAGAGAGAGAGAGAGAGAGAGAGAGAGGAAGGACGAGTAGAAGGGCTTCTGCGTTCGAACTTGAGAAAGGTCTGGCGCCAAGCGAGCAGAGAGAGACCACCTAATTCGTCGATCGCCGTCGTTTCGGATCGACGCGAGGATTCTCCGGAGAATCGCGATCTTCGTTCTCGGACTTGGAATCGTCCGCGCGATGCCGATCACGTCTCGCACGCTCGCGACGAATCGTCACGAGGCCACGTTTGATACGATCGAAGGAAGAAAGTAAATTGGACGGCGAGACGGTAAAGAGAAAACGGGAGGAGAGATATAATGGAAAGAGCGGCGATGGAGAATCGCGAGGGTAAGCCGTCGTCGATAGGAGCGTTGCCACGGTAACATCGGTGGTTCGAGCGTTTTTGCTGGAACGTCGACGTATACCGGTCCGAGAGAGCGCACGGTAGCTATTCCAGGCAACAGGATCTCGCGGGTAGAGCATCGGCATCGCGGCGAGCAGCGGCGGTGTCCTATCTTCGGCGGAGGATCGCGAGTACCGAGCGTAGTACGGGCTTGTCGGTCGATTCGCGCGACTACCACACGTTTCGCAGGGCGGTATACAGAGGCTTACGTGTAGGTGCTTACCAGCGTAGCGAGAGAGATGGTCGCCGTGGCCAGCAGCGAGCTGCCGTCCCGGCTGGCAGCGGAACGTAGCAGCGGACGTGGCAACGACGGTGTTCTTGGTTGCCGTATCGCTTCTCGCGGTGCAGCGGGCGAAGAGAGGTGGCAACGCCGCTCCGTCCGTCGGCGTGCGGCGCCCCGAGGCTCTCTCTCGCGATAGCGCGCTCGTTGTCGTCGCTCACGCCGTCGCACTCCTCACCATGGTCGTCACGAACCCGTGACCGCGAGCAATCCTGATAACTTGCACGCCGCGAGCTACGTACCATCACGTCCCTGCTGCCTGCGAGCACAGCGCCGCGCACATGTCCGACGATTTCGACCCGATTCTCTCTTTCTCCTTTCCCCTTCCTCCCTTTCACCCTCCTTCCTTTCTTCCTTCCTTCCTTCCTTCCTTCCTTCCTCCCTTCCTCCCTTCCTTCCACGCTCTACTTCCCTCTCTTTCGCTCCACCGCTCGCTCTCCTCCGTCTATCTCTCTCCCCTCGCTCCTCCTTTCCTACGTTTTTCTTCTTTCCTCGATCGTTCTTCCTACGTGTTTCCGTCGCAGCTACTCGCCGAACGAGCCAACAGAAAACGAAACTGGATCGTGCCTTTGTTATCCTCGTGCACCGCGTTCTTCCTCGATCCACGTCGTAGTCGTAGTCGTAGTCGTAGTCGTAGTCGTAGTCGTAGTCGTAGTAGTAGTAGTAGTCGTCGTCGTCGTCGTCGTGGTCGTCGTCGTCGTCGTCGTTGCCGTGATTATCCCGTCGACGACGTGGTTGTCGATCGACCGGTGGGTCGACAGGCGCGCGCGCGCGCTCTTGCCCGTGACGTTCCTTCTTTCTCTCGCACTCGCTCTCCCCTCTACGTGGCCTTTTTCTCCGTCTCCGTTGCTCGATCTTCCCCTCCGCGCTGCCCTCCTCCTCCGCGAGGACTCACGGGGTCTCGTCTCGCGACTCGACGTAACGTAACCGCTCTCTCTGGCCACGACTCGATTCGGTGCACTCGGCCGACTCTCGAACGAGTGCGACGATGCACGATGATATCGGGGATCCGGTGGCGGCGGTGGCGGCGGAGGCGGCGGTGGAGGCCAACGAGAGAGTAAATGTGTGCAGCGGTGGCGCCGAACTGCGGCGGTAGCCGCTGCCACTTTTCGATACGGTGCGATTAGAACGACGCTGCACGGAAACGACGGGAAGACACGGGCACTGTTCGTATCGACCCCGCCTAAACCCCGCCTCGCTGCGACGGAGCCGCACGAGCGACGCCGAGCGTCGACGAGCGTCGACGAGCGTCGACGAACCAGCCGGTTTCCTTTTCCGACTTCGTCCTTTTCGGTCGTTCCGACCTTTCCGCTTCTTCTTCCACCCTCCTCCTACTCCTCTCGCCACTCCGCTCACGTTTTCATCCTTCGCATCCCTCGATCGCCGGATTCGTCGATGAATTCGTCATCGACCGATTCGTCGATCGATCGGAGTCGAGGCGAAACCGTTCCTTCTATCGTTCTAGGCGTCCGCTCGCGAGCTGCTAAAGCGCCGACTGATCGATTCGAAGCTAGATCGACCGTAGATCGTCCCGCTTTTGTACACCGACGCGCGATGGCAACGGTTCGTACCCGACGTTTCTTCTTCGCCCATTGCGTCCGTCGATCGCGAACGCGACGCTTTCTTCGCCCGCTACGCAGCAGCAGCAGCAGCAGCAGCAGCAGCAGCAGCGAATGCTTGGCCGGAGATTAGGACGCTCGAATAAACCGAAAGCAGCGCGTTTTCGAATCGGAAAGGAGCGCGGTCGGTCGGTGTATAGGTAGGCGCGTTTAATGGGCGCGAGCAACTCCATGGACCGTACGGTGTCCCTTTCCGTGTCGCTCTAATTGCTAGATGCCTTTAATACGTTACGATCACGGTACTACGTTCGACGTAAAAAGCCGCTTTCCAGCAGCTACGGATCGCCATCCGTTTCCTCCGAAACGTCGCAGGTATCTACAGCGAGGAATCTGCGTACGACGAATACGTACGAACGCGACGGCGATATCGCGTGCTAATAAATATGGGACACCGGTAACGAAGCTGCTTATTAAACGCGTTCGACCAGCGATTCGTCGAGGTCTCTAGTTTCGTAACGTCGGCCTGTGTGTCGAAGAAACGAGGCGGTCGTGGTCGGCAAACGAGACGAACGAGACGAACGAGACGAACGAGGCAAACGTGGCCGCGCGATCGTAAAGACGTTATTCTAGTTACGATAGCTACGCATACAGGCGCGTCGTCTGCCGATAACGCGCCACGAAAGTCACCGAACCGTATTCGAGAAATATCTTGCGCACCAACAGCGTGTCGCCCGTCGGCAGATCGCGCGCTATTGTAAATTTAAATTGTTGCGCTATTTATAGAACGAGTAACCAACGAGTTGTCCCTGATTGGCCGCGGCGCGTACTTTTCGCGCGTTTCTCCGATTCTTTTCGCGACCGATTCTCCCATCGTCGCGCGTTTTCTCGCACGGTCTTTCTAGGCGTTGCTCGCGTCTATCCGAGTTGGACGAAAGCCGACTTTAATTTTCTTCTCGGCGAAGCGTCGTGAAAGGGCTTCGGTGTCAGTTTCGGCAATGCGGGCTCGACGTCTCGACGAGAGAATTTATAGTCCTCCACCAGGCGACGTGATCGTAGAAAATCGTGACGCCATACGGGACGCGGTTAGGCGCTCGAGGTTCGTAGTTTTTCGATAGGAGCGCCGGCGATTTTTGTTCGAACGTACGATTTTAGCGCGAAAGTCGGGCGAAAAGAAGCGCGGTTATGCGTGTACACCAGCGCGAGTACGGAGCAGAGGGGGAGAAAGAGAGGGAAGTGCGAGAAGTCGACTGATCGATCGGCGGCGACGCGGTAGACCGCTTCGTAGCGACATCGCCTTGAAAAGAGACAGTCGCCGGGCGAACCCGGTTTTGCGTCCATCGAAGCAGCACGACTCTCTGGTCGATCGACGCCGATGGGCGGACGGATGGGCATGGTTGTAGTTGGTAAAATGGCGCCAGGCTCCGTCCACTTCGACCACCCATACGACTGTGCGCAGTTGCGGCTCCGCCTGCAAACTGCGCGCGCTGCCTGGCTCGCACTTGTATCTTTCGTCTCGAATCTCCGTCGTACGCCGATCGCTTTAGCTTTTTCGCCAACCTCTCTGCCTTTGGATTTTCTTTCGCGAGGTTCGGTCGGAGAACGGCGATATTTTCGCAGAGGAGAAACGACAAGCGCTTAAGAAGCGAGACAGTCTCGTCGACGTACGAAATGGAACGATGCGCCGTACGCGGCACTGTCTCGCTCGTGAAACTTGAACGGCTAAGCGACTAAGCGGTTATGGTTACGGCGGAAGCGTGTCCCGAATGTAAACGTTTCGACGAGCTCGATACGCCCGATTAATCCGAATATACGTACTATATAGATTCCTACGAGTGGACGCGTTTCTCCGCGTATTTCGTTCGTCGCAACGACCATTCGTTAGAGAACGCGCATCCGCCGCTATCGTAGCCTGACTCTCGCGATCCGATGGCCGAGTCGTTATCGACGCAGCACGCTTAGCGCGATTCGTAACTCGCAGTTCTAGCCTTTACTTGCTCGGCATTGAAAGCGGACACGACTCGGAATACGTCAAACTCTCTTTTATCGAATAGGAGGTCTACCTTGTGCTCTTAGTTTTATCGATCCGCAAGTTTTGCAACAACGCTGCCTCCTTCTCGGTTATTATTGTATTTTGCGACGCTGCGAGTGGGGGGTTGTACTTGTCTCGCGTTATAGTGGCGTATCTTACCTTCGGTCGGTCCTATAGCGTCGTTCAAACGACTCGCGACGATTTCTTCGTAGCGTCTCCTCTAAAATCGACGGTCTTCCACTCGTACCGCTACCGCGATCAGTGGCAAGCGGCGATATATACTTCGTTCTTCGTTGTCCGTGTAACGATGACACTTGTGGGAGAAAACGTACTGAACGTACGGGACCGAACCGAATCGGCAGTTGTACTTTCTTTCACGTACGTAATTCGCGATTCGCTTTCCGAAGGTTAACGGGCTAATTTTCACTGGGCAATCGCCGATCGCTCGGAAAGTCGCGTTAATCGCGTATCTAAAGACTAAACCGTGTATCGAACGCTGTCGCGACGAATTAGCTAGGCACACCTGTTTATACGGTATTTACCCTCTTGCCCTACGATTTAAGTTCCGAATGCGGCCGAGAAAAAAAACTGTTTGTCGCATGTAGCCCGAAGAACGTACGTTTCGTGCTCGTGTTGTTTACGATTGGCCCGAAGGACGTACCACATCTCTCGCGCGTGTTTTTTATGTTTGGCCCGAAGGACGTACCGCGGAGTCTAACTCGACGTTGTAGGTTAAGGGATTATAAATGTTCCGTTACAACCTTCGTCTTAGCATTTGTTAATTACGATACTCTGTCTGTATCTACGAGTAGAATCGGATCGTTTGTCGAACGTCGATTCCAGTGCTACATTGTTTAAGCGTTTTAACAGCAGATGGGAAAACGTATCGGATATTCGAAGAGTATTTCCAAGATTGGATAAACGAGTTAATCGATTTTACGGCGGATACTCTTTGGAACGATAGCTGGATTTTGTTCTTTACTCGTTAAATGGAGTCGTAGTTTGTTTGACGTTCGGTGGGTCTATTTCCGAAGAAAGTAGGTGGACAGCGAACCTTTGTCCATATGTTTCGATCTACTTTCGAACGCGGCCTCGAATGTGTTCTATATACATATTTTAACAGTATGCTCTTATTTATAGCCGTATAGTTAGATCGGACGATCTTTATTTTATTTCGCAGACAGTTCGTGCTCGCACGTCGTGACACAGGACCACGTGTGGGATACGATACAGGAAACGCGTCCAATTTTTCACGAGTTGGCAACGTTTTAAGAATTTAGAATCGTTTTTCGAGATGGTCCTTACGTTTTCGTGAATAGTGCATCGGAATACGGAGATGGAGCAAGGTAAAAGCGACAAGCACAACGATAGATACGCAGTTTTCGTATAAAATTAATTCTTTAATGACAACTTGCCGTAGTAAAATTATACAGGAAATTGCTTTACGGTTATACTTTATAATGGATAATTCAGTAGAACGTCTTGTCTGGCTAATTCCAGCAACATAGGATCGTCGAAGAATTTGTTGATAGACACGTCTTCCGAAAGTCCCTTTCGCCTCCTTGTCTTCAACATAAACTCTCTGGCTAAGTGCGTAGCTGGCTGTGGCTCCAGTGGTCGAATCGTGATGCTTTTATCCAATGGATCGCCAGGCACGATTTGCCAGTGATGGAACACGGACAAGCAGAACGCCTGGCCTTGCGTATGTGTACGCAAGTCAGTCTCGAATCCGAAACTATCGATCGCCGGGATGAATGCTTTGATGGTATACAAGGGACTTCCGGGAACGGGAGCGTCTTGAGTCACGTGGCCCCTTCTTTTAGCCAGCACGGTATAAACCGCTGACACGCAATCCGCAGGCGCTTGAACTTCGACGAACAAATAGGGTTCCATCAACCTGGGCGTTGCCATAAGGAAGGCAGAATAGGCTACCCTTCTGGCCGTCGGAATTATCTGGCCACCTGTAAAATGAAACAAATTAATCTTGTTCGCAATAAGAGCCGAGTCGGAGAAAGATATTGTTGGCTGACTAGCGATACGGTATATGTACGCTTTCTAACTTTGCTTGAAAGGCAAGAATCACGCTCGACTTTGAATATTTCAACGTACCTCGAGAAACGAAAGATCGCTAAACAGAACATTCTAACCAAAGGTACGAATGAATATGCGAAAAAGCGAACGAAACTGGGTACTGGGAGAAGCGGTACTCTTCTTTACTCTTGCAGTGTCGAGTATAATACGTACCTCCTCGATGAAGAGGTTCTTGAGCGATCACGGCGTCCAGGATCTTGAATTTCACGTTTCGAATCGGTTCTTCGCAGAGAGGACCTTCTCGCGTACCCCACTGGAAACCCTGAATGATGGCGTCACGGGCGCTGTTCAATAGCGTCTTGTCTACTTCTGACGGCAAAGTATCGTCGACTAGAATATTAGGACCCGTGGCGTCTGGACCAAACGCCCATATGCTTCGCGCCGCCAATAAATCCCAGTCGTACTTGGTTTGGAAAAACTCTCCTAGACGTTTTCTGCAAAGACGAGTACATTTTGTTTCGAGATTTACGACTTTGACGACCTGATACCGAGAAACCCAGACTCGCGTGTACGAACCGTGTCTTTACCGTCTATCGGGGTCGATCGACCCTCTCTGATGAAACTATATATATGTCTGTGAAGCCTCCATCAACGTACTATTCTATTCTCTATATCGACAAATAGGCTGCGGATTCATACTTCCTTTATAAACGCAACCAAAGAAACGGAACCTAAGCGGAAATTTAATTTCATCCGCTAAATACGTTGCAAGGAGTACCGTATCTTTTTAACTTCCAGAGGCAGGGAATTTTGTTACTTACTTGTTCCACGTGATTTTAACGTGTTCGGCCTCGATGTCTTCGGCCAGGCCTCTCTCGAGTGGTTCGGCGATCATCGTCAACTTGTTCCGTTTATTGGGCGTCTCGGCGAAACACTTGAGAGAACTGGTTTCTACTACCGTCTCCGCGAAAGCGACGACCGGGTCCGCTACTTTTATATCGATTTCCGAATACATACGACGCAGGTCGTGCATCGCGCAGTCCAAGTACAATTCACCGGTACCCAGGACCACGTGTTCGCCGCTCTCCTCGACTCGCGTGCCCAGCAACGGATAACTTTTATTCACTTTCCTCAGGCCGTCTAACATTTTTGGTAACTCCGATGGATTGACAGGTTCGACCGCGATTTTGATCACGCTCTGAGTATTGAACTTCAATGGCCGGAAGATATGTAAGTCGTCCGAATTACTGAGATCGGTAATGGTGCTCGTTTTTACGATCGGCCTGTCTATACCTTCGATAAGTACCCAGTTGCCCGCGGGGACTCTGTTCAGCTCGATCGAGTAGCGTGCCTCGCTGATCCACAACCTTCCCACGGTTAAAACGCGAGAATCTTCTTCGTCGGTACGCGAGTATGCTTCGCCTAATACGCGGACACGTTGTCCTGCCTCGAGTGTACCTGACATTACCCTTCCGAGGACGACGAATAGAGTGCAGTCCTCGGTAGGATACATTTTTGTGCTGTGAATCATTAGCCTGCCCTGTAAATATCGTTTCCCTGTTAAAATCTATGTGGTAGGATACGAAACACTCGTGGCGTAAATATTTCCCAAGTACTAACGTCAGGATCGCAATTGATCATATCCTGCGCGAGAGGCGAATCCATAGAGCCTGTGTACACGTGCTGAACTTTGACCGGTGCGTGTGACTGAGGACTAGGAACGTGGGCTACGCACATATCCACTAATCCGCACATATCTCCCAAGAAACGCGTGCATACCAACCTCAACAGAGGTCTAATATTCATTTTCATTTCTTCTGATGTTAGTCTTATGCCTAATTCGTCCAGTACTGTGGAATTAAGTAGCAATGTTACTTCACGAAATCCGCCAATTAATTAGCGAACGAAATCTACTAATTCACGTTAGAAAGATTGACTAACCATCGGGTAAAGTTGTGTCAACATCGCCGACAACTTGCGCGAAGATCTTGTACAATGGCTCGAGAATGAATTCGATAAAGCTGCGCTGCGCGGTATTGTGTGGCGGTTTCTTCGTAAATTTCCGCGTTTTCGAGTTAAAGTATATATCTCCCCATAGTCGTTTGGCAAATTCATTGGCGTTAAGCGAGGGATGGATCTTAGCGTAAAGCGCCGCGAAGGATTTCAGCGTGAAACAGACGTTGTACTCCGAGCTCGCGAAGCACACGTTTCCGATTGCAGGTGACACGAAAGATGGACTTTCGGAATCCGAATATAGCGCTATCAGTCCATTAATTTCTTCGATGATATGTCTTAATTTATAGTAGGCGTCTAAGGGGGGTAATTTTAGTTCGAGAATCAGCCGGTCTATCTTATTTATGCAAACTGTTAACGCAAGCTTTTCCTGAAGCGCGTGTTTCAGTAAACGTTCTGTGTTCAACATGACGCCTTCGGCGGCGTCGACGATCAACACCGCTCCATCCGATAAACGTATCGCCGCTGTCGCCTCGTCAGAAAAATTTACGTGACCCGGAGTATCGAATATATTTAAAAGGTAGGACTTTGATTTTACGTCTTGCAGTAACAACGTGACGGGTGTTGCTTTCGTCGATACTCCACGCTGTTGCTCGGTGAATAATGTGTCGGTATACCTAAGAACGTAGATATTACGTATTATTTTGCGTTTAACTTTGAACGGTGGTTGTTGAGAGCATTTACGAGTACCTTAAAGGTTTTTCGTCTGTTACGGTGTGAAGATAGGGGTGGGTCTGTCTCACTAGACAATCGACTAAGGTAGTTTTGCCGTGATGTAGGTGACCGAGTAGAACAACGTTACGTATAAGGTGAGGCGCGTCCATCATATCTGCTAAAAATTCTATGCTATACGTCGTCTCTGGTAGTTGCTGTTGTTTTATTTGAAACTTTGGTTTTCGTGTTGGTGCTATCAGTGGTTTATCCAATGGCTGTGCGTCTTCTTCTTGTACCAATGTCTCTACCTATAACGTATTTTAATCAAACACGTATCGATTATCAAACTAACAACGAACGGATAAGTAATTGTTCGATCTACCTCGGGCCCATAAACTTCTAGAGCACTTGGATAATATCTTTTATCTTCGTGCAATACCACTGCCATAGAATTTCCCTGCTCCGATTGTTCTCTAACTTCGTCTCTGTCTTCTTCCATTTCCTCGTCAGAGCGTTCTCTGTCTTCTGCGTCGTCTCCAGCATTTCCATATTCATTTTCATCTTCGCTGTCGGAAGCCAAATCAGGGCCAATATAATTGCCAAATTCATCGTACAGATCCGCATCCATGGTTGTTCTCTCTTTTTTATTTAAGTAATAACTGCAAATACAAGAATTGCGCATTTTAAATACCATTGATCATTTCTATAAGGCATAAGATTTATTTTCTGCCATATTTTCCGCTGAAATTACGTTGATCGTGATTGTTTACAAGCGGTTAGTTCGGACATAACCTTAAAATTAATAACACCAAACGATAGATTGCAACGATTGCAACGGAAAACTATAATAATCATTAACAAATTTCGTTAAATTTGCCTTGATGTTTACAAACGGTAAGTACTAGTACGATATGCTTACCAAAATTAATATTATTTGACTAGGAGCACAAAAATGCCTAACCAACGTTAGAACTGGTTACACTTGATAAACATATACATCATATAGGTAACGTTAGGAAATAAAACAAGCACGGGTCTTTTAGCGATCTTTAATTTTTAGATCAACGGTACAAATATAAACGTTCACTAATTGTCAATTCGTGTATGTTACACGTGTGTTATTCGCGTTTTATCCTATATACATGTTTCATATAAATTCGTACGAAACAGAACGAAGTAGGCTACGAGGGAGTACAAGGTGGCTTGCCAATATAACGAAATGAACTTTTTTTACTCCTTTTAAGGTTTATATCCAATATCTTGCAACGTATTAAATGAATATTCTCAAATCGACCAAGCGAAGTCTTAAGGATTTCACATTTACAAATAAGAGCAGGTTTTAATTGAAAGTTACATTTCCATTTCTGTATTATTTTGGGTCAAAGATTGTTGGCATCACTGCAGGTGTGATAATTGCAAAATATGCCGCTAGGGTAGTTAGGTTTCCGCGCATGGTCATAAAAGTATACAAGACCTATTGTATACGCTACTACGTTGAAAGCTTACACAAACATACTTTCCACATTGAAACGAATGTTGCGCACAGTAACCCAGACTGACAGCTGGGAGAACGCGAAACAGGAGTGGCAGATCATGTAAGGTGTGTATTTCTTTCGTTCAAGTATAGACTACATTGAGACAATTCAACCGTTATGGTATAATCTGGTATAAACTCCTAATCAAACCCTGGGAACATCTCATCTAATTTTGTCCTATTAAGTATAATTGACACACCCGTTACATCGTGACTCTCTAGGATAGTTTTTTTTAGTTCTCGTGTTCATGTAAACAAAACTATTACGACAGAAGCTGTTGACTATTAAAGAGTAACACGTGAATTTCGTCGATTTGATGTAAGTTAACCGTTTCAGGGCACTCTAGTCGGAGAGTGAGACTCGATAATTCACGAGCAGACGCGCTGCTAAGAATACATTAGAAGAGTTGACAGGATAGGCAGAAGAAGGCAGGGCAGCGGGGGAGGGGGCGGGAGAACAAGAGGCGGTATGACACGACCCCCTAATAATGACAACCTTATGACCTTCAAATTGGTCGTGGTTGGCGATGGAGGTGTTGGAAAGAGCGCACTCACCATACAATTCTTTCAAAAATTATTTGTCACTGACTATGATCCTACCATCGAGGATAGCTACATTCAACATACAGAGGTAGACAAACAATGGTGCATCCTAGACGGTAAGTCGAATCATTGATAGAAGGATTCAGCTGCTTTGTCGCGTTTAATTTTGCTATCTGCTATTTTTGTATTATGCTTAGCGCGTCGTATTAGGTCTACAATGCGTTCTTGTGTGTACAGAAGTTTGTTTGTACCTGACAGTGTTAGATACAGCTGGTCAAGAAGAATTTAGTGCCATGCGAGAACAATACATGCGCAAGGGTGATGGGTTTCTATTAGTATACTCTGTGACTGATAAACAATCTTACGAGAATATCATGAATTTTTATACCCAAATACTTAGGGTAAAGGATAGAGACGTATACCCTATGCTTCTGGTAGCCAATAAGGTCGATTTGGTACATTTGAGAAAAGTTACGGAGGAACAGGGAAGGGAGTTGGCTCACCGCTTGAATATACCATATATCGAAACTTCTGCCAAAGACCCGCCGTTAAATGTAGACGCAGCATTCCACGAGGTAGGAGACCATAGAAATAGATAAACGAAGGAATAGAAAGACTATTGTACGTATAGTTGCGCATGGGTGATAGCAAATAGTTAACGGATTTGAATAATTTTGCTCTAGGTCGTTCGTATTATCAGAAATCAACCTCCAGCGGAGTTGGAAAAGAATCGGAGGAAACGAAGACGTTCAGGAAAATGTAACCTTTTATAAAGCTTTAAAAATATTGAGCGAGTATTGGAGTCGCGTAACGATTACGCATTACCTTTTTAAAAGGTCACTTTTTCCCACAAAGAGTGAGACGCACCTGCCAAAACACAAAGAAAAAAAAAAGACGAAAAATTGGGTCTTCTGTCCTCCATCGTATATAGGTACATGTGTGATTCGTACATTTTTCTTTTTTCGCCGATTCACGTATGAGTACATAGTATTAATAAGCATCGATCCCACCCTTGTAACATAAGTGTACAAAATAGTAACGATAAGAGATGCATCGATTGGAGAGAAAAAAAAAGAAGAAAAAAAGAAAAAAAAAACCAATACTATATGTCTCGGAGACGCAACTAGATTTTTTAAAAAATCAATTCAGTATCGGTTTAAGACTTAAAAGAGCGAAAAAATTTGTCGGAGTTATCGACTGTTCATCGTCACGATAATACGAGACCACGTCTCGGTACGCGTGTGTACATCAGTTTTTTACCATTGACAAAACACTATGGAATTGAGCGTTTTTTATCGCACAATGCATAATTCTATAGAAATGTTTTTACTTCTTCGCGTAATAAGATCTTGTCATGAAATGACTACGATAGTTTCATATATTGACTCAGCTCCTGTTTTAGACAACGGTAAAAGAAATTATAGCTTCAAGCGTTTTTATTTATTTTATTTAAGTCGAACGACTTTTTACAATTTATTGTTTCCTCGAATCTTTCTTATTATATTTGTTTCGTTGAATTCACGTACAGATTCTTAGTAGATCTTCAGTCATCGTCTTTTCGTAGCGATGTCCGATATAATATTCGGAAAAAATGAATTCTTTAGCGATCGGTTTCTCTTTCTTCGGTAAATATAGCATTAGGTATTTCGAACCTAATGAATATCTAATAAATATTCTGAATCAAGAATGAAATATTCAACGTAAGACAGTATTGTCTTTGCTATTAGATTATTGGCTTTGATATTTATAGAGGTCTGATATAATATATTTATCGTGTTTGGATATTCAAGTAAATATATACAGCGCGAAGTATTGTGTTTAGCCGATCGAAGTTGAAAAATATAGCGTATTATTAAAAAGAAAGGTACACAATGAGCAATATACGTATTGCTTTTGTAGAAGTAAAACTTGTTTGATGCCGTGATAATTTCTTCTTTTCCTGTCGGATTGTCTTAGATTTCGAACGTTCGTCACTCTATCGAGTGGAATACGTGAACTTTGACTATGTCAGACCTTCTTACATATATTAAGAAAATAACGCCATGGCCTACTTTAGTGTTTAAATGTGAAAAGGGAATGCGTACATTTAAGAAGCGCTCCAATTGCGTGTGTAAGTGAAATTTAACGTTACACGTGAATGCAGATACCAAACAGCGAATTATTTTTCGTGCTTATACAGACTCGAACGTTGCAGTCTATATCGTGCATAATATTCGTCTTACATCTTTTACGTACTCGATCTGGTACTCTTACGGTATTCGTAAACGATAAGATTATCAATGAGCACGTTACAACGTGAACGAAACTTTCTCGTTTGATTATCTTCCGTTGGTGTACGATAACGATAAGTATTCGTTTGCAATGTTAATTTTCATTTTTCTATTTGAAAGGTTTAGCGAAATACGGCTCGCAAAATAAAATATATTCGTAATGTAGCACAATGAATATTTAATTCTTCGCTATATGTTAACGATAAGTACGCGTTTGTTTGTAGCGTACACGGCGCCGTGGAAACACAAAACGAAATGGCGGTTTCATTGCTTTAGACGTTCTTTAAGAGACTTTAACAAAGTACTCTGCTTCGATAGTCCTTATATTTGCAACACGACCCTTGAACATTTAATATTTCTTTTTACTTATCGAAATTCGACTCTAGTATCATATTTTGGTGTACGCACAAAGTGCTTCTCCTATACGTAGGAACGGTGTGAAACTGAGCAGTAGTATATTATGGCACGTACGCACAAGATGTGCACAAATATCTCGGCGCCACCGATTAATTCTAACAGTGAAACATATTTGCCTTGAGATAAGAATAATTTGTATTATAAACGACGATGGTCAACGAAGGAATCTGGGCTAGTTGCCGTAACGTAGAAAATTCGCTTCGACATTCTCTAACGGTGCAAAAGAGACGGTTGTTGTATTTTACGACCGGTCGAACGTCGGATCAGAATAGGTCTGATATTATTCTTCGTTAAAGAAAGCTTTACATAGGCGTGCTTCTTCAAAGTGCAACGAAGTATTAAACAAAATTAAAAAGAACTGAGAAACAACGTATGTGTTTTGCTCTATCGGTACTTTCGTTTGCCAATGAGAGGTTCGTAAATTAAGAGCTAATTGTTTTAGCTAATCTATTCACTTAGATTCGGAGAAAGCTCAATGCGTAGTTAAAAACTGCACTGCACGAGTAAACGATTGTACAAATTTTACCGAAACGTTTACACCACACTCGAAACTTACGATTCCGTTACAGTTTCGGTATGAAATATAACCGCGAACCGTATCGTTCTGCATAAAATTTGCAAATTGTACGCGATCGTACGTTATTGTTATGCATTCACGAAATTCACCGAACGTGTGGGCAACCGAATTGATTTCTTTATTGCGCGGACGTATTGTTAGCGCGACATAATACGGGTTACATGTACATTTCTCCCACAAGGTGAAACGAACCACCGCTTCGTCTAAAGCCCGTTCGTTTGGTAGTAGTTGCATCGCGAATAAACGTGGACCATCCATCTCAGCCGATCGATTGGAAATTTCTACGTCACAATAACATCGTTGCAAAGGAACATCGTGTAGATCCAAATTAAAATTAATCGAACGCGATGGTTTTCAGCGGATATAGGATTATTATTTCGTTTCGTAAACGCAGAGTTGTATTAGATTACGCGAATAAAAAGATTTGATCGTTAAGAATCGGACTCTAGATTGAAAGGTTCAAAGCGACTGACGCTATTGTACAGGAGCTGAAAAAGAAAAAGGAAAAGGAAAAGAAAAAGAAAAAGAAAAAGAAAAGATGGAAACTGGTACGAACGAAAGAACTGTATAAATACGTGCATATTGCGCAAATATTCTTTAGACTCAGGATTTAGCGTTCCTTGCATGTAATAATCTCTAACAAAAGCGCTACATTTTTTATCGCCGTCCATGAAAGAGGATCGTGATCGAGCAGATGAAAATAGAAGCTAGCTGTCCCGTGCAACGTTTCGTATGCAACGTGCGCGACAATTAAAAGCAAGTACGATGTCGTATATATCGAATGGAATTTTAACACAGAGCGGATATCGTGTCAACGTTGAAGAAGGGAGGTCTGTAAACGCAAAGCTCGTGACGTTGGCGTGCAAACTTTAGGACATTTAAAAAAGCAAGAGTCAAGAGGATTATTTATGAAATAGTCAATACGTTGAATCATTGTGATACCGAGGCGGAGAAGACGTAGTGAATGCTGTGGTCGCGCGAGCCATCGAAGTCAGTTGGGACGACGTTTTTCTTTCGTCTGTCAGTCGAGGTGACGAGAGTTTCGAATTTCGCATCGGCGATAAAATTGGAAGATGGATCGAAAAGGGACGCACAGGCGAACGTCCCTTATAGAGGGAAACGATCAACGGATATCGTTAATTAAATTGTCGTTGTACAACCGAACGGAAGAATATAAAAAATTTGGAAGAGTCCCTGACTTCGTCCTCGTTTCCTCCCAGTATTTACTAGTCATTACATTCATATACCGCACGTCAGTATAGCTACTTGTTGTTGATTTTTTTGACAGAAAGAAGGAAAAAAAAAAGGATCGTATAATGGCACACGGAAAACAATGAACTACACAGTAAGAGAGTAATGAGTTTAATAGGAAGTATGATCGTTTCCGCCGTTCTTGTCCTATAGATAGCGACGAAAAAAGGGAAAAAATATATATATATATATATTTTGAACAAAAAATAAAGAACGAGAATTCCTCCTTAACGATAGTTATTATACGAGAGATGCCGACATAAATACAATTATATATATATATATATATATGTAAAAAGAAACAAATATGTACGTATACTACATACGCGTGCATGTGATAATACGTGTACAATGATAATTCGTTTCTCTGTATGCGTATACGTATACAGGGCGTGGGCGCATGTATATTTTCTTTGTCGGACGTGTGAATGCGAATGCGTGTGTGTAAATCGTGCGTGTCACTATTTGTGCAGGTCACTGTATGCAGTACACAATTGATAATAAATTATGGACACGCGTTTACAAAAAAGAAGAAAAAAAAAGGAAAAATCAACGAAAAGGAATCGTCTGGCCTATCAATTTTATGACCTGAAATCAATAGGGATAAACGTTCGTTAAGATGGAACGAATAAAAAGCAATTCACCTTCGTCGATGAAATGGATTTATTGTCGGAAGAGTCGAACACGGAAGGGAAGAAGTTTAATTACGCGGACAGACGCGACGATTTTGCTTGAAATTGGTCCTACCTTGGAATTATCCGAAATTCACGCCATTCTCTACGATTTAAGAGGAATTAATGCTTCGGATTGTTCCCGCGTAGTACAACGGAGATCTCGAGATTTGCTTTCGAAACGACGCGACGCGACGCGGACTTGTTAAACGCTTTCGAAAACACTCACCGCCGTTGGATCGTTTTAATTGACGCCGATTGCGCCGTTTCAATTCGCGCGTTAACTTTTACGCGTCGATGATAATTTCCCGAGTGCGTACAGTTATTTCGTTGAACACGAGACATCGTACAGAATAATTTACTTTCGTGGATTCCTTCGATAATTGACGCGTTAGTTAATTATTTATGCGTTCGGCCGAACCGTATCGTCAAATAGAAAAATTCGTAAAACGACGTAGTAATCGCATTAACGTAAATCGGAGCATCCCGAAGCGCGCCAACTGTTCCTGGTTCGTTTGAACCGATTTGATAGAAATCGCTGTCGATAAGGCGATCCATTCGTACGTCGACGCGTATTAAGAAGAGCCAATCGTTGCTATCGTTGGATGTTCGAACAAAGTTTCAACCTTGTTTGCTACTTGAAATTATAACGTAGCGCAGTCGTTGGTTTTCGCACATTTGGATGAAAATGCCGGACAAAAGCTAAAAAAATTACCTATTGACGATCTATCGGAGATGAATTTTCCCGCGCGCTTTATAATTCAGTAGCCTTTCCTATTAAACTTTTGATTCGGATGCTTCAAAACTCCGATAGTAACAAACTCCCGTTGCCTTCGATCGAATTCTTAGGAAATCTGCGCCAATTACCAGATGATCCGATATACGCGCGTTTCCATCGAAATAGTAGATCTAATATAACGAAACAAGTAGAAAATAACAACGGTAAAATGCATTCAATTCGCCTTGCACTTTAGCGATGTTCCAATTCGAACGCTATAACATCCGAGAGCGTGTCTCGAAACATATCAAGTACTTTCTATAAAACAACGTGTCGTACGTTTATCGTTTTACAGAAAAGCGTTTGCAATGAAATTTCAGGTGGCAGAGGTAACCAGTTAACCAGGTAATAGGAGAATAGCCGGCATCGTGCCGAAGATCTCCTCGCAGAAACTCGTCGGATTCGTCAAGTACGTGCAACGGGTAATATCGCGGAGTTGGGTGTAATTGGAAGCACAGTGCTAGAGCGCCGTGTCTCGTTTCATTGGCCGTGTACAGCAAATTACATTGCACGTAGATATTGCGCCTCTTCGAATTTGCGAGCTGCTCGTTACAAGACATTCCCCCTAAACAGATCAAAGGATGCGACCAGAGTGGGCTGCCTCGGTTGGGAGGCAGAAAAAAAGCATTTGACCGTCAAATGCGCAATGCTTTCGACCGGGGGATATACAATTGATTAATAAACGCCTCGGTTAAACAAAAGCACCCCGCTGTGCGGTTCGAGGCTGGTTGTTAGGCTCGGTTCGGTGAGGTCGCGTGCGACTAACTACGACTCGACGCCATTGTCGCGGGGGCAGCAACTCACGGCTCGATAGTTTCACGAAGATAAAATCCGAAGCGATTGCCTTTGCGTCCGCTCTTTTGGGTTGGAACAGCATCTTAGAAAATGACCAGGAAACTCGTTGTCCAGCAGTCGAACCATCCGAGTCGTGTTTTTCCTTTCACGTGGAACGTTATTCCACGTGGAATAACCTGCTTGATCTCGGTTTGGATCCTTATCCGACCTATGGATCTCTTTCTCGAGTCCGGAAGGCGTCGAGTCGTTCTCGAGATTGAATCGCCGTACGGTAGACAAGCCAGTATCGAGTATCGATCGTCGAATAAAACTACCGGCAGACGTTTACAGTCCGTATCGCTGGATTTGCCTATGCCAATAGTTCGAGGACCATCGTTTCTCGTACTCTTCGCGTTCTTTCGCGGAAACGAGCGTGTTGCCGGCAATCCGTGCCGCCGAGTCCGTTGTTCGGTAGAAACGGCGAAGGCGCGCCGTAAAGTACGTACCGAGAGCGCAAGAGCCGCGAAACGTAACGACGTTGCGTCGAACGTCTGCCGATTTTACGCTCGTAATTTCGTTGGTCTCTCGGTTTTAACGTTTAATCGGCTCGTTCTCTCGCTTCCTCCGCCAGCTTATACTCCAGTCGTACGTTTATTTTTATTACGCTAGTCGCCAGTTTAAAGTTTAACGAAAGCACCGGCGTAACGCGTTGTTGCGTCAGCGTCGACGACGAATCGGTCTTTTTCGTACGAACGATAACGCGTTATCGGGATATCGCGGGATCTCTCGTCGCTAGTAAACAGGTTCCGTGCAGCCGCTTTCGTCTTTGTTTACGCGATCGTCCGTCACGCTGCAACTTGTTTGCCGCGTTACGCGTTTCTTATCCGCCGGCCGATAAGCACGCGTATTTTTACATCGATGGTTATCGCGTTGAGACGGGAAAACGCTTCCGCGAACGAATATCGGAAGAGCTCGCAGCAGAGTTTCGCGAAACGATTGCCCGTCGAAGGGGAACGAACGTTTTAGCTGGATTCGTGGCATCGATACGGTTTACGCGACTCGTTAGCTTATCGAGAGAAACGGCGAGCGGTATATACCCGGTGCCGCGAGCCGCGCGTCTCCGATTCGCCGAGCGAACGATTTCGCAGTAAGAAGGAGCTTCGTAAACGAGGCGAACGAGTGGGTCTGGTCGTTTGTTTACCCGTGGAACGTGCTGCGTTGTCGAAGAAATACGACAGGTCCCTCGGCGGAGGGTAAAAAAGGGGGGAAAGGGGGGAAAAAGGGGGAAAAAGACGTCCAAGGCCCGTCGAATGGTTGAATTGGCACGGAGCGTAGGGTATAGCTGGTTGGACGGAGCCGCGAGCGTACGAGCTAAAGTGCGCGCGCAGCGACAGTACGATCGGTCGTAGTTGTATGGTAGTCTGTAGAGGGCAGGCGCCCCCTCCGCATCTCTCCGCGTCTGGTCTGGGCCGCAGAGCGGCGCACCGTGTGTCGAGCCGAGCCGAGCCGAGCCGAGTCGGTCAATACTCCGGGCAACGCGGTGGTGAGAGCACACGACGACGGTCGCCCCGTACTCGTGCACGCCGTCACTCGGAAGCGGCGACTCTCGGTACAGATTCGTGTCTTTCGTGTCTCGAACGCGTAATCTCCGCTCGTGCGAGACTCGTGCCGAGCGTCGTCCGGAAGGGACGCCAGCCGGAGCACCGGCCGATCTATTCTCGCCGTGACTGTACGCGAACGGACGCGTATGATACGTACACGCACGCACACGAAAGCGTAACGCACGCGCGAGAGAGAAGGACACGCGTGCGAGAGCCAAAGGCCTCGCGCATCTCGTCGCATCCCATCGTATCTCATCTTCGTCGTTCTCCTAAAGATACGCGTTACGATCCGTCCGTCTGCCCAGTTGGCAGCGTTCGCGGCTCGAATCAGCCGCGGCTCGCCTCTCTCCTCCTCCGCGAATACGACGCTCGTACGATGCGAGCCTGCTCCGTGGCAGATTCGTAGGAAGCCGAAGGACAGTGCCAGGACACGTTCCGCGCTGGTGAGGCGACGCGACGCGACGCGACGCGACGCGAGACCGCCGCGGGTCTCGGCTGTTTCATCAACTTTTCCCTCCCTCCCTGCCTCTTGCTCCCGGTCGCCGGTAGTGTCGAATACGCGGACAGTGGGTGCTATTCCGTGCGACGATTCGACGAATCGACCGTGAATCCAAGCTAGACAAACCACGTACCTGATCAACGACACGCGACTATGAATCCCGGAGCGTGATGGACAAGCTCGCGTACGCAGCCACCAACTTTCAGCTACGCCTCGCCGGCATACTCATGGATATGTGGATATTCTTCCTGTTCGTTGCCATCGCCGGTAAGCGACTCCACCTTTTTCTTCCTTTTCTTTTTCCTCCTATCTTTCCTCTTTTCTTTTTCATCGTCGCGCCTTCCACTCCGACATACGAATTTTTCTGTGGCCAATTCGAAGAGACGATCGGGGGCCCCCTAACGCGTTCTCGGCGTATCGATTCGACGAGTGGCTCGCAGCGTGACTTGGTCCGCGTGCTGTCACTCGACGTGTCAATACGCATTACGTATGCACAACAGGCACGTGCGGCACGCTGAGTAAGTGCGCGGTATCTGTGCCATGGTTGAGTCTCGATTCATTCAAGAGATCGGGGAGAGGGAGAATCGACGCCACTTTCGTTCTTAACCGGCAAACATCGTGGATATTCCGTTTTTGGAGCGATTCGAGGCTGTGACGCGACCGAGTTGGAGGAATCGTGTCGGGCAAGTCGTAAGAAAATATCGTTAGAGGAGAAACCGGTACGTCTTGAAACGCGATTCCTCTTTCGTTGGCCTCGTTCTCTTTCCACCGATTACACAGGCAGAAGTTGTTTGTTTTTCGCTACCGTCGGAGACCTCGTGGGGTAGGCGCCACCGAGTATTCCAGTCTCAACGACGACCATCCGAACGATCGTCTTAGAGGAAGCGCGATAGAACGCCAGATGCTTGAATTTCTCAACGACGAGAAACAGGAGATCGGGAAACTTCTCCTCTTCTTTGTCTCTCTGTCTTCCCTTCTTGTTGCTCGCCGTCTCGCCTCCGCTCCATCTATCTATCGGTTTCTCTACGTTACAAACTCCTGCGTTTCAACGCATCTTCCGCGTCTTCTTCTTCCGCCGCTCCTCGCCCTTTCTCCTCTCCTTCTCTCGCAGCTTGGCCTTCTCGATCGTGTCGTCCAGTTTCTCGTCTACTTTGTCACTCCTTCTCCCTCGCAGCCGGTTTTACTCGTAATTCGCCATCGTAGTCGTAGTCGTCGTCGTCGTCGCCGTCGTCGTCGTCCCCTTCCCTGCCCTTTCCAATCGTATCTCCGGTCCGTGTAGTCAGAATCAGCCTGGCGTATACCCTCTTCCATTTCCTCGGCAGGGTTCGCCGATGCATTCGTGCGTGAAGATCGACGGAAACGGGGGTAACTATCGGCGACTGTGCTCGTCGAATCTCATTTACGATCGTGACGGTTCGAGCAGAGCATCGCATAAAAGCGCTTCTCACGTACTCGATACCGATTTTACCTTCTAGCGCGGCGTCGCGCCGGCTGCTATAATTGCTGTTCGTGCCTCGAGCCGGTCCGATCGCAATTCTATCGCGATGCTCGATTTCGAAAACGATCGAACCGCCGTCGTGCAGCTTCCACGCTTTCTCTCCGTGGCTGTCTGTCCGTAAATGGAAGCCACGCAACCTTCCTTTTCTGTATTTGCACGAACCAGGCGCCGGCTAAAAGCCCGGCCTTTGATAGCATCGCGTCTGATTTAGAGAATTTTCGTGGAAAGAAAAAAAGAAAACAGAGAGAGAGAGAGAGAGAGAGAGAGAGAAAATGGAGGCAAAGAGCAGCAGTTTGGGGTTTCCCTCGGCCCGGCAACAGTCTCTCGTTTAAACGCAAGCGGAAAACGTTTGGCGGAAGCTGCGGAGAAAATGCCGTGTACTATATTTTGGATGCCGTGTTCGCTAGGCGGCTTTTTCAATAGCGCCGCGAGGAACCGATGGTTCGTTGCTTTCGCGGTTTGTTCCATCGTTCTACGGGGGCGAAAAGAACGCGCGTCGCAACGGATTCGCGGATCGTCGATCGTTTTCCGCGTCGCGCGCTCGATGGAATCCCCTTTTAGCAATCAGGCCGATCGAAGCTCGCGCAACCACGTCGAGCGAATACGCATTTTCACCTCCGTGTATGGCACTATGACGTTCGGCTCATCGAGCAGAAACGCGTATCCTATCCTGCTCGAACGTTAAAGTACCGTTCAAGTTCATTTTCGATACTCGAAAGCGAACTCGAAGCGGATAAGCAGTCGGTTGATTTCGTTGGCGCGCTCCACTTCTACTCCCTGCCTGCTGTAGCTCCGCTACAGGAAATATGTATCGCGATTCTTTTCAATGGTTCTCCCGTTGTATCGGTCGCGCTTCACAGATAAGCTTCTGTTTCCTCTTGTTTCATAGATATTAGTTTTCATTCATCGAACGTTTACGGGCTCGTAACGAATCAATTACCGTTGCAACGAGTTCCAAGTCGTATTCGAGCCTCTGTCTTCCATCGTCTCGAGATCGTAGCATGCATTATTCATCGTTCAACGGAACTATTATTCGATGCATTTTATTCGCGCTTATTCGCTTTTCTCGTGTCGTCGCACCATTGTACGAACGCATTCAGCGTGTTTATCTTCATCGTCGTGTCCGTTTCATCGGTTCGAAAACCAGCAGTTTCGTAACGTAAATTATCTTACTTTGTCTTTGGCAATTGGACACGTAGGTACATACAAGGGCGCGTTTACAGAGCGCTTCGAAAGCTTGGCAATAAAGTTCGGAAGCGTGTAGTTACCGTTCAACACGAGCAAAAGCATCTTGACCCGTGAAAGATCGACGTTGCGTAAACGCAACGTCTCGTTCGTAGTTTCTTTTCGGTCGATTCGTCGTAGGAGAAAACTCGAAAGAATTTACTCGATATTCTTTTTCGTTGCCATTCTCTCTTTCCATCCTACGACTACCTCCACATCCCGCAACCTTAAGAACTTTGACGAACTATATTCTTTTTAACGGGTTATATACCTGCGATTTGTAGCTAGCTCCTGCAACGTATCTCCTATACCCGTATCATATTCATTTTTTCGTTTTTTTTTTTTTTTCTTTTCTTTCTCTACCTCGACGATTACTTTTTAAAACACCATGTAGGAATAGCGTTGTTCGAGTTTCGTGATTTTCTTATCCGTAGCGTCGCATTTGGTCGAGGGTAAGTTTCTAAAGTTTCGCGACCTATTTTCTTTCTCCTCAAAATGCTCGCTTCCACGATGCCCGGGAACGACGATTCTCCGCATCTATCGTTTCCGCGCTTCTTTCTGTTTCATTATCCGTATCAAGCGATGCTTCATACTTGACTCGCGGCACGATCTAGGAATTCTCATTACCTTCTCGTGGCACGAGCACATTCATCAGGTGTCAAATAAAATTCGCGCGAGCCTTCCTTACTTAAAGTTTAACAAAGATCTACTCGTGGCACAGGTACGTAGCGCTGTTATTTCGCTATCGTGGCCGTTGAGATGAATTAAGAACGTCCTGCTCGCAGGAGCACGGTAATCTGTTATCTTTGTTGCCCATTCGAACCCGTCCACCTAGCATCGTTCTCTACTTTCACTTCCAAACTCGAGTCTACGATGAAGTATTCATTGTTCTATATAACGTCAACGTCTCGTAATATTCCGCATCGAGCTTTCGAGTATCCAAAGCAGTCAGGAAATTTGTCATTTTCGAGCCTCGGTTCCATCCAGCCGATTCTCTCCCCTCTTTCGCCGATTACAACATCTTTCAGCCGTGTTTTGTCCTTTCGCGCTCGATTGCCTCAAACTTTTCACTGTTCCAAGTGGATTCTACCCGTTTCGGATCTGGAGATAAGGGGAGGGAGAGAGAGAGAGGGGGGGGGAGGGGAGAGGAAGGAGGCCGATCCGGCGAACATTTATCTCGTCGAATCATTATCTCTGCGAAGACGCCGTCAAGAAGATATCGCTCTTTGATGATTACGCGATTAGATTAGATTTAGATATAATAGATCGCGCGATCTGGTCTAGATATAGGCGAGGATGCGAAATCGAGTGAACGTTGACGTTATTTGCGACAGGCTGCCAAAGCGCCGATATCGAAGAGTTTAATCAAGTTCGTATAGAATCATCTCTTTTAACGGCGTAGTGGCTCCAGAGAGATTCGTAAAGTCCGTGAAATATAGCGTCATAAATATCGCGCCGTAAATTTTATCATTGCGAAACGCAATTATTGGAATTTGTTTCAGCATGTACTTTCTGCGTCCGACTCGAAAAATGCAGAGAACCTTGGAGATGATTATTTTTTAAACCTCCATTTTGAATTATGTATCATTTTATTACACGGGTCAAAGGGTTAACAAATCTTTTTTACCTTTATCCGGCGTGTAAAATGTTTCAGTTAAATTAAGCTCTTCGCTGCATTACCTTTTCTACATATCCCCGGAGGAATGCTTCTAAAAATATTTTTACCGGTATCGGATATAAGGCCGTGACAAGTGAGAGAAGACAGGTACAGCGAATAATCTCTGTTGTATAGTTACGCGATATCGTTTAAAACTCTTTGGAATATCGCTTTTCGAACACAAAGCGAAAAATTGATTTACGTAAACATATTAACGTAGCCGGAAGCTTTTGCGTACCATTGTATACCGTTCCTGTTCCGATCTGCGAAAATGCCCGTGGAAATCGAAGATTCAACTTTAAATACTTCGTTCGAGAATCCCTTGTTTCCGATCCGCGCCACAGGCACGAAAGTATTTTCTGCTTTCTTTGGTCGCGGTTATCAACGTTTTCGAGAAATTCCCCTATTCCTTACTCCGGTTACTCCGAACTTCCCATCGTTGTTCTGAAATCGGTAATTGAACTCTAAACGATTAAAAGAATCGGCTGTCTTCGATCCTCGAGAGGAACGAAACGATCTTCCACTTTCTTTTCACAATCGCACCACGAACGTTTTTACTCTTTCGTTCGATTATTCTGAACGTCTCGTCGCCATTCCAGGCTGCAAAAATTCCTACGAAGATCGCTCTAAGCGAATGGTACAGGGAGAGATAGATAGATAGATAGATAGATAGATAGATAGAGAGAGAGAGAGAGAGAGAGAGGGAGGGAGGGAGGGAGGAAGCGGAAGGGAAGCTCGATCGACCGTCGCGTGGCTATGGTGTATGGTGGTTGGCTCCTGTAAAAATTTCGCGACACATGGTAGGTCGTCTTGGCAACGAAGTCGAATGATTTTACGGGGTCTCTGGTGGCAGCTACATCGACCGTTGTAACGAACTCGAATGAGCAAGGGAAAGAGAGTGGGAAGGGGAAAAGGTAGGTAGGTAGGTAGGTAGGTAGGTAGGTAGATGGGTAGGTAAGGTAAGCCAAGGGTTCTGGCAAACTACGCGGAAACCCTGTTGAGAGACAACCGTATCTCTTTCTCTCATCTGGAACGCGTATCCTTTAGAACGCGAGAAGCAGGTGTTCCGAGCGATACGCGCATTGTCCTCTCGCTTTTTATTCTTAGAATTGCTCCCATCTGTACGCGAAATCCACCCGCTACAGTAACGCAGAGACAGCTGTAGCGTTGTACGCGGTAAAAGTGAATATTTCCATCTTTTTTTCCGCGTTCGCTGTCGGAATAGACGGTGTTCCGTGGGACCGGATTTTTACCCACATTTTTATCCATAGGGTTAGCGAGATGCTCTTTTTATGGCAAGAACGCGGAAAAGGATCGTTTCCAGCACGGTGTCCATTCATTCTGTGCTGCGGCAAACCCTTTGGAATCGACGGTTACGACGAGGCTCGGTGAAATCGAGGATACACGTGGCGAAAAGTCGTGGGAGGAAAGTCGAAAGTTAAATATAATAGCGACTCTCTCTCTCTCTCTCTCTCTCTCTCTATCTCTATCTTTTCCGCTTTATTTGAAATCGATCTCCGTTCTCTGGCCGCGAGATATCCGTATCCGATTCGACGAACGCGAGCAATGGTATCGAATGGCGGGCAATGCCTTTTTCCGTGCTTGTCGTATAAACGTTTCGTTGCCGTGTCGCGGATTTCGCACGGTCATCGCGAACAAGCGGCTCGCAGAGCTGCCGTTTCGTATGCATTCCCCGAGCTTGTTATCCGGGATCTAAAACACGTTTCCATCCCGTATCCCGCGCTTCGTCTAATCGAATTAACTTCTGTATCGCGACGGGCTCGTGTTTGCTTATCGATTTCCATTTTCTCCTGTCGCGTTCTCGCGTGCCACCGGCAAGGATCGCGCGTCGACTTTTTCATTCGTCCGACACGCGGTGGAATCGCGAGCACGCGATCGCGTCCCTCGACTTTATGGTCGTCGCGCGATAATTAACGCGCTCCAGCAGCTTAACGCGCACCGATTCGGAATTTAAATGGGAAAATTCGACACCGACGAATCCGATGTCACGCTCTAGCGTATTTATCGCTGACCGGATTGAAAAGCACCGCAAATTGACGAAATTGTTTTCGATGGACTCTTTCGATCGCGGCGATCGAAACGAAACGAACGACAGCAAGGAAACCGCTGTCCAATCTGTCGTCGTCTCGCCGTGTTCCGGCCAGAAGCGGCCTCGATTCTCAGCGCGAATAGAAACGTGGACGGCGACGCGGTTCCCTAGAATTTAGGCGAAAGAATGCGTTTCCTCGTGTCTGCGATGCGACGGCTGTGAAATTGCACCGGCTCCACTAATACTTTTGTCCGCGTACAAGAGCACGTACTTGGCAAAATTTTCGCGCGGGGCCACGGCGCAGTTTCGCCACCCACAGCCTTCCCCAGCACCCGCCAACCTTCGAGAAACTTCTAAGCCGTGCAACAACCCACTCGCGCCATCCTTGCCTCTTTCTTTCCTCCTGTATACACGACGCAGCCGAATGGATTAGTTCTCACGGTAATACAACAAACCGCTCCATTGCCTGGTTCCGCGGAATTGCTTTTCGCCTGATAATCGGCTCGACGGAAGCTTGCCACGAAACGACTTTTCTTTATCGTAATGCCGTTTCCATGATTAATCGGAGGGAACCGAGTGGTAATCGATCGCTTTCCATTCGCTCTACACACGGCCGATACGTCCGATTCGAAGCAGGCGTTTTACGCTTTGAGCATGAAACGAACAGAAATATCTCGGGGAGCGAACCGGCGCGCTGTGACGGATTCGAAAATGAATCGATTGGCCGCAAAAGACAGCCGTTGTTATGGTTACCGGCGGTTACACGTACGTTCGTTGCTCGGTGAATATCCGCGCTAGATCGAAGGTACCTTCTTTCACGACGTTCGCGGCCTATCGAAATTAAGAGCATCCGCGTTAAAATAGACTCGTTGGACGGGAAGCTCGGCTGGATGCGGTTTCGCCGGGCGATTGCTAGGAGACACGTTGCGTTGTGTAGGTTGGCTGGCGAACGCGACGAGCCGCGCGGCGTTGCTTCTTGGCTCGCAAAGAATCGGTCGAAGAATATAGGTCGAGCGCTGGGGGCGTCTTAGGCACATACCAACGATGCTTCGTTCTATTGAAACGCATACACTTTTGCTGGGCGACTTGGGTTAAAGCGTCTTATGCCACTGGAATCGATCGCACTTGACTCCCCGTGTATACGCATCGCTGTATAGAGCTGGAAATGAATCTGGGTCGCCGGGGACACAGCCATCGACCGCGTGGTTATTATCGAAAAACGAATACGACCGGACACGCAAATTTTTCTCCGCCAAACGACGAATCCTTCCTCCTCTCGTACCTCTGTACAGAGAGCCATCGAATTGACGTGAAAGTCGGTCTCAAGTCGGTGCATAGGGTAATAAATAGGATAAATTCGACGATACCAGCCATTCGAAGACGAACGATAAATCAACGTTATTAAAATCGGCGTACGTTTCGTCCGAGAACTAAAGGCGAGGATTCTATTAAAAAAATTGTTCCAACCGGAGATGGCAAACGCGACTTATCGTGTTTTTACGCGAACTTTGAACGTGGATCGCTTACAAGCTGTTCAGAAACCAACTCTGTCCGTAACTTGGTTCGGCTTGATCGAATAATCCTACGTAGAATCTTACACAGTTGGAAATTAATCTTACGGTTATTGCGGCGGCCCCCGAGCGACCAGTTTCACCGCGGATTTTAGACGTTGCGATCAGCTTGCGTTTAGCATAGATACGAACGAATCTGCCGGATCGAGGATCGAACGAGGCTGGAAAGTCCCCGAGTATTGTGGCCAACAACGTTAAATCCGGCAATCAGATATGCCGTAGTTATCGCGAACGTTATCCAACTAACTAAGTCGAGTTACATGGAATCGCGGAGCTTCGTTCCGAGGCCAGGTTTCCCACTCTGCCGGCTTGTATCGTACATATCGAACTTTAGAACGCGTTGCAGCGTCGTTCTACCGTGACTGACAGGCAGAGCAGCGGTGGCGCGTTAATCGTAGGAATTCCGTTCCTAGATTTTCCCATGGAAATTTTAGATCCGTTGGTTCGCATCGTGGCAGCCACGGAGCGACGCGCGCTCTCCAACGTCGCAACGATATGCATCGCACGATCCTGCTATTCAACGACGCGTGGCGACGAAAATCTGATTTGCAGCTGCGATATCTTTTTCACGGTCGTTAATGGGAACGCCTATCGGTCGACGCGTTTCACCGAGCTCGTACGCGATTCCGTCCGATTGGATTCGCCGATTTTCCTCTACGGTTTGCTGCGCGCCGCGAAAACTCGAAACGCGCCAATCTATATAACGCGATATCGAACTCGAGCTGAAGCAGCGTGATTAACCGTTCCAGTTGGCGGTCGTAGATCCACTGCCGATATCGGGTGGCGGTGTTTGCGGTAATGTTAGCAGTCAGGTCGGGCTTTGATACGTTCCGCTCGGCCTCCCTTCCGTTCCATCTTTTGGTTCTCAAAGTGCGTCCACCGACGGTATCAGTCACGGTGTCGTGATTTTGATTCACGGCGTTGTTTTACACGCGTTAGCTCGGAGTGCGACGTTAACGTCGTCACGGCCGATGGTTTCGCGAGCCAGCGCCTGTCTTCGCGTTTCAACGCGCGATGGCCAGTTTCGAAAAATCTCACGCGTCCAAATACGTATCGACTCGTGGCCGGTGACGTTGATTTACAAGCGAGTTCTCGCACGCGGCCGTCGCGTCTATTCAAAATTCGTACAGCCGGCGGTTTGCTCTCGCAGCCGCGTGTTAACGACACCGGATCGTAGTTTCGGGCGTCGAAAACAGCTCGCGCGCTACGCGTACACCAAGGCTGGTAACCGAGTTACTCGTTGCACCGCGCTTCCCGCTGATACGAATTACAGGCTCGCAGCTCCATAGACGTGCACGGCCTGTATATTACCTCGTTAACGTAGCCCCGAACTTCCACGTTAACTCCTGCGACGAGACAAATCTGTACGCTCGACTCGTTTCTCGACACCCTATCGGATTCATCCTTGCGCATATACGCAATTGCAATTGTACTCGCGTCGCGCGAAAGAACAAGATCGAGCGAAATTTCGTCGGATCAATTTTTCCGCCTCTCATCGTAAATCGCTTGCGCGAAGGAGCGCGCTGTCGTTGGTGCGCGATACGAAACGCTTGCCGGAGGCCCCGTGGCTCGTTCGGGTCGCACGACCCTGACGCGAGTTCCATCGGATCCCCATCTTCGTTCCCTTAATTAATCGCTATAATAATTAATAATAACAGGGAACACTAGGCTTGTAACTCAATTAGCGACGGTAATTCGGAACAGAACGGCGCATCTTGAGTCACGCGAACAGCGTGTACATTATCTCGTTACGGTGTCGTCGAAGTTAGCGAGTAACTCGCGAGACACTTGTACGAGCAAAGTTGCTGGCGGCCTGTGCGGCCTTCTGTTTCTTGCCCGCGAAAGCGAACTCGCCAACTTGCCGGTTAAACAATAACGCGATCAATTACCACAGCGTGATTATTGCGTTTCCACGATAACTCGTCGGCCACCGTCGTGGCTTGTTCCCCTCGCGAGTCCCGTGCAATTTCAATTGCGAAACTCGACGCGAGTCACCGGGGAATTCGCTCGTGCATCTTGCGAGTCTGCAAAAGTTACCGCGTCCCGGGCATACACGTCGAGAGTGATTCTACTCGGAGACGTGAAAAGACGCGCGCTTTCGTTCATAAGCGCTAGGACACGTCCTAGTTTTCTATTCGAAGTCGCGTCTCCTGTATTTTACAGGGGAACGATTCTGGAATTCGCGTTATCGATCGACTCTCCGTCTTACCAAGATTCTCTTTCCACTTGTGTTTAAAGCTAAACACGCGTTTGTTCATCCCCCTTAGAAATACCGTCGAACGTAACGTCACGATATCTAAGACGACGATATCCAAGATATCGTTTTTTATTTTAACGATCGTCGGATATAATTTCTATATATATATATCTTTTTTTTCAGATCGGTTTCAAATTTGACCGGTGTAATCGCGCGAGCGACTCGTCGTAACAGCGTCGATGAAATTTCCATACGCTTCGTACAGCGCGTATACAGTACACGCATAGAAATTGCCTGCGACAGGCGTTCGAATCGAATTCGAAGGATAATAATTCTTAAGCATCGTTCTAATTATTCCCGGGGTTAAACCGACTTCCCGCAGGCACGATAAAAAAGCCCCGACACCACTTATAAATCGGAGCGTTCGCTGCTCTCGAGCGAAAGCTCGTTTCGCGAGTGGCTGAGAGAGCGCAGGCAGTAGCTGCAGCATCCTCGATGATGCGACGCTAATAAGTCAAAAGAAAGAAATACGGGTTGAAGCTAGTAGTTTCTCCCTTTCTTCCGAGCCATTAGTCAAGTCGAAACAGTCACCGGACACGTATTCTTTCTGATGTATATTGTAGCAGTTATGTAGAACATCGATCGCGTACCGTAAGAAGGGAAAAGCGGAAGACGTTTCTAGTTAGTATACAGCGTTATTTACATATTACACACGACGCATAAAGTAGCGCGAGACAGGAGGCCGTGCATTTCATTCTCTCGGCTGCTTTACGCGCATCCTTGGCGGACGTTGAACGCGGAGCACTGATGTGTCTGCTGGCGATGAAACGAATGATCATCTCCCTGTCAGTCACGATGAAAATACTGCGTTAACGCGGCGGTATACTTCCTACGCGATCGGTGGATGTAACAGCGTATGTACCGCTATTACGCTGTCATTCGAGACGTAAATGGAACGTCGAAAATAGAGCTCGCAGCGTTCTATGATTAGCAAACGCTAATCACGTTTCTTGATCGAATTCAGCGATATTCTTCCGAATGGCATCGGCGTGCGATTTTAGATGAAACTCGATATCACGAGGCAAGATGATGGATCCGAAATGTGAGATTTTGCCATTGGCGATTCGTTCGTTTGAAAAATGTACATCGTTCCTTTAACGTCAGTTTTATCACGGCGTAATGATTTTGACATCCTGACAAAGAAACGGCCAAGTATTCGCGTATTTTAGATAACGCGCGCGCGCGCGCACACACACACACACACACACCAAAAATCCTAGGAAATTCTCCACCGTTCGTAAAATTGTGATATTTCGTGTAAATTGTACGTTTGAAATCGTACGCGTTGCTCGATAGAAATCGTCCATATACTCGCGACAACTTTTACCTTCTCATTGTACAAAGCTTCGAGTCAAGCGACAGTACTCGATGCTTTGTACGTCTCTAACGCATCGATCAATTTTCTCTGATTCGGAAGCAAATGTAACGAGTCGCAAGATCCTTGCTCTATCCTCCTCTCCAAAGACTCGGCGCTTCGAATAATTTTCCCCACGCGACAGCCACGAAAGTTTCGTCCGGATCTGCCAGCCAGTTACGCGTCTTTCGGAACAATAGGCGAATTCGATTTGCCTAGCATCTCGTAGCTGCACGGTAAACCTTCTTCCAGTTTTCTTTCCATCGTTAGGTGTATCTCTGAGAACGACGCGGCACGATGGAACGTGGCGCGAACACTCGCCTCCGAATTATTCTTTTTGCCAGGCGTTTTATTGGGCGATGGCGCGTCAAAGAAAGTTCCGCCGCGCCGTGCCGCATGGGTCGGGTTAAAGCGACGTCGAGGCCAGCACCGGTGATAAGAGCGCGCGAGGGCGAGCCAGGGAACAGCGACGGCTCTTCGTCGTCTGTGTCGCGAGTTCCGTGGGACACTCGAGACGAGATCGCTGGCTAACGTAGCCGGTCTCGCGAAAGGGGGTGGAAGCGAGTGCCACTATAGCGTCGCGAGTGCCGACGGCAGTCCACTCAGACCTCTCCTCTCCTCTCCTCTCCTCTCCTCTCCTCTCCTCTTCTCTTCTCTTCTCTTCTCTTCCAGTTCTCTCGTCCACCTTCCTTTTTCGCTCTGCTCTCGGAACCAGGCTCTTTCGCGAGAGATCCTCGACGATCACACGATTATATTGTAAAATGTACGCGACGTCGTTTTGCGAGCGTGGAAAGGCGCGGGCGCTAGAACTCGACGAAAGTCGATCCGGCGAACCTGTGTCAAGGAGAAAATTAAAATTCCCGAGGGTACTATTAATTCGAGGCGATATCGCCGTCGTCGTCCTTTGGTCGTCTTGGAACGAAAAGAAGAACGAGGATATTTGGTCCTGTATCTAGTCGACGCGCGAGACGACTTAATCTCGCAACGGTCCAGCAAATCTGACGAAATTCCACCAAGAGTATCAAAGAATGTTTACTCTTCTTTTCTTTTCTTTTTTTTATAAAGTGTACGGATTGCCGCGACAAGGTAAAAGCGATTGGAATAAACGAACAAAAAGCGAACCACGGTGGAGCAAAGTTTTAAATCACTGTTCGAACGGTGCTATAAATTCATAGGCAAATGATATTCGCGATATTTGCAGGAAACTTTGTACCGTTTGTAGCGAACTTTTGCGTTTTTCGTGGTAAAACCCGTGCGCCGATCCTCGTGCGTCAATGTTCGCGTTACCGTGACTATAACCTGCCAGGCTGCTAGGGGTTTGGATCAAAAACGGCTTCAACGTGGCAGGTTGATTCGGAATCTTGATCTCGGATGGAATTTTTTAATTAAAGAATATATATCGTCTAATCGGACGAGATTCCGATCGAAGGGGTGTCTCGTGTCGAATTCCAAGGGAAAAACTTTTTTAATATATACCAGGAAGGTACATCGGTAAGCGTATTCGAACGAGAGAATTCCAGTTCGAAAAGTACTTGGGTTAAACTCGATGTATGATAAAACGTTCCACTAACGGCGGTCTCGTTATCATAGTTTCGCGAAAACTCGCAAGCTTGTTCCCTTAATATGTCAGATCGTATTAAAATTTCATGGAGTACGCGTATCGCGGGACACGTTTGCAGAAACGTAACCGGCGGTATTATTTGTTAAAGCGCGCAAAGCCGCATCGTTGCACGTTGAACCGTTTTAAAGTTACGGAATGCATAATGCAGGCCGTCGCGAACTGCTTCGTACCGGGAAAAGTGGGAACATCGAGCTCGGGTAAACGACTGGTTTCCAAAGCGGCTACTGGTCAAAATCTCTCTTTATTCGAGGGGAAAAACGGTACGTCGGGCGATGGTACACTTGGAATCGTTGTGCCTAGAATTCGGTTGGTCTTCGTTGCCGTCCCTGGATTAGTGGTTGTCCTGTGCTATTCGTCCTGTGCTAACTACGATACGATATTTAACGCCGATGTTGGATATTACATTTATAAATAGATGGCGGATTTACGGTACCTCCTGCGATATTTGGCGGAACAGTTTTCTATCGAGATTCTATTCTTTGAATTGTTTAATTCAAATAACACGCCGTCGAAGGTATGAATTTGCGTAATAAAGATCTATCGCCGTTCATTCGTAAGTAAAGTAGTCGATCTCGTATTATCGGAAATTAGTTCTCAGCCTATCCGTGCGCAACGATGCCCCTCTTTCCCCTATATAAATATGTAAATAAGTAAACAAACAAATAAATTTCACTTCGTAGAAACGGCACGCTGGGCGAAAATTGCGATCAAATCCCCCTGTACAAATCCTATGAATTTTGGTCCAACGATTTATGGACAGAGCCGAAAAGTCCCAGAGAGCGTTATACAACGGGGATTCTCTTGCCTCGCAACTTGCAGCCCAGAGTCGCGTTAATGACTTCTCCGGCAGAGTTGTGTTTTTGGAAACGCGCTTGTTTCCTGTTCGACGATCTGCCGAAAGTTTTGCCCGGGAAAAGCCGTGGCCCGTTAATTCCCCGGCCGGATTGCGCGAGAATAAAGCACAGCTTCGCCACTTTTATTGCGTTTTAACGATCTAACGGGCCAGCCCTTTAAACTATGCAGAAGAAAATCCATAGCGAGGTCGTAGGAGAGGGGCTCGCGGAGAACGCTCGTGCATACGAATCGATACTTACAATATCCTGCTCATCGACCAACTTGAGAATTTAGTAATTGGAACGCGCGGTTGCCGTGTGCACGTAGCGCGCGGTTATCAAAAAGGTAAATCACGAACGAAATAAAAACCGGTTTTTCAATTTCCCTCTCGACCGCTCTCGATGCTTCTACAGCTTTTTACGATTTTTCCTTTTACATAGTTGCCGTGTTATCGCGAGTATCGACCGCAAATATACGTACAGAGATCGTGGCGAAGCGCCGTATATAAACACCGGCGGAATCTTGGAAACACGGAAGCCAGGAATCTGGTTCAGGATCGCGTACGTAGTAAACGTGCGTGCGTGTGCATATACGCGGATATATACGGTGGTTAGGTGGAAGCGAGAGTGGCGAAACGGAGAAAGAACGACGTAGAAGGACCAAGAGAATCGCGCGCTACCGTGTACACAGGTACGTATGGATCGGCGGCGAGACAAAAGCCACGCAGAAATACAGCGAAGGAGACGCGGAAAGACGGGAGAGATAAATAGGGGCAAAGACGGAAAGAATAAACGCAACGACACAGCGCGCGCCTTCCGCGGATTTTACGATGCAGCGGTACGCGAAACGACTTGCCAGAATCAGCTAGCTTTCCGGTTACTCGATAATTGAATGGTACGGCGGAACGGAATCGCGGTGCGGATTCAGAAGTCCCCGCGGGTGCTTTAATTTCTCGGTCTTCGAGCGCAGGGATCGATAACGAATAGAACGGTGAAATCGAGCCGAGCCGAGTCGAGTCGAGTCGAAATAAGTACGAACCGCAAACTACCTACCTACCTACCTACCTACCTACCTACCGGGCACCGTTACGCGGTGAGATCTTTAGGTCGATCGAATGAGAAATGAGAAACGAGAAACGCACCAGCGGGGCAACGTGGATTTCGCCCGCGGATCTAACTGAGAGAGAGTAGTTGAATTAAGTTTCATCGAAGTTGCTGTATGCTTTTACGACGCGTTATGACTTCCGACGAATTATCGTACGGCGCTTTTATCGTTCGGGAACAATCAATTATCGCACGATAGACACGCTCGCCGCGATACTCCCGGGGATCGGCCGGTTCTTTCTCTGCTCTTTCTCCGCTCGTTCTGTTCCGCTTTGTTCCGCTTTGTTCCGCTTTGTTCCGCTTTGTTTCGCTTTGTTCCGCTTTGTTCCGTTCGAACGGCAAAAACCACAAAGGTGGAATGGAACGAATCGCGACACAAGGTTCCTCCGATTCTTCGCGTCGTTCGATGCTTTGATAATTGCTTCTTCCGGGCACGGTAATTGCGCGCGCTCCGTCTCCACGGGATTGTACGATGTTGCGCGTGTTGGTACGTGTCAAGAGTGCACGCTGTTGTTGCGGGTTGTACGGTAGATTACGGGCGTACGCGTCGGTGTGTGTGTCGTCACCGTTCTTGATTCTCGTTCCAGTTTCTGCTCCGCGTTCGTTCGTACATTTGCACATTCCACGCGACATCTGTCCAATATCTGCCCGGCTGTATATGCCTCTCCTCTTCCCTTTTTTTCGATTTCAATTCGGCTATTCTCTCGTTTCCATCCGACTCCGTGATGCAGACGTAGACCATGATTTTCGGATTTAAACCACGTTTCACAGTGACGATCGATCCGCCCCGATCCCGAACGTACGCGAACGATTCACTTTTCCGAGGTGACGCGAGAAAATGTCACGCTTCTTCCGTGCTCCGGTCACCGATACGATATTAATACGTCGTTTCAGCGTTCGTCGTTCGGCGAATAAATTTCCCGGTCGTCGACTTTTCCAAAGTTCGACCGGGCTTAATCTAAAGTTGTCGAGCAACGACAGACGTCGGTAAAATTAATCGTGTGCTCGGTGTGTCGAGGAAACGATAGGAGAAGTAAGGAAGGAAGGAAGGGCCACGCGGGCCTCGGCGTCTTTCAACTCCGTCCAATTAACTTTCTCGCCGAAGAAACGCTTCTCTTTTCCTCGGTATACGTCGCCCCTTTCGTTATGAATACTTCATTCGCCGGAGTGTTCAGCATTCAGGCCGGAAAAACAAATATCCGACTGTAAAGTCTGGTCTCCGGTATTCCGGCAGTGACGCTCCACCAACAGACTCCATTTCTCGAGATGGATACACAGGAGGACAGTTTCCGTCATTCCGCATTCCATGCATCGGACGGATTAAGTTCGTGCACGAGCGTAGACTGCCGGGGTTCGTAAATTGCACTGATCCGGCCGGGCCTGGTCTCTTCTCCTCCGAACATCGTCTTTCCCTCTTTCTCCATCTTTTTCCTTCTTTTTCCTTCTTTTTCCTTCTCTTTCCTTCTTTTTCCGTGCCTCTTTCCCCAGAGCGTTGCACCCTTTGCCGAACCCTTTACGCTCCGCCGGGGATCACCGACAACCTTCGACCGTTGAAACCTGCCGTTAGCTTTTCATCGAATACCGTCGCGTCTGGAAAATTAGATCAAGCCGCAAACGAGGCCTCGTTAGGTTTGGTCACTCGCTCGGCTCTGGTCCACTTAGCCTCGCTGTACGCCAAGGTACGTGTAAACACGCTTTCGACTTAGCTAGGGCTTTGAACGCAAACAAGAAACGCCGGTTAGCACGTTCGGGGATGCGGCTACGATATAACGAGCCTTTTACAAGGCCTGCGAAGTATCCTCCGAGTTCGTCCGATGCTAACAAATTTAGATTCGGACGTGACCCGCTCTTCGCGTCGATAATTTGTCTGTCTCGTCCACGGCCGATCGCCAACGCGAGGAAATACGCGTAAACGCGTTACGTGGCGGATTAATCGACGCGATAACGAGTAATAATCGAACGAGCCCGATTATAATTAGCCAGCCGTTACTAATGCACAGCCGAACAGCTTGATTTTTGCACGCGATACGATCCGACGTCGTAATTATTTATCCATCGGTCAGATCGACCGACGCGATCGGTTAAGATTCAGATGTTTCTTCGTACTTGTTTTTGTTGGTTTCGCGATACGAGCGTCGACCGCGCTCGTCGGACCAGCCGCGGTTCTCTTCAGCGACGAAAGCAGCGTTATCAGTCGAATGCCTGCGTGTCCTGAAAATTAAGTCAGACGTCGAGAAGATCTCGTTAAGAACGGCTGCCTGCCTGCTTATACCCCCGTCGCATACACGTATATATTGAAATACATATTGCATTAGTCTTTCATACGAGATCGGTGCCACGGGCTACGAATGCAGAAACACGCCGTTTCTACAGAGGCAAATGTTTCGAGCGACAAAACGCCACGAATACGTTTCGAAGGCGTGCGACTTTTCCGACGTCTTTCGTTCGATGACTTCATCGCCGGTATTCCACGCTGACGCCAGAGCAGCTACGTACACACATACGCGAGTCGAGTATGAGGAGGCACCGTGTTAACGAACGTACTATACCCACACATAATTAAGTCGCGCATTCCATGCCAAGGTCTGCAAGTACTCGACGATAGAAGTACACGGAGAGGATCTTGCAGAGAAATTCGATAGTGTGTAAAACACGAGATCGCGCGCTTCATCGACCCGTTAACGAGGAGGTCAATTTTGGCGCATCGCGCCGATAGAACGCGAACGTGGTTGAGCCTGTGTTCCGCATTCCTACGTTTCGTCAACCGTGCAACGTTACGCGTGGCGTCGCGTCGCCCTGGCGAATGTTTTCGTGTTTAAGATATGTCGGCTACGCCGTGAAATTGATTAAGATTGCACCGGGACGCGAGTCGGTGACGTTAAATTACTTTGCCAAGAATTTCTCGAGTAATGGGACGCATAGTCGTTCCAAAAATGCTCTTACCGCGATATACGTATACCGATGATGCACGGAAACGCTAATGGCGTTCGCAAGGACGATAAGACGGCCAACTTTTGTTGCGAATGCCGCCGTATTTCTTTACATTATCGCTCCGTCATTGCTACACGATTCCATGTTATTTTCCCCATGGCGTTCTTCCGTCGCACAATAGCAGGATATTTTATTTCGCCGCGATACCTCCCGACGTGTTTCTCGTCTTGCGAGTCACGTCCGTCACCGCACAGCGGCCCGCCAACCCTCTCCAACAGTCGTCCAGATATTATCCGGTGATTGCGAGCTTTTCACCGAAAAAGGCTTTCCCAGCGCGAAAATTAAATCAAGCCTCAAAGAGGGCTTGTTAGAACGAATCCGACACGCCGACGTCGAGATACCAAACCGCCTGCTCTCGTCTACTCGTACTGCACCTTGCAGAGGTGATTATACACGTCAGATCTTTCTCGGACAGAGGGGAGATCCTTTAAAAGTTTACTCGTTCCATCGCTTTTGGCGATAAACTTGGAAATAGAGCGACAATTTTTTAACGCGCCAAACGTTTCCAGCATCGCGCGATACGCGCATCGCCGAGAACAAGATAGAGAAGCGTATTTTTAACGGTAGTTTCGGAACGAACGGGCAAGAGGAAAGTTAAAAAAGTCTTTTTCTCGCGAATACGGCAAGGCGACTGTAAGTTAGAGCCGGAGGCTTTGCGATTCTCCTCGTTCGCGCAACTTGGTCGCAATTCCGAGCCGAATGGAACGCCGGCCGAAAGTTTGGTTCGGTTGTTTTAGAAACATCCTGTATATTTATATGTACGTTTTGTACGTATACGTGTGTACGTGTACGTACACGCTGTGTCTGCGCGTATACGTGCGCTTCCGTGTCGGACAAAATATTTCCGATAAAACGCTTTACTTCTTCCTCCGCTGTTAGCTCGCATCTGTTGCGTTCGTGTTGGAGCGAATAAATTGCGAATCCGGTATTGATTTTGCGCGCGAAGCGCCGGCTGAAAAGAGGAAGGCAAAGAGACGACGAGAATAAAACGACCTCCGCTTCGCCTCTATTAATCGGTTTACATTTAGGAGAGAAAGAAACATAGAAATTTACGTCGGACTCTCCCTGTCAGGCAACTCGGACTCGCGCGTTGTTCGCGGAGCCGCAGCTCCGCTTTCGCCCAGCTCGATGTCGTCCAATTATACGAACTAAGAACGAGGAGGCGCGTCTCGGTGATTTCCTCGGAAAAACAGGGCCGCGTCGGTGTCGATACGTCGGACTGGTCTTTCGTGCCCTAGCGACGTCGTAGGCGGGACACGATAGCTCGACGCGTGGATAACCACGTAGCGTGTGGTCGTTGGGCGACGCCGGCAAAAAGGTGATAACGGAACGCGACGAATCGTCGAGGATGGTACTCGACCCCGAAAGAGATCGGCTACTCGAGGGAGAGAGGTGACTTACGGTCGAAGAACTCGAGGTCGATCGGAACTCGAGGAAGGGATGTTGTAACGCGACGCGCAAGCACGATCCGCTGAAGCAGCAGAAGGAGATCCTCAGCTACGCGGAGTAAACGACGACGACGCTCTGGCTCCGGTTGTCAGCATCTTCTTCGTTCGTCGCGGTTCCGCGCCCCTCGAACGTTTCCTCTCGCTCGAACGAAACAACGCCCCATAGGGCGTTGTTGCAGGGTCACGAAGGACCGCGCCAGGCCACCTGCTACTACACAGGGTTTCCTAGTAATGCTGATGAAGCGTCTGCCCGTCAATTAGACGCAATTCCGGCAGCAATTAGTGGAGTTACCGTCGACCGAATATCTTCCAGCTTTTTGCCGGACCGCCAGCTCGCGCTTCCCCTTGGATCCCGCGTTTTTATTTGCGCTCCGTTCTCTATGGCGCTTCGTTACATTCGTTCTCTTCGTCTCTGATAGTTGGGCATTCTCGTTCATTTTACCGGGCCACTAATTACGGTGAATTGGAAAAAGCGATGTTTACTCGGAATTCCGATACAGAGGGCTCGCTACGGAACTTTCCTTGCCACGGAATAATCCGTTTTAACCGGAATTGACCGGAATGCCGGTTCGAAGTAAGCAAACAACGAGACTCTGGGCGCCGCTCTTTTCTTTCTTCTCTACTCGACGGAAATCATCGATACGGTGACCCTCGTTCTTCCGTCATCGATAGAGACAACTCGCATCCGACTGTAGCAGAATAAAATCGCACGCGTACATTTCGACAACCATATTCTCGGCACACGAACGTAGGTCTTTCGTGTTCGACGTGGTTCGAGCGTCTTTTACCGTACGTACTTTATTCAAGCAAATTAGTTCTCTTAATTTTTTCGCGTCTTTCGTCGAACGACGCAACGGTCGATTGAGAGACATTCGAGAGATTCGCGTTTAGATCGCCGCTTTCGGGGATCTGTTTCTTCCGCTTAGATTCCATCAATCTTCAAGAAATTGTGATAAATTATCGTTCGATCTTTAACCGTTCAAAGATATACAGGTGCGAATGGGTTTGCTGGTACGCGCGTGACGACGAAATTCAGCGACGAATTCACGGGTATCATTGGTACTTGTACCTAGTTCGCTGCTAGGTAGAACGTCCGCGGGTTACGCTGTGGCGATTGGTGCGTACATCGCGATGAGTATAAATTGCGTTCAGAGCGCAGTTAACCCGGATAACCGAGACTGCCGTGTATAGATCGGCTCGTAAAGCCTCTGGTTCGTGTGTCGCGCGAAGCGTGAGCTCGCTGGTGCGAATAAACGCGCTCGCCGTGTAGTTGGCACGCGAGCCGCACGCATTCCACGTACGAAGGCGGTTACGCTGCGGCCTCGTAAAGCGAAATAACGAAAAATCGTAGCAGCTCGCGCTCTCTTTCGCGCAAACTTATGCGTAGCGACTCGGCGAGAATAACTTTTCCATATTTCACGAGTGAACGTTGAAAGAGACGTATGCACAATGCACACCTTACGTGCCACCTATGGCATTCAATTTCAGCGGCGTACCAGCGTTTCGCTGACGACGCGACGCTATACATTTTCGTTTCATCGTTTCGCGATATCGTTACACGTCGGATTCGTCGTGATCGGAGGATCGGCTGAAAGCGTACGAGACGAGGAAGCGTACAGACGAATAAAGCGGATATCGCAGCGGACGCGGTATTCCGTTTAATTGGATATAAATGGGAATGAAATTTTTACGATTCCGCGAATCGCGAACGCCCGCCGTTGCTCGGTATCGTATTAAACCGGGGCATGTCGTTTTCCGTAACGCCGTAATAGGGCCAGCGGACTGCCAAACCGGCCATAAGTCTGTGTCGCTTTAATATCGTTCGCCGCGCAACGCTCTCGCATCCTACTTACGCAGATATCGTGCGCTAGTAATGAAAATGCCTAGCAGACCGCCGGTGATTAACGTTCGAACGAAAATAAATCGTGCTTCCAGTTTTAGAGCAGCGGAGCACGCGAGACGAGACGACCGCTAATATTTCAGGCATCTTTTTCGTTAGGCGAACAAACGGCGGAGCGTATATCAATCGGTACGGCGAGAGAGAAACGCGGTCTCTGCTGGTCTCTCGCCCCTTTTGCGATTCTATTCGCGATTCACCCAGCGGAATCCTCTTATCGTTGTCGGCCATTGTCCGACGCGAAACTTGGTTCGATCGGTTCCGACCTCGACGCTCGGAAACGCCGGCAATTCCTGCATCGACTTAATAACGTCGCTGCGTGTCGATCTGTATTCAAATTGGCCGAAGGAAATGGGCGGGCGATTCGAGCTGTCCGTGGCCCGAACCGTTTCCACCTCTCGTTCGAATACCGTTTCTCGATTTCCTCGGGGTGTAACTGCGTTACAAGCCGCCACGCGTCCACCGCTACAAGAAAATTGATCGAGCAATTACGCGAACCGGGCTACTCCTGCCCCTGTTTATCCGATTATCGGATAGAACGGACCCGATAGGTCGATACCCTCGACTTGTGTGTTTCCGTTTTACGACGAAAATAATCGAAACAGAGAGAGAGAGAGAGAGAGAGAGAGAGAGACGAGACCGGCGCGAAATCGCATCGATCCCAGCACGATTGAATAACCTGCATTTGCCAAGCCGATGTGCCAACTTTAGCGTAAAACGACCGTTCGACCGTATAAGCTGGCATTGAAACCACGCTCTTGTTCGCTCCGCTGCAACCGATGATCGATCATAGTTCCCACCGTCGCGCCATATTGCTGTCGTTTCTCGTAATAAAGCATATATACACACGGATATACCGCTGGAGAAAGTTCAATCCGCATTCTTCGCGGACCGCTCGAGATTAGATATCTCGCGCGATACGACGCTCCGTAATTGCGAGCATACGTGTCGAAAGGAACCGCCGTCTTAGAAAGTAGAATATCCCTTAATTCTCGGGCAAAATGCCTCGGCCAGATTAATGGCCAATTCTCTCCTTTCCTCCCTCCCTCCCTCCCTCCCTCCCCTTCCCCTAAATCTCGGACGTTTTCTTCGAGTAGAATATACGTATCTATCTACTTAGGTTACCTATATGTATACATATGTACAGCCGGATTTACATACATTCCGATGATGCTCCGCATCGTTTCCCTTGTAGGTATCAAGTGCTAGATCGAAACGTTGGGTTACATACGTGGTAAGGGTGTAATGGAACTCTGGCATGGCTGCAGACTATCCATAAGGGATAACGAAAGCTTGCGAAACGCCGCGCATAGGTCCTGATGAAACGTGCTTTTCTACGCGGATACAGGATATGCAGCCCGTTCATCTAATTCCTCTATTTCGCGCGAGGGTTTCGATCGACGCGTAAGGGAAGAGATACGATACGCGGGTCTTTGTTAACTTTCCGATTTTAATAACGATTTGAATTCTTGATAGTAATAAGGAAACAAGATTTATGATACGTTTTGTACAACATCCGTTAGATTTAAAAATGTAACTGTTTTAAAAGAGATAGGCAAGAGATGACAAATTGACGCGGGTTTCGTAGAAGTATATGAAAAGTATGGCGAATGGAGATTTGTCGAATCGGAGAAAAAGTCTGTGATCGCCGAGTGTATTCGCGACGTTACGCGTACGATTAACTGGGCCCGAGAGAGAGAGAGAATTTTGAATTGCAACGACGCGAGAGGAGCGAAAGTACGACGCTACTCGGATTAGTACGTGTTAATTCGACGTATTAATAGATCGTTTAGCAGCCTCGGAAGATTACTCGTATCGCGTCGCGGTTACGTATATTTACCCTTTCGTTTAGAATGTTTTACTAATATTAAATATCGATAATGTCAGTGGCGCGACGTTTTACGTGAATTCGTATATTAAAGCATGATTCTTTAATAAAAATACGTTGAGAAGGAAACGATATCGTTGGAAATTTTACGAGGAATAAAGCATTCAGTTTATCCATTATTTCCACGCGGTGGAAGCGTCTCTGCCCTTCGACCCGCTTAAACGTTTTAAAGCCTTCTCTATCTTCTCTCTCTCTCTCTCTCTCTATCTTCTCTATCTTCTCTCTCCAACCCTCTTTCTCTCTCTTATTGTTATCGTTCCCGGCTTTATTGGTTCTTGAAATTAAACTTCGAAATTGCGACGGTTCAGCTGCGGCTGAGTTATTATCGCTGGCCTACTGTTCGTCGAACGTTCTCTTTGCTCGTTTATGCATCGTCTATAAGCTTTCGCGCAATGTGTGTAGAATTGATCGATGACGCGTCCTCCAGCATGCTCTTCGTCGTTATCCCCTATATAACCTACTGTTGTACGCTCAACTTTCCAGGGATATGAAGCGCGTTTCGTAATCAACCCGTTGGCGTCAAATTATGCCTGTCCACGGCAATTAAATTTTCCTCCAGCTCGGTCCGAGAGTTTCGCTGTTAGGAAAAAGAAAAAAAAAGAAGGGTATAAAAATTCGTCGACGCGACAGCCTAAAAATTTGAAATTCCTAATCGTTTATTTAACTTCGAAATACCTATCGCAACGTTACATCGCGTAGAAAGATAGAATTCGTTGGCAAAAATTTTGACCTACGGCCACTATTATTCGAACGATCCTTGGCCAAAAGTGGAAACAGCGTTTCTCTCGTTGTTTTTAAAGTCGCTGTTTTTTCTTTTTTTTCATGAAAATATTTATCGGCACGATAGCCCAAGCGACTAAGGTTTCAGCTCGAACGATTAAATCGATGGAATCTCCGCGTCGACGAAGCTCCTTCTATTCCAGATATCTATTTCGACGTTACCTTTCATAGGAAAACACAGTAGAAAAATAGCGGATTGTACCGACTATCGGCATTCGCCGATCGAAATTTTTGCCCCTTGGCCTTATCTTTGTCCTCGAAAATTATGTTTCTCTCGAACTCGACCCAGAGAAAGTTTCTCCGTCGGAAGACGGCACAAAAATCGCCGTTTCCCTTTCGTAAAAATCTTTATCAACGTAATAGCTCGAAAAAAGACAGAACGAGATTTCGGTTTAAATCTTTCGTTTAAATCTTGGAAACGAATGTCGGCGTCGGCCAGAGTTCCATTTGATTTTTCGATATCCGACTGTACCTTCTATGGAACACAGGGAACTGTATCGGTCCTTCGGACTCGCTAATCAAAAATTTTCCTCTTCGGCCCGGAACTGATAACGATCGAGGAATTGGTCGATGGCGGAGGGGGGGGGGGAATACGATTTATCGCGGAAAAAACGCAAAAGAGTCCGGTGGAAACCGGTCACGAGAGCATTCGTTACGGTTTTATTTGTTTCGGCCGGGGCAGAGGCGACGATCGATCCTCGGCGGCGTCGCAGCCGCCGTCGCTGCCGCCACCTTCCATCGCCTCTTTCTCTTGGTATCTCGGTGACTTCGGCTCGCTCTACCTACACCAACCTAATCGATACTCGACCCGACTCGTCTCCACTTCGACTATGCTCTCTTTCTACGGCAAAGACGATGACGAAGACGGCGACGACATCGTCGACATCACCGCCTCGGCCTCGGTCTTCCACCGAGCTTTTGTGTCTCGCTGACGCTATCTAATCGCTTGATCGCGCTTCGAAGCGCACCAGGATTCCGCTTGACTCGCTCCTGTTGACCTTCTGCTTCATCCCTCCAAGACGTCGCGTAATTATCGGGCACGAACTGGATGCGACTGCTAAGGATAACGCCACTGAAATCCCCGCCCGTTCTTCCTTTCCTCGTTTTTTCCCACTTTTTCACCGGCGACGACGTCGATTCGCTTATCAAGATAGATTTTCCAGCGTGTTTTTCACGATGCTTTTATTCGTCGCGGCACCGCCGACAGAACGGATTCCCACGACTTTGCTTTTCCCGGCGGCTAGTTAAAACGGATGCTCGCGCTAAACGAAAAGGTTTCTCGGACACCTGGACAGAAATTTCCTCGAACAGCGTTCCAGCGTTCTTCCGACCGATGCACAATGTGAAACGGTAATCTCGTTTTCCACGTTGGACGCGCGGATGATCAAAGGAAACGGCAGACTGCTTTTCGCTGAAAAGAATAACGAAATTGCAATTTGCAATTTCATCGTCGGACAGAGCGTTTGCCCCGATACAGACATTTAAATTGGAACGAAACAGTCGTTGGATATCGACGTTTTAATTCACCGACGGAGCACGCGAGCGAGTCATTTTTGACGATTCGTCGCCTAGTCCTTCTCATGGTCGTTTTGGTTTAATTGGGCGACATTACGCAAGGGCTACCTAATGCGAGCATCGAGATCGCCGCCTCTCCAACTCTAATGTGTTATGAATTATGCACTCGAGGGTTAAGTCCCTCTTAGTCCCTCGGCTTACTTTGACGAGCCTCGCCCTCCTCCTCTTGTATCATTATACGTTCAAGTAGAATTACCAGCGTCGTGCCGCCCGCATTTCCTAGCAGCACGGTTATTGCATAATTTCTCTTGCCCTGTCCCTTAAGCCTTTGAAGACAAACTCCGAGCGGTTTACGCGAAACACGCCCAACGGCGTCGTGCGTTGTTCTACCAGCCGACGTACGCGTTTAAGCCCCGGCTGCCTAAAAAGAACCTTCGCCCTTGGAAATTGTAAAATACGTCGCTGAATGGACAGATTATCGCCCCGCATACGCCGCAAAAGACGCTAAAGCGGTTCTGTCGGATTAATTCGGTTCGTTCGAGCGAAACTTTAACGCGCGTCTTTCGCGAAACGTTTATAAATTTCACCAACGCCTCGACGAGATATCCGAGATATCGAGACAATCGACCGTTCCGATTGCGTTAGATCTCGCGAAAGAGATCCGAAAAACTACGCGAAGGCTACGAGGTGTTTTCGGTGAAACTATAGATCTCGCGGAGATCGCGTTCGTGCATTTACACCTACGATTGCACGTAAATTACGTTAATATTCAGCGTCAGTATCTCTAACGCCCCATCGTTACCTACGTTTAGAATGTCTATTCACGCCGTATACTAATCTGTATATTTGCTGTAAACGGCGACATGCCGTTGTACATTTTCCTACCGATCTCAAACTGGACCAACAGTGATCGCTTCACCGCAGTCGTGTCTTCGCACGGTACCAACGAAATTCCGAAACGTTTTACGATAAAAGCGTCCCGCGATAAGGCGATAAACGTACGCGAGTACTTTCACGAGCCAGTTTAAATATTCGAAGATCGTAACAGGCCCGATCTCCTTTATCATCGTCTCGCGCAACGAATCCATACTAGCGACTGGTCCCGTTCCAGGCTGTTGAACCGGCCACCGTCGGGCTGTATATCCATCGGTTTTCTTTATTTCCGGCCAAGGAATTACCGTTCCCAAGAAAACGTGCTCGCGAGACTTATCTGGCAGCCGCGTGCACAAGTTAGCGTGACGGAAAATGGGTGGGTGCATCTATTTTCGTTCGCCGGTCACGTAACTACTATGCGGACATACATTATGCGTTGCTACTCGAGGGTATTCATCGAGGTTGCGGCTTACACCTCTCGCGAGCTCTCTCGGTAGCTGACGTACACATCGACGTGCCTGCGTAACAACGTATTCCGTGGTACGTAGGCGTCGGAAGTGGACGCGTATTACGCGTCAAGAGCCACGCACAGAGTTTCGCCTGTCTCGTACTCGCTGTCTGTCGGAAGTAATTACGCGCCGCGTACCGTCCGATTCCCGGGGAAAAAGTTGTCTCTTTGATTTTTACACTCGACCAACCGCATCAAGCGTGCTCACGCTACAACTTGCACAAACGATACATCTTAATGCGTCATTCTTGCCACGGATTATCAATCTTCCCGTGACCGCTACGAACCCTTTGATCGGTGCTTAACTTTTTTATAAATCACCGCATCGATTTCGTTTCGTCGCATCGCGTCTCGGAACGATCGATCACGCGGCTGGGTTTTCACGGATGAAATATCTCTCTATTTTCCTCGTTCCGATAGGTTCCAGTGCATTACGAAAGCATTCCAACACTTATCACCGAAACTGTCCATTTGCGGATTCGTTCCCACCGATACGTCGATTGCCGGAATATGTACTATACGGAGTATAGGTACTTGGACCAAACGGATTTATATTCTTCGATCGCCAGCCACGATGTAGGAAAATCACGTCGAATATTCCATCAGAATCTATGTATCCGCTCGTAAATTACACTTGTATGTTATTTTATTACATACCGTACGCGCGCGCTTCTTCGAACTTTGTATATAACGATACTTGGTATCGGTATCGTCTCCTCTTATTAACGCGTAGATAAAATAAGACAAAGTTAAATTAAATTACGACCACCGGCGTCGTAGGAAATATTTCGATATTTCATTGGCATTCTAATAAGGCGCGACGGTCGTGAGGGCAATAAGGGAATCGAACTTGTTGCAGAATTATAAACTTTACCGGTACGAGCACGATGGTCGAGACTCGCGACGGTATTAATAAAAATTCAGAATATTCCATACAACGTAATATATTCGTAAAACGTATCGGCAAGTATCGAAATACTTTCACGGCACTGTGCGTGTGTTTGTGCACGAGCTTCTTTCGCGTGTTTCGTCGCGCGTTTATGTCGGAACTTTCATATAGAACGACATATTACGCGATAAGAATTTGCCAGTGCGAGTTCTTTCTTCTCTAGCCGGGTAATTTATGCTACGATAATCGGGGTAATAAACGACAGGCAAATAAAAGTTGCGGTTGGCAAAGTTTTCCTAGATTTTAACGATCGCTACCTCTGGCCGGCTAACTCGTTGAAGATCTTCCATTAAAACTTTTTCCACGATGATTTTTTTCTCTCTTCGGAACGCTTCCTCCTTTCGGCGCGAATCTTTGATGCCTCGACGAGTCGTTTTCGATCATGGGTCACGACGATCTTTCCGCACCGGGCTTTTTCATTATTCCTCGCGACGCTTCGGACGCGTCATTCGCCGGAAATGCGTTGGATCGTGCAGAATGTTCGTGGCATTTCCGACGGCGCCAGCTTTCAACGCTTTTCACCTGGCCAGTAAATGCTCGGCATACCTACCTACCTAAAAATCAACACGTGTCTCACAGGCGCATCCGAGAGTTCGCCTCGGCGCAAGTTGCCCGTACTTTTATCGCATCGTGAAACGCTAGAGAGCGAGAAATCATGAACACAGGAACAAACCCCGTTCTCGGGGTGTCTGTATCGTATCGCGCGAAAGTCTACGAGGGGAACAGCGCGAAGCTGCAATAAAATTGGCAGCCGTAGAGTTTCCTTTTTTTTTCTCTTCTTCTTTTTCAACCCTCCGGAGATCGCGTTCGATCTGACAGAAACACGTGGCACTTTTGTCGTAAATATCTCTCGTAGAAAAACCGCGTAGAAGCGGTCGACGAAATTTTTATGTCGCGCACCGACCAACGAATCTTTGAGCATCTACCGTGGAAAGCTTCTTTATCACGGTGTCTCGGAGTAACGCGAAGCGTAAATAGAAATAACCAGATATTTATTATCGCGGTATAGTCGTAACGACAGCAGAGAGCAAAATTATCGCGATCTTTTTTTCCCCGTGGAAGAGCAAACCTTCCGATACTTGAACGATGATACGCAGCCATACGCGAAGCCAGGTATACCCATAAATCGTTTTATATTATTTCGCGCGAAAGATTTCTGTATCTCGATGAAGCCACGAAAGAGTTGGAACGAAGAAGTGGAAAGAGGGGGAGGGGGCAGATACACGGCGACCTACGACGAAACGTTTAGCATCAGGACCTCCGCAAGGTTAAGGAAAATCCTCGTTCGTTTCACGCGAGGATATAGCCGACGTTCGGCGAAATATATTGCTTACGATGCTTACGAAAGGAAATGGTCGCGTGCATGCATTATTCCGTAGGTTAGATATTATCGCCAGGAACCGGGGAATATTCAGAGTGACAAAGTACGACGAATTAGGGGCAGGAAGGTGAAGCACGGTGGAGTAGCGCTCGATCTTGATAATTTGACGAGCAGGCAGCGAGGTCAAAGGGCGATATCGATAGGCTCCGCGAGGCTGATTATTTTCCCGATTCCGGTGCATTCAGCGCGGCCGCTATTAGTCTCTCTGGCAGTTGCGATGCCAAGGCCATTCCCAAGGGACATTGCGATTGCTTCCGCTCGTATTTGAACTGGCTTTCGATATTCATGCGGCCGAAATGAAGGAACGGAGCGGTATATATCAGGACCGTGTCTGTTCGTTCGAATTGTTCGCGTGTAGAGGTGTCCTTTTTCTGTGCTCGACGCCGGCTCAACAGCCCACTCGTGCCGATCGATCGATTGGAAACTATTCCCGGCCATTACGCCGGAGTAGTCACCAGTGGGAGAAGGACGACTTCACCGGGGGAGGCCTGTTGCCACGACGGAGACAATAAACGAGGAGAAAACGCGCGTGGCAAGGGGCGGCGACCATCCTCTCTCGCTCGTTCCACTCAATACGAGTGATTCATTATGCATCCGACAACGGCAAGATCTGTGCAAGTGCAAGAGAGGAAAGTACGTACGCGTAACCGAGCGACGATCGCGGTAACGACGGCCTAATAATGGAAACAAACGGCAGCGAATCAATCGGGGCTATTTCAACGATCGATGCGCCTCGAGGGTTGCCACTGTTTCTTCTTTTCCTACGCGTCGATCGACCCGTCGCTTTTCCGCCGCGATTCGCTTTGATTCGCGGATCGCTCGTTCGTTCTTCCGTGCAAGCGCGATACGGATCCAACGAGGCATAACGGTTAATCGAGCACGAAGAATAACAAGTGCGTTCGGAAGAACGTAAGGTTCGAAGATTCGTAATTAGCGAGACGTCGCCGGGTCGTCCCTGTCGGAATCTTGACGATCGATCGAAGGTAGGAAGAGAACGATCGATCGAAGGTAGGAAGAGAACGATCGATCGAGCAGAATGTTATATTCGTGGGGAAACATGTAACGATACGTAGGTAGGAAAACGATTTGTTAAAGCTGTTGGAATAAATTAGAGCGATACAGCGAATCGTGATAAATGTAGTCCGGATAAAATATTACGCGATGTAGGAGCGTCTTGTAAAAGCGGGTCTTTCGCGTTCGACGGTTGTATTTGCGTGTCTGTGTTTTCCTCCGTTTATCCCCATCGAATGCGGTAAATCGGCATTTTGCTCGTGTAGTTGAATAAACAGACGAACGATTTTTCATCGAGTACGAGTTTTCCTTCGAGCTTAAAAATTCAACGCGCCGCGTATCGGCGACGTTCGATATGACAGAACCGTAGGAAATTTAAGTGGATAAAAAGTAAATGTCCGTTTTTCATCCGGATCGATTCGCGTCTCGGTATTTGTACTTTCGATGGCTTCCTTTTCGTCCGAGATATGTTTCTAGGCGCATAGGTAAATAGTAAATACGTTTCACTTCGCGACTATCCGATCGGTATATATCGGAGGAAAAAATGGAAAGAAATGGACGAGTCTCGTGGAAACAGCGACGAAGAAACGCGTTAGATCGCCGTTTCCAGCGCAAACAAAATCTCAAGGATCTAAATACCGAGAAACGGATGGCACGTGCTTAATTTAACATTCCCGGCAAAGTACATTTTTACATAATTCAAATACCTTCCCGACGCGAATTCGAGAAGCAAAAGTCTCCGTGGAAACGCGTTTCAAAGAGTCGCTCGCTGCTGTCTTTCGGGAAGGATTCAATCCGGCATAGAACGATACAAAAAAAGGGTTCTTTTACGAGGAACATCAAAGCGTTTGGGGTGGCCGGGCTTGGCAGCAGAGTCTTCGTTGAAGTTGCGATTCTTCCGGCGGTCAAAATCGAAAATTCGACGGTAACGATTTTCGATTTTGGGCGTAATATCGAATCGAAGCGACAGACAGTGATCGGTCGTTCGTCAAAGATGTCAAATATTTACTGCGCGGAGCAGATCGACATTCCGCCGACGTATCCGTACATTATAAAACAGTATGCGAAAGCCGCCATTCGTACACAACCCTACGATCTTCTGCGATGGACTTGCGCTTATTTTCGAGCCCTGGCGAACTCGGATATTCCCCCTGTCAAAGTAAACGCCTAACCTGTTCGCGATTTTCTCCGCTTTTCGTTTCGTCTTTTCTTCTCGAGAGACGTTAAAGGAGTTGTCGCGCGGTGGGGGAGAGGGAGGGGAAAGGACGACGCAAGAAGAATGCAGGGGATGATAGCTAAGATGGAGAAAAATGAAATAGGATAAGGAACTCGTGCAGAAAAATCGTGCTGCGCGTTTAATCTCGCTGGTTTGTCTCGTTCGGGGATAAAGCGAAACGTGTGTCGCTGACGTATCTTCTCTACATCCCTATTATCTTACAAAGGGATGATTAAAGTTTATTCCAACGGACGTTCGTTCCTTTTCGAGTGCTTGTTCGAGTAGCCTCGTTAAACGTAATCTTTTCTATTGCTTCCATTGTACGTTATACGTTTAAAGCCCCGTCGATCCGTATCGTATAATTAAGCGGATAGATAAGTAAATCAATCCTCCGGCTAGATTTAATTATTCAAGTTCGGTTAATGGTATTTCGTTTGGTTTGCATGGCAGAGTCCGTTTAATCAGTCTCGAAGCAGCGCTAAGAAACGCGTTCCATCGGTTGAATCAGATTTTCGAACACAATTAAGAATTTCGTACCGAGCACGATTAATTCCCGAGTTGGCTCTCGAGCGCGGTAACCGCTTCTTCGTTATACCGTTCAGCGCGTTTCTGCGATCGTGGTACAAATTGGCGGAGAGTGATTCTTTTCGCGAAGGGATAAGTGGAAAACGTAGAATAAAGATTTACGTGCGAAGCTTGGTCGCGATTTATCGCGATTTTTATCGCAACGATCGTGCACGTATCGAGATAGCGAATCAAGGCATGTAAATTGAAATATCGATCGATTCGGGCTCCATCGGGGGTCATTAACAGCGTGCAACTCTTTTTTCCTTTCTTTTTTTTTTCGATAGGATTTTACCGGGATTTTGTCAATTCGTTCGCCAGGAATCTAAATTTCCCAGATTTAATTGCAATCGGTTCGATTAACCAGCCAGGCTGAGGAAAATCGATTAACTCGGTTAATCGAAACGATCGCTGTAAATTAATCCGCTCGGCCGAGACGGCTGGTCGTTTATTGGCCACCTCCAACGCCCACCTTTTCAGGACTTTTCTTTTTTAACGTTGATGCATTATAGACGACGTCCATGACCGGACGCGAATAGAATCCAGTTATGGGATTCCAGCCTTGAACTATCGGATTTCCCTATTTTCCTAGTTTGTTCTCTTAGGATTTTTTGTCCGCGCCGAGCGACGAAAGTAATCTCGGTCTGACATAAAGCATCTACGTCCGTGACCCGAAACAATACTCGAAGGATTCCGATCCGGCCGAGACATTGCTCGTGCTATTTTTACACAAGGTGTATAAATTTCAAGCTCTATCTCAACAGAAACGTTTTCAGTAACGCTTGCTTTGTTTCGAGAGAGAGAGGGAGGGAGAGAGTGAGAGACATCTTACGATGTCCGTTGGCCAACATGTTCTAGGTTAATAAATTCGTCACGTAGCGAGCTACGCGCCTACCTAAATGAAAACACGTAGTTACGTTAAAGGAAAATAAAAGCCATCTTGAGATCTAGGCGGCACGTTCGCCTAGATAAGATTCCCGAGTTTCGTGAAATAAGCTGTCTCCTTCGAAACAAGTTCTACTCGTAACATTTTTTGCAACAACCAGTAGCTCGGAAGTTAGCCACGTGCAAATAGAACACTCCGTGCAGCCACCCCTATATCGAGATCCTTGTCTTACTTTCTCCCTGTTGTTTTAAATAAGCGTCAAGCAAACGGTCATGAACCGGCGGGAACGAAACGGCGCTGCAAGGCCGAAAGAAAATTTTCACCTTCGACCGTCGCGTTTATTTCTGAATTACTATCGGGTTTACACGCGATCCTCCAACGGCCTGTGAACCCACGCCTTTTCTTCCGCTTGCGTAAATACGATCGATCTGTCGACGCGACAGTTGCTACGGTTTACGGTTTACGCTTTACGTTAACTCCGCGCGATCCAGTTACGGACATCGTCTATGACCTGTCGTCGATAACGTAACGTCCCGAGCGGATTGTCCGGTCGGTGATGGTGGATCGTTAGCCTTGTGGTATATTTTCCTAGGAAAGATTGGAGTACCCTCCATTCAGCCATCCGTCAGGTATCACTCCTGGCTACCTGAAGACCCTCGTGAACGTGTTCGGTCACGTGGAGAACGTTTGCCTGAAAAGCATACTGGCGAGCTGGCAGGGCATCGCTTTACCCGAGACGACCCTTTTCCGAATGTTGCTGGTAGGCAAATTTTTGCCCGAGGAAGAGTGCGACTTTTACAAATTCCTGGCGATCGCTTGCGGATTCTTGGGTAAGGTAAGCCGTCTTGGCCTGAAAATAGCGCACCTCCCTGCCGACGTTCTCGTATGAAATATCTAAAATAGAGCGTGCCTATAAGCCCACCTCCACCTCTCGCGTGTGATCTTTATCGCGTCCCAAGAATGGTATTTTTAGACGAGCCGTTCGTCGATTTGATAATCCCTTGGTACCAACGTAGATCCCGTGATTGATGAAGCAGCGGCGGTTTTTATCGCGTAGGTGTATCGATATAATCTGGCACAAATACAGGCACCTTTTTAGCCCGGTCGGTAACGAGTCGGGACGACGATAGTTTTTACCGCAAGGTCGTTTATTAGTCGAAAATATTAGACCTCTTGGATCCTCTCCAGGAAACAATTCGGTCGTGGAAAGCGCGTAACGAATAGAGACGGTTTTGTTCGGCCTTTGTTTCGAATTACACGGAACGTCACCGCTCATCGGTTCAACGATTTACAACGAAGCGAAGCCAGCGCTCCGGACGAAACGTTCTAGCCGTTAATGAAATTTTTCTCCGCCGTGAAAGAGAACGTTTCTCCGGGCGTTTTTGTATCAACGATCGTTCGAAAATACATAAAATTGGCGCGGACGAGGCACGTCCCACCGGCATGTATTTAATTCACGGCACCTTAATGCGAATCGATGAATCATCGTTACCGGCTGAATTAAATTAATCACTCGCCATTGTTGCCGGCTACCATTTCGCGCCGATTCACGTACATCCTTTGTGACTTACCCCCGCAGAATCTATTCGAAACGATGATATACGTGTGCGAATTGCTGACGGAGGAGCCAGAAGGCGGCTCGGCGATGATACCCGCACGAACCTTCGTCCGCCTGTACGAATATCTGGCGATGCTCGATTGCAGCGGCCAATGTCCCTACGTGATAATGGAAGAAGACACGAAGGAGGTTTTACCTTCCAGCGAATCGTCCACCCTTGCCAGCACGTTCGACTCTAGATCGTATCTAGCGCCATCCGCCGTGGAAGAGGTAAAAAGCGAGTTTACGCGTTTACACCGTGGACGTGTATCGCGGATCATTCGTCCATTCTGTATTTGTGAAAGAACGGAGAGGAGATCGCAACGCTTACAACTCGATTTTTTATATATCGTAAAGATCTTGGATAGATAGCACGTTGGTTGAAATTATTTCCATTAGGAACGATCACGACCGGCGATAATTATCGATGACGGAACTCGCTTTCTTCGGGTTACTTATTACGAGGTACGATCAATTTTTCAACGTCGAATTCGTTCTTTGATGGATCACCGGTGGACTGGTTTCGTTGGAAACTATGGCTGTTTACCGGTCACTGGACAAGCTTAGACGCGACGCTGTCGCTTCGCTATGAATCATCGTCCATTTGATTCGTCAGAAATGGAGATTTGCCCTAGTTTATTCGTTGGCCGCTTCAGACGTTCGCTTCGACCGGAATACAGACGAAAACAATCTCTACGCTCCTGGCGCTGTTCTTTAATCGGTTACTCGAAAACTAGGTTCGTCGTTAGCAATGGCTGTTTACTCGTTACCGGACGAGATTACACGCTTATCGCTGTCTCTCCACTACGTACGAATCATCCATTCACTTCGATACTCTGTACGTTGGTCGGTTTAGACGTTCGCTTTGGATGAAATACGAGTATGGACGAAGACAATCTTAACACCTTTCATCGCGGATGAAACATTCGCGCGTCAAACGTTGTAAAGCGTAAGTTCATCTTTTAATCCCATTTTTCATCGAATCGGCGAAACGTCGTTCGACTCGCTGGTCGATAGGCGAATACACCGTTTAATAGAGAGGAGAAACGTATGTAGGTAGCTACGTGCGCGTTCTCTGGCGCGATGTACAATTCGGTCGGAGATTATCGACTGTGGTTCCCGGTAGCTTATTCGGCGAGTGGCGAATGATTTTTCGGGGTATTCGGGATCGGCCACGATTAATGGAACGGAAAAGGTTGCGAGCGCAAACGGGCGACTCGACGAGTTCTCGTCGAGTGCTTTCCCGGCAATCACCAAATATAATTTCGTTAATAACGCACCGATGCAAATGGAATCGCCGCGCAATCGAAACAGGGCCAGAGAAATAATTACTGGATGCGTGGAACCGGCTGTTTCAGCGCCCACGGTAAACGGCGAATCGCGGACGCGTAGCGCAAATTTACAGAACGTACTGATTGTAGCATATTTTAACGGAAACGCTGCTTTTCCCCGGCGCGAGTCCGGCTAATTCGGTGAACATCGATCGGATCCGAAGGCAGAGGGTATCGATACTCGGCCAATTAATGCCTTTGCCAGCCACGTTTCTCCGTTCTCCGTTCTCTCTCGTTCTCTCTCGTTCTCTCTCGTTCTCTCTCGTTCTCCGACAAACATGCCACTTTTAATCGAACTGCCGTCAGGAAGAAGAATACGGCACGCTCGATGTTTGCCCGCTCACTCGCAGCGAAAGTCGATCTTCCGGAATCTTGCAAGTTCTGAAGGATTACAACGATGACGTACGACCTTCGGAAGTTGACGAAACGCAGCAGAAAGCCGTCGTTCCGCCGCGGAAAGACGAGATCGACGTCGGATCGACGGTATCGGAGGAATTATCGGAGAAAGAGGTTCGTAAACAGGCGGAACATAGCGCGACGTATCGGCTCGTACGATAAATACGAGCCGCGGATAAAAGCGCTACTTGGTTTAATTATGCCGCGGTAACGAACGTTGAACCGCGCGGATTGGATAGCTGATTTTCTACCTCGGAGGAGCGTCGAAAAACCGTGTCCCTTTAATTTCGCTTCGGGAATGAGTTTACTGTTTGCTCGACGTTCGTTAAACGTTACGATTTTTCTCTGCCAGCGGAGCGAATGGTAATCTTGGTAATCGTTTCCCCGCCGTTCGGTGTTTGTTTTTGGCGACTCGTAAAAAAAATTTAAATAAAAAAAAAAGAAATGAAAGAAAGCGATTAATCGCGGATGCGCGGCTGATTTTTCCACCATATTTATACAACGTATCGAACGTTTCGTTCAGCGAGAAGCGAAGAGCGAGAATGCAGTTAACGTTGATCGCGACTCGTCGCAACCTACCGTTCCTGACATCCATTTCTTGGACACGGACTACAGCGTTTACGACAGAGACTCGTCCCTCGATTACGGAGAAGAGGATAGAGGCGAGAGGACGGTGTCGTACGAGGAAATCGATGACTACGAACCCATCGGGCTCGAAAATATCCTTCACGGTATTTGCGAATGTCTGGAGCCCGTTCGTGAGACGGTACGCGCCCCGACGCCTCCGCCACCCGATCCTTTCGAGGGGTTTCTGGAAAGAATGAAACAGGAAGTAGACGAAGGCCGTCTCGAGATGCGTTTTCGAGTGGAGGGAATCGGTCCAGCAGTCTCGACAAATCGCGTTACAGCCGTGAGTCTGTGGCTGTCAGACTGTGCTCGTCGCCAGGAAGGGTTGGTCGGTCCGCGAAATATCAGACATTTTCTTTGCCCCGACCTCGAGGACTGCCAACACGATAACAACGTGGATTGAATGCGATCGATAGCTTTGCACCGTAGAGAAATGTATCTGTCGCGCGATATATCCGTAGTTGAGTAGCGGTCACAATGAGCTGAAAAAAGTATGCGCGTTAATCCGATAACGTTGAAATTCTTGTCTGGTTTCGTGACATATTATAGCGGATGGCGAAAGTAATTTGAACGTTCATTCACCGGGGAAAATTTTTTACGAATACGTTGCGCGAGTTACGTGAAACCTTTTGAAATCTCATTCGTAACACGACGAGACGGCGCTATCGTGATCGTATTTGTAAAATTTACAAGCAGTCCGGAAACGCGTATAGGTGATATTTATTACAGACGTACGTTTGGTAAAAAATTAGCGCACCGCCTATATGATAAATTTAATAAAAAGCTAGCGCACAACACGAATAATAATCTTAAACGTATGTTTGGAGAATGAAGAATTACCCGCTAACGTAGTAACGATCGACTGTTCAATTATTTGACGAAATGTATGCAAGTAACAAATATCTTGCGTCTTCTGTACACTCGTTGCGAATTTTCACGTTCGTTTCAAATTTTACCAATGTAATAGCGATAGTCGTGCTTCGTTACAGCGCTAACGAAATATATTAAAACATATCGCGTGACTCGCGTAATATGTTCGCGTTAATTTGATATCGTTGAAATTTTTGTCTGCGAGTGTGACACGGAAAGAGACACGTGTTGCTGGGACGTCTCCGTTCGTCCAGAAGCGCGCGACACACGTACATGCTCCTGTTCGCATTCGCGATCCGCGATTCGAACTAACGAATAATTTACGTCGCAGAGATCATTAAAATATATAGACGAACGAATCGTGCGCGGCCACCTATAAAACATCAACGTGTTTCGACCGTTTGCGTTTTATTTCGCGTCACGGAGAGATAATAACCGTCACGAAACGCACGCAACGCACGCTGTTTGCCTTTTAACTCGCTGCATAAATTACGTCTGGTAACAGTAAAATTTATGCAGGCTTCGGGCCGTTCCAAAATTCCTCTCGTGATTCGAAGCTTCGTCCAAATTCGTCGCATTGCACGTTCGCTTCCGTAATTGGTTTTTCGGTGTTTTAAAAATTTTGTTGGCCGATTATCGCTTGGCTCGGGAGTAATTTCCCAGAACGAACGCAATGAAACTGGGCCGTAAATGGCGAACGCTTTCTCATATAAGCGTAAGAAACGGTCGACTGTGCGATTGTACTCCGAACACCGTTGAAACTTTCGCCGGGCAAAATTTGCGGAAAAAGTATTTCAAATACTACTTTAGAAAGCCGTGGCCAGGCAAAGGAACCACTTTTCCTACCGTTTCTCGATATTTTTCCGAGCTTTTGGGCCACCGCCGTATTCTTCTCCGTGTTTTCTGGCTATTGTTCCACGTGTACCATGCAAGCCCTGGGATTGTCGTGCGTTTTCGCTGTCTGGCTGTCTTTCCACGCAATCTCTGTTCACGCGCATCAGCCTATTATATTCAGAAATACCGATCCAATACCTGATAACGAAAATCGCATCGCACTGTTGGGGAGTATTTACAATTACACTAAGATATATCCAGGTAAAAGCAAACGTAGAATTTATACTTTTTATGTGCCTCATGGATGATTCACTCACGGTAAAAAATCGTTTTCGTCCAAGACGAACATCGAAACGCTGACGAGCGAACAAAGTAAAGCGAGTCGCCGCGTATTTTTAATAAATCGAACGAGCGTTCGTTGGAACAACATTTCAGAACACTCACGGTACAGCGTCGTGTCGCTGTTATGGCTTTTCTCATATTTCAATTTTTCAAGATTTTATAAGCAAAAAGTGTTACACGTCCCTAAGCACAGGGTGAGTCGGTAGAAACCACTGGCGAAAATAGTTCGTCGTCTACCAACTTTTTCAAGAAACGTACTCATCCGATCAGACTCTTTAACTTCTATCTGTAATGAATTTCATCTCGAGCGTGTTTCGACAGAGTCAATAGATAACGAGTTATTTCAGCCGGTAGTTTTTACCGACTCAGCCTGTATAGTCTGTTCGTTATGGACGTTCTCCATGTTCTTATATTCCCTTCCTGCAGGAACATTATGGTGCGGCGCGGGTAACATATCCAGTGGACCGAATGATTTAGGATTTTTGAAATCAACAGACGCGTGCTGCCGAGCTCACGATATGTGTCCAGATATAATTGGGAGTAACGAGGAGAAACACGGATTAAAAAACACCGCTCGTTATACCAGGTTTTCTTTCTTAACGTTGTACTTATTCTCCGCGCTTTTCCCGGAGTTCTCTCTCTAGCGCGAAGCCCGCGGCATCGGTACTGAATCAAAGGGAAGTTTCTTTCCTAGCGCGGTCGCGTCTCGAGGCAGGCGTTCGAAATTAATTCTTCTTCCTCGGAGCGACGCGTTGTTCCTCGGACGGGTTGCACGATCTTTCTGGAGCGTTGCACAGACCGAGACTCTTAACGTTGGCTTTCCAAGCCTCGCGCGAACAACATCCAAGCCGTTGAACGTTCAACTTTTATCATAGAACTACGCGATTGTTAACGACCGCCACGTAATGCCAGGTTCGCGTGAACGCCTACGCGAAATTTTCGCCCGGAATCGACCAAATGTCCAATATTCAGTGAGAAATTGCGCGCAATTAGACATAACGCTATGCGCGAATTATAGGCGTGCCTGGCCGGTTGCTACGAATCACTCGCCGTGCACATCGGACGCTAGTCGTGTCGAGACGAGAAGCTCCGGTCGCCGGAATTTGTATCTCGGTTACTTCTTCTTGCGAGCTGCCCCTTGAAACTCAGAAAATGAAACCCGTCATCTTTGAGCAGTTGCGATCCGATGTAGAACTTTCGTCGCCGACGTACCATTCCATTTAAATAAGTTTCTTACTTTTCTAACCGAGCCGCGGTGCTATAATACGTAGGATCATAAGGTCCTTACCGCTGTTTATTCGAAAGATACGAGAATAGGTAAAAATTTTAAACGACTTTTAGAAATAGCTTATTGGCTATGAACTAGTTGGAATTCAATTTCAAATGTACCTTCGACTGCAAGTGGTTAACCGTAAACGTTTCAACGAGCATCGGCGAACGAAGATGAAAGACGAATTGGACATTTTTTTGAACAGGTTAAGTTGCGAATGCGACGAGAAGTTCCGTAGTTGTCTTAAAAAATCGAGTGACGTAATAAGCGCCTGGGCAGTAGGAGAGGGCTATTTCACCCTTTTAGGAACGAAATGCTTCCGAATGGATTATCCTATCGTGGATTGCATAGAAAGATCCTCGGTGTAAGTGTGATTACCGTTCGATGCGGACGAATGACTTTTTCTCGTGAATTCCAGCGAACAAAGAGCAGCAGGGCGTGACAAAATAACTTGTTATTCTCTTGCACGATAATTTATCCAATAGCAAAATCAGTGGAACAGAGAGTTACAATTTATATATTATCGATCTTATTCGGAATTGTGCAATTTCGAATCAAATATAAGGGCAATCGGATAACTTATGGATTTCATTTTTAGAATTGTTTCTTTATCATCGATCTCGTCGTCACTGTCACGCGACGATTTATTAATGCTAATAAATTCGTAATTCGTGACGTGTAATATTTTAATTATACGGATACATATCGTTAGTCCAATTGTGCGAGAGATTCTAGTTATGTAACAAGCGCGTGCGTACAAATTTAGAACAATATATTGCAACGTATGAATGGTATACTATCTAGTACACAACATAATGTATACAGAAATGCTGAGAAATCGCCGTAAGAATACCCGATCGAGTATATTTCCTCGTACAGTCCAATGGACTGGATTATGAAATATACATGAAACAAAGCACGCTCGTGTCACGCAGCCTCGCTGATCTATCGCAAATACGAGACATAACAACGAAATAATCGCGCAGAAATACAAACTGAAGTCATTTCAGAGAGAATATTCTTACAATTACAGCCTCAAACGTTGTATCAAGTACAAGTTGAATAAGAAAGGTCGGAAAATTTACCAGTGGTTCGATGTAATTTAATACTGAGAACGATCTAAAGACGACATCGAGTATCTTGAAAAAAAGTCAACATTGTACCATCAACTTGCAATAGAGTTGCAAAATAGCAGCATGCGATGCAATAGCAGCGTTACGATATGACGCAGATGTTGACGAGCTAAATAAAACGTTGGCACAACCTATAAGTTCAAGAGTAACTATTTCCTGATACCCTGTCAGATCGAGGATTTATTAAGACGATAAGAGAAACGCGCAGATCCCACGAAACTAATTTTGGCTCTTGACACGTTCACGTCCGGTGGCAACAACGTGTTGTTGTCAAGTGTAGAACAAATGTTAGCGTTTGGTGATACCACGTTGGTATCACACGGAAGTCGACCTTTCGCGTAAACTTTACGAACTTGGCGTTTTTTACCAACTACCGAAACACCGGCTGCTGATTAAAGTAACTAATGAATTTACGCGGGCTGCGAAACGTTTATATAAGCAGAAAATGGGCGCAGAAGCGCCGCGCGTTTATTTGAACGAGACTGTTTGGCTATTTTGCATATTTATAAAAGTATCTTTAAAAATATCATAAAATATATCTGTAGATGTTTTAATGTCGAGCAATTTATATTCGCGCGCGTCAAAGATACGAATCGATAATAAAAAATTATGAACACATTCGCCGCTATCGTGTATGGGAACAGATCGTATTTTGTTCCTTGTACTTACGCACGATATATTTAATGATACGATGCACTTTCCAGATTAGAGTGCGAATTTGCTATGCGATTTCGTTATGTACGACACGGGAAGCGAAAGTGTTAAAAAACGAGAAAAAAAAAGACGAGAAACCGTAGTTTATGCACGAGGTTAATCGAAAATAATGTCCTATATATTCCACGTGTATAACCGAAAGATAATAACCATCACGAACCGCGCGTAACACACGTTGTTTTAACTTGTAGAGAAATTTATGCACGTTTCGTGCCATTCCGCATTCCTGTCGTGATTCGATTATTCATTTCAAATTTGTCGCGTCACACGTCCGCTTTCCTACTTATCTCTCGACGTTTTAAAATTTTATTGGCCGATTATCGCGTCGTCCGAACGTAATTTCCACGACCAGACGCGCTGAAACTGGGTCGTAAATGGGAAATATTTTCTTATATAAGCCTAAGGAATAGCCAAGCGTGCGCTTATACTCTGATCGTCGTCGGAAGGAACCGCATTTAGCCCTGCTTCTCGGCATTTTCCCAGTCTTTGGGTCTTCATCTTCTTTATTTTCGCCTCTTTTTCCGCCTCCAGTTCAACGTGTTCCGTTTAACTCTCCGATCTTGGAATTGTCGTGCGTTCTCGCTCTTTGGCCCTGCCTCCGTTTCTCCTTGTTCGCACAAATCAGCGTGTTATGTTCAGAGATTTGCTGACAATGAACTGGTAAAACCATCGGAGACGATAATATTCCTACATAAAGGCAAACTTAGACTTTACCCTTTGGAAGTGCATCGCGAAGTTTTCATCCACGGTGAAAGATCGTTTTCGTTCAAGACGGAAGTCACCCAAACCGACTGTTGAAGTGGTTATCGCTTCTAAGAAAACTCTACATCTGATTTGTTTAGTTTTCTCAATCACTGATAGCCATCTTGGAACACGCCCTGTGCAGATGAGGTACAGCGGGCTATAGAAAATAGACAGGTGACGATGGCTTCGGGGGTTCGGTTAAAAAGTAACATTGTCAGCGCGCGGATCTGGACCGGCTCGAACTCTATTCGTACTTATACTTACAATTCTGTTTTAAACATATTTTCTATTTTACAATTTATCCACGCGTTCCTCTATTCAAATATCCAAAAGTAACCTCAACACCGACGAACGAACGAAGCAAAGCCCTTACGTACATTTAATAAATTCGGTGGATCATCCTGACGTATTCGCGTTCGTTGGAACAACATCCCGTCAGAGCACGCGTTCACCGTAATCACGTGCCGATAGAAGAAGAACAGCGTCACATCGCTGTCATACTTTTCATCATTTTCGGTTCTTGAGAATTTCGCGATGCAAGCTACTCGTTACTCCGTCTTCTTATATTCCCCTCCGCCAGGAACATCATATCGCGGATACGGTAATAACGAATCAACCGAGAAACCGGGAAATGAAACGGACACACGCTGCCGAACTCGCGATCTAATCGTGGCCCACGGCACCATACACGGATTATACAATTCCACCGATTATACGAGCTTCTCTGCCAACTTTGTTCTTCGTCCTCCATGCTTCTCTCAAAGTTCTTTTCGCCGCGATGCTCGCGGCATCGGTGCTGAATCAGAGAGACGTTTCTTTTTCTTGCGCGAACGCGTCTTGAGGCAACCGCTTTAAATTAGTTCTTCTTCCTGGAAACAGCGGAGCGACGCTTCTCCACAGGGTAGATCAGAGAGGAAGACCGTATTAACGTCGGTTTGCAAGTCATACGCAACCAACGTCCGCGTCGTTGAACGATTCAACTTTTATCGTAGAACCAGGCGAATGTCAACGATCGCGGTAATGCCGAGTTCGCGTGAACGCCCACGCGGAATTTTTGCGCGGAATCGACCGAATGTCCGGTATTGAACGAGATATTACTCGTTTAGGCGTACCGCTGCGCGCGATTTGTAGGCGTGCCTAGTCGGATGCTACGTCGCGTGAATCACTCGCTGTGAATATCGTACTCTAGCCAAGTCAGAATCAGAAACTCTTTGTTGCTCGTCGAATTAGTACAACTTTTCTTCCAGGAAAATGCAGGGAACCACTTTGCAATCCTATGTAGAACTGCCACGGACGTTCTATTTCATTTGTTCTTATCCTTGCAGTTTCGACGTACAATGCGTTTCTTACTTTTCTAGCCAAACCGTAGGAGTATAGTACACAGCAGTACGAAATGTCTATTATTCGCGCTGAAGATGTAGAAATACGTTTAGACTTTGATCAACTTTTAAAAGTGGCTTATCGACTGTGACCTAATTGGAATTAAATTTTAAATGTTCCCTCGGCTGCAAGTGATTACTCGCGGACGTTTCAATAGAAATAACGATGGGTAGTTGATACAGAAAGATAAGTAAATGGAAGATCGGATTGGACATTTCTACAGCGGGTTAAGTTGCGACTGTGACGAAGAGTTTCGCCGTTGTCTACGCAATTAGCGTCAAGCTAGTAAATAGAAACGTATTTCACCGGTGTGTTAACGAAATGCTTCCGGCTGGATTATCCTATCGTGCGGTGTAAAACCAGATCCTTCAGGTAATTGTAATTATCGTTCGATGCAGACGAACAATCCTTTCTCGTAAGTTCTCGCAGAGAGCACGAAAGATCAGCGAATAGAGAGCAAAACATGACAAAATAACTGTTTATCCTGCTGCACGATAATTAACCGAATAGTAAAATCAGCGAATTAAGAAGTTAGAATTTCTATGTTGCTGATTTCCTCTTCGGAATTTCGACAATATCAAATAGAATATGGAAATAACTTGCGATTTGTAGAATTCATCTCTAAAATTTCATTTGCTTTATCGTGAAACTGGATACTCGACTCGTCACAGAAGAATTTATTACGCGTGACGCAGCCTCGCACGTCTGTCGCAAATATTCGTCTATCAAAGAAATAATCGCGGAGAAACGTCGACCCAAGTCATTTTAGGGAAAACTTTCTCGCAATAATCTCATGCAACTTTAAAGGGCACCACCTCCTTGCAATTACAGCTTACGACGTTGTACAGAGTACGATGCTCGTTAAAGATGCTCCGAAAAAGTACGAAAAATGGTTCGATTTACTCGAATACCAACGATACTTCAACGAATCATAAAGACGGCATCGAGTATCTCCAAAAAGATCGATATCGCGCCTTGAACTTGTAACAAAGTCGCAAAACGTTTGCATAAAAATAAATGTCACAGTCTATCGGACTTACGACGCAGCGGAAACGTTGACGAGCGAGATAAACGAATTCCTTTCGCGCGCGTAGCTCTCGTACGAAGGGGAAGAATGGTAAAAAAAAAGAAGGAAATTACGTCGAAACGGGGGAAGCGCAAGGCAACGAGCGAGTAGCGCGAAAGATAAGCGAGCAGAGTTGAATTGGCCTCAGCTTTCCGCGCGTTTTCCTCCATTTTACGCGAGAGGGTGTGCGGGCACCTGGCGCTTAGTGGAGGATTTCCCCGGAAATTTATGTCCGGATCGAGCGCAGCCGCGCCATGCCACGAGCCACGCCACGAGCCACGCCACGCCTCGCCCCGCCGATTTACAATTTCTCCCGCTCATCTGTGTGAACTTTCGAACGCGGATAAGTACGAGAACTTTGTTTCAGCGAAGGAAATATTCCCCGACTACGTTTTATCGAGACCGTCGTCCCGTGTCTCTCGATCAGTCTGGCGAAACGAAATTTTTCGATTTATGGAAGAAACGGGGTGCTGCCTCGAGCGGACCGATACTGTATTAGGCAAATGACGTCGTATCTGGGAAATCGTTGATATTTCTACACGACTTTCCACTCGAACTTTTATCTGGCAAATCTTTATCGGAACATCTCGGCTCGGAGCGAGAGATTCCCTGGTGTAATAAGCTGGACAGCGTCGGTGCTTCCGACACCGAGTCGAACGATGTTTCGAGTTCCTGGACTCGCGGGCTCAAAGTGCTTCACCGTGTTCGTTTCTATGTTAATTTAACGCAGCCTATAAATTCGCAGAATCGCTTGCTTTTAATATAAACATCCTGCTATATCGAGGATTTATTAAAGCGCTAAGGAAAATGCGCGGATTTTATGAAACTAATTTAGCCTCTTAATATAAGCTGAACGTGTGTGCAGGAGCGTTGCACGTGGATTTTGACGAGACTGTTTGGCTACCTAGCTTGGGCTACATAGGAAAAATACGTATGGTTGACTTTCTATCTACTACGTCGTTTGGCGGCTAAAGAGGAGCGTTTTAATATTTGGTCGAGTATTATTATGGTCGGAGAAAGGAATACTCCGATAGGTTCGAAGATACGAGACTTTTAAAAATTGGTAATATTAATTTACTCGTTTGGTTCAACTTGATTGATATTCGACTGCATAATTAATTGGTCGTATTAACATTCGTTAAATATTCAAGAAAATGATCGAAACACGTACTCTGTCACAAAATGGACTTGCCGTGTGCAAAGATATATTACGTTATAAAGTTTCCTAGAAAACCCACGATAGATAAGACGTTTTGAAGAATATAATAAAAAATATCTATGGTTATTTCATCGACGAGTAACGTACATTCGTGTACGTTAAAGATACAGATCGACAATGAAAAGTTAATATCGCATAAAATTATGAACATATTCGCTGCTATAATGGATGGGAATAGATCGTATTTTGTTCTTTGTACCTGTGTACGATATATTAAATAATGCAATATACTTTACGGATTAGATTACGAACATTCAGGAGCTAATGAGTTAAAAGATTAAAAAGACTGAAAAGCGTAGTTTAGACACGAGTTTGAATCGAAAATAATGACCTACATATATTCTATATATATAACCGAAAGATAATGACTATCACGAAACGCACGCAACGTATGCTGTTTACCTTTTAACTTTGTGCATAAATTACGCCTGGTAGCAATTAAATTTATGCACGTTCGGACCATTTCAAATTCCTGTCGTGATTCGAGGATTTGTCCGAATTCGATGCATTACACGTTCGCTTCCGTACTCGCTTTCCGGCATTTTAAAATTTTGTTGGTCGATTATCGCGTCGCCCAAACATAATCTCCACGATTAGAAGCGATGAAACTGGGTCGTAAATACAGAGTGCTTTCCCATATAAGCCTAGGGAATAGCCAAGCGCGCACTCGTACCCTGAACACCATCGAAAGAAACCGCTCTTCGTTCTGCTCCTCGGCATTTTCCCGAGTCTTTAGGCCGCCTCCCTCGTCTCTATCTTCGCCACTTTTTCGCGTCTGTTCTTCCACGCGTACCATGCGGACTCTGGAGTTGTGCGTTTTCACTCTCTGGCTCACCCTGCGCGTCTCGGTTCACGCGTTTCAGCACGTTATGTTGAGAGACGCCGATCCGCTTGCTGACGATGAAATGGCAGAGTTATCGGACAGGATAATATTCCCAGGTAAAGGCAAATTTGGACTTTACGCTTCGGACACGAATCGAATCATCTGACGTATCATGCGACGAATCGTTCTCGCGTGCTCGTGTTCGTCGCCACAAAATCTATTATTATAGTTTTTCTCGCTTTCAATTCCCGAGAATTTCGCGAAGAAAAAGTTCCTATATACATATATATATATATATATATAAGCTATTCGTTGGGAATGTCCTCCAAGTTCTTATATTTCCTTCCGCCAGGAACATTATGGTGCGGAAACGGTAACAACGCAAATGGAACGAACGAATTAGGGAGTTGGAAGGAAACGGACGCATGCTGCCGAACTCACGACATGTGCCCCGATATAATTGAGGCTCACGGCTCTAAACACGGATTAACCAATTCCGCCGACTACACGAGGTTCTTTTCCAACTTTGTTCTTATTCTCCGCGCTTTTCCCGCAGTTCTTTTTACCGCGAAGCCCGCGGTATCGGTGCTCAGCCAGAGAGAGATGTTTTTTTCCTGGCGAGATCGCGTCTCGAGGCAGCCGTTTTTAAATTAGTTCTTCCTCGGAGCGATGTTCTTTCTCGCGCGGGATGCACATTTTTCCCAAGCGCGGATAAAGCCTCGAATATCAGTTTTCAAACTAGACGCGACCAACGTTCGTGTCGATTCAGATTCTTTATCACAGAGCCACCCGAGAGTGTTAACGATCGCGGTAATATCGGATTCCAGTGATTTTTGCCCGCTCGGTATTGTTGTCCGGAATCGACCGAATGTCCAGTATTCGACGAGAAATTGAGCGCGAGTTGTAGGCGCGACGAGTTAGATTCTTCGTCGCGCGAATCATTCGCTGTTAATATCGAAGTCTAGCGGTGTCAGAACCGGAAGCTGTTGCCCGCCGAATTCGTACAACGAACAATTGCTCGTGAGATACTCCTGGGAAAATGGGAAATTATACTCGTACCTTCGCGCTCTCGTCCGCTCTTTTGCGATCTTGTACGGAGCTGCTGCTATCGACGTTTCGACTTTATTTGATTTTTTCAGCTTTAATACACAGAGTGTTTCTTACTTTTCTAGTCAAACCGTAGCAGCATAATACACAGGAGTATACATTTACCGGCTATTGTTTATTCTAAAAGTAGAAAAATACGTTTACACTGTAAACAACTCGTGAAGATACTTTGTGGTCTATGAACTCGTTGGGAGTAGGTTTCGAACGTTGCTTCGGCTACGAACGATTAATCGTAAACGTTCCGATAAACAAAGGGGAACGAGAGTGAAACGTTGACGCGGGAAAGTGACGAGAAAATGAAGGATTGGATTTGAAATTTCTTCAACAGGTTAAGCTGCGATTGTGACGAAGAATTCCGCCATTGTCTTCACAATTCGGGCGACACTGTTAGCGCCAACCTTGTAGGAAAAACCTATTTCACCTTCTTGAGAACGCAATGCTTCCGATTGGATTATCCCATCGTGAAATGCAAACGTAAATCCACCATGTAAGTGTGATTACTGCTCGACGTAAACGAATCATCTTTTCTCGTGAGTTGTCACGCAGAGCCTGCAAAGTTAGCGAACAGAGAACAGAGCATGGAAGAATAACTTTTTATTCTCGTGTGCAATAATTCATCAAATGATGGATGAAAAAGCCTGCGAATGAAAAAGTTACAATTTCCACGTTTCTGATTTCCTTTTTGGAATTTTACAATTTCGACTCAAACAGAATAGTCAAACTACTAACGATTTGTAGAATTAATTTCTAAAGCGTCGCTTGCTTTATCGTGAAACTTGACACTCAACTTGTCACAGAAGAATTTACTACGTGTGACGCAGCCTCGCAGATCTGTCGCAAGTATTCGTCTATCAAAGAAATAATTTCAGAGATCGGCGCAAAGATTTCGACCGAAGTAATTTTAACGAAAACTTCCTTGCGATAATCTCTTCCAATTTTAAGGAGGATCTTCTTACAATTACAGCTTACGACGTTGTAAGGAGTACGAGTTCGATAAAAATGCTCCGAAGAAGTACCAGTGGTTCGACGTACTCGAGTACTAACGAAAACGCAACAGACCTTAAGAACCACGTCGAATATCTCCAAAAGTATTATATCGTAAGGATATTGTACCTAAACTCGTAATAAAGTTCCAAATTGGCAATATAAAAATAAATATCCCACCCTATCGAACTTACGGCACGGTGAAAAAGTTGAATTCCTTTTACGCGCGTACGCTCTCGTACGGAGGAAAAGGGTTGTAAAAAAAAAAAAAAAAAAAATTGGAAATTACATCGAAAGAGGGGAAGAGCGACGAAGCGAGATGCGATATATTTAATGATACGCTATATTTTCAAAGTTAAACCATGAATAATTCAGCCCTCCGTATATGATTCCGGTAGCGAACCTATTAAAAAACGCAACAACAAAAAGCAGAAGAACGTGGTTTGGACACGAGTTTAATTAGAGATAGTGACCTGCATGTAGCTACGGATAACTTTAACCTTCTATATAGGAACCGATACGAAGTGCTTCGCAAAGTTTGCAGGTGCTCGATCGAGTGGTTGTCTTTCGATCTTCGATCCAACGTAGCTCCTCTCGCAGGATATTTTCTCTCTGCCAAACATTTATCCGCGGTCGTCTTAACCGCAAGCCTGCTGCCCCCTCCCATTCTGAACTCTTATCCATTCGTCGTTACCAATTTAAATGATCATTTGGTTTCAGACGTGGCTGCCTCGGTGGAGGTTCACTTCGAGAACAAGGATGGGGGATTTTTCTTGAAGCACATACCGAGGCAATACTATCCTGTCCGAGGGGATTCTATATCGTCGATATCTCCATCGACGGGAACATTATCTAACGGGGTTCTGTCTCCGCCGCCAGGCTCCGTGCTCTCGAGAGACAAATTCACGGTGTTTCAGACGAGCGAGCCGGTGTCGGTTCGGGCGACCTATGGGCCATTTAGCACGAAACAGACCGTACCGGCTCGCTACATAGTGCCAGATCCGTTGGACGCGTTACCAGGCCCGGAAACGAGGCGAAACCTAACAGCGGCGACGATTCTGGACGCGCAGGAGTTAGGCGCGCGTCATCTGGACATGTCCGCTCATCTGGTTGGAAACAGCGTGCCTCGTGACTCGCCCGTGCTAAGAGTGCTCTTTCACGCCGGAAGCGAGGCAGGCGGAAGGCGTCAGTTGCTGCTCGCTCGACACCAAAGAGTCTGCGTGGTCCTGCACGCGAGCCTGGCCGCTCCTTCGAGGAGCACTGCCAACAGGAACAACAATGGCAGACTCTATTCTTCTTCCTCGTCTTCTTCCTCGTCTTCTTCCTCTTCCTCTTCCTCTTCCTCCTCTTCCTCTGGTTCTTCGTCCGCTTCCGCGCTAACGGCAGCGTGCAGCCCCGATGGAGAGAACGGAGTCTGTTTGGCGCAGATCACCATACCAGCCGATTGGTGGGCACCGTTACCTCCTCCGGACGCTTCTGGCCGGGTCAAGGTCGCCAAGAGCCTGCCCAGGCTCGTGCAGGTCGCTTACTCCGTGCTCGAGCCACGAGCAGAGGAGGCTGGCTCGCCTGACAACGGGGCTGGCTTCTGCAGACCCAGAGTTCAGATTCAGCCCGTCACGCCACTCGGTCAGGTGCCTCTGGCTCCGAACCGAGCCGATTACAAGGAGCTCAAGGCCGACGATTCGCTGACACTCCTGGTGCCCCACGGACCCCTTTATCCGAGGTCTCGGTTACACGTTCCGGCGTTCCTGCATCCGTCCAAGGTTACCGATCCGAGACAGGAAAGGCCACCGATCGTGATCGCTGTCTATCTCAGGTGAGAGATCGTTTCTTTGCTAATCCTCCACATTCGGAGAGTCGTCGATTCGGTTAGGACCACGCGCAGAAATTGCACTTTTCACGCGGCAAACCATTCTTTAATCGTTCGAGCATTGCACTAGGTCGGACAAACGGCAAATTGTTTTTAGTTGTCGAAATTATTAGCGTTAATTACGTAGATGATGAAACGATTTACGTACGTTGTTTCGAGGAATATCCATGCAAATATTCTCGAACAATTTAGCCGGCTTGAATATCGTCGAAAATGTCCGGTGAGTGCATATTCGTGCCTGGCCACTGCGTTAACCGATTTGAAGATTCAAATTTTGAGTATTTGGCAAAATAACGAGAACGCCAAGTTTCTGATACCGCAGTGCGTACGCAGCGCGTTGCAGGCAACGTTGCGGGCAAAAGAGGAGCTGAGAATTGCTATATGTTAACGAACTTTTAGCTTAGTTAATGAATTTTATTATTACAACGCGATCGCGTCTCTCAATTTTATCGATAAAATGAAACGTATTGAAACGGTTCCGATCCAATAGCGGGGGGTTGGTACACGATGGGGAAGATCGTGTTTCAAGCATTATCTTCGCTAAAATTGTGCTAAAAGCCGGCTGGCAAAATCCAAATTTCCAAAAAGCGACTTACGTTATAAATGCAACTTGATAAAAGGAAATAAAACACGCATATAAAATAACGCGTAAAAAAAATATACATTTAACGCTTCAAAAAATTAGCAAAAATTTAGCGAACAATACGACCGCGGAATACGGAACGCAGAACTGTATTGTTCTCTACCGCGCGAGTTTCCCCTGTATCATCAGGTGGATTACTGCGAATCGCGATGAAACTGCATTACATCGTAAAGCGGTTAAAAATATTTTAAACGTTGAATCTCGCGGCGAGAGACGCGGTTACCCGTTCCATCGGAAAGTTAGTTACATAATAGCGAATTAGCGATAACGGCAGAGCTGTTCGAATTCGTTGCGCTTCTTTTGTACGTAATTACGAGCCGTTGGAAAAGTAATTACGAAAAGGACGAAGCACGTTCTCGCAACGGGGAAACTTGCCAGACAGAACGGGCAGCTCGAGATCGCGCGTGGAGTCAAGCGTTCTCGTTTCAAGTTCAAGATAATCGCTGCTCGAACGTACTTGCCGACTTCCATTCGATCTTTTGCTTTCGTGTCGCTCGGAAAATACACCGATCAGATCCTACGAGTTCCTGAAATTCATTTCGCTCGCTCGTTCGTTCGTTCGTTTTTCGTGCGCGCCAGCGTACCTCCTCGAAAACTGTCCTAATGTACCCTCGGGAGAGTAGCTCGGGGGAGAGAGAGAGAGAGAGAGAGAGAGAGAGAGAGAGAGGAGTGCCATGGGAAAAAGACCTGGAACGGAGAGGAGGAACAGGAATTTTCTAATTGGATGAATTGTCAAGCACCTCGCGTAAAGTTACAACTTTTCCATTGTTAGTAAACTCTCCAACAGTTTGCTGCTCCTTGTCGCCGACGTTTCGTTCGTGCTCGCATAAGCGATTCGCGAGCTGCATCTCGGCAATCAGGCTCTTTCGACGATTCTACCGTGACCCCTTTTTTAATTTGACATCGTTGCCTGATAATTGCTATCGAAGCTGACTCGCTGAAAAAACCTGGTTAGATTCGTGGGCCAGCCAAGTCCATGGACCTGATTCTACGAATACAAGAAACAGTCGCGTCCTCTGTTAAAGTAGATGGAAAAGGGGTTTCGTATTGTACACGCGAAACGATGCTTCTTAAGCCGGATTCGCGTGCATGTATCTTCGGGGAGGTCTAGATTTTCAAGAGCTGTGCTTTCGTGGAAATCCATCGCTTAGATGGAATCAATTTCCCCCAGGCAATTTTTTCCTTTTCAATCCCTCTCTCGCTTGCTAAAAAGTTTGCAAAAGAAAAGCCCGGACGCATTAAAATGGAACGCTGTTCGATCGATACGCGAGAATGTAGAAATTAGATCGTATCGAGGAATAGTTTCGTGCGAAATTAGTTTCAGCAAGACGATTGGCGCCCGGGTCGGGATTAAGCCTATCCCTTAACGAGAAATCAAGAGCGCTATCTCGACTCGCTTAGAAATTCGATTACGGAAGGAGTTTGCACACGCGTTCCTATCTCGCCAGATAAAAGAATTTGCGCTCGTGTCCTCGAGTCTTATCTGAAAAACGTCGATTTATTTTATGTACCGTGGCCTCGACACTTTCTCGAGGAATCCCGCTTTTATTTTCACGATATCGGCTTCCAACGTCAGCCAGGAATTTTATATAATCGGCGCCCGCTTGCGGCTAGACGTTTACAGTTGTTCCGACCGCGATATTCGCCAAATCCCGTGGTTCTCTCGAAAATATCGTGCACGTGCAACGAAACTGTATCCAACCGTGCGTCTCTCGGTTTCGATCATAATTATCGGGCGAATTATCGGTGACACGTTGATGCCTAATCGAGCGAGCGTTCCTCGCGATGTACCGGTTGCGCAATCGGCCGGGACGTCGCGCCGTTTCGTTACCGGATCGATCGCGAGCCGTAGCAGTCATTGAATAAATTGTGGCCGTTGCCCGACACCGGTCGTTCGTCAACGCGATCCGGCAAGCTTCCCTCGCCTGTCGAGATCGTCCCGATACCAGCCGTTTTGCACGTCGCCGATTTGTATGTAAATGCCAGTCGATGGCCCCGCGGAAATAACTTGATTCGGACTTGTAATTGCATCGACGGAACGCTTGCTGTCATTCCACGTGCCGAACAGGGGGTTGCTTTCGCGTCGAGGGCAAACTAAGCTCACCACCATCGCCACCACCACCACCACTGTTCCCTTTTTGCGTGGACGGTCCTTTTCAAAAGCCGGCCAATTCTCGTTCTCTCCCTATCGGGGACCAGCGCGTTTACCCTTCCCTTGTCAGGTACGACCGGCCTTTTCTCTCGCGCGTGAATATCGCGACTAACCTGCCGCAACCTTTCGTAACCCTAATTTCCAGCCGACACGAGGTTAACTTAATTAACTCGGAGGGTTCGTTTGCTTCGAATAATCGACCTCGACCAGGTGTAATTCGATTTGAAAAAAAGACGAGCTGCTGTTCTCGTTCCCCTTGGCCAAGCTGAAAACTCCCTATCGATCTGCGGAGCGTTGATGTACGCCGGTACGAGAACGGGGCCGAAGCGGAAGACTTATCTACTCGGTCGGCGGGCAGACAAATCGAATCTACCGCTTGTTTTGCATCGTCTATCGAATTAACGGGCGCTTTGTCCCTTGACCGGAATCGTAGCGCCGCTAGATTCTATTTTGTATCGGGGAGACGGTCTCTCGATAATTCACGCTTGCGATTGTCCACGTCGTGCACACCGGTCGCACGTACATATCGATTTCGCTGCGCCTCGGACGCTGCGAACGGTCGCGTTCTCCGCCGCGTATATCGAAACTATAAAGGTAACGTGGCAACATTAGAGCACCGTCGGAGAAATGATTCGTTCCAATTACAGTTCTGCTCGCGTGCTACGGAAAAAAAAGGAAAAAGAAACACAGAAAAACGAGGATATTACCTGACCCCAAAGCGGAGAACAACGACGTAGAACAAACGTTGAAAATGTAGCTGCGCATTTTCACCAGTCCGAGAAATAGCAAAACGAGAAACACGGCACCACCGCGTAAAATTCCCTTCGTTGCGTCTCGTCGAATTCGCAAAAATTCCCTATCTCTCGCGTCCCCGTTTCCACAGGGATAATGTTTTTGAATTTCTTTTTCTACCTATGGGATACCTCGAGGGCGAGGATTTCAACGGAAAAACATACGTATCGGTACGCAAGATGTCGCGCATAAGTTACAGCGCTGCCGACGTTGCGGCGATGCTACGTACGAAAAATACAAGTCGAAAATGGAACGTACAGGCTGATAAAAATAATATTCCTTTGGAAAAAAAAAAAGAAAGGGAGATACCTATCGATGCTTCTCGTAGTCACTGTGAGATCGTCGAGACGTGCGATCTTCTGATATCTTTCGATATTTTAACACCATGACGAACGATACATTCGGAATCACCAGACAGCTAGAACAGATACGTTTAGGTCTGAAGTCGAATAAAAGCACAGTTCTAGTTTACAATTGCCTAAAACTTCCTCGTAAGAATCGAACAACGCGACTTATCAGATTCTCCTCGTGTAGCCTTCGGGCTAGGAAAAACTCGCGGCGCCAATCGAGTTCTCGTTTCTCGCGCGGCGAGCGAAGCCTCCGCAAACGAACCGGGAACAACGCGAGCCGCTATACCATTGGTGACGCGAAGGCGAATCGGTCGGGAAGAGAGGAGTGCATTGATATTTATCCGACGTGGCGTCGGATAGACGGCAGCTATCCTCGCGCATCGTAACTTCCCCGTAACGCCGACCTCGTGACCCGGTCACGTAACTGGAGCGTGAATTCTCGGCAGCGAAGACTCGGATAGAACGTAGCCAAGCCGACGTCGCGACGCCAGGCAAACGTCCTTTCGAGTGGCCGCGAACGACGAGCCTTTTTCCGTTTCGTGACGAAGCTACCGATCGAGTCGTCTCGACGTTTGCCACGTTCGATATTGCTCGCCTGTCTTACCTTCCTCTTCCCTCTTCCTAACTTCGTTTACACGCCTGTAAATGTTTAAACGCGTCGTCCCGTCGCCACACGAACTGGAAATTAACTTGCTTATTCATTTACGAGTAGTAATCCTTTTAGGTAGATATACGTACGGATGTAGATATGCGTATAAATAACGTAAAAAGATATAGTACGTAGTATATCCGAACCTACGTAACTCTAAACGCTGTGGTCTCTAAGTCGCTGTACGAGCCGAGATATAAAGTTGCTTTGTGTCAAATTATTTGCCATGAATTTACACGCGTTGTTCTACCTGTAGAACTCGAGTTCGCAAGAAGCTCCAGCTTTGTAAGCGCATCTGCAACTCGAGGTAATACGCGGCTCGAGATACATGCATATCTATACAATGAAATCGTTACAATGAAATAATCGTATCTCGAATAGCAACCGTCGTGCCCCTGATACTGCTTGGAGCCCTACTAATGAATCGAAAGGTCTTGAACGCAGAACCGCTTATACCGATAATGTGATTCATAAGAGAGGTTTGATAAAAAAGAGAACAACTGGCTACTAGATCGCAAGTATCTTTCGCCAACGATAACGCAAAGCGTACGAGGCTATAGTTACACGATAAGATGCAATTTTTTGTTTCGTATCACTGTACTGGATTAAAAAACACGCTAGTCGCGACAAAGATGCTTGTCCCGATACTTGTACCACCACGAGGGAGTACGTTTGCCGTTGACGGCCGTGGTCGCGTTTAATTACGACGCGGATTAATTATTTTTTTACGAAGAGGATTAGGCGGTGGGGCACGAGATTCGCGCGTAACACGTCGCTCTTCTAATTAAAACGCATTAGTGGACCGGCTCGCCGCCACTGCCATTAATCCGCATAAAACATTTTCGGGACGTTTTAATTACGCCCGCTCTCGACGCAGTGCGTAGATTTCTCGTTATCAACGTCTCGATATCGCGTCTCGTAACGCGCGAGCCGGTCTCCTCGAAGCCGATCGTTTAAAATTGCAATCTTGCCTAGCAAACTGCGACGCGACAACCGCCGCGCCGGATGAACGATCGCCGCGTTTCTGCGGCTCGGCCGAACACGAGGGTCTTTCACCGCGCGCGTTATTGCCAGCAATCGTGAAACGCCACGCTATATCGCTCTTTCGCAACGCGAGTTCCTTTGATTAATTTTTATCGAATCCTCTCATCCATCCGCATATCTCTGTATTATTGATATTCGCCAGCGTCACGTTCCATATATCTTTGTTATCGCGTCGTGCCTCGCGCTTTCGCACAGGATGACCCTCGACCCGTAATCGAATCGGACAGAGCGAAAAATATTTTTCAAATATACAAACAGCAACAGCCGGTCAGAGGTTTTTTGCAGCGGAGGTGTTACCGTGAACCACTCGCGTTCGAGAGGCACGTCGAGTGGATGATCGACGTCGCGCGCGACCGCTCCCGGGGAGTAAAACGCGATATATAATAGGTGCTCGTTCCGAGGCAAACGATTTGTCTAAACGAAACCCGCACCCGTGAATAGCCACCTTCGCCGACCATATTTCATCGTGCTCGAGAAAATTCAATTTCCAATCCGGTACTTTGTAATCGCTAGGATAAGCGACGCCGCGGAAACGAACGAGAAGGATTCCACCCGTCTTTCCATTTACGTGCCGTACTAGATAAATTTTTTTTGTCGCGAAATATCGCTATGGGAATACTGGCCGACACGAGAGAGACACGAAAACTTGCACGAAATTGATTTGTACGAGAAACTCTGGCCGATATACGATGTACGCGAGGCGGTCGATAATTTACGATACGAATGGAACAGACAGATCCGATGACTCTGTGATGGAACAAGCGTGAGAGCTTGTTAAGTTACAAGCGAATTTACTTGATTCTCGATTAGACGGGAGTACCGCGGCGAAATTTCGCTTTATTTCGAGACATAGAAACTTTGTGTTGGCATCCGGTTGAAGGAACAGACGTCGATTATGTATTTTTAGACTATAATACATTGCGTCGTTGCGACGCGGATTCACAGAGAGTTTCGCGGTTCGTTGAACGCTGGACCGAGTTCGATCCAGACCTCGCCCTAAGAATTCTAGTAACGACGTATATATCGGTTCGTATAACGAGGAAACGATAGATGCACAACGTCGTTTGTTTTATATCATTCTATCGAATTATGTACGATCCACTTTGTGTTCCGATAGAACAAATTATATATTATTTCCCTAGAAGAGGAAGGAAACTTTTCGGACAACCTAATATACATCGTTGACTAAATATCCCGTATACCAGATAGTAACGATCTTCGACGTTTCTTCGAACAAATACAAAGGAACTCGTCGCATAATCCGACGTATAAATGAAGTTTTCTAGGAAGAAAGTGATCTTGATACCTGGTGATTAATCGTCCGGAGATATAAATTCGTACGTGAAAGATCAGCAGACTGCTGACTAAGATGTTTTAAGTTGCGCAAGTGGATGAGACTCGTCGTTAAACTAGCTCGTAACAGTGATTAGTTATCTAACATCTTGCTTGTAGAGATTATGCTCCTATAGTTTGCCGAAAGAGTAGAAATCACTCTGTATGGACGAAAACTTTGATCGTTTGCCAAACACGGAGACTCAAAGCTGCGGCAGGTTTCGCGTTATTCCGTGGCAAACGGGGACGTTATTGAAACGGTGGCCAAACTCAGGGCTGAAAGTGTGCCGTGTGTTCAGGCCAGCAGTTAGACGCGATCGAACGGAAATCCGATACGTACGCACCAAGGAGGTGACGCTTCGTTTGCAGTCACCTAGGATAATTGAAAGGACCGAAGGGCTGGAAAAGTTGACGATGTGTGCCCGGTCGGTCGCTTTATTCCAAGGAGTTGAGCCGATAATTGCCGGGCCGCGCATCGATCGCGAGCGCAGCGTGCGCCTATGGTTATTGGAAAAAGTAACGCCACGAGAATTATTTCACCCTTGAACCCGTCCTCAAGTACCGTATTTTCCGCGTTCCGACGTTTCCTTTTTCCTCCGCTTTCCGTCTTCTATTTTTCGTTCTCTCCTGCCTTCGCTGCAGCCTCGATGCTGATTTTTTAATCGCCTCTTCTCTTCTTTTTTCCTCGCGGTTTCGACAAAACGACCGGGAAACGCGCTCGTTTACTCTGTCGTTTTTGCGTTTACATGGCATTTTCGACCGACTGTTTGCCCGCGTCACGAATTTCGATGGAATTTCTCGCTGCGACCAATCGGATTTCCTCGTGCTCTCTGAATAATGTATTCCCTTTGATTCTCGAACAGATGGCACGAAATAAACGAAATTGTTCGACGTTTAATATCGTTTAATATCGTTTAATATCGCCGTTGATAAAGATTTCGACGAATGTGTTACAGGGCCAGGGTGAAATCTGGCGTGAAAATCTTGGACGCCTCGTCGAGTAATCCGGACTGGATCGTCGACAGCAAGATCAACGCGAAGAACACGATCGCTACGTTCACTGCCAGGCGAAAGGAGAATGCTTCGCGATTACCAAGCGCGTAAGTACGTCGCTATTTTTGCGCCAGGGTTTTTCGTTTTCTTCGTTCGCTGTATTCTATCACGAAGATGGGACGAGCGATTTACGATGACCGGGGAAAGTATTTGAACGTAAATTGTTTTCTACGCGAAGCGCTCGAATAGCTTCGTGAACCGCTGTAAGGACTAGGTGGGAAATGAAAATTAATCGAGAGGCACATGTACTTTCATTTTATTGCGGAAACATTCCAAGAAGAGAAATATCGTAGAAACGTACAAACGTGTATCGACGTACGAATCGATATGACGCGCGTATTAATAAAACATTTACGAACGATATTAAGAACGATAGTACGACGCGCTTTATCTACATATGCCTGTCTAAACGATTCTTACGTCGTAAAATCTGGTGAACAATATGCGACAAACGGAATATCGCGACCAACGACGTTCCTCTTTCTCGTGAACGTAACGACGTTTGCCGTTTACGTGTCTCTCCTCCGATTCTTTCTCATTTTCTCCGTGTCTCGAACGATGTGCGAAAATCGACTTCTACGTTAGAGGAACCTCAGAGATTCAGATTCTCAGAGAGGTTCAGCAAGTTGTAAAGACTACGGCTTATTCTTCTCCTCGGAAGAGGATTTGCTCACCGTATCGTTATCCTGTCCATCAACTTCCCTCTTGTACTTCCTCCTGTTGCATCCGCTATCGTCATCGTCGCTGTCGTCGCTATCGTCGCTGTCGTCCCTCTTCTTCGAATTCTTGTTCTCCTTGCAATCATCGTCGTCACTATCGTCGCTGTCGTCACCGTTGTCGCAGTTCTTCCTCCTCAATTTTTTCTTCTTCTTGCGATCATCGTCGTCACTATCGTCGCTGTCGTCACCGTCGTCGCAGTTCTTCCTCCTCGATTTTTTCTTCTTCTTGCAATCATCGTCGTCACTATCGTCGCTGTCGTCGCAACCGTCTTTCTTCTTCGACTTCCTCTTATCGTCTTCGCTGTCGCTGGAAGAGCTGCTGCTGCTGCTGCTACTGCTGCTGCTACTGCTGCTGCTACTATCGTCGTCGTCGTCGTCGTCGTCGTCGCCGTTTTTCTTCTTGGTCGATCGTTCCAGCCTTACAGAAACTCCTTTTTCTTTCTCGATCAACATCTCAGCGACGTCGATCACCTCTCTCTTGGCCTTTCCGTTCGCGTTTCCGGTTTTCTCCTCGTCGCTGCTGTTGCTGCTGCCGCTGGATTCTTGGCTGGACGAGTCCGTAGATGTCTTCGCCGTGGCTGTATTTGCCTCTGGCCCAAGCGGGCTCTCCTCGGCCAGTGGATGCGCTTCGATGTAGATCATCGAGGCCACCACAACGGACAGAACGACGATTATTAATGCACTGGAACGCATGTTGTACTCGCGAAGATAATTCACCGGCTGAATCCGTGATATCGAACTTGGCGGCTCGTCTGCTCGCGGTCTTATATAGCGGCACTAACGGACGCCTGATAAGCTCGAGATAGAAAGAAGAACTGACGTATCGGAAGAGCAGTGGTACTCATGGGAAGCTGATAGATCACTGGACCGTTCGAGATTAATCCGTTATTGGATTATTTCAGTGTCGCGATACAGCTGCGACCCAATATTTCTCGCAAACGTAATACCAAGTCGTAGTAAATTCGATCGCTTCTCCAGACAGTCCTTCGTGTCTGTTTTTCTCGTTTCTGCACGTACACGCGTTTGCGTTGTTTCGAGCAACAAGCTTTTAGCAAACTTACGTAACATATTTTCTCATGCGCTTCGGTATTTTTATACGCGTTACCTTAACCTCTTGTACATGGAACTTTATTCCATGTAAGAATTAAACAAATACGAAATATGAAAAAAAAAAACTAACGTATCGACGTAGTGGGAAAGCTATCTTTGCTCTCTCCTATCGTCCAACAAACGTATCGTGACGTGTCCAACATCGTCGTATTCCTCGAACACGAGATTCGTTCGTACGCGCAAGACTAAAAATGTACGAGGAGCTGTTCTAGGAGAGAATTTTCTCCGTAAAATATGCAAAAGCTAATGTATCGATACGGCAGCGTACACGTCTTTGCTCTCGTGTATCCGAACACTTTCTCGAACGCACGAAACGATAGAGATACCTGCTAGAAGCTGTTCGAGAGGCTAACGCATCGATACGTATCGATGGAAAAGTCATCTTAGCTCCTAGCGTTTCAAACTATTTTTCCGTAGCGCGAAACGAACCTACCGGGATCTGTTCGAGGAGGTTAATCTCGAAAGGTAATAGGGTCTGGAAATATGCAAATGACACCATAAACGAACGGTGGAAAGGCAAGAGAACGAGGTGAGACCGTGTTTGGCGAGAGTCGGAGAAAGATTTTATCGCAGTCAAGAATCGAGGCGCGAAACGTTCGTTTCAACGTAGTCTGGGAAAAAAGTAAAAGTAGTGAGTATCACTGTATATTAGATGATGTTATCGCATCTAACCCTGCGATGCTCCGATTTTATTTCCCCCCCCCTTTTCCCCTGTACTGCTTCTACGTGTTCGCGGCTTCCTTGGAATCAGCAGTTTAATACTATGATACTGGAAAACGCTAAACACGCAACACCGAGACCTATGCTCTCGATAAAACGTACATAGAAACCTTGCTATCGTTACCACGAATCAAACTCCATCTCCTACGTCGATTCTTCTTTCGTGCATCAGCTTTTCTGCTAATTTTCTTCCATTGCATTTCGTTTTCAAACCCAATCGTTCTCGCGTTTTTCTCGCCTTCGACCGTTCTAAATCCCATTCTTTCTTCCACAAGGCGCCGATAAATCCCGCAACCTTTTGCTGCGTTTGCTTCTGCTTTTCTCTATCGCGCCATGCCATCCAGAATCGCTTTCGAATCGAAACATAACGAAGCCGGGGATCGCGAGATTTTTCTTATAAACGCGAATCTGAATGGAAAGGATCAGGAACTATACCAATAATTGAAATAGATAGGCGTATAGTGTGCGAAGGGTGGAGCGACGTAGTGGAATTTAAAACTTTGGAAAAAGTTTGAAAATATGCGTAGAAATGATAAGATATTCGCGTTTAGCGGAAATATATATTTCACGGAGATTACGAACGTATTTGGACATTAAATTATTCACTGTATTAATAAATCACGATATTCGTACAGTATACTAATTTCTCGCTAAGTATATGTTCACAATAAATATCTTGCAATTTCCATAATACATTTTCAGACTCGTTCCATATTTTATCAATACAATCGTGACAGTCGTGTCTCGTTATAGCGGCAATGAAATTTCAAAATGACTCGCATAACGCGCGCTATATGGACATAAACGTTCTCTATGGTTTTTCAAATATCTTCGTGAGCCAGTGTAGCTTCCATCAAGCGTACAGGATTGTTTTGCTCGTATTGCGCTCTCGAGTATTGGAATTCTCATCAAGACAGATCTCTTCGTGATTTCGTAGCCCGTAAACTTCGGCGGATCTCAAGATAGACGGTTCTTCTCTTCAATTTGCGAAAACTGATGGGAAGCACGGTTGTTCCGAGTCGTAAATCCTTCGGTAATAACCGTCTGTTCCACGGTGATCCTTGTTCACGGTCAAACGCAGACGGATGGGTCGTTAACGCGTGTTCGACGGAATCGTGAAACGCCGCCGACTTTGTAACAAAACCGTGTTGCGCCTCGCGTGACGTAACACCAACGACTTGTAACTAGAAATACCCTCGACGCGAGTTGCTCGTCTCGCTGATTGTTCGGCGAAATCCTCGTTAGTTCCACGGAGCTTGAGAAATACCGGCTACGAGGACGCTTTAACGTAGCAACTTACCCACGTCCGCTTCTCTAGTCAGGACCGTTTCGGTGGATGAACTTCCACGTTTTACGCTTGGTTCTTCTTCTGTCTAGTTTTGGCAAGTCTTATTCGTTAGTTACCTCACGGATGTTTGAGTTTGCCGCTAGGTTAGGTATATCGCGCATCCCGCCGGCCATAAGTATCGGGACAACTGACCGAAAAATTTATCTATCGATAATTCTACGAAGTTTTACTTGGTCCTTGCGATTCTGCCAAATTGTATTTCGTTTATTTTTTACTTGTGTTTTAGACCTGTTATTAAAATAACATTAAGTTGTTATTATATTCTACGTTTTGCGTGTCATATGGTGAGGCACGTGTGATGAAAAAATGAGAGATTTATATTAAAGTATTTAGAAGCAATGAAAAATATCAATTTATAGAAAATATCATCGTGTTTCATGCTTCCCGAAAGCTTTGCGCTTCAATGTCCCTTCCGAGGGGACATCGTAAATCTAGCAAACAACTCGGGATTTCTTCTCTGAGGGAACACGACGAGATTACTGGTGATTACGTAGCAGGAAATTACACGAGCTCGAAATTTTTTTTAAATATACGTTTCCCTGAAAGTTTGGTTTCGCGTTGCACGAAAGAAAAAAAAATACAAATATAGAAACGAAACGTATACTCAGATATACGTAAGAGAATATTAGCTGGCAGTACGTAAGTCCTCGCGGTGACGTCGACACTGTGACATAGCGATAAAGAGCAATTCACTTTCCAGAAATTTTATGTTTCAGTTATGTGACGTAACATAACTTGTATGATGTAACAATACTACGCTATCGTAGAAAGATACATGAGCCGATTACCGTAGTAGCATTATAAAAAGAATACTCGCGAAGCTGAGGGCAGACCGTATCGAACAATCGAAACAACACATATCGGATGCGATTTGCTCGCTCCTTTATTTACTTTGTAAAACAGTGGAAAAATGAAAACTAGATTTAGATGTTTGTGCGAATAGTGCAAAAGCTATGTTACGAAAAAGCAATTAACCGATACGGGGAAAAGTTAGAGTAGCGACAACGACGGTGCTCCATTCGGAAGAAAGCGAGTGAATATAATTTTGATTTTCGTTATTTCGTAAGAAGCGTGTGTGTGTGTGCGTGTGTCCGTGTTGCTGGTAGGCGATCAGGGCAGAGTCTCCGAATGGAAAGGGCTAAATTAACGAGGGACATTTAGAAAAAGAAACAGCATCGTGCGATATCCCAGATGCGATAGACAAGCCTAGAAATAGAATTCTAGAATATCAAGGGAATCGCCAAGGTGTCTAAACAAAATCATTGACCGACGGACAAACTTCAAACGAAAGTAGATCGGTATCACGGCTCGCGGCACTTCCATGAAAAACTCTATCTACCGTGCCTCCGATCTTCAAAGAAATCGGTTCTGTAAATAGTTCGCCCCTTCTCCAAATACGCTCGACACTCCGTGGACGTTCGCGTTACGCGAGGAATTGGGGCGTTTCGGATATAAACGGCGGACGATGAATGTGACTGGCATCGAGCGGCTAGAATTACTCTCGGCAAACAATCGGGACCCTGTCACTGGGAACGCATCTTTGTCATTTCCAGATCGGCAGAGGAGATCCTGACGATGCTTCTGGAGGCGAGCGAGGAGGGGGTGGAAGGGAATTGGGATGGTGGTCGAATCGTGTGGAGCGTACGTTACGCTTTCGACAACGGCTCTCAGCTAAATGGGATGGATCAACAGCGACTGCAGCAGAGACAGATGCAGCATCATCATCATCATCACGCCGAGAGGCGAAAGCTACAGGTTCGCCTCGAAATACAGAAAGACGACATTCAGGCTGTGCTGCCTATATCCAAGGTGAGCTCTCTCGCATGCGCAAAGTTTGCCTTTCTAGCGTTTTCTTTTCGATAACGTCGAGATAATGAAGATTACTCGACTTTGACCGAGATATGTATTTCTACGTATTCTCTCTTCTATGCTTCTATGTGGGAACGATACAGCGTCGTTTTACATTAAAGATCTAAGAAGACATTTCCATTAACGTACTCGTACTTGGAATCGTAAGTTTCTTTACGAAGATACAATAGCCATAAAATGTATGTACACGTACCCTTACTTTTCAATCAGGCGCCCCTTTACCAAGCTCTGCGTTTCATTCCTTTCTTCTTTCTTTCTTTCTTCTTTCTTTTTTTTTTTTTTTTCTTCTTTTAAATACACGATAGGAATTTTAACGCGCTCGGACCTAGTTAATCGGCGAATCGTTATCGCGTCTGATTCCCAACCTAATGGAATTGCAAAATGTTTCTACAGATTCGTATACTTGTGTTCGAATACTTTCTCAAGCCACTGTATTCTTTTGAAAGGTGCAAAGGTGGACAGTTTTAACTTGGCGCAACAGTCTCGAAAGGAGCTCAGTCGCTATAGCTGTCCAATAATCTCTGAAATAACACGTTTCGCCACTCGGAAGTATAAATTTTAATTTTCCCTTCATTTTACGGCCACTCTATATCGTTTGCATCCACGGTAACCTTACATTAGCTCCTTAAGCTCGTCGAGGTAAAAACCTTGTCTTCCCCGAAGGGGATGAGACTCTAAGCCGGGGGATCCTGAATCACTGCAATGGTGCGTGCATATCCCTGAAGCTTGCTTAGCTACGCCACGCAGATTATTCAGTGCCGCGTGTATTCTCTGACAGAATCTCGACGGCAAACCTCGTTGCCGCTTTGTCGTTCGTAAAATTCGATTGGTAACAAGAACGTTGGAAGTTCGTGTTTGCGATTCGATACGCGCGGTCAGAGGTTGGAGAAACGGTGACGATAAAGAGAGCTTCCTGCTGCAATTCCGGCTGGCTGTCGGGGGACACCATCGGATACGTGTCCGACGATTTTCATTCCCGCCAACTGTGCCTGGGACGTGCACCCGGAATTCCACAACGGAAACTACGATGGAATTCCAGGAATTCGCGCCGGTTAAAAAATAAAAGAATCAACTAGATAGACAGAGAGAAAAAAGAGGGAGGAGGGAGGAAAAAGGGCGAGTTCTAGTCTCCTGCGCGAACCAATATCGCCAGTCGTCGAACCGGCACCCTCGTTTTCTGTCCTTCGACGTATCCGCCGCCATTCTCGAGATCTCTCGAAAAAGAATCCGCTAAGTTGGCCGATAACCGCCATCGAAAGTGCCGATCGATACGGACCTGTACGTGGCATATGTCCTCGTGATCCGTTCTTCTTTTCTTTTTTTTTTTTTTTGCGAAAACGGAAGCGCCAGAGGGTTGAAAATACGACTTTGGGCTACAGAACTTTGCAAGAAAGATGATGGAAGATAATGTACTTTCCGTACGGCGTAGTCTGCTAGAAATTATGATAGCGCGATCAACAAGGGGGCGATCTTTCGCGAAAAAATAAGTGAGAAATCTGGAGTAAGGTAATTCGCGAGAAAATGTAATTTGAAAATTTATCGAGCACTGTTAACCAAACGTGTTCAAACTCTGTTCCGTTGAAAATGAAAAACGTTATTCCGTATTTTGACCTTTTTTTCTCACGTACCTATCCATCATTTTTTCATTCGTTTCGCTACAGAATTTGTGGAGCATAGCGTTGTTTAATACGCGATTCTTCCATTTTCTATACGTAACGCACGGGTTTACACAAATCATCGTAGAAGCGTACGTGCTGTAGCTATGGTATTGTAGCTGATATAAAAGCAACGGTATAAATGTACGACTTCGCTGGCGAAGTAAGGTTTCGATGCCGTTGCTAAGAATAAGTCGCAAGAAATGACATCAGTCTCATTACTTTTCTAACACAGCACGTTTTTGGCCGGGTGACAAAGAGAACGAAACGACAGACGCGAAATTTAGTTTCTTGCACCAGGAGAACGTCTCGAAGTTAGTATCTGGCTATGGTCGTGATATAGTCTGAGACTATGTCGTTGATAAACTAATAATGGGACGCGGGTAGATTTTCTCTTGGCAAAAAGGCACCGCCATTAACTCGCAGCTCTCCGGCCAAAAGGTTTCGCGACGTAGTTTTTCCTCGAGATAAAACAGGGCACCGTCCGCGTGCCCGACCGGTTTTTATCGTCGGCCTCCTGGTGATACGTCATTCGGAGAAATTTATTCGGTGTTGCCGGTTCTTTGACCGGGATTTTGGAAACTTAGTGCACCGGGGTTAATTGATTTCTGTGTTAGTTCCTTTAACTCCGGCGCGTTTCGACATCGATCCGCAACTCGCGAATTAAACGACGTGAAATCGGTCAGCTTCGGAACGGGGCGGGTAGAAGGAGGCGGGGACGCGCTGTGTACACGACAATCAGCAGGAGATTCGTGCACGAGCTGCCTAATTGATTAATTAGTTCGTTAATTCGCTTACATATTCCTTTGAAAGGCACGCAGAAGGGGCAAGTTGTCGGAAGCTTCTTGATTATCCGTACTCTAATTGCTCGTTGCCTCCGCCAGTCGGAAGGAGGGGAAGTTTTTAATTAAAAGAGACACCCTCGTCGTCTGTTCGCACTCGGCAAAGCTCTCTCTAGGTCCGGCTTAACTCTCGGCATCTAGGCGCGGCTGCTTTTCGCGTAGCTCTGGCCAAACGCGAATCTCCACGCTCGTTTAATCAACGAAAAGAAAATATTTTGGCGGAAGGCTGACGACGGTACGCCAGCCGAGCCGAGCGTATAAATATTTAGGCCACGAGGATAAGAAATGCAGCCTGGCTATCCAGGAATAGTAGCTCGCTTCTGACGACTCGAGCCCTTTGACGCGATGCAGTACTTTGATAATGCATAACTAAATCTTGTACACGGCCGAACAGCAAAGCGGGGTTAAGTAGATCAGAGATTCCTGATAAAGTTCGGTAGTTCGGAGCCGACCAACTACTCGACTTGGTAGAGAAGAGGTTACGCAGAGTTCGCGGAGTTCCCTGGAACTTTGGCTCTCCGTGACCGGATAGCTGCGTCGCGCTCCATGTTTGTTTTAAACGCAGTTCCTGCTTCCACGCGCAGTCACGGATTTCTAAAAGCAGCTACCCTAACAACGGTTCAATGAGATTTTGGCTGGAACAAAAGGGGCCGCCGTGCTGGAATTCGATCGCCCAAATGCTTTTGTTATCGAGACGATCGCTAAAATACCGTAACCGGCACTCTCGTCCTATCTCGAACGACCGTAGCTAACTCGGCGACGCGAAGGACGAAAATAAATCCCGTGGGAGTTATCCGGGCGAATTTTCCAACGAGAAAATTCTCCTAGGTTAAATGGAGGATTCGTGCAAGCAGGAAAAGCGCCCGTGCACTTCCAAGCCTCGACTCGAAGTCGCGTGAATCGAAAGAATATCGATGACCGGAGGGAACATTTTAGAAGAGAAAGTCCGATGAGCCTGTGCTATTCGGAATGCACTCAATGGCGGGTTTTTTGCGCTCACCTAAGATCGAGCTTATCGATGCCAACCAGGGGCGCGGGTTCAAAGAGTGTATATATATATATATATATGTATATATATATATGTGTGTGTGTGTGTAGGTGGCATGAGCGTACACGTAGAACCGGAGACAAGCCGGGTGTAGGTGGACGGATAGAGAGCCGCTCGGGGTCAGAGATTTAAATTCCCTCGCTGCAATATCCGAGTCGTTTGATGTTCCTTCCAAAGGGCAGACTGTACGGAAGCCAACTTGGAAATGGCTTCTCGTGCACCGGGCTGCTCTCGTCTCTCGTCCTGCCGTCCCCTTTCCCACTGAATGGGGCCGTTTTAAAGTACACACACCGGCAAGGAATATGATATACAGCCAACACGTAGAACAACTTCCATAACCGTACGACTATACCTCTGCGTACGTGTGCGTGCGTGTGTGCGTGTGTATATCTGTGATACAGGCACGCGTATACCTATGAAATGGTCGAGCGACGCTGATGGACTACTCGTCTAGGCCATCGCGGAGACACTTTAAAAGCCTTTCTCTCGACTCCAGACCGCGACCATCCGCGAAACTTTTCTGACAGCCCCGCGTGGCAGCAAACAAAAGCTTGCAGAGGACAAGGAACGATCGCCGTTCGCTAATTCGACCGAGCGATTTTCCTAAATGGAGTTGGAGAACGCTTTGACACGATCCCCGAGCAGTGATAGAGGCAAAGGCGATGCTTTAATCAAGTTCATTTTCGTCGTAGAACTGGGAGGTGATGAACACCGCGGTGTTGACGGGTCGCCAAGTGTCCCAGGGGATGAAAGTGTTCATCGTAAGCCAGGCCGGAACCGTGGCCGACGTTACGCTGCAATCCTCCTGTCACTCGGAGGACGAGAGTGTGCTTAAGGTACGCTGCTTTCCGTTTCCAGCTTTGCGAGAAGAATCGTTTCTGACAAGGTGTTACGTGTTGTGTTACAGGTATCGTCTTCTTGTAGCAGCGTGTACGTGGACGGCACGGAGATACGAGGCTCCAGCAACGCGTCAGTTCTCGTTAAGTACGGTACATATACAGGGCTGGCTAAATTCACAGTTTGGATGCCGGAATTCCCCTTGGAGATGACCGTGGCGGACACCAGATTAAGCCAGATCAAAGGCTGGAAAGTTCCCGAAGAACACGCTGTAGGGGCGAAAAGCAAGCGTAGTCTGAACTCCACCAACTCGCGTTCCAACGAATCCGGCTCGAAAACCAAAAAGAGGAGCGCCGCGGAGTTGGAGGATACTTCGATGGACATCGAGGACGCCGATGTGATTTTGGAGGAAGACGAGCAGGAAGAAAGATTTCGAGGAAGCGATAACGGATGGGATGCGATCAATTCTATAGATAGAGGACCTTCCACCAATTGCAGACTCCGATTCCAGCAGAGTCCTATCGAAGTACACGCGAGATTTCTGGCTACCGACCACGATTCAGGAAGGGTCTCTTACTTCGTGAATCGTCGTACCTGGCTACGCGTCACGGATCTGGTGAACGGAATGCTTCGAGTTTCTGATCCCAGAATCGCTGACCTGTTACAAGGGAGAATCGTTCAAGGTCGTGGAGTGGGTAGAACGGAAGTGCAGGTTCTTTCGCCGATTACGAGCAAAGTAATCGGCGCGAAGGAAGTGCGAGTGGTTAACGACCGTGTGGCAGTCACCAGGTTGTCAGTTAGAGTGGTGTCTGGTTTACAACTCACTATTAGTCCGGACACCGCTATAGAGAATGGATATGTGGCAGAGACATCGGTGACGAGGAAGCTGACTGCTCAGTATCAGGTGAGGTACATGTTTCTCTCGTTAGCGTAAAATATCTATCGATTAAGAGATCTAGCTGCGAGATGGAAACGATCGAATTTCAATAAGGAAATTTATTAAATCTTCCTTGTTAGACGTTACTGTGCAAATGCATCTTTTCGTTAACACGATCAACGATAGCCGGAGATCTATTTCATTCGCTAAACGTTAGAACTAACATTTTGGTTTGAATATTTTTCTGGATTTATTCGAAAACAAACTTTGCCGTGGATATTTTTACGCGGCAATCGGATTACAATTTTTCGCATATCTGCGTCCAACATAGGAGGGACTGCTGGATATAGACGTGGAATTTTCTGACGGTACGAGAACACCGCTGAGAGAAATCGCTGTGAACGACTACCACTTGTTAGTGGAGAGTCTAGACCCGGAAGTGGTGGCATTCGCTCCGATGGTCGCTTCGCATCATCCTCGAGTGATTGCGGTCGGCGAAGGGAGAGGCGATTTGTTACGAGTCAGTCTTCAATTGGCCGACGCCTGTCGTCTAACCGGCAGGAGGTCTGGAAAAGGATCTCAAAGAGCGACCGCGGCAGCCCTTGCCAGCGCTTCCGCCAACGTCGAGGTGGACTTTGCCTCGAGCGATCTTCCCAATCGACCCGAATTCGTGCAGAATGACGGAGGTGGCACGGTTGGCTCTCATCACCACAGAGAAAGGAAGACCAGCAGGGGAGAGATGGCTCCGGATTTGCACGACATTCTCATCGGTAAATAGATCCAGTTCTCCTTCGTCGCATACTCTCGCACTCTTTTTTCTTTTCGATGAATGCCACTGTATATTTTGGTAGCGCTTTACATCCTCTTACTTCCATCGATTTCTATCGCTGTCAATCTCGAAATCCAGCCGTTTGTGTATCGTCGATCGTCCAATAAGTCCGTGTCGCGTTATTAAAACAATCGAAACGACGAATCTCGTACGATCAGATTTAGACCAGAGCTCTAGCGCTTGAGAGGAGAAGCTCAGCGAACAACAAGTATATCGATTTTTACATAAACGATCAAGGACAACTATTGCAACGACCGAATAACCAAAAAGAGCAAACTGGTCGGACTTATCGGACGACTCGCGCAACAGCTTCTTTCGCTTTCCATTCGTCTTTCGTTTCTTCGTTTGAATCTCCGTTGCTCGCCGCTTCGCCGTCGCTTCGAATCTTCTCCACCGCTCGATCCTCCATCGCTTAGCGAACTGACGGGTCCAGTGAGCGTGCGTCGAGTAGCATGCAAGAATTCTTCGACCTGTCGGCTTTGACACGCTCCCTCTCTCTCTCTCTCTCTCTCTCTCTCTCTCTCTGTCCGTGCATGGCGCGAAACGTCGGTGTCGCTTTTCTGCAGGCAGCTGGTCGCGCGGGAGGATACGCAGCTAGCCGGGAGCTGCCTCGTTCTCTACTTCCAGTACTCGTTTCTCACTCTTCTCCTCTCTCTTTCTGTCTCTTTGTTTTTTGTGCAAAGGGCTACCGCTGAAAGACGAGAACGGGCACGAGCACGAGCACAAGCACGAGCACGAACCTTTGGTGCAGGCACGGCAGCACCGCACGGCTATAGCTAATGGCATGTCTTCAGGAGGAATGGGCGGCGTCGGCATACGGCATCACGGAGGAGCGCGTATGAGCCCACTCGAGATCGGGATGTACGTTCTTCTGGCAGCCTTCTGTTTCGCTATCGTCGTATTCGTCGTCTCCTGCGTGGTCTACGCGAGCAAGTTCAAACCGCAGCCGCCGGACTCTCCGTTAGCCGGGTCGGCGCTTCCGGTGCTGTCAGGAGCAGCCAGGGCCAGAGCAGCCGCCAACCAGCTGGCATCGGGAAGAAGACCTCCCAGAGAGTCTACCACGAACGCACACGATTGGGTCTGGCTGGGCAGAGCCACTCTCGAGAGAGCCGCTTGCGGACCGCAACAGGTATCGATGCTGGATTTTCAAACGAGTCTGAAGGTCGTCGACTATGCGATAGCATAACGCACGAACGACGTCGAATTATGAACTTGCACGTATAGGCAACTATCGTTTATTCAACAGCGTAGTATCGATGCATTCCGTACGTTACACAGGCATTTGATTCGAGAGGATATTTAGATTAATTAGAGAAATATTTAATCCAAATGTTTTAATTACATTCAATTGATACTTATGTGAAATTAGAAATGCTGTTGTACGTGAAAGGTTAAAGTTCACGACGTTTTTTCAATAATTGGACGAGTCTAATAATTATAAATAATTTTACAGGCAGTCAACGAAAATAATATCGTAATATGACGGGGACTATGAGATAGATAAAAACGGATGTTTACAAGAAGAACCAAACTCGCTGGAAGAGATCTTTCTTCCTACCTGTAGGGTCCGAGAATAAAGAGACGGAATAGAACGCCTACTCGCGAACTATTTATAACACATTCGCTGCCGGTAACAACGAGATAACGATGTTATCGTTCGTGCGCTGTGCCGTTACTTGGTCCGCGATCTTTAAGCCCCTAATTTTTTGAGCTACGGAAGCGAATAGGATTGAATCGAGGATTTATGTTTCAGGTAAGGGTGACTAGTAATCCCCTAGCTGGCGAAAACGAGGGAGAAGCGGGCGAATTGGCAACTTGTTTCGACAATCCAAACCACATCGAGCTACCTTCGGCGGGACAGCGTAGCAACGGATCAGGGCCGATAGATACCACGACTTATTGCAAGAGGGACAAACTCCCACGAAACAGTTTCGCGGCGAAGCCAGTAACGAAACCACCTACGGTGGTATCAGGAACAACGATCGCTACTCCAGCATCTATGGCTACGTCCACGGTCGCCTCTGCACGAAACGAGTAATTGTTTTATTCTCTTTTCGTTTCTAGGAGAACAGAAGGATTAAAATCTAAATCCTTTCTGTTCTGCTCTAAACACAAAGTAACTGGTTTATCTTGACGTAGCAACGATGACGTCCCACCACCCTTACCACCGCACGGAATCCCCGTAACCTCGGCGATGGTTTCAACGACTCCAGCCGCCCCCGTTGGCGCAACGACCAACAACAACGGCAACGAGGACTACAAACCGCCCGTACCACCACACAGAAACACGGGAGTGATCGTACGACTACCGGAAACACCTAGAAAACATCGTCACAGAGCTTCGAGTAGCAGCGCGGGCGCTCATCATGGGAACAACCAGCGGCATAGCAAGCAGATTCACCATATCAAGCCTCACGGTAAAGCTAGAGTAGGTAGTCCGAAAGAGAACGACGCGGAGGAAGAGGAGTTCGTGGAGCTAGTGACTCACGATGACAACAGGCATTCGAAGGACGCGAAAGCCAGAGAGGTGAAGAGGGCGACGATCGTGGGCAATCCGATGTTCTCGTCGTTCTCGACGAACGCGATCGCCTCGTCCATGAACGTGTCCAGCCCGACCGTGGCCTCGTCGTCGTCGTCACCGCCTAACACGTCGCCGTCCTCCTCCGCCTCCTCTTCCTCGTCCTCATCTTCGTCGTCCGTGTCTTCGTCCCACGAGCAAGAGGAATCTGTGGCGTTGGACGACCTGAACCTGGGCATGGACTACAACCAGATCATGCAGTACTTCGACAACCTAAAAGAGTCGAACGCCTAGGTGATGGCGTTCGGCCTTGAAGAAGGCCGAGTAGTCAAGGTCGATACGAAACCCCGGAACCCTCGTTGAGACTAAACGGCATGGCCGGATAACGAGCTCGGCCACGTTCTCCGCTTCCTCTCTCGCCGCGTAGCACGTTCGCAATGGAGAAGCAAAAGGGCCGAGCTCGCGCCGTTCGAACGACGCTCCGGACGTTTCGTATTCTAGGCTATAATCTAGTCAGCTTCCTAGCAGCACATCAAGAGTATCGCGCAAACGCATGGACACGAGACACGTTATACAGACATACATACATACGTACACACATACATACACAAATACATACGGGCAAAGAGAGAAACAGAGACAGAGGCATAAGCCGCAAGAGGCGTGCGTATTTCCGACGCGAATTATGCGTATCGCGAATCGTTCGGTACGCGCGACTTCTGGTTACGATACCGTGTACGTAAGGAATAATACACACGCGAGCACACGAACATTCATATACACATACACGCATACACGCAGAGGCTTTAAAGGTGTGATCACCGATGGCCGGGGTGGGGTAGGTAGATCGCGCGCTCGATTCGACCAGCTTTCCTTCTCTCTCCTCGACGATCGATCGACCGCCGATCCTCGCTTCCGCCTCCGTGCACTATCGATCTCTCGCTCAAGCCCTTCCCTCACGGCAATCGAACGAGCCTCTTTCCCTCGTTCCTGCCACGCGACAGGGCATTCACCAAAAAGTGGCCGGACAAAAACCGACTCTTTTGTCTCGAAATCGATCCTCGGCTTCGATAGCGACGTTCAAACCGCACGAATGGCTCGTCTTTTTTAGTCGTCTTTCCATACCTTTTGTGCTCGTCCGTGCTCTATCCATCGTCGGTTCCTAACGATAAAGATAAAGCTTCTGCTGATGTTTTTCCCTCGACGTTTTTCTGCCGTTTTACCCGTTTTATTTTCAAACATTCGCTCGCGCCCGAGTCTTCCCGACCGTAGATTCCAGTCGCGGGCCGAGATCGATATCGGGATGAACGATCGTCGGGCACAGGGCCATTTACTTCTTTTCCAATCTACACCCGGGGGAAACGTAATATTTATTCGATCGTCCGTACGTCATAATGTTTGTAAATTTTGCTTTGTAAGACTGTGTACATATATATATTATATATATACATACATATATATATGTATGTATATATATATATATCGCGACCTAGCGCATGTTAATTATGGACTGTAACGGATAACGAAGTTACATTTGTATGGCAAACTCCATAGAGCGAACTAACGCGCATATCTAATCGCTCGACGGAGCCTAGCGAAAACGCGAGCACGGGCCGCGTGCACCTTTCTACCTATCGGCGTTTCCCGTCTATTCTAAACCTCCTCGTTTTGTACGAACCTTACCGAATCGCTGTTCACGCTCTTCGTACGAATCACCTATTTACCATTCGTACTTTAACCTGTCATTTTCCACACATACATACACACGCACGCACGCACGCGCGCGCGCGCGCACACACACACACACACACACACGCATACGCGCACGCATATATAGACTTATCTCGTAAAACTATGGAAAAGCCAGAGTTTCGTGTAGCGATGAAACAACGCATTCTGAAATCTCGTTAACTTGTTAATCGGAGAGGTCGAGCAGACTCAACTTTCTGGGACGTAACAATCTTTCGATTTATAAATGATCTATCTATTAGTGCGTCGTATCGTTTCAGCTAAAAATAAGTTACGTCGCATTAATATTCGACGATTACATGGGAAAAACACGACGAGTCCATTCTCGCTGATAAGTTTTATTTTTCGCGATGGCTAAAACGAAATACTTTGACGCGATACTAATTGTAAGGAGGAGTAGTCGCGTTGCAAAGCCAACGGCGCGATTAACATTACGACCGTCGATGGCTATCGGTGTTTCAGTTTTGCTCGTTGAAACTTTCCTGAAAATGTTGCGAATCTTATCGCGTCGTTGAAGCAAGGATCAGATCGCTACGTATAAATGCAAACGCGCGTAACACAGCTAAAACAGAATTCATTTCCAAGAAACGACCTGATTAACAGGTTAAGCGAAAGCTGAGCCGTGTAGATTATTGGAAGATTTGCGAGCTGCGAAGTGGGAAACGCTAATCTCCTAGACGAGCTCGCACCGGCCCGAGACGCTGCTCCGGTATCGCTTTTAATTACCATTCAACCCATCGATTGGATTCCGCAATTGTCCTCGTACGTGCCATCGGTCGCGAGTGCTCGTTTTAAACGCGTCGCGAGTCGAGGCACGTGCTTCCCCGCGTGAATGCGAGCGTAATCGCATCTGTGCCATCGTTAGTTACATCGTAGAGACGCGTCCTCGTCCATGTTCGTCTATACATATACAAATACACCTTTACACCCAGAGAGAAAGAGAGACTGGAATGGAATGAGTCTGTATGAGAGAATATGAATGAATGGATTAGAGAGATATGCAAATGCAAAATACACGCACACCTTATAGCCTTCGTTCTTCCGCACTGATTTGATTTCCACTTGCGAATCCAATCGCACGCCTCCTTCTTCCCTGCGATCGTCGAAGATCATCAAACAGGCAAACCCGTGTTCCAAACGAATCATTTTTTATTCTTGTCAGGGTTAATAGGAATATCAAAGAAAAGGAGAATTTTCGTGAAATGATTTTCCTTTGAAAATACGACGGAATTGATCCGCTATTCGTTCGTGCATAAGGAATAAACGAAGTTAGTCGATATGTAACTAAGCTAACTCCTGTTGTATTAACGTATATTCTTACAACGAACGTGCAATTATTTGTTTGTATCATGGATGAATTCTATATGAAGTCCATCGGAGTCGTTTATAAGAGAGCACCGTCAAAGTTCGATGGCTTAATAACAGCGTCGGAGACAATTTTCCTTGACACGGGTTGCCTGTATGTAAAAGATTATCGAGTTAAACGAAACGATTGAATCTTGAGACGAAGAGCCAAGGCGCGCAGGAATCGCAGCAATCCGATTTATAAACCAACGGATCCCTGAAGGGTCGTTCTATCATATATAGGCATTTAAGGGCTACGTGTCTAAGTATGTATGTATCTGTAAGTTGTGTGTTAGCATGTCAAGCGTGGGATATAGTGATGTAATGCCGATGAACACAATGAAAAAAAGAGAAAAGACGCTCGAGTCGGCGTTCAAAAGCGTGGAGGCGCGTCGACGTGGGCCACGCACGTTAACCCTTTGCGTTCATACGTCGACTAAATAAGAGATTTATTTTATTAATCGTATTCTCATTAAGGCCTCTACATTTCCTAATCGATTGTGAATAACGTTTATTTAATTAACTTTCGATTTCTACTAACATTCCTTCGCCATTTTTTGAATTCGTACATCGTACGTCGTGAACGAATGTCCTTAACTTAAGAAGATGATAACTGCAAAGGGTTAAATGGTGTTGCAGACAACGTAAGATACCCCGCCGAGAATCTAGTCTTATAGCGTAACTAATGCATTAATTAATAAATACTAATGAAAACGCGAAGCGCGATCTACGTTGCCTTTCGCCTGACTTAAAACGTATCCTCGAATCGTCTGGCGGGATGAAGTGGCGTCGTTATCGCAGCTCTGCCCGCGGACATCCTTTCCTTTTCCTTCGAGGAGCATCGAGAGACGACTCCTCGTTGCCGAGATAGCGGGTCGTTCAAACGAATCAATCATATCGAGTACCGTGAGTGAGACACGCGCTAATTACTCTTACTTAAACGTATGCCAGGGAATCTCGTCCTTCGGACGAGACGAGAAAGGTAGAATGGACGAAAACATCCCCGTAGGACGAGGAATCCCGCGCAGAGCCGGAAAAAAATAGTATTTACGATAGAAAATAGTGGAGAGCTTGCGAAGCTGTTTCGCGCGAAACGAACGCTGTTGAATGTTTCGCTTGCCGCGATGTTACAGAGAAAAAAAAAAAGAAAAAAAGAAAAAGAAAAGAAAAAAAGGAAGAAGCGAAACCGCCCCCGATTCGCCGTTACACACTATCAACGTACAAACGATCTTACAGTTACTATTTTTTACTTAGAATACTATTTCCTCCAGCTCTGGCTACGGCCAAAACATTGTATATATATATACGCATTTCCTTGTTTTCTCGTTCAAAAGTCAGAGAAATCTAAACTCGCGTAAGAGAAACTATGTGACGTTCCTCGGCTCGCTTTTGGTAACTTTATCCGTTCGTTCGATCATTTTCGATCGCCTCTCGTGGTCGCTTTGCGATCACAGAATGGTGAAAGTCAAGCTTGAAGCACGATGCAACTTATAACGCCGAATTTTATAATAATACGATACTCTCTGCAGGAGCTTTGTTTGACGCAAACGAAATCCGCTCGTCCGGAGAGACGGAAGCACTCTCACGCAGAGGGCACCCTGTTTAAGTCGAAACTGCCGCCGGTCTCTCTTTTCTCCTTTTTTTTATTTTTGATAAGTTCCCACCGATCAGGGAGGATTATATTATAAATATATAAATATATATATATATATATATACATATATTGTAATAGAATATCGTCGCAATGCTGACTCTGCATTCACACACATTCCTCAGACACGATGTCGCTGTATCTACGTTAAGTGTGATAAATGCGGATAAAATAGATAAACGATTGACGAGGCGTCGACGGCAATGACGGCGACGGCGACGGCGACAAAACACGACGAGGACGGCGATGACGACCGCGTCCACGACGACGATGGCAATAATCGACGATGCTCTCGCGAATCACACTATCCTCTCGCTATACACATATCTATTTATCGTTCTTCTAGCTGGCACGGATTTATCGTGAAATCCGTTACCAAGATCATTCTCTTTATACTTATCGATTAGTATATATATTTATTGTATTATGAAAATGATTATCTTTAATCTATCACGATCATAATCATCGTTGCTGTTATTGTTATTGTTATTGAGATTGTTGTTGTTGCTGCTGCTGTTGTTATCGCTGTTTTCGATGCGTTTTGCCCTGTCGTTTGGGGTTGCCGTCGTGGTGGACGTCGCCATCGCCATCGGCATCGGCATCGGCGTAACCGATACGCTAATTAAACAATAAGATACGACTATCGCCTACTCAATGTACAATATGTAGTATTTACCTGTTGTTACCACCAAACCGTCATCAAAGATATATAAAATATTGTAATTGTAACACATCGGTATTGCTCGAATTCTACTTCAATCCTATCCATCGTTAACGAATGCACATACTAATTGTAGTTACACAAGGTAAGTAATGGCACGTTACACGACGAAAATGGATTCTTACAATTAGATGAAAAAGAAACGATAATTCGTATACTATGATTTCTATTTGTTCCTCATCTATAGATATATACTTGATTGATACGTAATTCGTACTATTCTCTGATCAAGATTGACTTTACTACAATGATTAGAAAAAAATAAACTAACGCGAGAAGGAGATACAAAAATTAAGGAGACGTTTGAGTGTTTTAAACAGTGTACATTTACAGCTATATACATCTTAAATTAAAGATACTCGTTAAACCATCGCCTGTCATATTTTGAGATCCATTTAGAACAACCAAGCATGTCGTTCTGAATGATATATTTCCAAGTCCATGGGTTTAGATTTTCTTTTTCCATTCTTTCCTTCTTCTTTGCCATTTTGTCCAGTATTTTTTGACTAACTGCCATAGCAGTACACGGCAATCTTTTCGCAATATTATTTAAAACGTGGCTAACCTAAAAAAGTTATTTGTAATATCGCGTGCTATGTCAAAATAGTGACGATCGATAACAGATCGAAAAATTACAAAAAAAAAAAAATTACAATAAAATTTTGTCAATACCTCGAAATATTCGATCTTTCCTCCAACTTCTAAAATAACTTGCCCTGCTTTCACTGGAGTAACATAGTGATCTATACTTCCTTTACCAGCACCCATCCGCATTCCATGGCCCTATATTGTATGTAAGTTTAAATTAGCATCTTCAAATGTTATTTCATACCCCATTACCTTTTTAGTAATAGGTTGCCAAGGAGCAGGTACTCTCCAAATTGCAAATACTTTATTGTAATCTACATTTCTCAAAATTGCCATACGGATCATTTCAAAATTGTTTGGTTTCAATCTGCCACCACCTGTTGCCTACAAAAAATTCACATTTTTATGTTTAATTAAACACATATACAGTCTTTCAATTTTACTGTTTATTCCTTTACTATTATGCCAAATTGTCTGTGTAAAAGGGTATTGTGATACTCTTCTGGACCTCGCATGAGTCTCAATCTTTTTTGTGTTTTATAAGGGCGTATATGAGGTGGATACTGAGGTACTTTTGGCATAACTTTGAGCTTCATACGTTCAGGATATTCAACATCTATGAAGCATAGTTATTTATTAATAATATATTAATTATGTTAGTAATATACATATTTCTTGTTCTATTTTATAACAAATTGATAATTTGAAATACCACTAAAGTTAGTTGGTCTTGAACAAGATTTTACTCCAGCTGCTGGTACCGACTTAAACGAGCAACGTGCTATAAAATAATGCAAATTAGTGAAAACAAAATATTTTAGGAAGGAAATAATTGTAGTAAAACTTACGTGACAACAATAATGTTGAGATTCTCCTACACACTTGCATCTTCACAATGGTTATATAGGCCTTACTCCGTTAAAAAATATTTAACTGTATTTGTTTCTAAATAATGTTACGTTCTAAACTTTATAACCTCAAACTTCTTTCTGATTTTAAATATTGTCTCAGTATTTAAAAAATAGTACTACTGTTCAAAATTCCAATATATTCGATATTATAATATTTCCAGTTTATTTAACACGTTTCTTTTACGTTGTATTTTCCATTCGTAATATTGTTAAATACAAACACATAACCACACACACCATGAAAGGCAAATAAAAAAGATTACCAACCTATGCACCACAAATAACACTAGATTCACTTTGGAACCAGAAAGAAATCAAACATGATTTAAAAATAATTTTAGAGATACAGAAATCATGGATAGAGATAAAGTACGCAAGTCATATGTTACCATGTAAGTGAAGTGATATAGAAATAGGCAGAGAACACTGCCTAGAGGCCCTGTCTGTTCTTGTTTAATCAGGCAGGCAGACTCCAGCATCAGACTCTAGTGGTCAACGGCAGAACTATACGCATATTTCTTTTTCGGCGCTCTTAGTGGGAAAATGTCTATATGCGCCAGCTTCTGTCCCTTCCCACGCAACGCCACCCAATTACGAGGGTTTCCACGGGTCACCGTCAGTTTACGGACGTTCCTAAGCATCTTTCCCGTCCACGCGCGTTTTCACTACCCCCCTCTCGTTTTATTGCCCTGTATCGCTTGCCCTTTGCATACTATTCCCCTCTCTTTCTATAGCCGTCCGTACAGTGTACGCTGCTCGCAAACAATCCCCCCTCGGCCGTTCGAAACAGCAATAGAAAAAGAGAGAGACAGTCGATACGAACAACAATAGAAAGGGATAGGAACAATGTGCGGCAAGGACAGACAACACGAACAGCGATGGAAAGAGAGAGCAACAATGTTCGAGAATGGTGGATGCTGGAAGGATTTTCAACAATTTAAACGCTTTGTTCATTTGCAAAATAAAATTGTTTTATTGACTGCAATTTGCAAGCTTGCAATAATCCTACAATTTTACAATGAGTTCGTGACTCTCTGTATAGTAATTGACATAATTGCGTAATTTTATCAGGATTTGATTCCGTTGCTCGATGGAACTAAAACAACTCTGCTCTTGTAAAACATTTATTTCTTCCCTTGTTGTATATCCGCATGTTTCTCCCACTAAAAGCATCGGAGAAAGAAATGTGTGTATAGTTTGGCCGAAAACCACCGTTTAACCCAAGAGACGATAATACCTGGAAAGTACTTTTGGTTGAATTTCACTCATGTCCATTAGCAACCTCCCTGTTCATCTCTGCGAGCAGTAGTAAAATGTCCCTAGATATAAATTATGCAACCTACCATCTGCCGCTCTATCTTTTCATAATGAAAGGCTGTTCAGCTAACGTTGAAACAGCTGATATGAGTTGTTGTGTCAAAACATTTTTCGGAAACTGTGTGTATTGTTCTTTTCCACGTATTTGTATCTGAATGACTTGGAAAGTATAAAAGAACCAACACTAAGCAAAAATATGTATGATCTATATGAAAGTGTCCAAAAGAATGGTGCCTTCTGGCGAATCGTGTTGTGCCACAACCTTTTAGGTTTCGTTTTTCTGTTATATCGTACCACCTGTGAACCGTTGTCATAAAATAATAATTAATAATGGCACACAATGAGAAAATTTTTGCTTGCTCCTCATCCGGTTGCAATATGGTAATGAAGATATCTATATATTTATGTTAAAAGTAGTAAGCATTCTGTCTTGATATACTTTATTGTAAATTCATAATTCTTCTTCGTATCGAAAGACGAACAGGAATTTCTGATTGCTTGAATATATCATTTAAACACATTCCACTTATTCTACAGAGTTTCACAAACGAGGACCAGTTATCGGTTCATAAGAAGAAACATGATATGATATTAAATCTTGGAAATAGTTCCAAGAATGGTAGTTTTGTTGGTAGGTTGTAATTGAGATAAGTTTAATCACTGATTTATATTTCAAACATAGGGACAAGCGAATAAGAGATGTCTGTACATTTTGCAGCAGATCAAACTCCAACGCCAACACGTTTCATTCGAAATTGCGAGGAAGTTGGCCTGTTCCAAGATTTACAAAATGTAAATCCTTTCGAAGAAACTTTTAGGAGGGCAGTGGAGTCTGGGAACACTGGCACACTGACAGTACCAGAGGTAAATCATGAAATTAAAATAAATTTCAACATGTCATATTATAAGTATGTCTCTAGGCTGGAATTACGGATGATACTTTGCATACACCGCACATATTTCCCCACATAGCCGATGTGCTGTCTACTAGCAATCAAATGTTGTCAGAAAATTCTGTGCAAGAGTGTGGAAGCATCTTGATCACCGAGAAAGGCACAGAGGAAAAAACTACCATTCATACTGAAGTTTGCACTACAGTAAAACTCACTGAAACGGATGAACAGAACTTAATGAAGGAAAAGTTAACCATCGAACGAAATGTGACCTTAACGGAGAATGTTATCGATCAAGTTACGCACACGCCAATAATGCCGAAAGTTTTACAAGAACAAACTAGTCCACAATTGTGAGTAACTTTTAAATCTCCTTTTCATAAAAAATTTGAATGTTCTTGAACAAATAAACGAAGAATAAATTCTTGTAAAGATTGATTAACGGCGAGGAGGTACAACTGCTACTAAAAACGGCAGATGGAAAATTAATGCAACTCTCAGCAATTCCAGTTTGCGATTCTGTTGGTACGACGAACGTGCAGTCATTGAAACAACAAACGGTCGTCATAAAGACGGAACCACTTTTGCAATGTAATACAAGAGCAGAGTCCAAGGATCCAGCGGTTTCTACACTATCTTTAGCAAAAATGGTATTTTAGTATATTTAGGATATACATCGATAAAATATTTTAGTTATCTCTCTTTTGAAAGATAATATTTTTCATATAATTATAGAAATTAAAACAGACACTAACGAAAGGCTCACAAAATTTAAAACCCGATAGCAATTTCTCAAAAGATGAGTTAAATAATTCAAAAAAGAATAGAAATAAAACGGTAGAGGATCAATTGAAAAAGAAAGAAATTCTCGAACGTAATCGTGCTAGTGCGATGAGGGCAAGAGCTAAAAGAAAAGCGTGGATACAGCAGCTGGAAAGAACGGTTACCAATGTGAATGAGACCAACGTGGCTCTAAAAATGGAAATAAAAGTTCTACGAACGGAGGTTGCTAAATTAAAAACGCTTCTATTGGCTCACAAAGACTGTCCAATTACAAAGGCGATGCAGAAAGGTAATAGAATAATATGAAAATAATTACTCACTATTTGTTTTATTCTTTATTTTATCTTTTCGTGTTATTTACAGGAAATGGTATAATACTTGGCCCAAAAATAATATCCGTAAATTCAGATTCTATGACAAGCCAAGTTCCAATAGCATCTGCGATAAAAAGGACGACTTTCTCTTCGATGGAAGTACCTATCACGCCGAAGAAAAAATTATCTCTGGCAGTCTCGAAAAATCCTATAATATTTCCAAAAGTAGATTGCAATACAAATTTATCAATTCCTAATGCTACGTTAATAAAAACAGTACCTACTTTAAAAATTATGGGTGTCGGTCAACTATTAACAGAAAAGGAAGAAACGAAGCAAATTTTTATTGTACAAAATCCTACGAAGAAAGTGGAGAATCCCACTAGGCAAATAATTCAAATTAACCCCAATTACGAGATTGATCAGAGCGCGTCAAAGACTAACGAACCGTGAATGTAATTTATCGGAGATTTCAAATTTTGCTCAAAGATATAAAAGACAAGTATAGTAAATAATTGTTAAACGATTTCAGTTATACTCATTCTCCGTGAGGAATCGGCGTAGAATTGCGAGCACGTCGTAATTCATAACTAGGTTACGACTGTTTCAAGTTTCGCGCGTTGCGGATAATAGGAGTTCGGTGGGTTTCATACCACAAGGCGTAACGATTCTCTTTTATTTACGCAATGTGTTTGAACTCATTTAGGTTTAAATCAGCAAACGAGAGAGAGAGAACAGAGGTGGTACGAACGAGTATTTATCTGTTATAATAAATAGAGTATTTTTTCTGATAATGCTTTTTATCCGCTTTGTTTTACCTGGTTCCATCATTCTGGAAAAGTATTATTAGTTAACGAGTATTTTATTGAATAAATTTTACAAACATTTATTATACAGTAAGTTTCCTATTCCCATTCGGTCGGTTAATCCGAAAATATATGTATACGAATTGTTTATCGCTTGTTAATAAAAAAAAAACGAAAAATACATATAGCTACGTCTATCTATTGATTACATGACATAGATGTAAAAGATGGATATGTAACACATTAGACATATAAATTAACTTCGTGCCTTTTTACATGATTTAAACGTTTATTCGCAAAATACACCTCAATCTCCGATATAGCTATCAGCGTTGAGTTACACGGTGGTTTTCTATGTCAAAATTGGTACCTCGAAAACGTAGGGAACAAGGAAAAGGTTTCGACTTAACGCATACAGACAATCGATTACATGTAAAGGCGCGGAATTAATTTGGGCACCTAATACTTACACTAAATAACGTTTCTTAAATATTTCTTTCTTTTACAAAACGGTCGATGATCTTTTTTCGTTTCTTTACATTTGTTTCTTAAAACAAAAACAGGCCTTAATTTGCTAATGAACAGTTCCATCTTGACAAAAATGTGTCAAACTTTACTGTTCAACGATTCAAAATTGTACAAAATTCCAATTATGAAGTTTCTCCAATTGATTCCACAGTTTTTCATCCACGTTCAGTGTTGCAAGAAATCTCACGATGATTCTGTGACCCTCGGGCCCTTATCAGTTCTCCGTCCAGTCGTCTAACAATTCTACACCGGACAGGAGAATGATAAGGGGCTTTGGGCACGAAACGCCTCGGCACGAGGCTACCAAAAACTTCCTTTGTCGCCTGGTATCCAATCTTCGCGTGATTTCCTGTGAATTCTAAAAAAGAATACTGTTCCATCCACTCCTCCGGCATGTTACTATCAGTTACCCTCTCTGGTTACATCAATTTCATTCTATATACTGCTATAATCATTCCCCTTTTCTCAAAAGGAATCCAATGAATGGCAAACATTGATAGAAGCAAGTAATTGATGGTCTCTCTTGTTATTCCGAATGACGAACGCATATTATCGCGTAACTTTATCTAATCAACAGAGAGATTTCTGTTTATCCTTTGATTACGTAGAATGTGCCGACTTAGTTCGTCACCGATCTGGCATTTTGTCAGCGAGTTTGCGTGCGTCTCTCTTTCGGTAGAATGCGACAACAACGGTCAAAGAGAGACACCGAAACCGCGAAACACGATGAAAAAGGCCTGTGCTTTTTCGACAAACAAGATTTCCGTCCCCTTGAGTCACACCGATGACTCACGTGTCCAGAACACAACGGGCCAAGTGAAATGTAACTGAATTATCGGTTATACTCTGTAAATACCAACGGCTCTCCTACGTCGATAAGCCGGTTCTTCTTCGATAACCGAGGCGAGTTAGGCAAAACGTATCTTTTCTTCGTATTCCAACGAGGATCTTATCGCTTATGAAAAAGCCGCAGGATTCTCCGGTTGCATCTGGAGATGCACGGAAAAGTAAACTAAGGGGTACACGTTGAGAATGAACGCGAGGGGAAAAAAAGAACGAGAGTTCGTGAATATTCATAGCGAAACGAAAGAAAGTGGATTTTGTTAATGCGGTATTTCCATAAACATGGGTACCCGATGATCCATTGAAAATTTCTATTCGATTCTTAAATCTAGCACGGATGAATCAAGTTACTTGGATTCGGAACATGGAACGGATTGTGTATATATGTTAATTATAATTAGAAATATAACTGTTCTCTTTTTCAAGTCAAGGAATAGTCGAAAGAATCTCAACTTCGTTTCAAACTTTACAAGAATACTAAGAAAGTAACGACGATGTTTGAAAGAGCCAATCGAATCGAACTGTTACTATCTACCTCGATAAATCTTGCTGGGGGAAAAAACATGGATTAAGCAGCTACTTTGTCCGAAAGGTTTGTTTAGATCGACGATTAAAACATCGAGTGTCACTCGTGGTTCCCAACTAGGCACGTCGTTCTTACGCTTCTACGTTTTCCGCTTTCAACGCGTGCACAGAAATAGACCGCATCTCCCCTCGCGAGTTCCCGAGTTTTACGGCCCTGAATCAAGCTCGCGCGGCTATTATACAACACGAGCAATCTTCTAACCTTGGTCCAGACTGACCAGTTTCTTTAGTTTTCGATGCCCGCAGGGAATCATTGATAGAGATCACGATTTCCGCGAACACCATCTTTCTATGGAAAATGATAGAAACGTAGTCTCGAGATAGCTTTACGTACGCGCTATGTGCTGATAGTCTTTGAAAAGATCGGATAACGTCTTCAAACACGCTACGTTAATTTTTGAAATGAAATGAAATAAAATAAAGTAAATGAAGTGTAGGAGTTAAAATTCCGTTTCTCCTTCTTTTTTTTTTTTTAAGGAAAATGCGAAGGAAATATATAGATTGTGTCTAAACGTTGGTCAGCGTGTGTTAGACATCGTCAAGAAATACCGGTGTAAGCAGATTGCCATTTATGGGGTTTCCAGCGATCGACGGCCCGTGGCTTAATTGATATCGATCTCATTGACGTCGATTCGCAACAGCGACAGTGAATTCAGAAATCAGCAGTCAGACGCGAATGCGACCCACTTATCCGTCTCGCTGGGCTTCAATTTCCTCGCTGACTTCAATGACTGTCGCAATTCTATTGCAAATATTTCAACCTCTCGAGAAGTACTAACACCGTACGTAACGCGTATGTTGAATTTTCTCTTTAATAATAATTTTTACTATGTCAGCCTGGCTATATATTCAGATTCTTCTAAAAAAAAAAAAAAAAAAAAGATAAGAAGGAATCATAATTCAGTAAGCTCTAGTAAATCTCTAATAAATAAATAGAGCTTAATCGGAAATGTTCAAGGTTTCAGCAGACGAATTCCGCTTTTCTAGATAAGCGCGCGTTATCTGTCTATCCACGCCATATACATACAGCTCCTAACGCTGCCTTGATATTTTAATCGTTCAAGAAATGCCGTTTACCATTTTAGCGTACGTAACAGTTTCCCACGTTCGGTCATTAATATAAATTAATTTTCTAACAATACTTTCCTTCATCGACAAAAAAAAAAAAAACTTGAAACCCGAAAGAAAATATTTTATCATCCTCCTGATCGAGTGAAAAGAAATAAACTGTACGTGTCTCGCTTGCTATTAACGAAAGCAAGGATAAGTATTACGAAGAAAAAGAAAAAACGAAGATTCCAAGATCTCGCAGAAAATTCTTTCGTAACGTTACAGAACACGTGGCCCGAGCACACGTGCTTGCCAAAGTTTATGAATTCACGAAGAGAATTTACTCTTGGTAGATATCGTACTATCTTCCTGAGACGAATATTTTACTAACTATCGGCCCTAAAGCGGTTGAATACATAAATATTCGGTATATGTATACGATCTAAGATATTAAGTTCTGTCGCGAACGAATCCTCGAAAAAGTGCTAACAATGTATCGAACGTATGCAGAGGAGCAACATACGTTTATTTATTTTTCTTCGAGCTGATTTCTTTCTCGGAACGAACCTCGTAGAATTTCACGCACGGACGAACCCTGCATTTGTTCCAAGCCGCGTTCTTTCTGTTTCACTGGAATCGAGATACTGCGAGAGAAGAGATCGAAAGCGAAACAAACGAAAAATACGTTCCATTGTTCCCAATATATCAACGATGGAATTAATCCTTACGATGTATTGTACTATTGGGCTGTAACATAAATTCGTCCTGTTTCTTTCTATTTTTTACAGTATACATACACACACACACACACACACACACACACACACACACACACACACACAATATGCGTGCTAATATATACATTACACGTGTGTATCATAAGAAATACAAAAAGAAGAGGAATTTATATTACAATCCAATATATACGCTTTATATTACATTCAGCTGGCATTTAATTATTTAAACTATCGCGACCCAATTTATTTCCTTCCTAAACGCGCGCGATTTTTTTCAAGCGACGGAGAATAAACTCGCGACTGAACTGAACAAAAGCTTCGCTCGGAAAGCGGGTTATATTAGTAACACTCTCGCGTGTAAACCGTGCAAGTACACGAACGAAGCGATGATAAGAGGATGCGCGCGCTTACGTCGGAGGATATCGGCGGAATGAAATAAACGGCATGCAGGGAGACTCTCGCGTGATTTTACGCTCCTGGCGAGACAATATGCGGCGCGATAGCCTTGAGACACGTCTGCTTCCTTTTATTTTTACATCTGACCCGAGACAACTACACACTCCCGTAGCAAACTTCGCTGCTCTCTTTTCCCTCGCGATCGTGCTCTTCGAAGCCCGCCACTGTAACAACTAACGCGACCTATGCACACTTTGCGAAAAACAACCGACTCGTTCACTGGCTCGCGCGCTACTGACAATGCCGAGCTACTCGACACCTCTCGTTTTCTCGATTAACGAACGGACGCAACATCACGCGGCCACCGTACGCGCAAAGACAACGAACGAGTTTTCTAACCTCTTCTCCTATCCCATGCAGACTGGTCTTTGACCGGTCACATGGCGCGAACCGGAGAGCGGCCGCGACCGATCGATCTGCGTCCAAAATACCCTCTACTCTGCTCTGCTCTGCTCTGCTCTGCTCTGCTCTCCCTCTCTTCCCTTTCCCTGTTCGGGAGCTCGGCTGTTGGTTGAATTCTCGCTAACGTTTCCTCTTCGTCGAATGCCCGTAATTTCTCGTTTCACACGAAAAGCACGCACGATTCTCCGGCAAACAGATCGCGCTGTATCTCGTACGAGAATAAGCCAGAATCGCGAGTATAAAATACACGAGTACGTCTCTTTTTCTCCCTTTCTGGTTGCTAGAGAGAGATACTCGAGCGCAGCGCAGAGAGAGCCAATCGTCGAGGACCCACGTAGTCGGATGCTGATGTAACGGAACTGGGGATTGGTCGTCGCGTATTCTCGCCGCAACGCTCGTGAATCATCGAGAGATATCGATACGAGCGACGAACACGCGTCGGGAAATGTGTCTCGCGCACTACTGAGCCATTCCACGATCGGATTCGGACTTTTCGGCCCGGTCACTCTTCGTCGCCGTGAGAGGGGAAGCCGACGAAAGTGCGAGTCTTTCTCTAACCTTTGCGTTTTGTCTCCGTCGGGCATACGCGTGGCGCCATCTTTGAATTTCCCTCTCTTTCTCGGCCCACGGCTTCTCCCCCTCCCTTTCGAGCTGTGCCAGCCTCCCTCGACCTCGCGTCCCGATCTCGTTCATCTCTTTCGCGCGCGCTTCGTGCGCCCGAAGATGCTTTCAAAGGCATCCTGTCTGTACTTACTCAAACACCAGGCTTTCGAATTTCGATTTTTTTGCCTTCCATCGGAATCTTCCGAATTTTCGCCGGAAGGCGAGAGGTTATACTCGAGCGTTTCCAGAGAGATGCGGATTCTGCGACGAACGACACGTGCTTCGCATCGTGAAGAAAAGAGGAGTCCCGCGGTGATTCTTCCTTCGTACGAGAATCTAGATGATTGCGTCTATGGAAAACAAATTTCACGCATAAATTAGGCTTAGATAAAGTTAGGAGGGTGGTGGGAAGTTCTCGAATCGCAGTTTCTGATTTTCTTGCGGAATTTCCTGAATTTTTCAAGGGCAGGAATGTTACGCCCGAAGAATTTTAGAGAAACGCGAAGCGGCGAATAGCACGTGCTTTGTATCGTAAAAAATGCCACCGTGATGCTTCCTCGATGGGAGAAGGTAAAAAGATTTCCAAAAGATTTGCATTTACCACGAAGAAGTTTCACGCGTAAATATAGATAAAGTTATGAGAACGAGTTTCTGAGAGGACGAGGGAAGAGGAATTGCGCCAGCAAGCTTCCGAAAGAGTGCGTTTTCCGGCCGATTTCACTGGCAGTCGATGACATTTCGCGCAGTTACTGTAACTACCCCATTCACGGCTTTAATTACGTATTTAGACCGAAGCTCTGTCTCTCCCCGATGATGTCCTTTCGTGCTAATTAAAAAGCGCCTCGAGTGTCTCTTAATTCTGGTGGAAGCTCGCCAGGAGTTCGCTTTTCATCTTGGAGACCGCGACCCTGGCAATAAAGGGCTACTACGACTGCTTAAGCGCACAATTGATGGCAAAAATCGCAGCCAAATATGCGACGAATACGGACGCAGATGCGGCCAGCGGACGTAAGAGACGGCAAAAGATAGAGAGAACGTTTTACCTTTCTTTCCTTTTTTTTTTTTTTTTTTTTCAAGCGACCTAGTGAAACGGATTCGAGGATCTTGGACAAATTAGAGGACGAATTAGAAATCGTTTCGTTGAACAAGAGAAAAGAGAAGAGAAGAGAAAAGAAGGAGTGGAAATGGCCAAGTACGGTGAAAAGTTAACCGAGAGGGTGGTAAGCAGATACTAACATTGGCCCGTGGAACGAAGTGACTCGATATCGGGGAGTGTCTCGGCGTTAGCTCCGAATTAATTCCTTGGGGTGGCTGGGAGATTCTCCATTACCAGCGTGGAACGAGCAACGGTAAAGTGTTCCGCCTTAAAAAGAATACCTGTGCCTCCGCCTCGACTCGTCCCGGGGAATTGCTCCCCGCATCCCCTTTGTTCACGAAACTCCTCCGCTTCGTTTCTGCTTGCTCCTCTCACCCTCGTGGCATCCGCCGCAAAACGAATTGTCTGAAAAATTCGAAAGAATGCCCGGTGCCTGGACGGGCATTTAAACGGGGTATGGGTCCGTTTGCAGAATATTCGCGCGGCTCTCGACGACAATTTGCGAACTGTCGAAGGCTAAAGTACCAACGACCATCGCAAGAATCCTGCACCGTTTAACTCTGACTTCTCTATCGTACAATAAATCGTCCCGTGATTTACCAGGAGGAGGCTGAAATTACTTTCGTCCGTGGTTGTTCTTCTAGGCACTGCGTTCGGCTCGCGCGATTAAGCGCGGAAGCCCCGATGGAACTGGACCAAGCGAAAAGGAAATAAGATTCAATTAAACGAGACGGTTAATTGGACGATCTTCTTCCCGCAGGTTTGCGAGGGAAACCTTGCGCTTGGCACGTTCGACATTTGCAACGGCTAATACACCGGCAATTACAGCTGTCGCAATTACTACGTACTCTAGTATCGGTTATCTCCTATTTGGAAAATCCAAAGGCTCGTTCAAGGCTTCGTCCAACGATCGAAACGCTCCGGAGATCCTATAAAGTAATAGAGGAAGTCCGTTCCTGAAAAAAAGTTGGTTACCATTGAGAGATTTGCCGATACTGACCATCAATGCGCAGATCATTTCCCAACGTTCCTTTTGTGGCATATGGTCCGGACGGTAGAACGAAGGAGTCGCTTTAAGAAGGAAATAAAGCTGTCCGTGGGCACACGTGTCGGACAAAGGCCGATTTCCAAGTAGACCTCGTGACGACCAGCGTGAGCGTTTCAGTGTACAGTGTACCCATAGTTGGCCTGACGTCCCATAAGTGGTGCGGACTAATTATATTCCATGGCCGGCGACCTTCGCACTCGGGCCAGCTGTTTTCTGGATCTGTAAGCGCACCAGAGACGACACTGGTTAATACCGTGTGAACCGAACACGGAGATTTATAGAAATAAAGCTCGTCCGCTCGATTTTCGAACCGCGGGTCACTCTGATCCACCATCGACGCGTGCATTATGCAAGATAACTTTTCATACTAAATTATCATCCGATTTTTCTGCAATATCTCGTACTCGTGCTAAGGTTATTAAAAAGAAAAAATTATTCCTCGGAGGAAACGCACGAATGTTTATCATACATACAGCTGAAAAGTCTTAGGACAGTACCTTTTGTATCTCCTTCAAAATTTGGAAGAAGTTTCAGTTATTTAGCTCGATACAAAGAGAGCGTAAGATTTTAACGCGTGACGAATCGTATTAAAAAACAACCGCTTGTATTTACAATATGTCGTATATTTGCAATATTACATTTCGTGTCGTTGTTCGCACAAATAGACGGATTAGTATAAGCGCTGGATTAAAACGATCCAGCACTTGCCGGAGCAAAGGTTAAAAAAGTCCGTGAGATTTTCGACGAAACCACTGTCCTCTCGTTTGTTAAATTCAAACGGAAAATAGAAAAAAAGAAGACAAGAACGAAAAACAAGAGTAAAAATACGAGATTCGAGGGACGGCGAGCATTCAACAGTAAATACCCTTTCGTAAGCGTCGAAAAAGAATACATGGCGAGTTGTACGTATAGCAGCCGGTTAAATGCACCGTGTACGAGAGCACGAATTGAAAGGACAGATCGACGCGAGTCTGGTGGGTGGCGCTTTGAGCTTTTTCGAGATACAGATAATGCTCGGTAGCGATTCGAAGCCGCGCGATGACTGATGCGATTGAAAATTTGCAAGAGCACGCGGCACGCGTTGAATACTCGTATCGCCGGAGTCGAGAAGAATGGTGGCGATGGCAGAGGATAGGGGCCGAGGGGAGACGTCCGTGAAACATTGTGGACGAGATAAGACCGGAATTTTCAGGGCGAATAATATAAAAGCTCAAGCTACTCGGTGCTCTTTTGTAATAATCACGAATGGGAAAAGGACGCTTTTTAATCTTCCGCGTACAGGTTTCGAAAGACGGGAAAGAAAAGGGAACAAGAAGAGATCTACGACCGTCGAGATTGGTGCGAAGAGGACCATGCGAATCGGAGACCGAAAACGAGAAGAACGAGATGAAAAAGAAAAAAGGAAAAAAAGAAGCGAAGAACTGAGAACAAACAATCGTTAACCGTATTTACATAATGTTTCAACGGATCGTGAATATCACACGGGTGTACGGCGGGTGTTGCACGCTGCTCATTTTAATTAACCTATTCTGCTTTTCAGCCAGCTGCTGGAAATGTAATTATTTAACTTTCGGCGCATCTTCCATTCGCTTTCCCCCGGTGAATAATTAAAGCAACTTTTTTCTCGCGGCGCGTCTAGCGTTCGCATCGTCCTCTCTCTCTCTCTTTTTCTCTCTCCCTCTCACTCTATTTCTATTCGAAGCCTAGATTTCCATCCTTTTTCCCTCGTTTCGACCGACGAAATTCGCCAAATCCCTAACCGCATACGCGTCGAGTGAACCGCATACGCGTCGAATGAACCGCATACGCGTCGGTCGAATGGACCTCGAAGCCCGTGTATTTCGCTAAAGAGAAGTACAGATTAAGGCGTGCTTAAGAATCTTAAGCGTCGAAAGTTTCCAACTTTCCAAGAATTCCTTCTCCGGTAGACGCGGCGCGATAAGAAATTGGAAGAAGCCTCGATAAATCAGAAAAGCGGTTAAAGCATTTGGGAAAAGGGAGAAAGGGATCGAGGACGGTTCATCTTTAGGGCGTGGTAAGTTTCCAGTTCCGAATAGGAGGGTCAAGGTTTAACCTTGAGCTCCATATGCACACACCATGACTACTGTTTCACCCTGCCACGTTTTCCTTTCTCCCTTTCTCCCTCTAACCTCCCCTTTTTCTCTCCCTGTTTCCTGTCTCTTCTTTCTCCATTCTTACTCGTTTTTGCCTGTCGTTTATTTTTTTTTTTTTTTTTTATTCTCGTTCACCCATTCGTTTCGTACATCTCCTCCTTCCACGGGAGGAACGACCGAGCCCCCATCGGAGCAGATAGGTGGCGGTGGTCCCTATCCCCTGTTCACCGAGAGCAACCTCTATCCATCGTTTTCTATTTACGGCGTCCGGTATGGTCAATCTCCGGGGACGTTGGCATGACAAGGCTACTTGGTCCATCGATACTAGTACACCCACTAATCTTTTTATTCCGCCCTCGTGCTAGTTTCGAGGGTGGATGTGAAAACAGGATGACTGTAAAATGGCCAAACAACCTGCTAGGAAATTAATTTCACGTGTACGTCGAAAAACGACTTCCCGTTTATCTTTAGCGAAATTACTTCGACCCGCTAGCCTCTGTGCACAGACAATTGCGAAAAAAGAGGAACTTCAGACAGGCTGAAACGATTTCCTTCTTTAACTCTTTAACGCCCGTGTTCGTTAGATACACGGGTATGTTAGAACGTCGAATTTATTCAAGATTGCGACGTCCGTAAAAAGGGTTGCCGACGTCATCGAGACGAAATTATACCAATTTATACAAAAATTAAGACATACGTTTCGCCTTATAATGGTATCACCTTATATGGTAATAGGTAAAATATACGTACGATGTATCGTTCACAAAGCTCAAGTTGATATCTCTCATGTACTTGTTCAACTTTTTAATGATCATTATATTCGGTAATCCTCATATTCAGTATATTCAGTAATTTCTTTTTTATCGTGCCTTATTCCCGGTAATTCAGAGTTTTATTTTCGTACGTTCGTCGTTACCTCTTCTACTCTTTTCGTTATAATCGTTATCGTGTTATTATTGATTTATCGAATCGTACATCTTTTTACAGCTCTCTATTTTTCATACCAACGATAAAAGAAAGCATTTCGAACGCCGTAAAAATATGCAGAACCTATGCTTTCACATTCGCCGAGTATAATCCCTCGAATATACGGAAAACAAAATCCCTGCACCTTTAACGCGGTCAATCGTTAAAAAAGTCAGAACGTTAAGGGATTAATTTCCTATTAAGTTACGCGTTCCAACCGTAAAGTACCGCGAATTCAATCTCTCGAGTCGCCTCGGTAAGTTCGGCAAGAGTCTCGAGGGGTGCGCGAATTTTGCGAGCAATGGCGCGTAGATTCGTTCTCGCGATAACGCCACGCACTGATTACTGCAAGAACCGTAGAGAATAACGCCGATTTCCCAGGTCGATACGTCACTCCTTAATGAGGCGACGGTCGGTGTCGCCGAGAAGGTCTGGAAATTCGGCTAAAAAGTGCAAACCGTGCCCTCGGGACGCGGTCGGAAGAAAAGGGGACGAAGAAACAGGGGAGGAGCTTTCGGTCGGAAAGATATCACCGTTCTATTAAATGCGCCTATAGTTAGTCGCGTTACGTGAATCTTGGTGGCAAGGTTATTAATAGACCTAGCCATCCCGAGGTGGCTTATGAGAGTGTTACGCGTTGGAATAATTATATAGAGGCATTGACATCTTACCGACGCAGGCGATTACAGGTGTGCGTTATTTTCGAACGAGCTTGAAATCCTTCTGTTTTCGTCGTCTCTCGCGTAGCCTGATTATCATTGTTCGTATTACGACGAATCTATTTTCCAGGAGAGCGAAACATTCCGACATTCTTAGTTCCTGTTCGATCTTTTATAAACAAAATGTTTATCGTATCGCGCGATTGCCAGTTTCCAGGCATCTGAGTAAACAACGGAAACCAACTGAAGGCTAAAATCATGAAAAACTCGTAGTAGGCCGATACGCAATTAAGAGAGCGATCGATTGATAATTATGATTACTAACAACTTAATGAATAGTATTAATTCTGGGTAATATGTAATCGATGAAGCTAATTAAATAGCGAAATAGAACTTAAATACGAAGAATTAATAACTAATAAAATAAGAAAAGAAAAAAAAAATCAAGCAGACAAGATCTAAAGAGATATAAGAGATCGTTGGTGCGTAAGCGAGATGGTTGCAGAGAAATATCAGTGGGTGTATGTGTACTACTGACATGTAATATCATACGATTGAAGCGGCTGAAATGAAATCGTACCAACGTACGATGATGTTCAACTTGCCATAGCTCATACGCTTTTGAAAGGAAGAGAAAAGTTCAAATTTCTGTATAACGTCAGGACAGATTATTAAGCCGTGTAACGCTATATTCGTAATAATAAACTTTTGCACTTTCGAGCACGAAACCTGTACCTTCCTCTCGTTTCCGATAGATAGAATTTAAATATGCTATCTCGTTGTAGTTGCAAACCCTTCAACTGCTACGAGCATTGCTTTTGGTTACTAGAACGCGTGGAAACTGGGCAAGGCTTATTTCTCCCGCGGTATCTCCAATTTCCAATTGTACCGAAACCTAATCGAAAAGTAAATCTTGCATCGGATGTAACGGGTCTTGATAACCGCTAATTGAAACGTTCGATCTATCTTGCTTGGCGATAATTACCGCACACGAGATTGCGTTGACTATTCACGGGCTAGTATTACCAAACAGGGAATGTTCCCTTTTACCACCGGGAATGTGTTCCCCTTTTGCCATTTCGAGTATCAGAGTTCTAGGCTGAATACCAGGTTCCTCCTGTCCTAGTCTGACTAATAAGCAACGAAGATTTACGCGTCACAAGCTACGAACACCAACGACTTCTCTTGCGAGATATCAGTAGGTCCGGTAATCAGACAAACGCAGATCCTCGAATACGTTTCGTGCAAAATTACAGAATTAGAAAATAAAAGTCCGTAACCTGTGACTTGTAATTGATCGATTCGTTACGATTTATTAGTTTTGAAGTACGCGGAAAGGAGAAGGACAGAAGAATAAAGATTCGAAAAATAAAGGATAAGGGAGAAAAAAGATTTTCTAGCTAGGGGTTATATGTGGCCCTTTGAGACGCGTACCATCGACCAGCCGCGCACTACCTTCGACACCAGTAAATTGAAATTATTGGCGCGACTCGCCGCACATTACTGGCTCGTTAGCAAGATATCGCATTTGCGATTCGGTCCACCCACCTTCCGCCTGGTTCCCACGACTTTTTTCCTGCCCCGATTGCGAGAGGCTTGGTACTTTTGTGCGACTCTGGTTTCCAACCGTTCCGCCATCGAAGAAGGGAATAACGAGACAGAGAAAGAGAGAGAGAGAGAGAGCCAGCGGATCGGGAAATTATGATTCATTAAGGACTAGATTCGGGACACGTTCGATGGCGTGTAATTTGCGATAGGAACGCATTTTGTTAGAAGAACGGCAAGAGAGATGGAACGAGGGGAAGAAGAGAGAGAAAGAGAGAGAGAGAAGAGATACTGGTCGGTTAAAATTATTGGTGGACTTTGAAATTCCTATTGAAAGATCGGTCTTTTTATCGAGCTACTTTGCCGTGTCCTCCTCGTGGAGAACAGACTAACCAACGATAAAGGGATCCTTTGAATCGTGATTCATTTAAATGGTATGGTCGGTGTCGCGATCGAGATCGAAGATCAACGCTAGTTGCGAAATAGAAACTATTACGTTATAATACATTTTTCAAGCGACATTCAATGAAACACGTTGTTCCGTTATCGCGGAGTTCGCCGCTATCTCGATCGAACTTATCAAACCACGAGAACGTGGCGTTGTATGTATTTTTATCATCATGGTTGACTGTTAGATAACAGAGGAACGACGATGCCTCTCGAATATGTGCACTGCCGTCCATAAGTATGTTTCCGTACTTCCAAATTACTCTATGGAATTGTATAAAATATATTTGAAACAAACCTCTCTAACTCTGCTGCGTTCCGTGGTCGTTCTCGACGCGCGATCGTGTTCGACTCTATCGTTACACGATTTTTCCAATTCTGGGAAAGTATGACACAGTCGTTGCCGATACGAATGGCTCTTGCTTCAATTTTACGGCAAAGTTTCTCGCATTCGAGTCTGTCGCGAGACGTTAGATTTGTCAAAATAAGAGCGACACTGATATATATAAAGATTCAAGGCTCGCAAATAGGGCGAAATTTAGCAGAGTCTTTACACGTTGTCCTATCGTAACGTTGGAAATACGACAAAGTAATGAATATTTATGGATGACAGCGTACGTAAGTACGCTTTTTAATGCCTTCCAGCGAAATTCTGTATTTTCTCTTACCTCGAGCGATGTTTTATCATTGTGAGATTTTAATTGTACATTTATTCGATGATTCTGATTCGAACAAGAGAGCAAACAATTGGTACCAAATTTCAGCGATTCGTTCGTCCGTTCGGCCAACGAATGTTGATTAATATTCGATCGATACTTCTTTCCAATTAAACGTAATGTCCGTTATAACGCGTTGGCACTTTTCTTCGTGTCGTCGATTATTTTCGGCAGGCTGGTAGGACAGTTTCGCGTATTTATCGGCGATGATCGCGTTACACGATTCGGACGATTCGTTAATTATTTCGTTATTCACGGCCGGATTCTCTGTCCTTTTAGCATAATCAACGCAACGAGTAATCGCATTTTTATTAAACGGTCGTTTCGTAAATTCCATAGTACACGCAAAATGAAACACTTGATTCGCTAACGTCCGTGATTCAATTTAAAGAACCTATTTCTCGTTTTAGAGGATGCTCGGTATGGCAGAGAGTCCCACGAGAGTGTGCAACAAAATGCAGACTGGTTCCACTTATGTAGTCTCAAAGACCGTGCAAGCTTTTACGCGAGTCACCCTTAGTCTCTGCTCAAGAAGCATCGAATTTAATTTCACCGGTCATCTTTTAATCCCCCGTCGCGTCTCAAACCCCTAATTACTTTCTCGCGCCTTCAAGGATCTAGCGCGAAGATCTGCACATTTAAGTTAAAAAATACGTTCGTTATTTTCAAACCGAATCGAAAGGTGATTCGAACGTGCGAGATTTTTTATATCTTTAGAGCTTACGATGTATATATCTGGTCGTTCCATAAGTTACAATTCGAATGTTTCAATTTAAACGCGAAAAAGTTGAAATTATTTCATCTGATTGGACTTCCGCACGGGCGTATCCGAGTGATCGATACTTGGATATAATTAATTCCCACGAAAATATCTTTGGTAGCCATTATAGGCTTGCAAACGGTTAAACTCGCGTTCAAAAATTCCTACTCGAGTTTCCAGATTAATATTTCAACTTCGAAAAGTTGAAATTATATTTCCAGCATCCGTGGCAACGTGTCCGAACGATCGATCTTCGTATTTTCGTCGTTGCCAATTTGCCCCGTGAATGTCGAGCGTGTATCGCCAGGAAGGAGAGGCGACCTGCGAGCCGTGGAACAGCGAATAAATCGATTTCTTCCGGAGCTGGTAGCCGGTGGTGTGTTCGTCTCCGGCAGCGGAGCGTGTGTCATCCATCCGTTGCCTCGTTCTGCTTTTTCTCTCCCCGAGACGAAATAAGGCTCGAGGCGGCTCTTCTTCGGTCGAAACAACGTGTAGGAGGTGAAACACTCGCCCTGGTACCGCGACAGCGAGCTTCGTGGTAATTAGCATAATTCGCGAGGAAATACGAAAATTGCCTGGGACGGGTCGTCTAGGCGTCCTCGTGAATCGCGCGCTGAACTAGCGAAAAGCGAAGAATCGCTGGCGCGAGGTTGGTACGCGTGGCGCAAGCCAGGCCAGCAGGCCCTTCAAAGTTCATCTGCCGACTCGAAAACTCCGCTCCTCGTACAGCCGGATGAAATTTCTCCTTGCTTTTCCCCTTTTCGAGAATCCTTTCGACGGTTCCGTTACAGGGGAGCGGCGCTCTTTCTTTCTTTTCCCTTTTTTTTTTTCACCGCGTACCGCGCGTTGAGTATCGTCGCTTTTCATAATTAAGTATATAACTAAAGAGCAGAGGCTCGCCCCTATAATCAAAGGGAGATGATCCTTCGTTTTCGTCTTTCGATGCTTTCTCTCGCGGTATCCTGTCTGCTTCGTTCTTCGAATCGATCTTGAAAATGCCATCCGAAGAGAAAAGGGATCGTTAATGGATCATTGGAAGACTCATTGAGCGGGCGACTCGGTCGAATAATCAAATATCTTAGCCTGGTTTTATCGCTGGTGAATTTTCTCGTCAACGAAATAGCAAATAAATAAATAGGGGGGCGAATAAACGAGAACGAGGTCTCGAGATTATCTTCTATGACCTTTCCCGTTTTTCTTCGAGGTTATCGAAAGGAAAGACGGATCAGGATCTCATGAAAAACCGAAGAATTACGGAGAAAACCTTTCGCCGCTGGTTGATCATTGGAAAAATCGTTTCGCGAAAAATCGTTTCACTGGGAACTACACGAATAAAAGGAAAGTTGCAAGTCTCGAGATTAGAGTTTGAAAAACTCGATAATTTTCCGATGAAAGAAAGGAGTAAAATTTCAAAGGAAATTTCCACAATTTCAAACGTCCACGTTTATCGTTCCAGCGGAAGATTCTCGCGACAACGGTTGCTTCACGAATCTCCATTTCCACCGGGAAGGAACAAGGAAATCCAAGAACGAGTCCCTTTGCCCTCGTGGCTAAATCCGGACGAACGTCCCCCTTCTATTCAAAAGAACCAACGAGCTGTTCTTACGTTAAACAGCCGACAAACCTGGTGGCACGATAAAGAAAAGATTGGACGGGAAGCGGCTTCGATGACGGGGTCAGAGGTGACAAAGGTCTTGAGGGGCAAGAGATGCTAATGTGTCGGCCATTGCATTGGAATTATCGTTATTATGCCGAACGCTTGGCATAGGAAACGTCACTGTCGTTTTCAACGATTCGACGTTTGTCGGCAATAAAACAACGTAACAGGAATTGCAATAATTTAATCGCGAAATAAAACAGTTCCGATATAGCATAATAAAATTGATTGCAATTGAATTTCCAATTTCACTTTCAGAGGGAAATTCAAACGAGCGTCCCTTTGAGTTTTGTCGCGATCAAATGCGAAATTTAATTAGCCGCATAGGAGATACGGTAAATATTGAAAATCGGAAACCAAACCGGTCTATCCGGCAAATTATATTTCCAAGTATACGTTCGAAAACGGCTCGTTGATGGAAAATATCAAAAGCGATACGCGAGAACGAAAATAACTATGGCAAGATGATGCAACGAGTTCAACGAGCGACGATGCTAACCTGAGGACAGAGGAGTTTCACCGTTCGAATTAACGAAAACTTTCGCGACCCCTTTATTCGAAAGCTTGCCTCGTAGGATCTTTTTGTTTAAACTTTCTTCGCGCTGGTTCTTGCACCTGACCTGGTCCGCGAGAGGCTCGGCTTTCGTCGTTAATTTCGGACAGAAGCATCGCGAATATCCATTATGAACTTTCGCTAACGACTCGCCGTATTTTTTCTTTTCTCCAAGCAACTTCTGAAATATCACGTAGCCCCCACTGTAATCTCCCTCGTATCGCTACGAAACGATTGTTGCCGCTATCGTTATCATTACGGTAGTATTATCTGGTCCCAGTACTGTAAATCTTAGATGAACGATATATTGAAAGCGTTTCACAGAAATGTCTTACTGCCAGATACAGCGATTGTCCAACGCTATTTCGTTTGCACGAGTAACAGAAGAATAATGTTTAATATTACGTTTATAAATAAAGCAGCGATTTCTCGTTCTTTTCAAACTTTTCAAAATATTTATCATGCCATATATTTGTTCGATCTCTATTATCATTGAAATAAACTTTGCCATCGACATTCTTATAATTTGTTCTTCGTTTGTCTCTCTTTCCCTCCACGTGTTATCTTCTACGCACCAAAGCATGTGCTCCTTCCACGTGTAACTGAACAAACAAATAAACGAAAGATCGTTTCATAGAACGAAATCGTTTCCGAGCAACGTTTCTCCGTGCGGCTATTTTTTTCGAAACGTCAGCAGCTCGCTTTCGATTTGTATATTCATTTTCGTTCGCGGTGAACGTAAGTGAAATGCTAATTCCAGATTTAAAATTATAATTTCCTCCGGATGGTAATACGCAGTTTTACGGAGACGCTAAGCTTTCGCGTTTTATTTCTCCCTTTGAGCCACGTCGTCGCCCCCTTTTCGCTTCCTGAGCAGGCTGTCGGAACGCTTCTGTTTCCCGCTTTTGAAGCGTCGAATTAAAATTCTCGGCGACGATGCCGCCCGAAATTGGGATCGAGAGCTTCGGCGACGCGACCCCGGGAGATCGAGATTATCTCGGAAACTCGCCGCTTAGCTTCCTGACGCAAATTGTCGCATGATCTCCATGCGAACGCGAGGAGCACCACTTGCCGGGCGAAACTTTGTTTATTTGCCCGCCTCTCCGCCGATGCCTCGATATTATTATGCAAGCTGTTTACCGTTGGCGACGACGTCGACGTTCCAACGTAGCACGGGACACGTTACGCTTTTTCTCAGGTAAATTCCAAATCGTGATTGGCGTACCGCTTCGAAACCGTTTGGCGGATATATGTTTTAAAACGTTGCGTGTCCCGTTATGCAACGTAACAACGAGAGTAAAAGACTCTCTGATGGGGTGAGAGTTAAACAAAAAAAAAAAAAAAAAAAAAAAAAAAAAAAAAAAAAACAAAAAGAAGAAAGAAAAAAAGGAAAGAAACATAAATGCACAAAAGAGAACCGCGAAACCGCGCGCGCAAAAAAAAAAAAAATTGTACGAGCGAAAAATTGGGAGAGCGTTTTCATAGTCGCGTGAAATATTAAAGTTTCGATCATTCGTTCGGGTAACGTTCGCTCAAGCTCGCGTTGGCAAAGCTCGGATCCCATCGGCGGATTTTCTTTCCCTTCCTCTCCTTTTTTTTTTCTTTCTTTCTTTTTTCCTATCGATATTAAAAAAGCTGTCGGTCGCTGTGGCCTGTCAAGAATTTACCATTTTTTCCGCGAACGAACTTGGCTCGCGCGCCGGACGATTATTATGTTTCCCAAGTAAACAGTGATATTAGCTTGTCGGCGCATGCAAATATTGCTTTCCGCGGGAAGAAATGAGATTTTACGCGGAACTTTTTTAAAAGCCCCGAAATCACGAGGGAAAATTGAAACGGCGCACGCGGTGCAATTTATGCGTCACCTTCGGCCAACTTCTCATCGCCGATGGAAAAACGCCGAGAGATGATCGAACTCGCAGAGAGCCGCGGAAGCTCGCCAGGACTCTGCGCAAGATCACGGGCTTCTTAATAAGCGCCTTCGGTAGAAACACAATGGCGCTAATTGTTCGGATAGCAAGATCGAGTTGTTGGCGGTTGTTCGTCCCATCGTTCTGCTCTCCCCGCTTTAAAATCCATCGACGAGCGCGACTTTTAAATTCAGATTACCTTCCTAACTTTACGCTTTGTTCGTTATTCCGAGTGAAATTTTCGTCGCGTTAGATCCGCGTATCGTTCCTTCGCGTTCGGTGCTCGATTTACTTTACTGATAAATATTTATACGCGATTCGAGCGAGGCACCAAAACGCGCCAAAGACTTTCCGTAGAATTGAAGTTTCTCGAGTCTGCTTCAACGCCGGTTGTGGTCGTTGCGTGGTCGCATAAGTTGCTCGTTCTGTCCAAACGATTCGGCTATTACATATGCACATTCGACGCGACCAGACGTTTGTCCTTCTTGACCCTATCCTTGATTTTTCCAGGGCCGGATGTCTATGTTCTTGTTTTCGATAGACGCTCCTATCGTTGCGCATACGGTGACGTATACACAGTGGCATCGTTTCGACCGACGGTCTGAAAGCCACGATCAAGATTTCGAGAACTTGATTTCAATATCTTAACTGTTAAATGTATCGTTCCTTCGGTTTCATAATCGATCACGTTCTTACGATTTGCAAGGACGCGATCAATTTTTTATAATAATAAACGTCGGATATTATTTTACGGATATTAGCGATGGATTGATTTATACCACTACGATCTTCAGCTCTCCGACTATTCGAGTAACATGACTGCTAACGTAACTTTTGTTAGATTCGGAAAGGCGAAGAGAGCGATGGAGTTTCTCACGTACGTACGTAAATCACATCACGATCACAGAACGGACAGTTAATAAGGACGATTACCGGATATAATGTATAATAGCGCCGGTACAAAAGACAGTTGTTGAATTTGTGACTCTGGCGAAGCGTATGTTCGTTACGACAAATATCTCCTAACTTCTATCTCTACATCTGTGAATCCGTTTCGAACTTTACGAATTACTGATCGTGTCGTGCAGTTATACATTCGCGTAAGATGTCCCGTGAAACACGTGCTCGCGTAACATATTTCGCGCAGCTGTAATAAACGTTCGAGTACGTTCGTACCGTTTTCTAATTATCACGAATTAAAATCGAAGCCGAAGTGGCGAGTGGAATTTGATTTTCCACGTGAAATTTAATCGCGGCGCTATGGATTGCCGCGTCTACAGCCGGAGGCAGGCTCGTTGACGGAGAACGCAAATAAAAGAGTCGGTAAATAGGACATCGGCGTGTTTAATGGGTTAATAGGGTGACTTTTCTCCGGGGGGCATTATCTGTTTCCACTCGATTAAGAATTCAGCGGCGGTTCGCGCATGCAAATCCGCTCGATTTCCCGTTGGCCGTTTTTCCCTCGAAAAACGATCCTCCGCGCTCCACCCTGCAGCAATTAAACCGGCACGCATCCGAAGGAATTTTTCGGCAAACGGTTGAAGGATGGTAACGATGGAAAGGGAAGTTTGCGTGCCTAGGCGAACCTTCTGGGAATGACGGTTTACGTAAGGCTGGTTTAATTAAAATTGATGAAGCACGCTGGTAACCAGCCGGGAGAGAACTTTGTTACACCGACAGAGAAACAGGGGGTTGGTTCTTCGGCTCGTCGACTCGCGGGTAATTCGCGTTGACGTTGCAGTTGACAGTCGTCGGTCCGTAGGAACGAGTCCGATGACGAAGAGGAACACCGCGACCTGTATTATCCTAGGATACCGCTGTTCCAAGGATATCGCTGGGGTGGAAACGATCAAAAACCCAGACAGGGAGGATAGTGTTTGCACGTGCGATCTTTCGACGACTGGGACGATTTCGCGGTAATCGAGACCGGCGTGCCGTCACTTTGTCGTTGGCTGATAAAGGTTTTTGCTTTCTTGGCAGATTCGCCGTGGCCCTGTGGCGACGGTGTTAAGTAAACGGAAGCTGAAACGACGGTTAATGGATTCAGGAACACTCCTCGCTTCATTCGAGTATGCAAAGCGAGAGCAAGAGTAAACAGAAGCATTCCGGCGATAGCGCGATGATGAAAACGGTGGTCGACCTTAAACGATCAGACACACTTTGGCTAATCAAATTATTCGAACCGTCCACTCCCCTCTTTCGTATCTCCCTCTCTTTTTCTTTTTCTTTTTTCTTTTTTTCACGCAAAGGCCGCAGCAACTTCGGTAATTACCTTGCACTTGGGAAACTTTCCAGTTGAAAAAACTTTCGTCTTGACCTCCGATATCTTGAAACGTTCGATACGCTGTGACTCGCGCAACTATTTGGACACTTTGCAGAGAAGTTTTACTTTCATCGCGCTTGTCGTATGCAACAGTTTGGAACTACATTGGTCAAATTGGTAGTGATAACAACCGCGACAACGTAATACAAGTTCTGACACCTATCGCGAACGTGCGTCCGGTAGAAGATATTAGAACGCGATACGAACAGCCGCGTTAGGCGCGTGAAACGTTCAAAAGTTCCGATCAACTTCATCAATGCAACCGTCGAGGAAGATGGCAATTGCAAACGTCATTCTCTTAAATTTAAACTATCTTGCTGTAACAAAGAAATTCATAGAAATAAAGAAGATGTCAAATCTAAATCGCGTACGTACCAATGAAATGAAACGGATCCTCGGATGATCGCGATAGCTCTCGTTATAACGCTAATGAGATATTACACGAAATTATACGAATGTATCGAACAACGGTGTTGAAATATTTTCGCCAACCACTGTACCTGAACGCTCGAGTTACTCGAAAGACGACCAGAGAGGGATGAAAGTTGGAGCTACGGATGTCGACCGTTTCCAGAAGATTCTTTTACTAGGTGAACGTAATGTTCCCGCAAGGAGGAAGAAGGGGGAATGTTTCGCTAAAGGTGTTCGTTAATCGATAAATTGCCAGCGTTTCCACGAGCCGTAAAGAGTTTAATCTGATCGAAGGGAGTTCGAACGACGGCAGGGGTCGTCGAACGTTACGTACTCGCGTAACTGAGAACGAGTATAGACGCTTTGGATCCGACACAACTGAACGCTTTCTTTCCTATTCTTTCGAGCGATGATAAATTATCCGTCGCTTATGAGCCACATCTTTAAGCTGACGCTGCGCTATTTCTAAACATCGATGCTTATTTTCCGGCGGAGGCTTGTAACAATCGCTTTTCCGTTTTCTACGTCGGAATCCGATAGCAATCCGTCACGATATAATAGAGACCCGCAAGTGGGGTGAAAATTCTTTCTCGTCGTTTCCTTTCTCGTCGGGTGTACCCGATCCCCAGGAATGGAAGACCTGCATCATTCTCCGTATATACGCTACCTCTTAGTACGTTACCGGTACATTCAGTTCTGCTTTCGTTACGTATTTGTTAGGATTATAGCGATCACAGCGAAGAGTCGGCCATTCGACGGTCAAACTGGTCGACTCCGCTCTGTTCGAGTACACGTAGGGCGACAACGTTCGAGAAACCTATTTCCAGGAATTATTGATTTATAACAAAGAAACGGCAGGGACAACTGAAATTTCCAAGGTAACGTTGTAACGTTCGAATCTTCGAGTGGCTCGAGTCCAGGTTACGTCCGTAACGGCGAAAAACGTCGGACGCTGCAACTGCCTCTAACGAGTTTTCTTACGCGTCAGATCCCATATACGCGGTTCTAGGAAAGAAGGCGTTCGCTTACCCGCGGAAATTCGATAAAATTTCATCGGCGCGGAGCGCAAAATGGACCGCGGACGCGGAAAATCGATACGTAGGCTGGCCATCGAGCGATCGAGCGGTTCCCGTTGCCGGGAGGAGCGTGCACGTGTCGTTAGACCAGTGGTTCTCGATTGGAGCGCGTCCGGTAGCCTCCGTCGTATGACCCAGACGGCATAGAGACGGCCGAGGGAAGCGAGACAGAGATAATCGGTCGAGAGGGTGGAACGCTTTCGATCGGACGGTTCGCTTCCGCTTTCGATTCACTGCGGGACCCGATGAATACGGGATGCGTACGCGAGAGAGCACGAGGCAATCTCGATGCTAAGGTCAATGTTTTTGGGACGGTCGGAGTGGCAAGGGCGAAGCCGGCCAGAGAACGAGAGAGAAAATAAAGAGAGCGACTTGGACGGAAAGGGAGAACGCGAGAGAGGACAGAATAGAGAGAGCGGTTGCTATGGCGACCGTGAAGGGGAGGGGTTGGTTAAGGGGGAGGATGCGAGGAGAGACGAGGATAGACGGCTACAGAGAGAGGTGCGTAAACGTGTGACGAGAGAGACTGGGAAAACTATTACTCTCCTCTCTGACGGTCTTTCTCTGCCTCTCTCTCCCTTTTCTTTCTCTCTTCGGCGAGTTCTCGCTCCCGTTCTCTGGCTCGTTTCGTCCTTCGTCAGTCATCGGCCAGAGGGTTTGAAGCCGGAGTGATGTTAATTGCACTGCTACCGCCAGCAGGCAATATGTATTCGTGTACAGAGCGATGTGCCGTGCTCGTAAACGGCGACGTTCGAGCGAGCTCGTTCCTCTTTTGTTGGAAAGGGCGGAAAAGTAACGGCGTCGCCGCCGCCACCGTCACCACAGGCAAAGAGAGAGAGAGAGAGAAAGAGGGAGAGACGCGAACTTTGATAAAAGTGGGCTAACGTCGCCCACGTGCCGCTACTACGATTCTCTCTAGTCCTCTCCTCTCTTTCTCGCCCGCAAAACACACTCTTTATGTTATTTGCTCGTTTCGACTCGTCGTGACATTTGTCGCGTTCCATGGATCCCGTGTTTTGGATCACAGCACGTTCCTTTGCTCCGTGATGTTGGCCGCAGTCAGCCCTTTGATCGATAACGTCGTTCTTGGCTGCAAACGCGTCGACGCTAGGCATAGTAGTCTCCTTTATTGGTGACTACGCCTGCTCTAACACGAGCGAGAATCATCGATATTGCGGTACGTGATCTTGAAAGTGGTATATCGGCGATATAACGCTGGTCGAAATTACAAAGTCAATCTGCTCGGTCATTCTGTGGAACGTATCCAACTTATCTCGTTCTTATCTATCGCAACTGCCAACGCACTAATAATAGTCGTTCTTGTAAACACATTCCATACTTTACCCCTACCGTTTAAAAATACCGTTTGCCGTAATATCGAAACACCGAAGATGTCGAACTATGTCGAATTTGTCAACGATGAAACTAGATACTCGTTGTTGTATCTGGAATCCAACGCCTTGACGTAAGAGAATTTCGAACGTACGAACTACATAGTAGAGTCGGCTTTGAAGGGGATACCTTTTTTTTTTCGAAAGACGAATTAACTCGGGATAATCGTGGCAATTAATAACGAGCGAATTTTCAAGCGAAAAGAGGCGTGGCTACGAAGAACGCGTTAATCGGATAATTTCAGGAAGCCTGTGGGAAATGTCCAGCATCGCCACCCCGGGGATAGATTGTTAATTTCGCGTGAATGTTTTAATTAACCCTGCTTACAAGATGCGACCGGTATTAATGACACGAGGAAATAACGGCGGAATGAGCTTTCTGACAGAAGTGGGCTAACTTTACGGTATTAATATTACGTTGCCCTGCAGGATAGAACAGCGTGGAAAAAGTAATGGGCCCGCGGATACGACGAGGGTGCTGCGAGTTTTAATAGAGAGCGAAGGGAGTTTAATTGTAAAATTAAGGAAATCTGACAAACCTATCTTCCGGCGGGCGGACATCTTAGCCACCAAGACGAGTAAACAGAAAATTTTCTCTCGTTAAGAAACGTATCTAATATGTAAATTAACAACGCGACTTCTACTACCTGTCTAAATACGTTACACGCTTCTAATTACGTTTAAACAACGCGACGAAAACGAATAAGTATTTATATATTGTCTAAATTCCATGTACTTTTGAACGTTTAAATTTCCCATAAACGCATAAACAGCCGCGATCCAATTATCAGCGGTAAAGTTATCAAGGATAAAAATTAATTCCGATCGGCTCGAAACCTATATCCTGCAGCTGAATACGACTGGAAAACGTGAAAAAAGCTAGATCTCGAATTCGATTTGTATAAAGACTCGACGGTGGAAATTTCGAGCATGGACTTTGCACAATACGGCAAATGAGCAACAAGGTTACGCGTAAACGCGACGCATTCCCATTGGCGTTCGTAACAATCAAGACGAGCCATTGTTTCTGGGTGCCGGTTTAATAGCAGCAACGAAACCACTAATAAGCGCGTAAACACGCCCACGCGGACGACCGCAACGAACAGCAACGCGGGTGGATGCTTTTAATTCGACTCGAACGATATCCGGTGTGAGCGCGGTTGTCCAACCTGTCTCCTCGTCGTTTCAAATCCACGTACTCTATCAATCTGGTACACGGACGAATGTCGCGCGTTCCTCAAGGATTTTCTAACTTCCGCCGGGGGCTGGCTGACCTTAAAAGCGCGCAGGGTCGGAGGAATCGCGTGTGGCCCGATACAGGACGAGACAATTGTGCCCAATCTTTTCATTCGTTCGTAAATGAAACCGTCCCGGTGTGAAAGGCTCAACGTACCGAACGTAGATTAGACAGCGGCGCGATACTCGTGGACCTTGACAATTTTATTTGTCGCCTCGTTAGCTTCGATAATCTAGCTCGGCAAATCGACGATGGAATTTCAATCGTGATATTTTTTTATCACCTCGATTGGATCGCGTAAAATTCCGTCTTTGAACGTCGATGATGCGGCGAGATTCGCTATATAAACGTCGCATTATATTTTCTTTTGTCACCTGCACGAAGTAGGTCACTACCCACGCGAGTAGACGCCACGATTCTCTCAAGAATATTAACGCATCCGTTTCATCTTGCGTATTACGTTATATGACACGCAGTTGCCAGCATTAAACAGGCACACGGATTTTGTAAGCTTCTGTTTGCCAGATTATAAATTTGATTTATAACATCTATCTGCGCTGCTCTTCTCCATAGTTCGACGCGCTGTACGTCTAAATGGCTTTTAAAATGGCTTGTTAGTATATATCCACCCGCCGTCTGCTACCTCTTCTTTTTTTTTACTGACGTCGTCTGCGTACCCGGTCGTTTATGTTCGTGCAGTGTGTTTTAGATTTTTGTGTTTTAAAAAATCCTCGGAAATTCTCCACTGCCCTTCCAAGCTTGAACAATATCGTCCAACATTTTCCGATGCTAGACGTAATTCGTTTAAGCGAAGCGAGATTAAAAAGTGAGGAGTTGCTTAAAGTTACTGGTCGAAATCGACCCAGTATACGGATGAAGGGTTAGTGATCTTTTCTCTCGATTTAGTACACATGACCTCTTTCCGTTTTAGTTTGTCCTTATATATCTGCGTATTTCCGTGTTAATTTTCTATCTAGATTCTCAGATAATTGGCCGAAAACGACTTTGATCAAAAAAAAAAAAAAAAAAAAAAGGAAAAAGAAGAAAAGAAGAAAAGAAAAAGATATTTTTACACGAAGCGATATAAGATACTGTGACAATAGGTACGCGTAAACTGTATAAGCAGCTGTAATATTTGTCACGAGGGAATTTGGCACGTGGTCTAATTTCTAGATAAACGACTAACACGACACGCTGAGTAATCGTTGTGAGAATAATCGTTCGGTGAGAGTCACTGTACACGAAAACGAAACGCCAGTGATAGAATTCGCCTTTTATTGAATGGAATATAGGTTCGCGAGTTCGATAACGATGAAAGCGAATTTTTCCCGGGTGTCGGAGAGCGTGCAGAATTTTCCTGTCTCGTCTCTCGATAACTTTATCGCGAAAGATCTACATTAGAGGCAGGACAGCCTGGTGGATCTGGCGTGCATTCACGACAGCTCCGTAAGCTGGAATAAAAGCAAAAGAAACAAAAAGGGAGAGGAAAAGCAGCTGCTGTTCGGCCTGTTCCTTTTGTAGATTACTCGCGTGGTATCAGACACGTAGGAAATAAGATGTCGAGCGGCTGGCATGACGTCACCGGGGCCTTCTCACCCTCCCGCCAAGATCTCCACCATTTTTCTACCTTTTACACCATCGAGACCCTCGTACGTTCTGCTACCAGCCAACCGCTTCACGGACCGTACGAGGCGAAAGCTTACGTATTCGTGGCTCTCCTTCCAGTCTTGTGGACCAACGAGGACCGAGGAAAGCGCGTAACACGTTATATTACGAAGAGAAAACTGCTGGAAGAAATGGTAACTCGCTGGGTACCAAGTGCCACGTGGAGCTAAGACCTCTCTTGTGCGCGTACATATTTAGTAATAATAATATCCGGGGGAATAAATTTTATTCTCGCAATTTTTCAATTTTAATTCGACGATTTCGTTTCTGCGATTGTCAGAGTCGTTACTACTTGTACAAGACTATCGTACTTAGCGTGCTCGCTCGTTCGCTGGCTCGCTCAGACCATGCAATTAGTAAATACGATCGATTCGGTCAATAATTATCGTTGTACGTAAAAATTCCTGTGAAACTAGAAACTATATTAGACCAATCGCCCCGAAATACGAAAATTCCACGTCGTTGGAGACGCTATCGGTCGTGAAGATCGACGATCGTGTCGGCTCGTTCACTAATCTTCGACAATCGTGAGTACGAATAGCGGAGCGAGATATCTGCCGATGATCTAGACCCTTCGATAATCGAAGACGCGCGGGGAAAAAGAAGTGGCCAGATAGTTACAATCTGTCACGTAAAAGCGATTATGTATACGGAAAGGGATAAAACAAAGAGGGAGAGAGAAGGTGCAGAAGGAAGGAGGAAACACGAGGACGGAGTAAAGAAACAAAGATGCAAAGAGGATAAGAAGTCGACCCCAACATGGCCGTCGAACGATAACGGCCCGCTGATAAGAGTCTACCCTCTCTTCAACGCTTTAATATCTCTCCCGCGCCTGCCTTTTTAATTATCTCTCCAGTGATAATGGGCGGCCTCCGTGGCTCGAGCTTTCGGCTGATAAATGCGAAGAGAAGGAGAGAAGGAGAGAAAGGGAGAACAACAAGACGAAGAGGAACCGAGAAACGGAAGGGAAGAAGGAGCTGGTTGTAGAGAGAAGAAACGCACGCACGTAGATGGAGAAGGAAAATGGCGAGACGAACGACGCAAAGAAAAATTCTTCCGGGACACGATGCTGTGGTACGCGTGGCTCGCGATGCGTACGGCAGAAAATGAAATTCGCCGATGCGTTTCACAACTACCGGGACAACGAAGCTCGCCTGCCTCTGCTTTTTCATGCCTCGGTCGAAAGATCAAAGTTACGCGAGGAAATTTTTGTGAACGGGAAAGATGATTATCGGGGAAACTGCGGCAGTCCGAGTTGCGAAGCCAATCTGCCGGAAAAAAATAATCACCGAGAGCCCTCGGGAATTTACCGATCGGCGAGCTTTAATTCCATCTTGTCGCGAGTATCTCGTATCTAGATTCGACGTTAAAATTGAAAGACGGACGATCGGAGGAGAAAAGAGGGAGAAGACTAGAGGTAGGTACCCGTGAGCAGGATGACGAGACGTTACATAATCGAAGGGAGGTGGTAGCCTATCGGTGATTTATGATAAGGCGAGCGTCGATAGCAACGCCGCAATTTTATCGTCCTATCGTCGGCTATCGTACATTTGGAAACATTCGATATCTATCGGGCATGAGAGTGCCGTGGGAAAACCTTGCCTCGGAAAATTACCATGTATAGCCGCGCTCGCTTGGTAATTGATGTCCGCCTAACAATTACCATGCTCGTAATTCTCTCTTCTCCTCGGTGAACAAGGGCCATTTACGTTCGAAAAACAATTGCCCATGCCGCGATAAATTTTCGTCTGTAACCGGTCGTGCTTTAGAATTATGCCAATTCCTATGACAGCACGGAGGAGCCAGGAAATAATTGAAATCACAAATCGTCATGAGCGCGACGAGCGTAGGTACGGACCTGCGCTAATAAATTTCGAAAACAATTTCGTTGCGAGCAGTGAAAGAGGAAAGGATGGTGGCAGACGTCGCTCACGGAAGGGGTGGACGGGGAAGGGAAGGGAAAGACGGTGGGAGGGAAAACAATTTCGTCCCGAAATTTCCATAAAGGCGAAACGAAGGAAATCCGCGCCTGCAGTCACCGTTAATTTTTCATCAGGCCTGCACTTAACTGCAGCTTAATTTCGTGTCTCGCGAGGATGATCGCACCGTCGCATCGAGTTTATGCTAAAAGGACGACGAAAGGGGTGGATAGAAGAACGTTCGTCTCCGGGCTTAAAAGGTGTCGGGGCGACTTTTCGCCAAAGACCCCTGACTTTTCGAACCATTACTTTTTATTGGATCGTCCAGATCGGTCCCTTCTCCTTCGTTTCCAACCGTACGCTACACCTCTGCCGATGTTCTAGCCCTCTCCTTCGCTTTATCTCCGGCGATAAAGCGTTTTCGTTCTGCTCGTGTTCTTTTCCCGTTGTGTTGCTCGATCGCGCGAAATTCTCGATGAAAAGGTGCTTCAGCGGTATACTGCTGACGCGTCAAGGGAAAATGATCGAGATGACTGCGGCATACAGGCATTCAGGCGTGTACGAACCATCGACAGACTCGATGCATAAAGGAGAAGAGCTTTCGAATTTACGCGGATTTCTCTATAGCCAAAATTTGTCCCCCTTCCGAATATTCGATCGACGGAGTCGTTTATTTTTCGCGAACGCGATTAAAACGCCACCTTCCGCATACAATGTCGTGTTCGTAGAAAAATCCAATACTTTCGTAGCTGGGAAATATTAAATAACTATATCGTACGCCAGCAACTAACACATCCACGATGTCGATACAGAGTCACCGGTCGTAATAACGTCCATAGTTAAAACTTCGAGCGAAATTTTGCTCGCGAGCTACCGCGATTTTCCTACAGAACAGAAATTTTTCTCGAGAAATCTTTTGGACGTTTCGTTTAAAAGCCGGTTGCATAACGTCGTAGAAACTCTAACAAATATCTCAAAATCGTTTAGACCTTCCCAGCGTGCAGAAAACGGTAAAATAATTGCACGTGGATGTACAATACCCAGCCTGCTTACGAAGGGCTTGAAAATGTGTTTGCCCATGGAGGGTTAAGATTAGAACGAGCAACGTCGTTACGCGTGTAAATGTTCGTTCGCTGGCACCTAAATCATGGTTAATGGCCGAAACGCGGGTACAAAAGTTTACCGGAGCATTCGTAAATATGATCTGTCAGTAGGCTGGACAGCTGGTCGAATTTTCCTCGAGTCGTGAGCGACGCGGCGTACCTCCAGGCCTGCGATATTACCTGATAGGGGAGAGATACGCAGCTCGGAACGGCATGATCTGTCAATCAATCGCGGAGAAATCGCGAAAAAAAGTGAAAAGTGCATGTGACGCGACAGCCATGTTGCGATTTTTCCGCGCGCGCCACGAGAGGCATTATTTCCAGCATCGGTTTTGTGCTTTCCGGCCATTGAACTATTCCATCTACACCCCGTTCCCCCGATTCATCCCCTCTTAGCCGGTCTCGCCCAGTTCTACCTTTGTCGTTCACTATTTTTCGAATCTTTCTCTCTCTCTCTCTCTCTCTCGTCTTTCTTTCCTGCCTTTGAAAAAAGTCTCGCGAACCTAAAGTTTCCGAAAGAATCGTTGCAGCCTAACCCTGAAAGGGTCTATCGATTACGCGTTAATTAAACGAAAAGACAACAGTAGCTCGCTGCTCGACAAAAATCGACGATCTAAGGTCTAAACGGATCTAAACAGTATGCACAAGGAGTTAAGAAGTTTTGCCGTTTCCGATGACGAAGTTCAACGCGGCCTTTGCGCAGTTCTAACGGAGCTTTCGAGTTTCCGTTAATCGGTTGTTAGTTCACGGTTAATCGGTTCGTCGAAATTTTTGAACCCATAGATTTTGACGTCTAGTTGATCTGTCAGTCGCTTGTTAGTTTGGTTTATTTACTAATCATCCGCTTGATATCAGAGGTATCGAATAAAATGACATGTTCATCGCACGTGTCACTAACCTTGTAACTTATCGAAGATGAATCGACTGGAACAGGAAGAGCACTTGACAACAACCAGATGTTATTTCAGGCTAAGCTTCGCTCGATAGTGTTCACGAGAGAATAAACGACCGCTCGACCTTTTTCACCGGTCCTTCTAATCCAATTCCCCTGTGTTCGATTTTTAAGAGACCCTCCGATTTTACCATCTAGTCGAGTATCTGTCACAGGCAACGTCTCGCCTAATTGGTCAGCCTGTAAACGCTAACAGTCGCATTCCTTAAAATCGATCGTTTGCCGTCAACGTTTCTGGTTTCTTTCCACTTTCAACCACGTACTTCCGTCCATGTTCAAACTTACTCTGAAAAGATAGTCGTAACGGCGTTGAAGGAGATGCTGTCGCAATACGGTGCAAAGATATTAAAACAGAACCCGTAGTAGCCAGACGAAACACTCTCAGGGATAAGTGAAAATACGTCGATCAAATGCCGCAAAATGACAATTTTACGACCTAATATCGCGCAGGCTATGACTATATTCTAACCAAGCAAAGGGGAGCCAAGCAAAAGCGGCGTCGTCGTAGTAAACCGCAAGCCACGTAACGACACCATCGATAAAGACAAATCCTTGCTGCTTCGGAAACGATGAAGAGGTCGTCCACGCGAAGGTCAACGTCTACTGTTGGCCATTTATCACGAGGACGGAAGAAGATCGACGTAGCGCGACACCGTTCTCTCGAGAATCGCGAAAGACAATTCGCTTAATTGTTCCTTAGAGCGGCTGGTGTTCGCCTTTTGCCCCCAACAGTTGCTTCTTCTCCTTTGATCGAACAAGGGAACGCAAGAAAAAGGAGCTGAACAGTAAGAAGGGAAGGAAGCTGGAGGCAAAAGGAAAGCAAACTGAGAAACAGTGGAAGGCGCGCAACGCCGGAAATGGGCCATTAGTTTCGTGACGAGTATTCAACGCGACGGATTCTCGTCGCTCGGATGGAAATCCAACCGAATGGGTGCACATCGACCCGAGCTCGCGCTCCCTTTCTGCGCTCCCTTCTTCCCGAGAGAAACAGCTTCTCGCCCGGTCGCAAACGACGGCTGCACGTTTACGATAGTATTTACGTTACTGGAGCGAGGCCAGGGTGGGGTTATGATAAATTTCCCGTGTACAAACTAATTTCAGGAAGCATAAACCCTTCCCCCGTGCGTCGAACCAACGTTACGCCGAGGTGTAGGCAGAACCGTTTTGCCTGCAACAGCTAACGCAGAAGCTTTGATTCGCCGATTCAACCGAGAATTAATTTTATATCGCCCAACGTTTCACGGCAATTTCCAAGCTATCCCCGTTCGTGAATATTCGAACATCTGTTAATTTTTTACGCGTAGCTGACTGTTAGACGAACGACTACGTGTAATCGGTGAGAATTATGTGGAATTCGGAACACGCAGGAAATACGATTCCAAATGTTGTTTGCTTGTAACAGTTACGAGAAAATGATCCAGAAATTTCAATAACCACGGTCTTTTAATTCGAGAAACTTCGGTGTAAGAACGAATAAGAAGATGAACGTAACGAATAATCGACAAGTTTCGAACAAACGATCGTTTTAAAGTTTTTAATGAATTACTAACGACTTCTTCGATTTCTGTTAGTGTCTTAATACTCGTGAACGGCGGCGTACGTGTTAAGAACAAGCGTCGTCCCTTCTCACGTTTAAGCTACGAAATAAAAACGAATTTTTCAAGTTGATCTACTTTACGTTTTCTCTGTTTATCGTTGCGTTTCAACCGGTCCTGTTGCATTTTTCTATCGTTACCGTTGGTTTGCCTCTCTGTGGCTTTTCCTCTCTGTATCCCCGCAACCCTTCCGTTTCCGGTTGTTTTCCCGTCTGGTCGCGTCAGAGGGTAAACCTGTATCCGAAATGGGAAACCGTTGCCAGCCAGGCTGGCGAGGGGAATGACACTATGGCGAAGAGGAAGGAGGGAGCCGTTTTAAGATGGCAACCGCTTCAATTGTGCGAATTAACCTCTAACGAGAAATCTGGATTCCGGTGGAAAGTATAGTGGAATAGCGTGGCCCACGAGGAACATCCTAACCAGCTATTTTCTCAACTGCCTCTTAGCCGACGAAGGTGAAGTTCAATTAATTAAGAGGTGGCTCGATAACCGAGTACGTTTGCCTGGCATTTTCCTTGAATTATTTCGAAACGTAGCCCTCGAGTTTCACTCATACTCTATATGGCAATACGACATCATCTAACACGTAAGAAATATATGAAATACGAACTAAAGCGAAGCTCTTCGGAGTAACGTAAAATTTATGCCTGCGAATTGTTCGGAATCGCTTTCGAAAAATTTGCGATAGAGCGAGCGCGCTAGCGTTAGAATAAACAAATAACGTTAGAATAAATACGTGGATATCGCGATCGTGATCGAATTGAAGCCGGCGTTCGATACGCTATCAAATCGAAGATACGTCTATGATATAAGGATAGAGCAAAGGCGAAATTACATAACGCAAGAAGCGAGAAGGAACAGAATTGCAGATGATAGAATTCTTATATCGTTTGATCGCTGAACGTTGAGAAACACGATCTTGTTAATTCCTTGATACAAGTTGATTAATAGAGCATCGGATAGAATTGTCGATTTGTTGTTTGAATTAAATAATATTTTTTAACATTAGCTCAACTTTAGGAAACGATAATTTTCGAGGGTAAGTTGATGCGCTTTCTATAGCCTATCCTCGACGAGGCTGTTCCGATTAAACTGTTCTTTTGGTGCATCGCTTTCCCTCGTCGGATCAAAAGGTATTCTTGTCTTGCGGGATGGTACGAAAACTCTAAACAATAAGATGTACGAACTATATCGTACGAATTCTTCGAAGCGCAACGAGAAGCACGGAGTAGAACCAATTTCGATTCGTTACGCGATATCTTTCCTTCTACGAAAAGTACGGGTTCTTATCATTGACAGCTTGCAATTCGTAACGGAAAACACAAGGGGATAGGTAATGGCGCGCCATGCCACGTCGCGGAATCTAATACAAACGATGACATAATACCGCGAAAGGCAGTTGCACCGATAAAAGGACGGAAATATATCGTGTTTGCTGGCGACTAAAATACACCGAACAATTTATTCCATCGCTCTGTGATATCCTCTTACCGTGTCATCCATCGCGTAAGACATCCAAATTAGATTTGAAACTTCGATAAAAACGTCCAACGTGATATATCAATTTCGCACGGTTTTAAAGACGGTCGTATTAAAACCACCAAGTATACGATACTTTTTTTATCGTCGCCGACGCGCAAAGGAAAGTTCGATCAACCGCGAACACCCGTTTCCTCGAATATTTCACGAAAGCTGATTTCCCAGGACGATCGACCGACTGCGTACAATAATGTTTTACAACATCGCGGCTAGAGGCACGGATCGCTCGGGTTAAACTGAGAGATAATTGTCCGCTATCAGCTGACCCTTGTCGTCCATCCAGTCCCCTTCCAACGTCTGCCGCGCCTCAGCCACTTCTCTCTCACTCTGTCGGTTTCGATGCAACCAAGCTCGCCAAGTTAAACGCATGTTTGCCACTACAGCGATCGACAAAAGGCATTTTGTCGCGAGACTGCGACGGAGAGAGAGAGAGAGAGAGAGGATCGAGTTGACAGCCAGGGACAAACAGGTCTGCGCGCTAATCACGACGCGTGCAACTCACCAGATACGTGTACTAATATCGCGTTAATAAGGATCATTATGGCGCATAATCTCGATATATAGCACGGTGACAATAGTACGGAATATGTTGGAATACATCGATCCTATTGCGAGAGTAGAAATTAAGACAGGGAGAGAAATACATTTTCTGATGTTGGATGATTCGGTTAGCGAGCCGTAGTGCGTGAGTTTGCAACGATAAAGAGATAGCTCCAATAGGAAAACTGATTCGTGAAAAGGAAAAAAAAAAAAAGAAAACGGAATAGGTTACACGTTAAAAGTAGAATAATAGTTTTGGTTCGTTAGCGCGCCTTTCATCGTTGCGAGAGGGGATTATTTTACTTTACAAAAAAAAAAAATTCAAATCCAGCGGAATACGGATGATCGAACCGACGTTTGGGAAGTCACGATGATACGGCCGCGTCTCTGCCGTTTTCGAACTTGGCCGATTTTAATTTGAAATTCACGAAGGATCTATATAATGGTCGGTCGACTGACAGAAATTCCGATCGAAGGAAAACTCGATTTCTCGTACACGACACATCGGCTGTCTACTATATTCGAGCGAATTTTTCCGTTCGTTCCAATTATCGGCCGCGTCTAATGAGCGAGCGTCATCGGCAAAGCAACCGGAGGAATCGTCGAAAAAGCCATTGGCTATTGAAAAAAAAACCGATTTTTCTTCAAGGTTTTGTAACGGATCATCTGACGGTGTGCGGCTAATTCGACGCTTTTCGTTTCAATTAATTCCAGGCGCGTTTCACGTCCACTTTCCCCGGCCGGTCTTCCCGTGAAAATCACTTGGCGGGATTTGGGAACCGATAAAAAAGATAGGGAGAGAGTTTCTGTGCTTAGCGATGGTCATAAATTTAACGTCAACCCGGTTCGCTATCGTTTCCTCCTTTCTTTGGCCCGCGAATCGTGGCCGATCGACCGACAGTTTTTTACGATCTAAACCTAACCTAAACCGCGCCGGATAAAAAGCGTTCCTGATGTAAAGAGTTCTAAGTAAGTATCTATCTTCTTGCAAGCGCGTTCCCTGCTGGCTAGTACCGATCTGTTGGCTCATTGAAAAATCTGACGCTGAAAAATCGTCGACGAACGCTTGCTTGCTAATGGAAAACCGGTAGCTAGAGGATGATAAAGTTTCATCCCTTACGACGTACAACATCCCCCATTCTCGTTGCTAATTGACCGAAGGTTTATCGTACTTGAAACATCCAGCTTTTTCTCTATAGAATCAGAAATCGATTAAAGAAAGTTCCTTCGCGAATCTCTCCATTTGTCCTGCCATCTGGCTTCATACGCCATTCGTATCCGCGATACCGTTCGTCATTGGAAATGTTAATGGGTTGTTGCTCTCCAATTATATCCTCGTCTTACGTTTGCAAAGCCGGCGGAGGCGTGCTTAAAGAGGCGGATAATTTAAAAGCCGAGCAACGAAGGAACGAGGAAGCGGAGTTACATTGCGAGGAAAATTACGTTGATGGAAAATGCTTTGGGATTCCTTAAAGCGGAGTACATTCGAAAAATTAAAATCTTTCGCGGATCTTTGCCGTGTAATCAAACGATTAAAAATATTATCTTTGCCGGACGGAAGAACCGCGTTTCTAATCTAAAATTCTTCGCTCGTTTCGCGAACTCTGTAATGGCCTCTGAACGGAAACTTTTCCGTATATGCACGTTGTATGTATCGCGCAAAACATTTTTAAACGTTACCAACGCTAACGAGACACGACCGTCCTCGTTCGATTGGCAAAGTTTCCAACGATACTGGAGATCTGTGCAGAGGTTGCAAGACATTTACCGCGAACGTACGCAACGAACGCAAGACTCGTCTTATATATTCGCGAACGGTGTCTGCCAAGCGTCCGGATATTTTCGTAACCCGCTGTATACTCGAACTATTCCATAATCTCCCTACGTGCATAAGTATCATCGCGCCCTCCAAACATGTACAAATAATCGCAGCAGGTGAAAGAGGCGGAAGGAGGAGAAGGGGGCGAGACGATATCATTAGCGTTTCACGAGTTTGGTTTAAAAGAAAATAGTAACGACGCGCTGCAAGGGACGGAGCACTCGATCCACCGATTAATTCCAAGCTTTAGCTACATCGCCGACTAAATTGCCGTAGTCTCTCGCGGCGTCGTTTTTCGCGCTTCTCTTCTCCGTCTCCTCCCATCGGCCACCCTTGCCGCCCGCCGCGTTCCGAATATCGCGCGCGTACCTTTCTTTTTTTGCCGGATTTTGCCGGAGGATATCGACAGGAAACGACGAACAGGAAACGGAGCGAACGAAACGAGAGAAAGGAAAGGCTGTAAAAGGGAGTCGAAAAACGGGGGCGTAAGAGTGCAATGAGCACTGGCGAGAGGCAGTGGGTGGTGGTGGTGGTGGTGATGATGATGGTGGGGAGGGGAGAGGGGGAACGATGGAAAATGAGCGGAGAAAGGGTCGACGACGACGACGACGTCGACGACGACGACGACGACGACGACGACGACGGTGGCGGCGACGATGAGGTTTGCGCGTGTTGGTGCTGCGATACGGCGAAAGAGAGCAGCGAGAGAGCCGGCTCTTCGACTCGGTATTGGTGTGTCCGGGGGGAGGGTGGGGGTGGTATTGTCTCAGTGATTATTTATGGCGAATTTTAAGCCCCTAAGTGTGGCTGCTGTAATAATTAACAAAAGGCATTATGCCACGGAGAACGAACCGGCTTTTCCCTCTCCGTTACCCTAGCGCAGCGCTATTTATATACACGGTGGGACGCGAAGGTGGTTCCGGGGTTCGTTCGCTTCGTTCGTTCGTTCGCCAGGAGAGATAACACCTGGGACCCCGACACTCGATTGCCCAGGGCTCATTTACTAATGAGTACGTTCCTATAACGTGCACGAGAGTAATGCGACTACTTTTTCGTTTCTAGTTCGCTACGTACTGCGAGTTTGCGTGTGCCCGACACACACCGAGAGAGAGAGAGAGGCAGGCGAGTTTGCGACGCGCGCGAGCAGCTGTAGGGGTTGGATTCTCCGAGAGAGCAACAGAGGCGTCGCACTTCTGCAACGTATGCGTCTCCTGCACTCCTTTGGTCCGCGATTCGTCACGAAAGAAGAACGTAAGCCGGATGACTCCGCGCGGCCAACGGGTGGCCTATTCATCGGATGCCACTCGAGAGCGGAGACCCTTTTTTCTTTCGTATAAGCTTCCCTGACAACGAACAGACACGGACGACGCGGCCCTCTGTTACTGACAGTCTCGCGACTCAGAGATCAAGTTGTCATTATCCTAAATTCCGTGCGCGATGCTACTCAAATTTAATTGTCTCCGTGCTCTTAATTCTTTCGACAGTCTATGACCGTGTCAAGATTTTGGCAAACGTTTCGAGGTACGAACGACGGCGCAACACGGAACATACGTTGATGAAAATAGGCGTTAAGCAATACGAAATGAGACACGTGGTTCCATTAGCGGTGCCTTGCAACGTTAACGAGATTGATAATTGCACCGTCGAACCGTTAATTCGTCAAATTGATTTTAATCATAGGGACAGCCTGTTTTTTTCATTAGCCGTGTATATGGTGGCAACGATTCGAGACGGAGCGCGTGTCGATTAAGGAAGACGCGTTTCTTTCGTTACCATTACGCAGTTCGTACCTTCCCTTCTCAGTATCGTGGGTTATAGGTCGCCAACAACAGCCGGACACATGTAGGGGATTAATGGTTGAAATTTAGAACAGTTTAAGTGGTATACGGTGGCGTTTTAATTGACAGTCTGGTTAGGTCATCGCGGTTCTCTCGTATCGTCGTCGTAACACATGGACGAACGGGCGGACACGAACGCCAGAGATATAGAGAAGGTTTAACACCACGTGGGGAGCAACTTTATGGGAACCGGAGCATGCCAGGGGCGTGTGTGTATCCTCCCGATACGCGTCTCACACGCCGTTCCCTCTTTCCTTTTTCTACATCCCATTGAACGGTTCCACTCTCGCTCAAAATTCACCGAGCTGCCAGCCGATTTTCCGAAGATTGCTTTTTTAATGTATGCATTAAAAATGCTTCGTTATGCATACACCACCGAAACATGCCACGGTTTATTAGACGGTTTAACAGTGCCGCGAGGAATTTTCCTTTTTCGTTCGTGCTCGATAAATGCAGACGCATGCAACTATGGCTACGGTGGACGCGTTTGAAAATCGAAATGTACATCGCTCGTAAGAGTCTACGTACGAAGATCGTAGGAAGGAAGGACGACAAGTATATTTTTGCCGATTTGAACGTCGCTTTACGATGCAACCGGAGAATTTTAATACGACGCAATTATCGAAGACTAGAAGAATAGTCGCAAAGGATCGATAAACCGATCGCTACTTATCCAAATGTCCAATTCTATTTTTCGAAACCATCCAGCGTCCACCGATCGATCCTTTCGCGCACCAAATTAGTCACCGATATATTTACCGATGTAATCGTGACGTTATTTCCCGTTATCAAAGTACAAGAGAGATTTCAAAATCTTTTATATAACGCGTAGAACGCGAGTTCTACGGTAAGAGTTCAAACATTTTCGTCAGCCACTGTATACGAGCCTTCGTCCATTCTAATCATAATCTAACGCGCGAGTACGATAAACCAGAGACCGCGAGACCAATGTACAATCGATAGAGCAAAGATGCCAATTAAGGCGAGACGCGAATTAATCGTCGCTCCAATTAGACTGGTTGACGAAACGTACGTTACCTTGCCACCGGGATCCTACAGCTCTATCTTCTTGGAATCGGCAATCAATGTGGAAACCAGACGATCCGTCTGCGCGAACGCTCTTTATTTTTGAATTCGGTCAATTACGGGATAGGAGGCCAGAATCGAAGCTTATCTCGGGGCGCACTTGTATCGGTTTATCTCGTTTAACTCAACACAAACTCCTCCAATTAGGAAGGCCGAATCCCTGTTACACGATGGGCATCTGAACTGTTGCGCGGACGTACGAGAACTGAATCGAATCACGGACGAGCCCCCCCCCCTCCCTCCTCTGCAAACACCACCACTCAGGACGAGCACAGCCGAAATGCTCCGAAACTTATCGAGCGACATCGCGGAGACATCCGAGGCGATCTTCGTCGGTGACGTCTCAGGATGCATTCGATCACTCCCATCCCTTGGAAAAATCGTCTCGACACCCGTCGCTCGACTCACCCTTCCACGCGTCTTTCCCTTCTCTTCTCTTTCTGGCTATGGGATGGATGAAAAATTTGCGTTCGCCGAGAATACGAGCACCGAAAAATTGATCACGATGCCATATTTCATATTTTGAATTGTTGCGGCCGCGTTTGTACGGCGCGAGCCGCGAGATGGAAAAATTTCAATTCGATCGAGCCCGATTTAAATGAAATTCTTCCGATACCGAGTCGTTAGTCGTACGTGCAGCTCGGAATCGATACGCTTCGAATACTCGCTGGAATTAGGGGGTTTTTCATAATTTTCAATAGACGATCGATCAACGTACAGAGGGACCCGGTATTCCAATGTGGTTCTCGGTGAAATTCGCTCGTACGTCTTGAATTTTATCATCTCCAGATTCGTATAGGCAAGAGGGAAATTGGACGTGTACGTGGCTATGGATACAGCGGGGCCGTTCTCTGACGAATCAACGTTCCGACGAATACGACGGAACGACGAAATAAAATTCACTCGCCAAAGTATTTGCACGCTTGCCATCGAAAACTTTTATCTGCATATTGTACCTGTCGTATAAAACATTTTGAAACCTCGTTAACATTACCTCGGTCAAATGAAATCAATCCGAAGGATCTACGCGCGAGTTACGAAACATTGGCTGAGAAGGTGGATTCTTACGAGAGTAGCTGCTACGTCGCTCTACAGCTGTTTTTTTTTATTCGTGAGAGCAGGCTGCAAGCATAGAGCCTAACTGATGCAACGTGGTAGAAGAACGAATGCGTGTTATAGAGCAACTAATTGCGAGTTTGACGAACGAACGATCGCCAAGCGGGATAATAAATTCGGTACCTCTTCTCTTTCGAACGAGCTAAATTTATTTAGGGACAGGCGGCACAGCTGCTGGACAATCGCTCGGATCGCACGATCGGGAATTGTTAATTTCGCTCACGCATCCGGCCAAGCCGTGCTCACGATCGAAAACCTTCGATTCCAGTCACGCGAGAAACTCTCGTGCTTATTTCCAATTTAATGCCGACTTTGGTCTAATCAAGTCCAAGAACTCTGTTTAATACGCTTCTGCGCGACCACTCTCTTAAACCTGCGAGGAACGTCTCACGAATATCGTAGTATGTTAAAATTCGTATCGAACCATATACGCGATTCCATCGTCAACCAAAGATAAAGCGTTTCGTATTACTTTGCAATTTACTCTCGTACAGACAGAGTTAACCTCGGACGGTCGTTTAATCGGAGGATGAAAACTGTCGACGAAATTCCATCGCGAAATCATGGGCCGGCTGACGGACTTAATCATTCGTGAGTCACAACGACGACGAGGGAGACTGGTTGCGTGGCACGCTGGTAGATTCGTGTGCCGGTTGTTCGTAACGCGTCTCGTAGCTTCAAAGCTGCCTAGGGTCAAACGGGGTCATCGAGCAAGAGCAGCTCGTAGCAAATTCATTAGTCACCACAGAACAGACTGTTCGTCGTTCTACGAGCGAGTCGTCTCTCTGGTAGCTACGGTGTTGTACGGACACTGGTTCCGAAACGGGCGAGGAGACAGTTTCCGTTCGAATCAAAAGGAAACTAGTTCTTCGGCTAGGTAGGGGTTACTAGTCGATGCTTGGGATTTTCGAAGGGTTTTTTTGTCGGCCACCACACGATTCTCCTTTACTAACGGTCACGAGGACTGGTGGGTAGTACTACGAAAGAAAGACTCGCGTTTCTCGCGAGAGGAATTCCAACAGAGAGACTGTAAAAGGGGGAGAAGAGTTTCGTTAAAAAAAAAAAGAAAAAAGAATAGAAAGAAAAAAGAAGGAAAGAACCCGATGTAACCGAACGCGATATCGATATATAAATATATATATATATATATATATATATATATAGGTCGTTGGTTAGCAGGAAGCAGGTTTCGTTAAAATCCCGATACGTAAAGTAAACGAATGGAAAGGGGCGCGCAGAATGGTCAGAGTGTCCTAGAAACCTCGTTCCGTTGTGAGATACTTTCGCTAACGATCTAACCAGCCGCGTCGAACGGAATTATCATTAACCGCGGTACGCGACACGAGCGTAGAACTCGAACTGGATTATCAGCTTTTTCCCACGGAAAAGGGGGATGATACGGTAATAGCGGGCGTCTAATTACCAGAGGCGAGTCCTCGTAAGCTCTCGCGTCGAGGGAGAGGAACTGTCGCTCGTCGAGCCGTAACACTGGGGTCAGGGAGGAACATTGGAAAGAGAGAAACAGGTAAAAGGGAAGGGAAGAGTAGACGACGAGAGAAAGAGAGGGGGTGGTTGATGGTGCTGCTGCTGCTGGTTTGTGCCTCTGCCGTGGCGCATATGGAACTTAGACCCCTGAATGCTTGTGCCAGGCTCTCAGAGAGACAGAGAAAGAAAGAGACTCGCGCGGAAAGCTCGGCTCGGCTCGGCCTTTTGTGAAAGAGGGTCTTTTGTCGTGGCGACAAAGCCCGAAGAATATCCATCCTTCAAATGTGGAACAGCTGCCATCGAATGGCCCCGGCCGCCTTTTTTAGAGTCCCGTGCACACACCGCATGTACACGGTGCAATGTGTGTACAGGGCTTTAAGCGAGGAGAGACGAACAGAGACAGACGGACGGACGGACGAACGAACGGACGGGCGCAGAGGGGCCATCGAGCGAGAGGGAACAGCGGAGAAAAGTGGATAAGAGCGAGAGAAATGGGAGAGGAGAGGCGGCCGGAAAATACCGTGAAAGAGAGAAAAAGGAAAGAAAAGAGGGTGAAAAGGGGGATAGGATCCAAGGGACAGAGAAAGAGCGGACAACGATGTTTCGAAGTGGCGAGATTCGCTGCTGGTTTGTCTTTGAAGCGACCTATAGAGTACGCTTTCTGCGTACTTGAGGGCCTCGTCGTCGTTATCTTCATAGTCATCGTCATCTTCATCGTCGTCGTGGTCGTCGCGAGTGATGTATCCGCTTACACATCGACTAAAGAACAACCAGTCGCACCAACCGAACAAAAACGTCTACGAGGGCGCGTTAATGCGTTCCAAATGCATAACTGCGTGCGCGACGTTCCAACACAGCCACACCGCAAAATGGAATACGCGATAAAGCAATAACCGTGCGGTCGATTCGACGCCGAGCGTCGACACAACCTCGAGGGAAAGAGAGAAAGAGAGAAAGAGAGAAAGAGAGAAAGGGAGAACGATTTCAGAGACCGCGGTCATTAACGTTGCAATTGCATAATTCGCGGGATGCATTCGCGCTCTATCTCCTTTCCCACCTCGTGATTCTTAACACCAGGCAGAAAAATGGATGACATCGATGGCGACGCGTTCCATCGTCCACCGATTACCAAGCGGTTCGGTTTTCTCGCAGCGTTTCAGCTATCGGGGCGCGCTGACGTTCGTTCGATCGAGGTGTAAATCAGCCGTGCTAAAACCACCAGGCAACGGAAATAGAAAGTCATGTTACAGGGTCGAGATTTATAGGAGCGCAAGTTCGCTTTGATTTGAGGAAAATGCAGTTGGCACGAACCGCGTGGTCTGATCCGAGAATATCGTCGAGTAGCCTAGTAGCGTAGGAGGCGCGGTTATTCGAACTATGTATCCGCGAAACGGACTAACAAGATTTATCAAAACGTATTTTGACTTCGCGACTTCTATGCAACGTAATTTGTGTAACAAAGTTGTTTGAGAAAGCAACGATTCCGTTGCAAAATTGCTTGGCTTCGTATCGCGCGCGTCGGTATTTCGAAAGTGTCGCGGCTCGAAATAATTCACTCCTGTTAAAAGAACATCGAACCCCGTCAACGGAGGATCTCGATGGATAAAGACGAAACCGCCGCGACAATGTAACTCCGCCATTGTCTTCTATCTGCTCGATGCTTCACGCGCGTGATAAACAATTTCAACCATCGGATGGATTTTTCGTATTTTCGTGAAAAACTTGCCCGACTCGTGTTACTTTTAGAACACGCGTACGATACCTTGAAATGTTTACAGGCCCTGGCCACAGCGTCTCCACCTCCGAACGGAATATTAGCTTTACGATCCTCGGACGCCGACTAACGAGATAAGATGGCGTAAAAGTTTCCTCAAGTTCGAGTAATTAAAACCGGTCTTCGCTCACGTTCGGCGTGAAACACAATTAGAGGAGTAAACCTAAGGGGAGGCTGGGTGGAGGGCAGAGAGAACGGACGACGTCAGCAAAAGGTGCGAGAGAACGGATCAGACGCGAGGAGAATATATCCTTAACGAGCCGGTGCGAATAAGAGCAGCAGCATTCGAATAATGCGTTTTGGGAGCGTGTGCTCCGTTAGGTTTTGGAGGGGCGCATCGCTGAAATAGCGATTAAGTCGCGTGATTTTGGGCGGCTAGCTTAGCTGCAGTTCGTAACAAAGTTGAAGGAAAAGAGGAGTGGAGGGGGTGTGGGCGAAAGGCGGCGAAGGAGGTGGCGGAGGAGGCGGTCGTGGCTGCGGCGGGTAGACGTAGGAATCTGAGCGGCTGGTGGGAAGTTCCGAAACGCCGGATGGAAATGCCTCGGTCGGATTAGCCCCTACTGGCCGATTGTTCGCCCCGGTGTCGGCCGCCTAATGTGCACTGCACTCGTGCCACGAGGGGGATTTCCTGTCTGCGCGCGTTCCTACGCGCTGCCAGCTATATAATCCTGGCCTGCCCCTTCGGAATCGGCCGACGTTACGACCCTGCTGCACGTCCGAGAACGTGACCGTACAATTAAGCGGTCGACTCGAATGGAATTAGGTTCGGAAAGTAGGATGCGTTTAATGGGGGCCGATGATACGCGCCCCCGATGCCAACATCGCGCACGATTCTCTTCTTTTACCTTCGCGATATCCTTTTATTCCTTTTATTCCTTTATTCTGTTCCCTCTGTTGTACAGGGTGGTGCGTCTTAGCAATCGCGGTGCAAGAGAGCCGATATTATAAAGAGATATACAAGAGAGCGGAATATTGGGTCGAAAAGATGGGATAGAACTTTCGGCGACGTAAGATCTCATCTTGGAGGGAAAACAAATTTACAAGTAGAAGCAGGTATATATCGGTGGTAAAATTCTGCTTGAAGAACGGGATATGTCGCGAGTTTGTACGAGGCAGCGGTTTTAAGATTCGGTACGTCGTCGATTAATCGTACGTTAGAAAAATCGTCCTTCCGTTCGATCACGCGGGCTTGCAAATTTCATAGTAATATCAAAAAATAATCCCATTCCTTCTTCAAATATTTCGACTTTGCTCGCACCACGAATTTACACGCTGCATTATTAAGTTTTAAGCTCTGTGTTCGTGTTTGTTCGTCGCGTTCGTGAAACGACGCCTGGATGCATCGCGGTTCGTATTACTTCCAGTGTCTCCTTCTTCTCGCGGTGTAATTTTTCTGTACTAATGGAGTGTACGCTTTCACGAGAAGTAGTTTCGCTGTGATATATGTGCGCCGAGAAATTTCATGTTCGGAGAATTTTAAAACGTCGATAAGAAGGAAGGTATTTGTAGGATCGACACGTCATCGGGAAAAATATCGATGGTACGAGTCTGAAAGTGCCGCGGCGGGTGAACGAGACTGAACGTGACGCACTGGCCAAAGGAAACGACAAATTAACCGTGGCACGGTACCTTCATGATTTTCATTCTCTATCTCGTTGCTCGGAAATATCTCTCGTTGTCGCGTTATTAATTTATTATGTACATTGGTGTCAAGCAGGCGCCCAGAGAATATAGAGGGACGGAAGGAAAAATGTAATGGAACTGTGTCACTCGACGAAGGATTACTTTTCTCTAATTGCTGGATGCCTCGCATCGGGTCACGGTCAAAATTTCGCGACTCGTGCTAAAAATAGATAAAAGACGCGGAATCGATTATTTTCCTTTATACTTAACGGAGTAGATTTTAGCAATAAAAAAATACGATAATTCTATTCTTTCCCATCGTCGAATCGAATATAGATTCGTTAAACATTGAAAAGCGACGAAACACCGGCGAAACTAGTTGAACCGGCTTCTCGATAAAGCGAAAACCTGCGCGTAGGTTTAGAAATGTCAAGACGGCGGCGGCAAGGGTCCCTCGCGATTTCCAAGCACAATCACTCCCCGTCCTTCGTTTCCAAATTGCTGGTCCAATAATAATAATAATTAACGCATCGATCCCATCTATAAGACCTCTTACATCCGCCATCTACTCGGACCATCGTTTGTTTAAAAAAGAAGCAAAAAAGACAAAAAAAGAGAAGAGAAGAGAAGAGAAGAGAAGAAACGGCAAGAAAAAGAAGCGGAGAAACGGAAGGAAAAACTTTTCTTCGCCATACGGTTATGTATAGGTCGAGTGTTTTTCAGAGCCGTGGCCTCTCTCGAACACGCGGCGCATTTATTGCCGCGTTATATCGCGGTTTATTATAGCAGCTTCGGAGGTGGCAGCTTTATGATAGCTTAGCCCGCAGCGGTTCTCAATGATCCGCGAATTCCATCGGTCTGCATGCGCGCAGGCTGGCGTATTAGTCTCGCATAAACGGCCCATTATTATTCTATCGCGAGATAAATGCCGGTTTCTCTTCGAATGCGCGCGGTCAGGACACATTGTTGTGCAAAGCTCGGTAGCTTTTTCCAAGGCACCGAAACGGCTTCGCGACAATGCGACATCTTTGAATGGGTCCTGAATGCGACCGCGACGCGGCCGGTAATGGGCGAACTTTTTAATCGGGCAACAGAGATAGAAGGAGAGAGGGGGAGAGGGAGAGAGAGGAGAGAGTTTTTTTTAGCTTTCAATAAATCATAGGCGCACGTACGACTGTATTAAGGGTGGCGGTAGGTGAACGAAAAGAGTCGGGGGAAAAAGGGAACGAGGATGGCTAGACGAAAGCCCCTGGAGGCAGAGCCGGTTAAAATATCGACAAATTTCCGATGACTCTCCTCGCTCTACCCCCTTTTCTCTCACCCTCGAAAGAAATATCTCGCGAACTCGACGCGAGCATATTTCTCATTTTTCAAAAGCGACCGCTATTGACGGAGATTCACGGCGGAGATAATTTCACTGGCGTCGACGATTTTGATTTAGTGAATCGCGGTTTCACGCCACCGTGCGCCAGCCAAACCACGATTTATGCGCCTTCTAATCTCCCTGTTAATCCTTCCCGACCGAAAATGTAAAAATAAAAAAAGGAGAAAAAAAAAGAAAAACAGAAAAATGCGATCGACGGCATTTTCCAAATACGGTGATAATTTCAATGGCGCCGATAATTTTGATTTAGCGAATCGCGATTTCATACCTCCGCGTAACAATCAAACCGCGATTTATCCGTCTTTTACATTCTCTGTTGACGCTGTTCGACACCGTTTTGTTCGAAAAAATCCGATCGACGGGATTTTCCAAATGTACAGATAATTTCGCTAAAGTCGCGACTTCGATTCAGTGAATCGCGGCGTCGCGTTACCGCGTGCCAGCCAAACCGCCGTTTATTCGCCTCTTCTAATCTCACTGTTAATCGTTTTTCAGCGAAATTTCCGGCTAAATAAAAACCGATATCGACCGACAGAGTATTCCAAGTGTGCGACAATCTCAATTTCAACGAAACACACGGTGTAACGGAAAGCGAGTACGCTGGAAATACAATAGCAGACAACACATGGTGGGTTGTGTGTTGGATTGGTTGATTGCGTGGGTGGAGAACAGAACACGCGGAAGCGCCGAATTAGGAAGGTTAGGAAGTCGCTTTGCGGCTGAATGTTTGGCATTCTAATGAGGAAGGCGGCGTTTACACGCCTTATGCTTTGTTCACGCGACGCGCACGCTACGCGAGCACGATTGTTATCGCGCGGGATGCGTGTGGGCGACACGCGTTCACGTTCGCCGCGTCACGTGAATCGCTTCGTCGAATTTCCGATTGCTAATTCGTAGCCCGATAATCCTCAAATTCACCGGCATTTCGCCAGTGTTTCGCGGTAAATTAGCGGCTTCTGTCGTATCTTCGGAACGTTTAGTTTCGTATTTCGATTTAATAGAATCAGCGAATCTTCAACGTTCGAAAATCCAATCTTGAAACTCGCACAGAACGGCGATATTCTTTTACGAAACGTTACTACTAGTTCTCGAGATTACGACACAAAATATCGCGAATTCTCGCCAATTACGAGACAAATCTCTCCGTTTCGCCCGAACGTCGTTCGCAGTACACGCGAAAGATAAGTTGGACAAAATTGAAAGTTTCGCGGCTATCGAGCCGCTCTTAAATGCGCTCGTAATGTCCTTTGACGAAGGATAATTAAGAACGTGGAAAGAGAGAATCGACGGCCAATTCAGCAGTTGCGTCCTCTCTGAGAGTAGAGTTACTGCTGTCTCGATTTGGTCGCACGATCAACCCTGAGAGGGTCACGGTAACAAGTAGACAAACCTCGAAGAAGATCCGTTGTTTCAGCGCGCGCTCGATTACGTCGCACGGCGATATTTCACCGCGCTTCCGGTTCCACGGGCCCCTTCAGTTGGAGAGGTTATGAGAGACTTTATTCGGGGAAGAGGCGCAAGGGGAGCGAAACAGTGTCGGAGAGGAAAAGGGAAGACAGAGACAGAAACAAAGAGCCTTCGCTGGAGAATTAATTTCAATTGGATTACCGTGAATATTGTCAGCGCTTACGTCGAGGCGTCGCATTCCTCTCCGGAGGTTGCGCGTCGCTACGTGCAAAGTCACGACTCTTTCATCTTATAACGAACTGCCAGCGAATGAGCAATTATCGTTAAATGCCAAGTAATGCTCTTACAAGGCATCTCTCCTCAACTTTTTCCATCGGGTGTCGTTCTTCCTCTCGATTTCGCCGTCGACGATGCTCGCGCGACTCCACGATCACCCGAGTCAAACCAACCGTGAACGTTTCAATTTATACGAAAAGCGTTTCCCTCCGTGCACGAGACCGCGCTAAGTAATTTCGATAGCGCGCTTTAATTATTCGTCGACTTTCATACGCCGGCCGCGATACTCCTGCAGCACGTTCAATCGTATTTTCGCGGTCGAATGCCTCGAACAAACAGCCAACTTTCCCGCGATGTTCCGTCCATTAACGAACCGACCGCTGTTTGACTTTCGTTCCACGGAGCGGTGCAAATTTTTCGTCGCGAAAAATGGCAGGGAAAGTTAAAAAAGAAAAAAAGAGAGAGAGAAACACAGGGGAAGGAAAGAGATACTCTGCGCGGAAGCGGGATTAGTTTGAAATAATACACGGCGTGACCTAAATTTGTCGGCGACGTAACGGCTCGCGATATTTCCAGTGATGAATTTCAGACGCGCGAAATCCAGATTCGATACAACGGCGACATCTCGATAATATTCGATCGCGTTTCCCGCTCGTGACGGAGGAAAGAATAAGCGAAGGTTTCTTCTCGTTAGCTCGGCACAATGTCCATCGGCCTCGAAAGTCCGGAGCTGCTTCCGGAGGCGTTTCGACAATGAAGATGAACGCAGCTTCTTCTTTTCGCGTCTCAAAGCCAAAGGGCCAGAGCGACACGCTCGTCCGATACACAGGGGAAAAAGGAGAAGGAGAGAAAGAGGCCAGAAGGCCGATACAAGGCTCATTGTTGCCACGGCTGCGATCCCATTGTACCAGGAGTTTCGCCAAAGTTCGCCAATTTGCGTTTTCTTCTCGAATGCGACAAAGACGCGGCCGAAGAACCGTCACCGTCAGATAATATCTCCACGCTCGCCACCACCCCCTCTTTTTCAACCGTCGGCCCCCTTCCACGATATTTTCATCCCATTCGTGCCACTCTCCGCCCCTCTTGCACACTTTCGCCCATTCGCCCTCTGCTTTTCGACGCTGACGAGGATCGAGGATCTTTTTATGCGAATCCGTCGTCGCGTAAGGGGAGCTAAAAGGAAACTAAAGACGCTGCATGATAATAATAATCATCGCGCGTAATGACGATGATAAAGAGCACAATAATTGGTGGTGCGGCAGCGAGCGAGGAGAGCGGGCGCGCAACGGAACGAGAAGTTTCGACGTCGTTCTTTTTAATTATTTCCATCTTACCCCTCGCTCACCACCGTCCTCCCTACTTTCCCCTTCTTCTTTCCGCTTGCCGATTGTTCGCGGATTCGTCGAACGCCACACGAAACGCGTCATCCGGAACGCGCTTCTTCCTTTGCCTCTCGCCGTATTTTCCGCGCCCTTCGCAGTTCATTTCGTCATCCCATAAGCTGGAAAGCGTAGGCTCGTTCGACCGTTTCAGCCTGTTTCGTTGGCAAAGGAGACGGCGATGCCGCGGGCTGAGACGCAGAGCGCGACGCTGATGGAATCTGTCGCGAGCGACGAGGGAAACGCCGAGGCGAGGAGAGAGCTAGGCTAGGTCTCTCTGAAAGACTAAACGGCAAAGGACAAGAAAGAAAAAGAAAAAAAGGAGAGAAGAAAGAAGGAGAGGAAAGGCCGGAACAGGGAGACGAAAAGGTGGAAGCGGGTACTGGATGAGGGGGGCTGGGGGAAGAAGCAACCGAGTCGCGGAGGAGATCGAGGGACGTAGAAGAGCACGATAGAGAGAGGAGCCGACAGAGAGCTTCCTCCTCGTGCCTCCGGCGATCGCTAAGTTTCCCGGAAACGCGTCCTCCTGAGAGGATTTTCGACTCCTTTTAGCCTGATCGCGACGCAAGAGGCGTTTGGCGAGAAAAAAGAAGAAGAAAAAAAAGACAAGACCGAAATAGCGGTTGCGCGAGCACAAATTTTTCCGATAATCTCGCAAAGGGAATCTTTCTCTGTCCGTTATTTGCTTTACAATGCGTCGTTTTATGCGATATCCACGCGGGTCGTCGATAAGCATCGTGATTCCAATCTCGCGAATAAGCAACTAGTTGACGCGCGGCGAGACGAAACGCGCGAAGAAGAGACGAGCGACGCGAACGTCTACGTAGTGCACCTCGTCGCCGAGACGCGTTTAAGATTCATAAAAGAGCACGAGTCGAAAATCGATCAGCCCGTCGAGTCAATTTTCCAGTAACCCTGTAAACTCTTTCTCCCCTGTTCTTTAAAATAACTCGATCGATGAGATTCGGCGAGAGAGAAGGAAAACTTGATAAATTTCGTATTCACCGAGGCGAGAGGCGTGAAACGTATAGGATCAGGATGCCCCGTGGCCAACGACGAGCGCCCGTAAATACTCGAGATCGTTTGAATAAGATTCGAGAACGGTTCGAATCGAGTTTCCTTTTCTTCGATGAAAAGAGCGAAGGCCCTTCGCGCTCGTTAAAAAGTAAATTTTCACGCGGCAACGGCGCGGCCTATCCAGGTCACTTCCAATCTTTTCGTCGTTTCGGCGAATGTTTTTTTTTTTTTTTTTTGAAGAAAACGAAGAATCGTAGCGGTAGTAGAAGGAGACGGTGGTACGAAGAAGCTCGAAGAACGAAGAGAGACGAGACTCGAAGCTTTCACTCACAGCCAATGAGATAACGTTGCCGCGTACCGCGTGTTGGCAGCAGCGTCTTTCGGTTGGGTAGCGAAGAAATTGAATAAGACTTACGCAATTCGCAGCGATGGATGAAGCTGCGAAGCCGTAGAGATGTAAACGATGCCACCGTCTGCTGATCGCGTTGATGAAGAAGCCGGAGACATAATTGCGTTGCCAGTTCTTCGCTCTGATTGCACGTGGAATTTCTGAAACGACGAAAAATTGTCGATCACGTTGCTGACTTTCGAGATACAATTAGCGCTGCGACTATCGGCTGATTTTCAGCGCAACTTTCGCGCCAGGCGATTAGAACGGTCAAGACCAGTTTAACGAAATATCATTCGCGTTTGGCCAAAAGTTCGATAACTTCGAATGTTTGAAAAATACAAAGGTAGTAGCATTAACAGACGACACTCGTATGGCGTTAATTTCGATCGTTTCATCTTTTCTTTGAATTCTATTTCTTCCGAATCGAATAGTCAAGGTAGTAGGAAATGCGCGGAGGTGCAAGCAAAACGACGAGAGAAATCTTGGGGCAAGTTGATAGACCGTACGTCGAAAGTTGGCCTTTATAATGTTGCATCGAGTCTCAAAGTGGAGGCAGCAGTCTCGAGGTAGCATGTAACCGCATTGTTAAACTTCGCGCTATCGGCTACGCCTTCCGACTAGACTGGCTCGAATATTGCGGGAACTTACAAGAATGTACCACCTTGAACTTTATTTCGTCTCGCGATAGATAAACGGAATACCATAGAATTTTCCCATAAAAGTGTACAAACTATCAAACTACAAAGTACCATGGAGGAAGAACGAGATATACGTGTACACGGTAGAACTACGTTTATCCGAACTGACGTCGTCGCGATGCCCGATTTAGCGAACACGTTTCTCGACTTTTATTGTCCGATCGCAGGCCGCGTCACGTACCGCTAATACGAATAAAGGCTGTTTCGTTCGTCTTGGTATACGCAAATGTGGGCTTGGCGAAATCCAATTGTATGAAAATTGACTCCGACTGTACGAACGATAAACACCGAAGGAGTGAAAAACTAGCGAGCTTTTATTATCCGACTGATTCGGTTATTCGATACGTCTTGTTCCCCTACCGAGTCGAATAAACGCAGTTTTACGCAGGAACGTCATCCACTCGTCGAAATCGTCGGTCGTTACTTTTCTGCGTCGTTAACTACAGTGGAAAATCCTTTGGTGGATAAGAAGCCATAGAAAACGCGAGTCAACAACGGTCATCGTGGGCACGAAGGTACGAGGTTACTCGGATTAATTCATAACGATACGGTGGGAACGCGTATATATTTTTGCCTGAACGGTGACAAAGTGGCAAAGTGGATGAGGCTCGGCGTGCGGCACGTCGGTTGGCTTTAACCGTCAGTCGCGATACAAAGCTAGCTACGCGAGATTGTTGCCACGTGCAACAAAAAAATTTAATCGAGAGATTCAATTGCGGGGCATGTCCCGTCGCATCTGTAATTGGTTTTCCGTTGCTCCGTACGCCGCTTTAAAGACTCACCCTCGATTCCTCGACGTCGCTGCCAGCCACCCTATATATCTACGTACACCTATGCACTCGCGTGGATATCCCTCAAAGAACGCACACAGAGACAAACCCGTGCACACGTACCGTACTAACCCGGTGTATGCGGGTACGCGCGCGTGCGGATCCCCTTCCTACGAGCGTGTACATCCATCTCTGCTATCCGTACAAAGCGAAGGAAGCCGTATGTGCATTGAACATTGATTTTAAACGCAGGCCGTGCTACAAGACTGCCGTAAAAAAGGTTCGAGTCCGCCAGACTCTTCCAAGTTTCTGTTCCCATTCTAACGGAAAACTGGGAGCGCCAGGCGCGCAGACACGATCGATTGATACGGAGAAGATCCGAGACGTCTATCGGCTCCGGCTCGCATCAGCGACAAGTAGCTTCGTAGACAATGGCGTAGTTATGTGCATGCAGGCGCGCGCGCGTCACGCAGGCTTTCGATCGGAGGCGAGTGGATCCTAAAAGCAGTTGGTTGCTTCCGCGATACGCTTCGTTACGTCTCTCTCTCTCTCTCTCTCTCTCTCTCTCCTCTCTTTTTCCCTGTCTTCTTTTCTCTTCTTTTTTTCTTTATCCTGACCATTTTACGGATGCACGCGTGTAGCAGAATAACAGTTGCGTCCCGACGAATACCCGTCTCTGTACTTTACCAACGAAGGAGACGTTGGATTTCCTTTTTTTCTTTTTTTTTCTGTTTTGTAAAACGCCGTTTGTTCCACGGAATTCGCGACTTTCCTCTGGCGCGTAATTTTTCCCGGGGATTTAGTTTTTAAGGCGAGTCGAGGGGAATTAGAGAAACCTGGAACTGGCGTGGAAGAACGCGTACGTCACTGCGAGACCGTTCTCTTGGCGTTATCGAGCGCGACGCGGACGATCGTTTAACATTATTCTTGTTCGAACGAGAGGGAAGACGGCGAAGGCAGCACGCTCATACATAAATTCTTGATCGACTTCTTATTCCAGATCCGTTACGAGTGGAAAGAGCGAGTGAAAAATATATTTGCAGCGGAGGGAAATTTAATTGTGTATCGTGGGAGGAGGAGGATCACGGTTTTGGAACGGTTCCTCTTTGCAGCGGCGAGTATATTATTCAACGAGACGGCAGCATTTGACGGCAAAGAACGCGGCTCTACCTTCTTCACTTATTTAAAGGGTAAAAATATATCCGGCTCGGAACATTTCTCCAGACCTACATAATTTACCGGAGTTACTTTTCCAGAGCTACGAAACGCTGTGCACCATGGACGAGCGAGATTCCTCCCTGACATATTTCGTTCAGCAACTACTTACAAAACCGCCAGACACTTTTATACGTGGAAACGAGGTTATTTATCAAACGAATGTTCAACTTTTTCGCATCGACCAACGAACTAACGATCAGCTCGAGGCGTCAAACTTTTCGCTCTGGCTGAAATCTTTTTCACGAAACAGGTACATCCGTCGACTCGATTTTACTCGACTCGGTGACGCGCGCGCGACAAAATCGCTACATTGTCGTGTACACGTTCCTTCGACTATTTTCGACTATTTGAAGGGTCAAAAACCGAACATCCAAGTCGCTTATAGTCACGGAAGGTTCTTTGCGCGTGCTACGATAAATTCGGAAGACGATCGTCCCGCGGTGAACGAAACGGGGTTGAAGCCTGTGTGAATCTTGCGAATCAGTAAAGAGACTAAATTTAACCTACTTGATACTCTTTCCTCGTGAAACACTATTTTTAACGCGACGCTCTCTTTTCGCGTTACGTAATATCGTTGCTACATTTTAGTACGAAAAAGACTGAGCTTTATCCCGAGAGACAGCGAATTTGTCACCTTGCTGTAACACACGATAGTTTCTGACGAGCGGAATCCGAAAGATCCAGCGCGATACGCGTAAATTTTAGATCCGCGTAGCTTCTAAAATAATGGCCTATTTCCGGTTAAACGTGGAATTGGGTTTCTATTCGTCAAAAACTGTCACACGATGAAAAGATGGATGGGAAATTTCGCTGCGCCCCAGAACGAAGTTCAATCACGAAAAATCCTCCGTGTTGCAACTTCTCTCGCCTGCGTTATGAAGTTTTTATTTCATTTTAAACGACAAGTTACCACCTGACTTTTCGCACGATGGCAAAGTTAAGACAAGCGGGAGAGACGGCCGAGCGCAAATATTTCGCGATGTCCAACTACGTTCAATTTGGCGTAGCGCGTGCCGTACAAACGACGACGCCCTCTGTGCGTATGTGTGTGTGTGTGTGTGTGTCTGTGTCTACTTTCTCTGGTTATTTAAGGGGTCAAAATATATAACGTAGCCGGGACTCTTTCACCGCCACGTGCATACGCCGCTATGTGCAGATACGGCGCTCCAAAGTTATTTCGCGGGGGGCTACCGTCGTGTTCCCTATGTACATACAATTTCCCTATGTACCAGGAACGCGTCTACGCGTATGAGCTCGTGTGCGTGTGCGCTGCGTATCTATGCGAGGGGAGAAGCACACGGACGAGAACAGGAGATGGAGAAATATGCGACAGTGCCTAGAGAGAGAGGGAGATGCCCATAGAGATAGAGAGATAGAGAGATAGATAGATAGATAGATAGATAGATAGATAGATAGAGAGAGACAGAGAGAGGAAGATATGCAGAGTACGATCGGTACTATGTAGGAAGAGAAGCACAGAAGGGCCGGACTGAAGCAGGGGCGCGAAGGGGTACGAGCGTAATATCGGAACCCCAAACGGTAATCGATATCACATATATCTCGCCCGATGTATATTCAACCATCCTGCACGGTTTTCCGAAAGGAACCCCTTAATAAAACTACTTACGAAGGCCAGGACGTCTCGGTGATTCGGCCTCTCTTTCTACGTCTTCTTTCGTCCGCTCGTTTCTCGTTCGTTCGTATATTACGAATGGCTTAAGAAGAGATCCAAATGGTTCGGCTTTTACGACAGGAATACCGAGTCTACGCCCTTAGGTGCCGCGCGTTAAGCTTCGTCAGATATATTAAAACGCGTCTGAACGCGACCGTCTCGTTCTCTTGTGGGACGCGCGAGTTCTGTCGATCGATCATCAACCATCGCCATCGGATTCCTGGATCGTTTTGTAATCGGATTCCTGGATCGTTTTGTACTCGGATATCTTTGGAACGACTTGGCCGAAAATTATTCCACCAGCTGTCCACTTAATCGACGATCCGTGCGTCGAGAATTAAGGAAAGAAAAGGACGTGCACGTGGAAATTCAAACGGATACGGCGATTGTTCGGTTCGATCAGCGCTCTTGTAATTTCTCTATCGACAGGTTCGTCGTACGATAGCAAACGCTTCGACCGATCTTTCGGTTCTCCGTTACGATCGGCTCGACCACGCGAAAGTCAGCCGATGACGTATTTGCATACGTTGCGTCGTAACGCGGCAACGGTGTGAAAAATCCTTGAAATTTTCAGCGGCTGAGATTCGGTGGTTGACGAGAAAGTGCCGCGGGCAGGAAACGTTAACGAGTCGGCGATCGCGAGTCTAGGAAGCGGAGCATGGAAAGAAGGAATGAATATGAAATTAATAGTATTCCAGCAAGCGCAGTCTGGCGCAACTCCATGCATTTATATGCGCTCACCGGAAAGCTTTTGCTTTTCCCACCATTTTTTCCTCTCTCCGCGTCCCCCTCCACCGTTTTCTTTCCATTTTTCTCGCCCCTTCGTGTTTTCCACCATCTCTCTGCTCCCTTTACGCCGGTATATATTTTTGAGTGACTTTCTCACGCGTCTTGTCGCACAATTCCGGCCGTGTCGTATCAGCTCGACGACAATGGACAACGAGCAACGAAAGGTCGGCTGAAAGAGCACCAGCGTCAAGATATTGTTCTTCCGTTCTGCCAGTAACGTTCTTCCTTATAGCTGTCGCGTCGTGGAAATTGCCTCTCTCCTCCTGGATATTATTGCATCGTCTATTTGATCCGATACGCTTTTTAAATTCAACGACACTTTGACGGATTTATCGACGTTCCGACGCAGTACGCTCGGCGTTGCTCGCTGTCGCGCCCCCCCCCCTCTCTTTCTCTAAAAGGAAAAAAGAATTTATGCCATCTTTCCTTGTCCGTTCGATTTTCGATCCGTGAGAGTTCGTTAAAACGACCAATGCGACGTTTTCAAAGCGTACCGACATCGATCACCGGCAGTAACTGTATTTACAATAGCGACTGCGACCAATCGAGAAATCCTGCGCGATATCTTTTTTCTTTCATCTCTGCAAGACCGCCGTCTTGCAGTTACCTTTTAATCCCCGATTGGTATCCTATCGGACGAGTTATAGAAAACGTCGCCTGCCGCGGGAAAACATCGCTTAGCGCGAACGATGGAAACGGTTGAACGAGAACGATAAGCGAGACAGACGAGTGACCCGGATGCAGGTCTTTCCCCGGAGAAAGATGTGGCACGAGGTCGAAGAGCGCCGATAGTCAAGAATGGTCGATCGTAATTCAAAAGTGACTGGTTTCCGGTAGTTCGGACTGTCCGAAATCTCTATTAAACCAGCCCTCGGACCGTGAGCCGCAAGACACTATATGGTAATTAGCCGGAGAAACTTGCCAGGCGAATTGTAGCGGGCGCCAGGGCGAACTATGCCCGCATGCCCCTTGGGTACCAAATACCAGCACCGGGGAGGTGGGTTAGGTGGTGGCGACATTACTAAAATGTCAGAGAATGTCACCCATCTCATAATCTATGCCCCGCGTCCTCCTCCCTCGCCCTCGGCCTCTCTGCAACCGCTAACCTCGAGGTTCCACCGGCAGCAGGAGCCCTCGGTTTAGCCCACCTCCTCCTCGTGCAGCCTTGCTCGCTGCGGCCCCTCTGGAACTCGCTCCCTCTCTCTCCACCTTGACACACCAGCCATCCTCGACCCAAACTCTCCCCCCCCTCTCTCTGTCTCTCTCTCTCTCTATCTGCTCCTCTATACGTACACTTCGGCTGTCCCCGGCTTTCTCTCTTTCTCACGTCAGTAGCTCTCGGTGCAGCCGCATTCTCGCGAGAAATTAATTTGGCCCTATTAAAATGATCACTTCTGGATTTAAGTTACGATCTTCTCTATCCTCTGCCGGGTCTTTTCCTCTTCGTCCTCGGCCTCTCCCTCCGTCTGCCTGTGCCCGTCTCACTCTCTTTCTGTCCGTCTCCGTCTCGCGCCGTTCCTGCGTTCCATCAGGAGAATGGAGGGCGCAGAGTATATATCCCTCTCGGCTTTCTCGGTGTCATTCATCGTGCTAGCGGCTCCATGACGTTTCAGGAGCACGATTGCCGGTGGCTCGAGGGTGGCTCGAGGTGGTGACGCTGTTATACGAGCTAGAAGCTCTCTCGCACCACCCCGAGCCCGACACGAGAGGTTTTAGCTGCCGTATAAACGGAAGAGAGCGCATTCGTCGGCTGATGCGCGGATAAAGGTCGCCCGGTATAAGCTGCGAAGTGTATAACCGCGAAACCGTCGGCTGCGTGAAATAAAGGATAATATACGGCGACTGCGTTCGTGAATCGTCGTCCTTTCCCGCGGGCTAATTGTGACTGAACGCGAGTTTTCGCGATTCTCTTCGATGATAATCAGGAAGGATTCCTTTCGAAAACGGGACGAGGCAGCTTCCGCGCTTAGAATTTTGTCGAGGCTCTGGCGGCGAACTTCTATCTGCGGCGAATGCTAACGTCGGAATTGCCAGGTCGTCTTTTAACGCGCGATTTAAATTCACAGACCGGACTGGTTCGACAAAACGATTGGAAAAGTTGCTTTCAATTAGTAATTCATCGTTAATTTATACGCTTTGCCACGGCTCGTATAACGTTATTGAAAGTCGACCAAAATATTCATAAATGGTGGCAACGGTTCTATTGTACGGTCGTATCAGAGAAATTCAGAAGGGAGAAGCAACGTTAATGGAGGTAAAATGTGTGACCAGTTTTGTCGAGACGCGCGATCAGATTAAAAATTGTTCAACACCTCGGCTGTTAATTTCTAACGTGACACGGGATTTATAAATTACCCTGGCATCGATATGTACTTACTCGTGTGGCGCGTACACGAGCCACCGCCTCCAGGGACGCTTGCGCAGCTGCTATATGCATAGTGGTTGAATAAGTAATAAAATATGTCGTCCACGCTCTTGGGATGCTGAGCGTGACCACGCGTAATATTACTACGCGGCCAGCACGGTTTTCCCGTTGACGAGAAAACAATTTCCTTTGCCGCTTTTGAAAATGGTCAAGCGCGAACGCCAACCGGAATAAATGCGCCTCTCCTGCGAATACAGATTAAATTTCCAGCTACGAAATTCGCCTCGAATTTGCTGCTCTTGTTGCTTGTACCTCGGTTATTCTATTAATAGGTTCGCGCAGAGCGTCCGCTTACGATGCTAACATCTTTTCCTTTTCTTTGGACGTCGAACGCATTAACCGATACGGTGGTGAACGGTCGCGTGAAAAATGCTTCAGAAACGACAAACGTAAGCAGCTAGAATTACGGTACGTTAGTACGCTTTTTTAAACGATACGTATCGACTTGGAGAAAGCACGCTGCTCTATAAATATACGAAATATGCGTCCCAGAGGTCGGCGCCATACCGTCTGCGAATTTTATCGCGGCCACAGCGGTAATCTGACTTATGGTAGTCCACCTAAAAGCTTCGAGGCACATTTTTTAACTATGTTTGAACTACAGCACCATTTTTTTTTTTTTTTTTTACCATTTTATCACTGTAGCGGTGTTCGTGACTGGACCGTGGATGTTTATGCGTTTATGGAAAATTCAAAGTCGCGTAAACGTGCAACAGAGTGCGCGCAAAACATGAAAATATCTACTAGATCGTATACGAAAGATATATGAACTATCGGAGAGTGCAACATTTACCGGATAAAGCACGTCTTTACGCATACAGTTGCGCGTCGTATCTTTCTTTCTTTCTTGTCGTTATGAGAAACAGGAATTTGCGTAAATGTTTAGCTACGTGGAGCGTGCGAGATTCAATTTGACGACAGAGAAATACACTTTCACGGGGTTGGTACCACGAGATTAGGCATGGTACGGTGGCTGTTCTTGGACTATTTTATTCGGAAACGTTCGAAGGTACTCTTGGAGGATCGTTTGGCGAGAAAAATGCTGGCCGGCGGCGATAATAGCAGGTTCGAGTTTCTGTTATCGGCGCGTGCGATCGTCGTAACAGGCGAGGGCAGTAATTGGTTGGGTGCTAGCGTGCCGCATTGTGGGCGGGGTGCTGCGATATGCTTTCTAATATTTGCACACTTTGATTGGAGTTTGCCCAGACGGCCCTCAAATTAATTACACGCTTTTTCACGTGTCCCGCATTCGACACGATCCTATCCCAATGACAATTCGCAAAAACGACGAACCTTCCATCATTCGAATTCCATTTCAACCGTTCGATACTGTCATTTATTGCTGCAAATAAATAATCGATCGCTAAAGAGTTAAATTTATCTTCTTTGATTCTTCGCTGGACGACGGACAATTTAGGAGGAAAGCAACGGTCGTTTCTTTGCCCGTCTCGCGAAACTATTACCCCGATACGCTATTTTTCAAGGGAAAGACAGTGAAATGGATTCGACGTGTTCAGCCGTGGCGTTACGTCTAATTTCTCGGTAACCAACGAATTTCCCGTAGCCAATTACACCTATCGTTTCCCAGAGACAGAGACAGAGAGGAAAAGAGAGAGGAAAAGAGAGAGAGAGAGAGAGAGAGAGAAGAGGAAGAAAAAGAACACCACTTTTATCCGTTATTCAATAAACACGGTGCTCCTTCAAAGGTATCTTTTCAATTATCAATGCCAATCGAGGCAAGACAGCGGAAAGAGGCAAGGATTTCAGTGCCGTCATCGAGAATCGCTTTTGATCAGCGGGGAGGCATCGCTGATCCGATTCAAATAATTAAGTCTGCAACGTGGATCGTTAGTAGCTCATCGAACAAGTAACCGGGACGGATGCTCGGCGATCCTACGCCACTGCGCTCATTAACATCCAATGAAATTCCATCAAAGACGACGATGACGTCGATGGTCCGCGTTCTATATCTTACGACGCTTTTGTCTAGTCTCGCGAGGGACGCGTTAGAATCGCCTGGTCCGCTTTGAAAACCGTAACTTGTACGTACGTGTCGCTGCTTTGGTCTAATAGCGGCGCAACTGGAAAAATGTCAACTTTAGGGAGGAGGAATTTTCAAATTTAGAAAGGGACGATGGCGAGTTACTTGAACGCGACGTATTACAAGGCTGACGAAACGCGGAACATGCCTATTCCATTATTCGCGAAAGCAGTACAACCTTGCTAAGGCAGGCTGATAACGATATAAGTAACAATTTTGCCCTCTGTCGCGAAACTGATGGAATTACATGCGTACCCGTTTTTCAGGATAAAAATAGAAACATAAGGCAGACCTGCTCCTAGTTGGTTGGTTTTCCGTTTCCCTTTCGGGTCGTTCGCCAAAGATGGCGTTTTTTTGATGAGAGGAAATTTGACATTTTTCGAGTTGTCTTAATCGCTATCGAACCGAACCAGCGACACAGAGTTTCAAGTTTGACCAGTGTAATTACGTATTACGTACGTAATATATCCGTGAAAAAGGGGGAAAAAAGGGAAAAAAACGAAGAAAGAGAAACGAAAATCCACTACAAAATACACGTGAAATTCGGCACGATTTTCTTCCGACGGATGTATCGTCGAAAGGGTTAGCGCAGGTCGTGTAACCATCGTGCGCTGGCTTCGTGGAAACTCGCGGCGAATAGAATTAATTAAAATTTGTCGGTATGTGTAACCAGACCGCCGCCTTCTCGCCGCGAGAGATATTCTCTTTCCGCGAGATTTCGACGGTAATAATCGCTAATTACGCGGTATCGACGTCTCGCTAATTAACCCAGGGACCCAGGCTTTAATTAACCGCGCGTGCCTTGTCAGACTCGGTCGCGGAAACGGAAACCTTCTCTCGGCGAAATGTCGTTGGCTCGTTCGCGAAAGAGCTTCGCGCGGAAGAGGTGAAAATGTACAAGATCTCGCCGAATGTAATTCCGCGCGCAGACCCCTGACCATCGAATTAAGACCACGCGCAGAAACGTACTTCTAAGTAGAACGTGTCACACGTACTCGTACTGCGTCGGACAAAGGGCAAATTATTTTCGATTATACAAACTATCGCGTTAAATACAGTGGCTCAGAAAAGCATTCTAGCTCTCGCAGAAACGAGTCTCTCCGTGTGTTCCTCCTCTCTCTTCTTTTACTTTCTTCTAACTCGTGACCGTCAGTCTAGGTAACGAATAGACCGGACGACGCTAATACCGTTCACTTGTAAATTGTACTTGGAAAGTTGTATTCGAGCGATTCTCGTGGCAACGGATTACATTGGCAAAAGCCGGAAGGAATCTGAAAATGTTAAATTTACACCTTCGTCCAAATGACTTAAGAAAATGATACCTACGATTGCCAGAGCTTTCATTCGCTTACTAGACGTGGTAACGCGTTCTTTACTTTGGATATCTTACATATTTCTTGACATCGCGCGCATACGGTAAATTTTTCATCGTTGAGTTTGCCATAGACGCGGTAAGGATCTGTTGGCTCAGCAAGCTCAGTGTAAGAAGTTTCGGATACCGCGTACGCTGTCTGAAGTGACGTATAGAGTCGAAACTATAGGTCTGAACCGCGGGCCAAATTAAGACTGTCCTTAATGCGGGCTGAGATTGTCCTTAATCAAGCGAAACCGGGCCAGTGCAATTGGAAATACGTGTTAACGAGACGTTTCCATTAGCGCGATTCGCCGACATTAAAATGAACTTCGGATAGATATAAGTCAATATTAATTAACGAGCATGATAACGCCTGGTCGTCTCGAGGGACGCGAAACGCTGGGATATTAAACGCAACAACGTCGACAATGACGCAAAGAAGGGAATATTTGCTACATCGTGCGAGTAACGTGTCACTGCGCTGTCATTTCCAGCGTATGAAGAAGAGCTTGCGTATCGCGCGTTCAGAAAACAATCGCGGAAGGTTGTTCGCGTTTCAATGGTATAGCTGGACCCTGCGTCTTGTCTTAATGATAACGGTAGCGAAGCTCGCGACGTTCGTACGGTCCGATATTTTCCTCTTTGATCCGTTAGTCCCGTTCGACGAGCATATACGCGTCGAACGGAAACTTTATTTCGGCGCGTTTGCTCGAACTTAGTTACGCGCTTCGTGACCCAACCCCTCGAGAGATTTCTAGAAATAAATTTCGCGGTTAACTGGTTAAGCGAGAGCAGTAAATCGGACTTGACGATTCTCGGCAGATGCGTTCCAAAGAAATTAGCAGAGAGGCTCTGCTGTTCGTTGCGACTCCATGGATACGTTAAAAATATACACTTGCGACAAATCGGGCTTGAATCGACCTGGCATCGCGAATATCTCGGCTTTCTTTCCTCGAGGATCTATCGCGAAAGGAAAAGCTGCTTATCACACGTCGAAGACTCTTGGCTGGATGGCTGGAGCGTAGGCTTCGACAGATGCACGCACAATGGGCCACATTCTGTGGAAGAATCACGAGTCGGGGCAACGGCAGCGTCTCTGATTCAGGGGGTGATCGAAAATCTGTAGAGCAGCTGAGGTTCCTCGATTATCGGCTTTCTGAATCGTCATTTTTTATTGCGGCGTTTGTGTGCGCGCGTTCAAAGGGACATCCTGTCGCGTGAAATGAGAAAGAAACGCTGCGAACAGGGGAGAGGGCGCGCTTGCAGGAAGAATGAAAAAGAAATTAAAGAGTCTTTGGTATCGAGAAAGTTGCCTGCTCGAAGAATTTAAGGTGGTGGCGACAGCGAAGGAGGAAGAAGCGAGGGGAACAGGCCGGCAGAGGCGAGAACAAAGTGAAGGAGAACGAAACGAGAAAGCGAAGCAAACACAGAGATATCGAGATTGTAAGGCGGCGAGAGAAGGAAAGGATGGAAAGAGGAGGCTCGATTTTCCCAGGACTGGAAAAATATTTGCACGCTTCTCCACCCGTGCCATCTTTCTCTCCTTTTCTTTCCACTTGCCGACTGGCAGCGCCGCGACGTTTCCTCGTCTCTTCGGTATCGGCTATTCCGTCTCCATATTCCGAAGTTTCCACGGTCTGCAACGACTTTCGCGCCCGTGCCACTGCTTTTTTCTCTCCCCTCTCTCACCCTCTCTTTTTTCCACTCTCGCTTTATTTCTACCTCTCTCTCTCTCTCTCTCTCTCTCTCTCTGTTCGTTCGTTGGCGTTCTGGCCAACGTGCATCGGGAAATATGAATCCTTCGTCCCGTCTGCATTGTCTGGGACCTGTGTTTGCCACCGCCACACACAGGCGAAAACCTGTTCGGACGTTGGAAAGCGCGCACGCGTGTGCGTGCGTGCGGCTGTGTTTGCTCGCAGGTGGTGACAAAGATCGATCGTGGCTGGCTTGGTGCACGTTGGGATGAAAAAACCGAGAGACCCAGGGACAGAGGCAAGCACGCGTCAGGGGTGGAGGATGGTCAAACGGACGCGTTGTCCGACCAAACGATGATATACCACGGCTACGTTCGAAATTTTCACAATTAACGTCGCGTATCTGCCGGCGTGAAACACGGATATTCAAACCGCCATCGCCTGGTCGCCAGCGACTGTACTACGACAGGGAAAGATGATGAATGAAGCCCCGACGTTTGCCAGAGAATAAAGTCGGCACGCAGCTGCGACTAGGTTGGAGTTTAGTCCAACCGACACCGTTAACTCGTTACCACCCATTCGTCCGACTAACTCCAAGAATTGAGTTCCGCGGTGTTAGCTGCCTAACTGTTCGCAGACTCGTCGCTCGCCTGAGATCTCGTCGGGATTCACGATCGAGCGTAACCAACTGCGAGCGAATTATTAAACCGTTTCACGCTACGAACTGTCAGGGGCCAAGTTGCACGCTTCTCGACCGAGAAGATTTGTACACCGTGTCGAAAAATCGTTGTAAATAGTTTCTGGTACGTGCGTAGTAACTGCGCAAGCAAAGTTCGGTGTCTGGCCTCGTTAGAAACGAGACGGCATTTGTTCGCGACAGCAGCATCCAGTCGGCGAATTTACGCTTCCACCTCGGCCGAGAGAGCGAAGAAGGCACACGAACGAAATCTCTACGCGGAACGATCGTATATATACAGACGGTGCTCGATAATAACTCGAAACGACAGACTCGGATAGGAGAGTCGCTCGTTGGCATCGAGCGTACCGTCGTGGTTGATCCGACGAACGTGTTTAGAACGCGTCGTCGAAATCCCCGAGGCGAGCAAGCACGGCGGAACGCCTTCACAGGCCGAACATACTTCCACTTCTTCAACTTGTTCCTCTCAACTCGTCACATTGTGCCCGCGTGAGGCGAGTCTCGCGTTCTGTTGTGTCCGTAAAACAGCCACTTTTCTCGCTGCTACTCCCGAAGGACCCTCGAGTTTTCATTGTTCGATTTCGAAGTACTATTCTCTCTCTCTCTCTTTCTCTCTCTCTCTCTCCTCGCCTCTTCTTTCCCTCCGATCCTTCCCATTTTTATACTTTCTTACGCGACCACGGTGTACAGACGGTACAGCGAGTGAACGGACGCGGTCGACTATCGATTCGTCCAAGACGAAGGAGACAGGAGAGAACGTCTTAACGAGTACCACGCGTTTTCTTCTTATTCGCGGAACTCGATCGTTCGTTTGACACGTGCCAGTTATCCTTCAAAGTCTCGATGAACAGGCTATCGGGATATTAGCGGATCAAGCGCGGTGTTCGCGCACAGATTCAACTTCGGTTTCCCTCTATTCAACTTTTTCCCCTATTGGAACATTTGTACGACGAGAGCAACCACGATGGTTCCGGCTACTAGCGGCTGCTTTATTATTGCGTTGCACCTGGTTTTGTTCGCTGTCGCGGGTTGCTCGAAATCTCGGGATAAAGGGAAAATCGCGCTTGACTCGCGAAAGCTGCTCTATGGCGGAAAAACTGGCATCATACGTGGTTTATTTTCGATTTAGTTGGACGCGAAATTCAGGGATTTATCTGGCAGTGTTTGGGCAGATTTCGCGGTACAATGGAATCGCGTCTACCGAAATACTGGTTTTAATGGAAAGCCCGGAGATGGCCCCTCTCGTAAGACAGATTAAAAGACGAAAATGCAAATATTCTTGTTCGAGGTTCCTCGTCCCAGTTTAATCCTTCGATTAAATCTATCGCGAACATCCTGAATTCACCCTAACGCGAACAAGGTTTCTCGTTTTTCTCGCGAGCCCCTGTCGATCGTCGGTAAAAACGTAACGCGATAAATCGAACAAAGCAAATTGAAAGATAAAATCAAGAAGACCTGGTCGGACGTACCGTTCGAGCCCCACTTCGTTTTCCCGGCCACCCAATCTCGAAAATCGAGCCCGTAAGATACTCGTTTTATCGCCGAGACAGTTAGCCGAGCCGGGGAACGTATAGCAGGAAATCGTTTGATCCCACGAAACTCTTTGAAACGTTGCACCACGTTCGTCACGAGTAAGAGAACACACTGTGCTCTCCCCTTCTTCTTTTCCCTTTTCCGGCCGAGGCTTTTCGCTGTTATCCGGCGAGTTTGCACTCGCGCGCCACGACTTCTGATATTCCGTTGTGTTCGTAAAACAGCCACTTTTCCAGCCGATACACCCGGAGGACTCTCGAGGTTTCTTTGTTCCATCTCGAAATACCGTTTACTACCTTGGCCCTTCTTCTTTCTTACCTCCTCTTCCTCCGCTTTTCACCGCTCACTCGTCGTCTTCCGAAACGAACACGTCTGAGAGAGGTGACGTTCGATCGAGTATCGATTACGCTCAATTTGAAACGCGGCTAATGAGTGAGACAGCCACCGGGTACTTTCGGCAAACCACGAGCAGACAGCCCGGAAGAGGGATGAAAGAGGGCGGTTAATAGTCGCGGAGAAAAAAAGGGGGGAGGGGGTAACGTCGCGACCGAACTAACCGCAAAGAGCTTTCCGATACGCTGTAGAAAACAGTGGTGGTAGGAGGGGATGGTTGGCTGCCTGGTCGAGTGCGGAAAACAATTTGTTGGCCGCGAATCGTTCGTGAAATCTCTGCTTTCTGGTGAATCGTTCCGCGGAGAGGAACATTATTGCCCGCATACCGTCGTTTTATCGAAATAGTTAAGATTTCGATGCTCCACATTTTCCACCCGAATTCAACATCCATGCTGCATGCAAGATTTTTCCGTTCGAACTTCGAATTCGTCCCTCCATTCTTCGGTCAGAAATATGCAGTGGTAGCAACTATATACATCGTACAGGAACGTTCTTTCATTCGAATGAAATTTTCGTTTGATACGCGCGATTAGACGAGCTTTTGCCGGTTGACTCCGCTCGCGCGAGGGTTGTGCGAACGAAAACTTATACTTGTAGGTAGCGGGACAAACTAGTGGAGACTTGTATTGCGCGAACTTCGATTGTACAATTACCAAGTTTGTGTAAACGGAGCTCTGATCTAATTATACGGATATACGTGCATCGATGAAACGTAGGCGTACGAACTCCGCTCTTTATCGATTTCTCAATCTCGTTACACGAGCACGCGATTACCGTTCTATTCTAAATAGTAAAAGAAGGAAAGAATGAAAAAAAAGAGAAACAAATTACTCCAAACGAATTACCACCGATTCATTCTTTGCGCAAAGGTGGCAGAAACAAGAGCAGATCTCGCAATGAATCGCAATGAAAATAGTGGCGACTGTTTTTCCTGTTCTTCGGTTTATGGAGTCGATCGATTTTACGTAATGCGTGCAACTATATGGAGACAAAGGTGGACAACGGACGAATCTAAACCTGGAAATCTATCACGAAACGCTCGGTCGTTAAGGGTTAGCGGGTTAATTCGAATGGTCGGCGAAAAAGAGCGATGAAACGACCAGACCGTTGCTCAACTTTACCCCCCCGTGAAAAGGGATTCTGCTACGCTCCAATAGCGTTTTCAGGCTCTTTGGAATTGAACAGAGACACGGAAACAATTACCAAGACCGTGTTACCCTAATCTGAAAATCCTGTTAGCGATCCTCTTCTCGTACCTCGATTCTTTCCTTACAAAGACAAACTTCGACCCCGACGAAGGATGTCGAAGGACAGACAGACACGCTCTGTTATCCTTGGCGATAATTTGCCAGGGTTCGCACGTTTGCCGCACGAACGATCGATCGATCGATCGATCGATCTATCTGCCCTTTCGTTTTCTCTTTCTGGCTTTCGTGAAATTCTTCTCGCGGCTATGCGTACGTGTTATATTCGTCCGTGATCCGAGGTGGCGCGCGCCCCATCTCTTTACCCCAGAATTCGATCGAAGGACAGAGAGAGAGAGAGAGAGAGAGAGAGAGAGAGAGAAAATGCAGGCTGGTGCATCAATTTCAGGCGTATGCGAAAGAATGTCAGAGGCGACGGTGGGAGAGGGCTCGCGCGTTGAATTTTCATGAGAAACGCAACGAGCCGTCGAAATGAAATCCTGCGAATAATATACGGACGAATAATATCAAACGCGGTTACTTGCGGGAGTAAAGGGCCGTGAAATTCATCCGGACCGAGAATTTAGAACGAAAATCGCCACGGAGAAAAAAACGGGGATGTAAGTCAAACGGGCAGGCTGCACACAGCGTGACGGTACGATCTCGCGGGCTTTCCATTGGTCAGTCCTTTTCGCAACCGCGATTTTCCCTTTTTCCAACCTCTCCAGTTACCTCCGCGGTTAATTAACCTTCTAAGTAGGACGGAGCTGCACTCGCTGTTCATTATCCCGGTCTTGGCCGAATTACACGGAGAATTTAATGGCATCGAGTAAAATGTTCCAAGAAAATGAAGAATCTTCTCGACCATCTATCCGCGTTATAGTTTCACGTTGGCGAAGAAAAAAGGGACGAGAAGAGAGGGAGTGGCGCACGAATCAGAGCGTCGTACGATTAGAAGTTTTGCCGGGGAAACGACGACTGTTCGCCGTTCTCTCGAAGCAACGGAAACTAAACCGTGTCGATCGGTCCATCACGGTCGTCATCCAATGCTCGAGGAGTTGGCGTGCGAGAAGTCGGAAGAGCGGGACGTCAAGGTAGGCGAACGAAAGAAAAAAGAGAGAAGAAACGAGGGGTAGGAAAACTAAAGGGAGGCCGGCGAAAGTTCCGGCGAGTAATGGCTTTTAAGTGTGAAACCGTTCTCTGCCGCGGTGTCGTTCTCCAGATTTCCCCTGTCATCTGCGTTAAAAGGTACGCCCGATCCATCCACCGCGCCAAGAAGGAATTTCATCCTTTCTTTTTCCCTCTCTTTTTTACCCCGTCGTTCCTTCCCTTTCCATTTCTTTTCGCTGTTCTCTTTCGTTTCAGCGGCGGTCTCGACGGTGGATTCGAGCGCGTGAATCGCGGCAAGATCATCACACGATATCACTGGCTGCAGGTACTTCCAGTCGATAGAGTAGTAGTCGGAGGTTGCAGAGATTCGGATGGCGCCGGCGCTAAGCTACCCAGAGCTAGCCAGGATTTGCGTCCACACCGTTTGTCTTTTCTTCGCCGAATTAGTATGGATTTAGCGAAGCCGCAGAGAATGGAAGCGCAACCACGGGAGAACTTTAATCAGCCGCTACCGCTGGCTGCTCGCGCCAACACGCACCTTCATAAGGGGAAATTAAAAAATGACCTATTACATCATTTTCCAGGTCGAATTGGAATTCGGGCGGACTGTAAATTCGCTCGGTATCTTTGCCATCTTTTAATTAAATTACGCCCGGATATCAAAGAAGTTCGCGGATCCCAGTCGCGATAAACAAGGTAAATTAAACGAATTACTCCGATTCCAGGGATAAAGTCTTTCGCGTTTCTGGTCGATAGAATCACGGAGCGTGTACACGCTGGCCGTAATTATTAAGATTACCGATAATTCTTAGCGGAATTAGAAACCTTGTTGCTTTCGAACTTTCAGTTGTCTCCACGTACAAACCTCGTTACGTTTTACTCGTATCGTATTAGGTGACGCAGAGGTACTACGTCACCTACGTCGAAGCGCCGAGCAAAGAGCGGAAACGCAAGAGCCGCGCAATTCTCGAGAACTCGCTTACAGAACCCGTAAGAAGTTACTCGAACATCAAAGCAAATTCTGATATTTGTCAGCGTTGCAGCGAACGAGTGATACGTTCTATTTGCCATCGTCCGCGAGATTGTGACGAGTTTCCAAGAGTAAACGAAAATATTCTCAACAACCTTGGGAAACACCGGCAGCCGGCAGCCACCAGCCGCGGTGAAATATTAAATAAAGTAGAATTTGTCAGGGCTCTCCGACGAATATAACAAGTAAGTACCCTAATACTTATGGCCGTCGGTGTAGTTGGAATAAAACGTACAGGGAAATAAGGAAGGAGCGTAGTAATGCTACTTTTGAAATGCTACTTTTCAATCTGGCTCCGTGTACTAACAGCTTTTTTAAAGCCCTTGAAAATCTCGTTTCCTCGGGACGTGGCTGCAAGTAAGTAAAGAAAGAAAAACGAAGCAAGCAGAGGAGAAATAGGTGACGGAACGGTGGTTGTTCGAGCGGTTCACGGCGCGATACACGGCTGGGCTGGGAGAAAGATCATTACAGATATCGCTGGCAGAGGTGCTCCCGGTCGGTAGCGTAGACGGAGGTAGGTGGTAGGTGTTCGGTTAGCGCCGGCGCCAAGCTCCTCTTCGTCGGCTTTGAACCTGAACCGTTTGCGTTTCACGCTGCCACGCGGGCCAGACAAAGACGCGGCTAATAGGGGAAAACCCGGAGAAAGGGACGGGGAATCGGTGATACGTAAGTAGAGAAAAGGGGAGGCCAGAGTGGGAGGAAGGGAGGAGGGAGTTTAAGAAAATGAAGGTTGATGGAGAGTAGGAGAGAAAGGAGGAGAAAGATCGAGAGGGTGGAGGCAAGACGCTGTGTGACGTGTATATACAGAGAAAGAAACAGAGAGAAAGGGGAATTATAAGGGGTGGGAGGATGAGAAAGCGAGGTAGTATACAGAGAGGGTGATATAGCGCGAGAAGGTGAGGAACGGAGGGTAGGTAGAGGGATAGAGAGCAGCCCGAGGCCATCGCTAACGACGCCATTGTCAGCGGCCTGGCCATTGTGCGAAGCGTCCTGTACGAAACGCCGATTTCTAGCTGCGATCGCGGAGCCTCGGTATACATTACAGGCGGGCCGAATGAAACAAGTGATTCGGCGATGACGATGCGACGGAGAATCAATACGCGATAAAATCGGCGAGAAAAGGCGGTTCTGTCGGGATGGAAAAGCCGGCTATCGCACACAGGCCATGGCGAGGATCAACGTCGCGCGTCACCGAGGAAAACGATAAATCTGGCTTCCATGATTGGACGAGGAACACCTGCACGATCGCTCGTTTTATCACTATTCCGTCAGAGTGAAAACGAAGTTGTCGTGTGTGTGTGTGTGTGTTTCTTCTTCCACGGGGAAAAAAGTGGGGCAAAGGGGAGAGGCATCGGCGAGGATGGAGAACCGCGAAAAGTGGCGTGGCTCGACACACGTGAAACGTTTCGAACGAATCGAGAAATGCGCGCAGCAGCGTGCGGCGAAATTAATTCGTCGAATGGACATGACAAGAGAAATTATAGTTTTAACGGAATCGCGTGAGAACTGACAAGAATACGAATCGTACGGTGGAACAAAGCTAATGCGTAAATTCGAATGAAAGAGCTAACGGCACCGCGGCTTTATATTTATTATTCCCCCGTGTTCTCTATACGAACAATATTAATTCCGAGTTCAGTTCGGTGGATAAACTCTGTGTCCACTTCAGGCTAACAGGATATTATTTAATGTTCGCGCAGAAACTAGGTGTTGCAAAGTGGCCCTGTTAAATAAACTTTCGACTTTGTACCGTATGGAATCGATCGCGACTGTCTCTCTACCGAGTTCCATGCCGAGGATTCATCTCCATCGACGAGAACAATTTCGGAATGGAGTTTGCGGAATTTCGCTAAGAATTCGCCTAGCCTTTCGAACGCGGACTCGAGGACCGATCTGACTCGGTCAAAACTTTGCGAACGGTCGATATATTTACCCGACGAAAAAAGAGATTAATGAATCGCCGGATGAACTCTCTCGGAAAGTGTAGCCCTGTTCGCGTCAGACAAACAGATAAATTTCCTACAGCGGCTACAACTTTTCTATCGTTACTTCTTGAATCTTGTCGACTAATGTTGAAATCGCGCGAACGAAAACAGGAAACTTTTGATTTCGAACATTGGACACAAATTTCTTAGTACGTCAAATTTTCGAACGTTTGTCAAATTTGTTCAATAAACGTCCAAGTTCTCTAAATTTTCGAATGTTCTTAATCTCAAAATTGTTTAATTTCCAGATATTCAAACACTCGGGCTTTTTAACCTCCAACTATTCCAACCGGCAAATTCCTTAATTCCCGTATATTCCAATTTCTAAAATTTGTATGCCGAATTAAAAAAAAAAAGGACTGTTTAACGTAACTGTCTTCCTAATCAATCTTCGCAGGCTTTGTCACTCCGCAAACGGGCGCCAGGAAGGAAAGCGAAACGCGGTTCGTTCCTTGAGATCACGTCAGTTTTATTGTGAATGCGGCTGAATCCCAGTCGCGAGGCAAAGGGAAACACGGCTGAAAGGTACGAGATGACAAGTTCTCATTCTGCCTCTCTTTCACAATACGATTGAATCGATGCGGCTCGGATACAAGCTGTCTGCGTGGTGTGAATATTTAATGAATGTAACCGTTAATGAGGCACGGTCATATTAGTATTAATTAACGGTAGGACGCTCTTCACGTTGCCATCGTACGAAAAAGAATTTCAATGAAAAGAGCCTGCAAGATGAACAGAGAGGGAGGAACTTTCTGATCGTTGAATATACACAATGTTTCGTTTCCTTATTAAATTCTGCACACAGACAGGCAAATATTTTTTATCGTTATTACAAAAGAACGTCGCCACATTGCTATTGAAAAAGTGGAGCTACGTTATGCGATGCTTCGAAAAAGCAAAATCGATTTTTCATTAGCGTCACCTAAGGGAGTTAATTATTGCGCGGTTGAAATACCAAACGAAAGTTTCTTCGATCCCTCTTGTCTACGATCTAATTTCCACCCCGTCTATCGAAATACTGCGGTTTAAACGATCCAAAATAATCGTTAAAACTAAAAGAACGCACCTTGTCGATTCACGTCGCGCAATCGCGCGAGCGAACAAATAACACACGCCATAAAAGATTATTCTCTTTGACATTTAAGGCATCGTGTCTCAAACTCCCGGATGGAGGGATTTAATGGGATTGAGAATGAAGATATCTTTGCATGGCGTAAAAGGCTTTGAATGTGTTGATAGGTTAACAGGATTAAGGCGGGTTCAACGTGACCCGACAAAGCGCATATTTCAGTTAAGCTACACACTCCGAGGAGACGCGGCTAGAAATTTGCAAGTGACACCCGAAAGTGGTGCCCGAAGAAAAATGAATGGTGAAGTTTGATATTTTCGCTGCGAGCTGGAGGACAGATTAAAATACATTTTTTTCGAGTGGATGCCGCGCGGCTGTGACCGCGAATTAAATAAAAAAAGAAAAGAAAAAAGAGTAAAAAAAAGAAGGAAGTAAGAAAAAGGAAGGAAAAGAAGAAAGGACCCCGCGCTTAATTTCCTGGTGGTTTGCGAAAGTGTGCTGCAGACGGTGTTCTTTTTCCTCGAAGCGGAACGTGAATGCGAGATTACTTTGTTCAACGACGGGTTTAATTTAAAACGTTTAAAAACCGTGACATAATTGGAAAAGCGCGTGTTCTTTTTTTCTTTTTTTTTTGAAATCTAAAAGCAGGCTCGCTCGATAAATCAGCCGCGAATAAACGATAAAACGGGGAAGGCTAACCGAAATAGAGACTATATTTTTATCAGAAATGATATCGGGAAATAATGTTTGACTGTCGGGTTAGAATCGCGGAAAATATCTATTTCGAAGGTTCGACGTTTGACCCAGTTTGGATGTATTAATATCGCAAGCAACCGCATAGGCACGAAATGCATAGGCGAAACGAATCGGAAGTCTCTCGGTAAACGGATGTCGCACTCGTACGCCAGACAATTTCATTCAGCGAAAATACTCATTTACTCGACTTCCTGTCGCAGCTGGCAAATATTATATCGCGGATGGAACTCGCGCGCGTTAATCCTGCTCTTCCTCTCCGACGAATACCGTGTAACATCGGCTGGTTATTTAACATCCAGTTGTTATCTCGATAAGACAAGAAATCCCCTTTTGTCCGATTAAATTGTGCTCGATGCCGAGTACAAGAAAAGAAGGACAGATATCTTCGCGGGTCGCTGTCGTTTATTACACCGTGACTTGTAACCGTTTCCTTGGAAAACTACGAAACGATCGTTCTAATGGCCCGTGTAATCGTTTTCCTTCCGACAGAAACGATACAACGCGATAAACTACAATATAGAACGAGTCCGAGCAGTGTTTCGATGGCTCTCGACGACAACGTTAATTTCAATACGAGTTTTCCAATTTTACTCGCCGATCGAATGAATCGAACGCCATTAGTATGTTTTAATGTTCTCGAATCCAACAGTAAATATCGACGTTCGCTCGAATGTTACCGATACGATTAAAATTAATCCCACGTCTACCGTTTCTAACCGGACGAATCGACGTACGAACAAATGATTTCGTTAAAATTAGTTCGGCCGAGCGAAACTCTATCGGCCGGCCGCTGTTCAAATTACGTATATTAACGTTGGTAAGTCGATACGCCTGTTGTTAATTGCAATAATATTCATGGACTCGTACCGTGGAAGGCCAACGGTTTTCACATCTTTCTCGAGACAAAATTTTTTCGATACAAAAATAGCATGCAAACGAGTTTTCTGACATAGTTTTGCTATCGTTAACACGTTCTTCTTTTAATACCCGGCGAAGTTCTAACAACGTTAACTTCGCGGACAAACATCGCGATGCGGTTCGACGCGATATCAACGATTACTTTGCCTCGGAACAAACGAATTCCATCACGAAGACCAAACGCAACGAGACGTAGCACGAGTACAAAGAAGACGTACCGAGCGCAACTTCCATCATGTACGAACATTTTACAAGGATGAGAGTGCTGGATAGCGCTATCTACGCACGATTTCTACAGTGGCAGGTCCGGTCCAGCACAATCGATCAATCGATAACTCTCGTCAAACCTCCGTAAATCAACCTGGCGGAAAAGCAGCGCTTTACTCGATTTACGCCAACTTTACGCCAATATCAGATTACTCGCGCAGTTCGCTACGTATATATATGTATATATATATACATATATATATATATACACGTATATATATGTATATATATATACATATATATACGAGCCGAAACTCTGATACTTCCTGCGATACTTGGCGTTTTCACCGTGTCATTGTGCGGCTTCCGTTCTCAGAGAGCACGTTTCAAGGTTACGCTAGGGGTAGCTCGACGCAGTACTTACCGTTTACCGTAGCTGCACTGCGTTTCCTTCGAAAATGCGCTGGAAAACACCTTGAATCCTAGCGTGGTCCGGTCTCGTTGTTCTCGTGGCGACAAGAGCACGGCGTCGTGTGTGTGTGTATGTGTGCAGACAAGTCCCGTGTTCCATGAGATTCTCGTGAACGATCGTCGCAACGACGTGACCGATACGCTTCTCTTGGACGAACTGAGCTCTCCCCCCCTTGCGCCGGTCTTATATAGCACCCCCACCCCTCTAATCTTCCCCTGAGTATCCCTTCCACCGGAGCAACCCCTGCACGAACGACGGCAGCTACGTGGGGATGGATCCTAGTGGTCCACCAAGGACTCTGTTACCCTTTCTCCGTCTTTGCCATTCTCTCCCTCGGTCGTCCTTTCTCTCTCCGTTTAACCCTCTCTAAAATTCTCCCTCTTTTCCTTCTTCTCTCTTTCCTCTCTCTCTCTCTCTCTCTCTCTCTCTCTCTTGCGCCTTGTGCTTCCTCCGCCTTGTTCCTCTTACCGATCCGAACCTTTCCTTTCGCTTCATCCTTAACCCAACGGCGAAGCTTCTCGCTTCCTTCGTACCGTGTCACCGTTCTTCGTTGTTTCCCGTCTTCGTCGCGCCGTGTCCCAAATGACAATGTGTAAACTTCGTGCTCAAAACCCCGTGGCTCACCAGCCTAAGCTTTTCTCTACCCGTTGCCTCTAGTCTCTGGCCGTCGTCGTCTGGTTCTCCTCGTTCCTCGTCGGGACAGATCTTACGCGTCATGCCAAGAATGTCCCTCAGGGTCAGACGAGCCGTCGAGAGAGCGCAAAGAAAGAGAGAGAGAGAGAGAGAGACAGAGAGAGAGAGAGAGAGAGAGAGGCAAAGTTTGGCCCGCGCGCAAGATACAGCCTCCTCCCACGCGGTTGCATTATTCGCGATAAATATTTACGCGGCCGCGGTGGAGCATGAGTCACGTTCGTTCATTGAAAAGCGCAGCGGTGCTCGCCGGTCGCGCGAATCGAGCCACTCGTCCCTTCCACGATGTTTAATCTCCGTGCGTGCGATGATGTCTTCCGCGGCGAGGACCTGAAATTGCGACAATAGACAGGCGTTAGAACGCGGACACGATCGATTAATTTTGGTTGCTTCGCGTCGTTCGTTCGTCACGCTAAACGAATCGCTCGCAGATGCGTAGAAACGTGGCGGAGAAACGACAATTGCCAATCGCGATTGCTTTCTGCTAAATTTGCCTCAGAGCTCGCGATTATTCGCGTCGATAAATAAATTCGAGGAAATCGGATCGTCTATTTCCGTCGTTGAATATTAATTACGTGGCCGGATAACGTCAAATTGATAGCTGCGTAGAAAAGGTGAAACCGATCTGTTTGGCTTCTGACAGACTCGAATCGCGTTCTATTCTCTGTCTGTTTGTCTTGGCTACCTACCTAAGGTTTAATAAAGCGACAGAAGCTTTTTTTAAAACCAGCTTTTAATACGATAGAACGATAAAAAAAGGCACAATGGTCGCGAGTTGTTTCGAGATAGAAGCAGCGACAGAGGGGACGGGTGCGATTAAACGCAAGGATAATAATATCGCTATTTCAGTTAAGATTATGCAGAGTCGCATAGTAGGTCCGCGGCGGTACAAAAGTACGCGTGTACACGACTCGTATCAAAAAGCGGAGGTGCACAAAGCGTCCCGTAATAAAGGAGAAAGAACAATAGCAGAAAAATAACCCGACTTGCATTCGTGTCCCGTTAGCGTCTCCTCTATTTTACTGCTGCATCCCTTTGCACGCTACTGTGCTACCTGCGCGACTACATAAATTTCAATGTTCCTTCGCTACTCCCAGACGCAAATCCATTCGATTCCTTTCTATATACCGAGACGAACCATCACGGATGCCAATTTGCAAACTGAATATAAGAACGAAACAGATGGATTCACGACGGTAAATCAATTTAACGCGTCCCATGGTGGATGCTGCTTTTAAATCACCTCGGAATTTTGACCGGCTCGGGTAAGAAAGTTTTAAAATCATCGCTGTTTCACACGGCCCCGTCTACGTTCTCGCGGGGCGGAACCCGCGACACATTTTCGCAGTTACCTGTGTTTCTCCCATTCCAACGACCGTCTTTCTTTTCCTCCTGAAAACGTATGCGCGATCCGCGCGTCGCGGACCACACATCATACACTTGACGCGCATAAATATCATTATCTCCAACAGGCCGCGTAACTCGATTTAAAGGCGGATCGAATTCCCTCACCCTCGCTGCTTTCCCTCTTCCACGATCAGCCTCTTTCCTCTTCCAGTGGCTGGCCGTGTCCACCTTACCGATCTTCCTTTCGTGGGGCGCGAGGACGGCCGACAGGCCGCACACGCCCACGTTTCTTTTTGATTTACGTCACGCACGCGAAAGGGAGCCTCGTGGGTGGCCGCAGTGGGCAGTTCGGGTCTTTTAACGAAGACTGTCGGAATCGGATGAGTTCGCTGAGAGAGAAATTAGGAAATCTCGTCCGAGGACCTGCGAGGACCGATTCCGCTGCTCCAAACATAAACATCCACGGAGCAGATAATCGACGTTAAACTGTAGGCATTGTTTCCTCGAGTTAACGTGAAAATGAAAATCAACGAGACGTCGTTTGCCTAAAGGCGATCTCGAAAGCGTAGGTGAAAGCGCGCAACGGCGATATATACGACCGGGCGAAAAACGCCACCACCTTTCGGCGTCGAGTTCTCGTCAGGTTGATCGTGATAATCTAATCAACGATCCAGAAATCGTGTCGACGATATCGTGTCAGGGCCGAGCCACCTGGAGTGACCCACCTGACCCTCGGTGCATACGGAGATGCGAAAACGACGAGAGACGATGGTCGCGGAAAGGGATAGAGCGAGGCAGACGGCGAGAGGACTGGGAGAAGCGGCAAGGGTTGCTGAAAAGGGGGTAAGGAGAGGGTGTGTGCGCGTATGCGTGTATGTGTGAGCGAGCGAGCGAGCGAGAGAGACAATGACAGTTGGAGAGACGAAAAGAGGAGTGGAGATTGGACGGGAGAGAATTCCTTGCTGCGGCGGCGATAGGGGTGCTTTGTCACCCCTTTCGTGGCTTTCGAACCCCACCAACCGACCTATAGCCGATCTGGAGGGGATCGTAGGGATGCTGTCGTCATGGAGACCTATGCATCGGTGGGGATGAAGCATAGAGGGCCGACGGTGGCATTGATCGCTGCGCCCGTGGACCATCACAGTGTTGCCACGGATGTAGAAGGGGTGAATACAAACCCCCCACTCCCCTTTCACTCGCGCGGTCCTACCGCACACGCATTATAGACTTCGTATTCGTACGAGAGCATGCGTCCAAGTATGGACTTACGTGCTTATGCGCGCCTGGCGTGAATGATTCGCGACGCGAGAGCCTACGTACCGTTATATCAGCCGGTATGCAGACGCCGCGACACTGTTTCCTTCGTTGATCTTTCGCCGGCGGAACGTTTCGACCACCGCCGGCAAAGATCCATCGAACGTAGATCCGAAATTTAAAAGCAGACGACGCGTTCTTGCTTCGTTGTAATCGTCCGTGTACTGCGCCGTGGCCACTGGTAAGAGATCTTCGTCTAGTTAACTGCGACGGACAGTCGCGTTATTTCATTCGGTGGGCTCACCGAGGCACTTGTCAAACAGCTACAAAAAGTACCGGCGCGTTGTATTTATTATAGCATTTACGAATTGATTAACTCTAGGTTCGAGTATATTAAATTTCGAATCGTTTGGCGGTGTACTCTTACACGGCTGCAACGGTTTGGTACAGTGGAAAATTTTAGGAAAGGAGTTTTTATCGATAGCGTAGCTTTCGATAGAAAATTATGAACGTACAAACGGGTCGAGGCGCCGTCTATTTTACAGCTTTAAATACACGTGTCTAATCGCTCTTTCTAATCGGTTTGCGCGAGGTCGCACGATGTTACGTTTTACGCAGTAGCACTTGGAAAATCGAACGACGCGGTAATGGTCGGAGAGGTTTCGATAAAAAAAAAGAAAAAAAAAAAGAGGAGAGCGGATACAGAAACGGTACAAATTCTGGATAAGTCGTAGTCATTTAAGCGAGAACGGAGGCTTTATCGCGATAGCGGATGACGTTAAACCTGGATAAAGGAGGTTTTTAACACCGTCGTAACCCCATTACGCGTGTCGTCACCTTCTTCCTCCCCATAGGAGGAGTATGGGCAGCAGAACTATGGGGCGGTTTTAAAGAAGCAAAGATACAGGCTGAAACATTTCATGATTTAACATTATCAAGTTTATCGGGATTCTCGTGTATGATATATTACGCGAATCTTGGTGAATTTGATCGACGCTGAATTTGAAGAAAGAAAAAGAAAAAAGAAATTAAAAGAACGCGCAGGCATCAACGGATCGCAGTAAAAAATTTTCAAGATTCTATCTCGTTAATGTACACCGTACATATAGGTGATAGATAATTATGTGCTCTTTGAAAGAAAGAAAAACGTGACGACGGATCGATGGATGTACGCTTCGATCTTCCAATTCTACGATACTGTCCATCATTTCGTAATTACTTTTTTGAGGTTACCGGCATCGATACACGATTCGCCGAACGTTCACACATTGACATAAGCGTTTCTCGTTAATTTAATCTAGCGCACCTACGTGCGATGTAATCCTATCGCAATTTCGGAGTTCCGCGGTGGCCACGCTATTCCGAAAATTCACCTAGTTATTTCATAAAGCGATTTACATCCATCTTCGCATCGTCTGGTTATGGGTAACAATTATTTTAGCGGTTTTCGCTTAATCGTTTGTTTCATCCATCCATATATTTTATAAATTAACGAGTTCTACTCGATAGTTTCTACTCTTCCCGATACTTTCTCTTATCAACGAAATCATTAATGCCTTTTACGATCCATTTACCTCCAACTGATCTCACCGACGTTTAAACGATCTTGATTTTGAGGATACGAGTACGTCAAAGAACTTGAAAGGATCTTGACCATCTTCAACGATGATCGTTCACGATGCTCGACGAACCTTTCGTTATTCAGAGATGCCCGAGATATCGAGCGACCTTGATGACTGGATTTAAAAAAACGTTTTCCATCTTTCCCCGCATTCTGTTCAAACTGTCGATCTACAGTGGCGAGTATATGTGTATGTATGTTCTGCTACCAACGAGTCTCGAGATACCTTCGACATGTAACGTAATTTTTAATAAAATATTCTATATAGAACGAATGCTTTTCGTATCACGTATCGCGAAGGTAAGTGCAGTCCGACATGTCGGTCATTCTAAATAAAGATATATACACAGTTTTCGTAACAGATGTATCTTATAAAGCGAGCGGCTCTAGATCGATAGAGCTATAAAGTCGATATATATTTTACATCTAATATATTTTAGTCCAGACATTCCCTTAACCAAACGACGATAATAACCATCTATTTTAGAAACTTTCAAAGGAGGAGCACTCGCATCTTGCCGCTATCGTTTCTTTCGCGGTCGTACGTGCGTTCTCTCTTTACATTTCCGCTCGCTACTGGCCACTACCTTTGCACGAGATACAACTATTGCCGGTGAAATCGTAACGTAACACGCAAAGACCACTTTGAAGCACTGTCTCTGGGCACGCATCGGCCGATTAAGCGTATCAATAACGAACGTTACGCATCGTTAAATCGATGGCGGGACGATTACCGGACGATATCGGCGCCGGTTTCCGACTGGATCGTGTTAACGCGACGGTACGCCTATACACGTCGATGACTTTATCCGGCGAGAGCGTAACAAGCCGTCGTGGCATCGGACTTCGCATTTGCTAATTAAAAAATTCCACGCGAAGTCAGATTTCCTCTCGTCGCCGCAGAGAACGCCCCTGCGAATAAATCCAATACCACCGAGCCAACTCTCTCAACCGAGTCAGCCATCATCTGGCCTCCGTAACGCATATTTAGCTCGCTGTATATCGTGTATCCTCGCAACGCATCGGAAGAACATTATCACCGATATATCGTTTCGAGGGGGCGTTGAGATTCATCGGTGACGACAAAAATCCGATCTCGGACAACGAAAATTTCAATCAGGCGCGTGTCTAACCCATTTGGTAATCCAGAAGCACGACACGTTACGGTTTCTTCGACCGTTGAACAAATTTTTACCGCAAGCAAATAGCAACTCTTCGTTTGACGGAAAATAGTAAGCGCGGGTACGTTTAGCGCGAAAGGATTATCGCGACGAGGCGCGTTGATGTCTTGCGGATCATTACCGCTATATACTACTTTAGAAATTAGTTTCTCGAAGATAACCGCTACCAATAAAATGACGATAAAAATCCGACTGGAAAAATCGAGAGTTACACAGGTAAAAATGAAATTCGCTCGATACGGCGTGAGAAGGATCGCTGGCTGGAAATATTTTTATTCCATCACGTTGAGGCAAACGTATCGAAAGATGGATAAGCAAAACCCATCGACTAAGTAAACGACCAGAAAACGCGTTCTTTCCTACGAGAACGAGTAGTTGCGTAAGGAGGAAACGAAAAAAAAAAGAAAAAGGGGGAGGAAGAAACGCGCGTTCAGAATGTCGGGCGCAATAACGCGCTCGCTTAGGAGGCGCAGGCACGCGCGGAACGCTTTTCGGCCCGCTGCTAAGGGGATGCGTTAGGGTGCAGAGCGTTGCACGCGAGCTACGCGCAGCGCATTCTTCCTCGAGCGAGTTAAATGCACGCTCGCGAGTACAACGCGAAGCTGGACATACGCTCCAAGGTTTATTTGACGCGACACGCTGGACATGCGGAGCTTGCTGTCGACCCAACAGCTTCATTACACCAGCGGAACGACGATAGTGCAATTTTTAATTTAGCCGGTGCAATTATCCGGTGGCTCGCGCCTCTTTTCCTCTTTTCCTCGTGCTCTCTACCGCCAGCTTTTATCTTTATTTTGGCGATAATAACGGGCCACGAGGCTCGCGCTACGTCAAGGAAATTAACCACGGAATGCCGGCTAATATTTACGCGGTTTCCAAGGAGAAACATCGCGCGGGCGGTTGGGGTTTGCTAAGCATTTTTTAATTAAATCCGTATCGATAATAACGGCACGGGGTTAGCGCGCGCCGTATCCCGTACGCCCGATAGTTCGACGTAACGAAATTCATGAGCCGAGGGCCAAAGAGAGACGCGCATTAGAGGAGATGGTAAAAGAAAAAAAAGAGAAAAAGAAAAAAAAAGAGAAGAAACGTATTCGAGACGCAGCTGGATAGCGTCGACTGCATCACTTTTCCTACTTACTCTTTCACCCCGTGAAAGGATGAAAGGGAGTAATTTCCAATCGAGACCCGGCTATACGAGGTGATGCGAATATTTTCTCTCTCCCTCCCTCTAGGTTTTTTAGTCGACGAGTTCATCGTCTCGTTCTATCGAGTCGCGTCGGGTCCCAACCGACACCGGTGAGAAGATAGGTTTCGCGGACGCGCGCGTCCCACGAATACCGGTAAGCGTGCTGGATCGTATGAAAATTGATCGGCTGATATCGGACAACGAAGACAAGGAGACGACGTATACAAGCTGTTTTCCGATTGGCGTCAATTTTCGACCGCCAAGGTCGTCGATGTATAAACGGGTTTGCCCCGACAGGCAGGAACAATCGAAATTCCGGCAGTCGGATCGTTGCGTTCTCCGCAACGAGAATCTCGCGAAACGATAATATCGGCTCGGTAACGATTAAAAGCTGGATCTAGGACGACCTCGAATAATACCATCGAGAACTTTATTCCACGATGTAATCTTGGCCGGTAACTTTGACTTTTGCTCGAGTTCGTGTTAATTTTCTCGGAGAACGGGAAACTTGGTGGAATAGAGCGCTGGAGAATGAACGATAGCGTTTCGCTTGGAAATGGCGACGCTATTCTCCGCAGCTATTACTCCGCTCGATTAACGCGACGTTGATTTTTCTTGGCCGCGCGCCACGACAACTCGTATTCAATTAGGGTACGCGATGAAACTTGTTCGAAGGTGGCGCGCACGTATGAATTATAACAGATTGCAAGCTATCTGAGGGAGCGACGTATAAGCGAATTAGATGTCTCGCGAGGTAGGCCAAAGGTAGTCGCGATGTCACATCGTCACTCATGCTACCGGGAGTAAAGCGTTTCCTCGTGTGCTCTATCGAGTAACTAAGTTTCGTTCCCCCTGCCTAGGTTTGTCTGCCACCGACAACGGTGACAATACCGCAACAGGATCCTCTGCCATTGTGCGCGATTAAATCTCAAAGACCAAAGTGATATCTCTCTGTCTCTTCGTTTGAGACGCGTACCACTACGAACATTGGTAGACGCTAGACAAGGATAAGGATTGGAAAGGGTGGGTTGGATGGGGCCTCGAGACGGCCGTGGAAATATCGTATGAATGAAAATATCGTAACGCGTACCAAGGAAAGAGTCAACCATGTAACGGAAACCTGTTACACGACTTATCGATAGTTTACGGACAACTAGGTTCGAGGTACGCTGCGCAAAATAGTTCTCTAACTAGTTTAATGTACATAACGATGCATCAGCGTACGACTCGTCAACTATGCTCACTATCACCCGAGTCATTTATTAACTATGCTATTCATCGAGTTACGAGTTGCCTCTCTCGTTAATATCGCTTAACGCTTACTGTCGCTTCCCAACTACCAAGCTAGCAACCGGATAAGATCGCTCCAACCATTCTGCGGGATTAAATATCGAAGGGTAAAGCCGCCACCCTTTCCTCTCGTCTTACGTTCGACCGTTTCGTCGGACCTTGAAAGCTCGAAAACGCCTCGCGCGTGGACTGCGAGTTCGTTAAAGATATACGTATGTCGCGCTTGGAAGAGAGAACGCGCGAGATCGAAGCTTTAAAGTGTCTGACGAAAGCCCTGTCTTTGACGATTCTTCTTCGACGAACGGGGCACTCGACTGTCCTCCATATTCGTCGCTGATATTTATATTAATCGTAGACGAAGGATGTCGAGACGCGGTGCAAACAAGACACAGACATTTTCTTAGCCTGTGCACCCGACGAGCATGTTGTTACCGCGCGTATATCCAACGTTATCCGTTACCATCACTTTGATTATATCATATTCACTTGCGCGCGAGACACGATCTTCAGTCGTGCTGCATCTTTCGCATCGTTTTCGATCATGACTCTCTGTCGTTAGAAAATTCCTTCGATCCGTGGAACATACGAAGGGAACATCCTTTTCGACCGCGCTTTCGACTCGCTTTAGCCAACAGTTTACGAAATCCTATAGAAGAAATGAAATCCTATAGAAGACAATGCGAACGAAATGCTAAGAAATTTTTTCTGGACAAACGCGATCGATTCGCTTCGGCAAGGCCAGTGCCGGGCCGAAAGGACGAGGCTTCGCAAAGTCAAGTATCGGAAATCAAGGTGCGGCGAGAGTCTCAGGCAGTTGGAGTCGTGCAACTAGTGGGGAACAACGAGGCTTGCAACCGCGTGGAACACGCGGTTCAAAATGTCGTTACTTAAACGAAGGACGAGCAAGTTATCTCGATACACGCGTCCGCCACGCGCGCTATTTAATACCGCAGCGACGAGCAGACCGCGGTTTATCGGTGTTAGTGAGAAACTAGCCTGGCAATGGTGCATAGAACGATGATGATAGGTGTACTGGTGGTGGTGCACTGTCAGTGGTGCAGGCCCATTGTTCGCCAGACACAAAACAGTCGGCGTACAAAGTGGCTGCTGCGTTCGCTGCGGCGAAGGCGAAGCCGAGGAGAACCAGTGGGTGATGAAGGGGTGGGTCGAGGGTTGAGGATGGCACGGTGGGTGGAGATGGGTAGGTGAGCGAGCGAGCGAGCAAGCGAGAGAAACAGAGAGAGAGAGATAGAGATAGAGATAGATAGATAGAGAGAGAGAGAGAGAGAGAGAGAGAGAGAGAGAATCACAGTGGTATCAGAGAGTGGGTATTGTCTACAGAGCTAATCAAAACCAGCCCTTTCAACAGACCACTCTCTCCCCCTACCCTTTCTCTCGTAACTTCACACACATGTACAACACGCATCGTACGTAGGAGAACAGGGATTGGAATCGTGTTGGTGACCGTTTCTAGGTAAATAAGAGCCGGCTCGAAGCTAAGTTTCCGCGTGGCCGTGGGGATGCTGCATACACGAAAGGGTTGCAATAGGTTCGCGAAGAAGGGGAATCCGTCGGAATATTTTCGCCGTTGAGGCTTACCCTTTTTCGTGCGCGTAATTTCATGGTCGACAAGTTGCGCAAGGATGAAAGGGTGAAACGACCGAGGTCTCCAACCACGAGATGTCTTAGCAGATAAAGGATACGAATGAGTTTTCAGTCATCTCTCTATCCGTGTTCGTCTCTATTACTTACGGACGGAACCAGATGCTCGTAATTGTCGAGCGGAGGAGATATTGTTACCGACTTGGCCAGGCCAAATCCACTATCGTTTTCGTCGACCGACTTGATCAAAAGCGGTAAACGCGAAACGCAGCCGCGACTCGTGTTTGATCGCAGCTCGACGCTGTTACGCGACTCGCGCGGCCACCACACTCGTAAAGCCTCGCGCCACTAGCTAGTTACGAGAAGAACGATACGGGAGATGAGAAAGAAAGATAATGTTTCTAATTTCCGAAACGAGCCGTGTTACAGAGCGGGACGTTTAGTTGAGGACGTCAAACGCGCCATCCTGCGCTTTACCTCTTCTCCTTTCATTCCCCTTCCCTCTCACACCCTCTCTCTCTCTCTCTCTCTATCTATCTATCTATCTATCTCTCTTGTTACTTTCTAAACTGTTCGTAAATTGAATTACGCTGCATTCGCGAGGACCGGCGCTATTATATACGTAGAAAATGATTCTATTTGAAGAAGTTGTGGAAAGGGGGCAAGGTGAAGCGAACGGGAGACGAGCACAGAGGAAAAAGGAAGGAAGCACAAAAGAGCGAGAGCAGACAGTGGGTATACATTTCATAAAGTTAGATGTGCCGGTCGTATTTGCCAGGGACGGTGGTGGCAGTGTGGCTTGGCTAGGCGGTGGGGGTTGTATCTCTAACTCGAGCGCCTATAACATCCATATCTATATCCCATGTACCGGGTGTCCAATAAATCTATTACCCGGTCCCGTGGGGCTGGAACCGGCGGGTGCCATACAAACAAATACAGCCAGCCGCGATACACGTACGTGACTACCAGCGTATAGACTGCATGAGGGATTGCTCCGATGCGCGTCTATCTCCGTTATGACTTCCAGCCGAGCGCCACGAAAGGCGATCGCGCTTCTTTCTTTTCCTTTCCTTTTTTTCTTTCTTTTTTTCACGCAACCGTGTGCTAGCTTTCCTTTATTCCTCCATCTTTCTTCTATCCTTCCGCGACCAACACATCCCGTACGTGTTACACCCCGTGCAGTTTGCGTCCTCGGGAGCGGTATCTATATTCGTTTTTGCGTCGAACCTTCGGGGACCACCCGTGCACGACGTTTCTTCTCCGAAAACCGACCGTCGTCCTCCTTTTCCCAATCGTTCGCCGAGCATACTCGATGTTACACGGATATCCAGAGTTCCGTCGGAGCGATGGAAATTCGGCTTTCGGAGACGAGGTAAGAGAATATCGGTTCGTCCGGGCGAACGAGAGGAACGGACGAACGGTTTCTGATTCCGCGAGTGGTTTCGGCCGGTTCAGCGGAGCGATCGGGTGGCTCTCGGGCAGCGAGGCGGAGGGAGAAAAAAAAAAAAAAAAAGAAAAAAGAAGAGGGGAGACCACTTTCCGAGCAATTGTCATAGACAAAAAAGCCGGCGGAACGTCGAAACGACGAGAACTGGAAGCGATAACCGTCGACGGATGGACACGCGGTTGGTCGACGGACGGAGGCGCGGCGTAGACAAACGGAACGAAGCTGGCTGAGACCGGCTAGAAAACGAGCAGGGAGTTCGCGATGGTTGAAACGAGGGAAAAAAGAGGGGGTGGGGTGGAGGGGGACCTTGCGGAAAACGGTGAGGAGCAACGGAGGCAGGGGGCAGGGCAGGGAGCGAGAGAGTAGGAGGGCACGGTAATACGCGAGACGGAAACGGGCGGGAAAAAGGCAGTGCCTAGCGGAGAATAAAACCAGAGAAATTGTCATTGTGCTGAAGAGGTCCGGGCGTATAACAATGACAGCGGCTGACGCAGCATCCCGCAGCTACAGATCATCCCTGGATATTAAAAAGTCGGCCTACCGCGCGCGACTCCCTTTCTCTCTTTCTCTCTTCCGCGCGCTCAACCCCCACCCCATTCTTCTCCCGTCCTTTTCTCCTCTCTGTTTCTTCTTCTCCTTTTTTCCTTTCTTCTCCTTCTTTTTTCTTTTTTTTACTCTACGTTTCTCACCCCTTCTAGCGACGGTATCCGGGAACGCGCGCGTAACCGATACCCAAGAAGACCCGATGAAGACACACCATCGACGGGGTGCGGTGGTACCCATTGCTGGCTCTCCTCTCTCTCCTTGTCCTTTCCTCTTGTGAAAACAATAGCGAGTACTCGCGATTTCGTGTCATCGACTCTCCCTCTATCGGTAGGAATTGTCCTTGCATCGCGAGGAGGTACTTGGGGTTATCGAGGAGGCCGGTATCCTGCCGGCGTTCCCGTTCTCTGGCGTTCTGGCCGGGTGGTTCGGGAAGAAAGGGGTCAGGTTGAGCGGTTCCGGATGACTTCGACGAGAACGGATACGTCAATGCGACTAGATGGGGCGAGGGAGGAGGGGAGGGTTTGACGATTGCACGGGAGGGTAGTATTGACATTCCTGTGGCATGGAATGGTTAGAATGGAGCGGCAGCTTCATGAACGATCTTGCCCGGCCGGAATAACGCCTGCCTTTGTACCACGGACGCGCAGGAGGGGAATCGAAGGAAGCAGGCACGAATTAACGAAGATTTACCGTCGAGCTAAGTATTATCGGGTGGGAACTGTAAAGAGAGCTATTCGTCGCGCGGAACATCGTATTTCCTCCCTGGCGATTCTGTCGGTTATTAGTGCTCGCACGCCAAGTAGATTATCGGACGAATTTCACCATATGTGGCGTCCCACTCCATCGGGTACCGTACGAACCACGCGGATACGAGAGACAAGGATTAAAAAGTTCCTTTCGAATTCGCGTAGGTACGTATTGGATGGCGGAGAAAGGCAAGAACTGCCAGACGAAATTTCGAATTCTGTCAGTGTCACGCTGTCAATAGCGTATCGCTTACTTTCTCGTCGCGTCGACGGATGGGAAACCGAGACTGCGTGATCGAGAGAAACGAAATATTTCCATTAGATCCGTAGCGATAATCCATCGTTCGAAGCGGGCGTGGATCGCGCGCGCGGTCGCCTCTGATGCAGATATTCATCAGGACACTCTTCTCGTGAAGTATTCAGGAACACATTGAATTAATACCGATGAGCCTGGCATCGCCGCGATGGCTATTAATGGGCGCGCACCGGAGACCGTACGGAAAGATACGTCGGCTATCGACCGTCCCATCAGAAATCGGCTAGCCCTTTCCGATCGGCTCGCCTTCTTGCGGTCTTCCGCTTTACGTGGAAAAATTGTCTCGCTGCCTGCCTGGAAACGAACCAACCGACCGAACGAAATTTTCCGAGTCTCCGGCGGCTTTACCGAAGCAGCGAAACACGCAGCGCTCCGTTATCTATATCTTTGAACAGCGTGAATCGTTACGCGGCGAAATCACCAATCGCAAGATGAATAATGGCCTGCCTTATCGCGGTGTTTCGTGGCGATCCAACGAAAATTCAAACGCGACCAACAAGCTATCGCGATGGAACACCGAGTGCCGACCAAAATTTGGCGCAAGAGTCCTAGTGCGGCCACTCGACGGGGAGGGTAACACATTGCATCGCAATGTGCATCCGTTGTTCCTAGCCGGCAATAGTGTGCGTATACAGGATCATGCAAATGTGACGCGTATGTGATACTCGTGTGGCCCATGACGTCTAGTGTCCTGCCGATGACGTTTACTGCAACCACGCCCTGTCCGTGCTCGTCCGACGTCCATCCTGGACAGGCATCGACCTCCTTAATTATCAAGGATTCCACTAACGATCCGGTTAATTATATCTTTCGAGATCGAAGTTGTACGACGCGTACCTCTATACCGCACATTTCATGTACATTCGTTCCGTTGATAAATGTTAGGCCACTTACGGACCATCGTTATTACGTATATTCGTGTCGTTAAATTTTCTATCGCGATTCGTGCGAAGCTTTCCCGACGTGGTTAAGGGATCTTAACGCGAGTACAACGCGTGTGATTTTTAATTCGCATTCGTCGCGACACCTCGTGCGACCCTTACGAATAGATTTAACCAATTTTTACCGTCGTTACCTCGACGATTCAAACGAATTATAACGCCCGATACGAAACCAAGAAGCGTCCTAATACCTAGAGACGAAATTGCGAGCGTGGACGTTTGATTAACATTTCCGATTTCATGCTCTCCGCGAATGTACCGTGTTTAATAAGATTTATCGTATACGAAGGACGTTAGGAATATTCTGCTGTGCGGCGTCATTGGCGGGGAATAGGAGGACAGGGATAGAGCGAAATTTTAGCGAGCGATAAATTTCTTTCGACCGATAAATAGGTCATTGTTGGCTGAGTGAATTCCATAATGACGTAGGACGGGAATTTCGAGCACGATTTAGCAATAGCTGGTAAGCCGCGGTAACCACCGTATACCAGCCCGGAAATGTGTTATAGTTGTATGCGCCGAGCCAACAAATTTTTCGTCCTAACAACGGCGCAGATATAACGAACTTTGCGCAAACATCTTCTCCTTCAAATTATATCTTTCCAATAATTACACCGATCCTACGTTCCCTCCAATTTAATAAATTACGCCATCGCGATTGAATCTTTCGATACGCCGTTATCCGTCATATTTCGTCTATCGACGGTCGTGGTCCGTCGATAATGTTGCCTCGCCGAAAAAAAAAGAAAAAGAAACAATGAAAGAGAAAGAAATCAAGACGGAGAAAACACGGAACAAGAGGAATCATCGTTCGCCACGCGAATCCACGCGACTGGCATAAAAACAGGCAAATTATTTAACTCGGTGGGTACTCACGGTTCAACGGTAAATCCGGACCCACCGACCGACATCGAGAAGTCGAGCACGACAATGATATTCGATGGGAGTTTCGAGCACGACATCGAAATATCTGGTAGGCCACAGTGGCCAGAGTATGTACCTACTCGGGTACGGAAATGTCCAGCGAGATAGCCACTCGTAACGAACAATGGCCGATTCTGGTTTCGCCAAAGTCGACCGTCCCTCCCGTGTATACAGGAATCTCGCTCTCTTTCTCTGTATCTCCTGTCTCTTTTCGCCATCCCCGTACCGAACCGTCATAATACACGGTATCGCTACTTCTGCCAAGTGAGCGACTTCCGTCTTCCTTTTCGTTGTGCACGACAATGGGACACAAATTTAAGAGTGTCTGCGAGAAAGCAACGTACGCTTGTCTTCGAAAAGCTCTTCTCCAGACAGAGAGAGAGGGAGGGGGGGGACGAAAGGGAGACAAAAATGGGACGGGGGTGCGTTTTTATGAATAGACACGTTCCTGTTGACTGACGATCGTACTTCGGCGTTTCTTTTTGTTCCTTTCTTTTTTTTATTTTTTTATTTCCTCTTTTTTTTCACGACGAGAAACATACTCCGACGCGCGTCTCTCCACGATCTTACCTGATGAATTCCTCGTTCGACGTCTGGCGAGCTACGTTGATCGAGGACGCGCATCCAAGATTCCGAAGAAAATTCATTTCTTAAGTGTAAAACGAAGACACGATCGATATGAAACGTAGACGCGAAGATCCTTCCGAGATGCCGAGAGAACGCTATGGTTCTTTTGATCAAACGAAACAGTTGCAAACGTTGGTCGGTTTTTCTCTAGGAAAACCCTAGCTTACGTGGTCTTGGTTTTATAAGAACTTATGTGGGAGACCGGGTAAACGCGTCCGGATAATCTTCGCCATTTTTCCTCGCGTTAACCAACAGATGATCGCGATGGATCTCGGGATTTTCTTAGAATGTTAGACTTTGAAGTGTCTCGAAAGGAGCTACGAGCCAATAAAACCAATTAGGATGGGGAATAGAGGGAGACGTTAGGAGCGGAGAAGGAAACAATGGGAGGGAAAACGACGTGTCAGAATCAAACGCTGGTGGAAACGCGATTGATTATGATTTATGGTGAAGAATGTTCGCATCATCGGGTCGGTCGTGTCCTGCGATTCGGAAAATTTAATTTGCCGGAGAAAATCTGAGCGTGACCGGAGCCGATAGCTTGTGGACATTGCGGACAGAAATTCTTCGAGCCCCCGTTTCCGATCTTTCCGATAGAATTCCTCTTGGAACGATTACTTCGACGAGCGAACCGCCCGCTCCATCTAATGAATCGTGCATTACGATTAGGTTTCTAAATTCATACAAAACACGATAATTATGTACATCTACTCGAGTATTTATCGTTCTCGAGGGACGTCCCCTATCTCCGAGAAAGCAAGGGATAACTGCCATACATTAAATTAGAGGCGAGCTAATTACTTGTCCCTTGGAAAATGACGAATCGACGATATTATTCGAAACGTGTCACAACGGATTACATTACGTATACACCGCGCATTTTCATTTAACGCGTCAAGCGCCAATAATCGATTCGACGATTTACCTAGCGAATAGATTCTTACGATTTTCTCGACTGAACAATTTAGCCGTCCGCAAATATATCAGCTAGAAGCAGTCTGTTGCAAACTGAACAGGTCAATTGCCGAATCGCCGACGCAACAGTTCATTCTTAGTTCGATACCATTTCGTTTGCGTGAAACAAAAATTGCAAGATTGATCCGAAAAAGCAACTTTTCCCATTCGACGAGAAAGTGATCGACGGCTTTGCGGCCTTCTCCTCGACGAATGCTGGTTTAATTATCGTTAAATTGTACGGAACATCTAACGAAAAATTGATAATCGCATATTACTGAAACCATCGCGGCAATCAACGCGTTAATCCGTGTCTTTTTCGCGCACGAAACAAGCAGCACGATTGAATTATGGATTTTTTCCATTCCAGCGAGTCAGATCGTAGGCTGTACGGCTAAGGCACGAATTGCGCAACGAAGCCGTCAATATTTCGCCGCCATTTGTGCGGTAGCCGGGTCGATCTTATTCAATATTAAGGAACTGACCGCGCCAAGCGCTGGACAATGCGTCTCACTATCGCAGCTGTCGACCTGGACGAGCACGCCAATTGATACCCTCAAGGACTCGCGAATAGTTCCCTTGGGGCGCGAGGTGCCTTTCCCTTCCTACGGCCATCGTGTTAAATTAATTGCACCGGCCTGAGGACGACCTACATTCTATACGCCTCCTCGTTTTTTTCTCCGCGTTCGAAATATCCTCATTCCCTTTTTTAAGTAAAATGGTACGCGACAAAATTAACGCTGCAATTAATTAAACGTGGCTCAAAGAGGAGATGGAGATGGATCTATGATAATTTGCAGATCGAACGCGATATTAGCAGCCGAATTATAGGTAAGCCTTCATTGATGGCAGACTGGTGGGTGGAATGGGCGAATCGGCGGTCATTAAACGTCCAGGCTGTTAAATTAACCACCATCTATTCGCTCGTTGATAAAGTGGCCATTCTCCTGGTCTTTGATGACCAGTTATACATCTACGTTGGACGGATGGTTAGTCTATCCGATAGTTGGCTCGCTTTTAGCCTTCCTTTGACTCTTTGTCCGCGTAAATCCTTCTTCTTTATCGACAGAAATTTTCTTAAATTCGAGGAAAATACAAACGCACGGCTATCGATGTGTTACGCGAATGAAATTTTATATTAGCTTCCTCGAAGCATTGGAACTCCTTTTCGCTGTCCGAATACCGACGGAGGAGCGAAATTTCTCCAAGAGAAATATGTTCTTCTTGGAAACATCGCAACGTGTACCCTCTCCTACTATCGATATTTCATACACCTTTGCATTTCTGCTCAATTTTTGCGCAATTTGTGTCCTCGCACTAGTCGCAAACTGTGTAAAATTCGGGTAGCGCAGCGGCAAATTGAAAACAAGCCAAGACCCAATATCTTTCTGATAATCCTTTTAAACGCGCAACAAGAACAACGACTCATAATTCGAGTAATCCGTGGCCAAACTAATTTCGCGAGTATTTAACCGTCAAAGTGGCTGCTGGTTGTGATAAACGTTACGATCGGAGCAGTTAGGGTAAACGAGCCCAACAAGTGCATTTTAAAAGGCGTTCGGCGCTCGCGCAAGTACCTTCGAGATCCCTAAATTAATGCCCGAAGATCCTAAGGACGGTCTAAGAGTAAAGTCGGTAAAGATACGACACGAACGAACGAACGAAGAGTTGCAAAAGTTCTCCGGCTTGATAGAAGCGATTAAACAGAACCATAAGGTAAGCAGCGTGGCTCGTTAGGAAGGGCTTGCCTCTAAGTGATCTCGTATAACACGGGATTTTATGGAGAGTGCATCGGGGTCTCTTTGCATGCATTTCGTGGAAGGCTGAGTGCCTCCACTATCGAAATGACGATTATCGTCCATCTTGTCGAGATGTGGCTGCGCTGTTTCTGCCGGTAGCCCGATACACATTTCTCTTCAGGTGCTCTCGAATTTCCTTCCAAGATTTACACCACTCCCAAACCGTTCTTCGTACACCAGGAATCATCAAAGATTCATCGACGCGACCCGCTCTCCGCTGGATTCGTTAGAAAATCGCGATTTTCATAGCAACGCCGCCATGCACTGTCTTGGCCTATCAATACGTTATGATACGAGGGACGCCTTGTAATTTTGATCGGAATCAGTGGAACCATAAACAGGTATACGTGATTAACGCACGCTAGTCTTGAGACGGTGCCAGGCCAGCCTGATTGAGTCTGTAATATTAAACGCAATTCAAGTTGCCAGACTGGTTGGCTAACGACGAGCATATCGAAGTAAATAGGCCACCGAAGGCGCCGCCCGCACGAAACTCGAACAGTTTTGGGAATCTCGGTGGCACGGAGCGGACCGATAATTAATTAAGGATGAATATAAGATCGATCTTATCATACGCGTAACTTCCTCAACTTCGAGGATATCGTTAATCTACAGTGGCAGACCCTGGTTACCTGTCACGACTTCATCGAAGGGATCAATGTCTCTTGCTTCGAGGTAAGTCTCGCTTTCTTCGGACTAATTTACTCGATCGAACTTTATTGCCGTCGATTTATGCCGAACGGAGATGTATCCTGTTCGGGTATATCGGCCTCGAAATTTGTTTGCCTTGTTTTATGGCGGGGCCAGGTTGCATCAACCGTCTTATTGGATTCTGACACGACGCCGGTGACACACGCGTACACCAGACGACGAAACGCGTCGCGTCGCGTCTCGTCGCGCCTTCCGTAGACGCGCCACCCTGCGCACACGTACCAAGAAAATTTATACGCCGGATTTGCAGCAAGAGGAAGGATAAAGTGGAAACACCGAGAGAAAGAATAAAGCCGAAACGAGCGCGTGGAATAGAGTGTATGATTTCGGAATGATTCCAATTTCACGGGGACCTTGAATTCCCGAATCCGAGGACGTAGGACAGTTGGAGGGAGAACGACGTAAGTTGTTACGTCGGCCTCTTAGGAGTACGTCCCGTGTCTTTTCCACGGAGAAAACAATCGTTACGGGGAAGGGGGTGGGGCGGCGGCGGCGAGCAAGGGGGTGTAAGAGCAGTACGATGTAAAAGAAAGGCAAGGTAAGACGAGGAGGTGGAGGTGGAGGTGGAGATGTGCAGGACGAATAGCAAGCAGTGTCTCGTGGGAGTGTGCACCAGGTGCCGGGTTAACCCCTGCGGCTTAGATGTCTTTAGGCGGCGCGTTACCCTGTCGTTTCGTAACCAGAAGGTGGTAACCAATCGGTTTCGTAAGGGAAGAAGTAGACAAGGAGCGGGCGACGAGAAAACAAGGTGGATGTTGTCTAGACGCGTGAGAGTAGGTTTTCTACGTGACCAGGAAAGCCATTCTTCTTTCAAACATCTGTACGGAAGATGATCCTGCGGTTTGCGCGCTAATGGAACGTTGTAAATTTCTAATCTTCTCGGCGATAAAAACCGGCACGCCACGCGTGTATTTCACAGTTGCGGCCATGTAAAATCGCGTCAGCTTGGATCAACGCGTTTAACGAGAAATCTCGAGACGCGAGAACGATCTTAGCGTCGGTTTCCTGTTTCGAGAGGAACAACTTGATATAAAATAACTAACGTGGGAACAATCTGTTGCAATCGAGGATATCCGATCGTCCAACGTCGCGACGAGCAATACTTTTCAATTCGCCAAGAGTATAGAAAGTTCAAACGACAAGACAATTTTGGCAATATAGGGTTAATCGAAAAGGAACTGGATTTGGAAATTGTTTCTTCCAGAACGTGGCAAATGCGACTTGTCTTGTTCTCCGCTCGCTGTACGTCTTCGAATAGATTTGTTCTTTTCCTGAAGCATCCTGCTCCGGTTGAATCACTTTTGAGACAGGTAGATTTCACAGAACGCGTAGATCGCACGATTTAACACGCGATTAGGTTTATCAGGACACCCAATATTCTCGATATACTCGGTATGGTAATCGTTACGCGTTTCGATCTTTCGCGCAATAAAACGAGCCACGTCCAATGAATTCTTCGGCGGAAACGCCATTACCGCGGCCGTTAAACTCTCGCGACATGTTCCCGCGTGACCGTTAAAAATGCCGAATAAAATGACGTCTCCGGACATTAAACGAAACGAATGCAACAAGGGTGAATAGGAAACGGTAACTGGTTGCGGCGACGTGGATGGAATTTTAACCGATCCCCCTAATCGTTCATTATTCGACCGAATTCTTCAAGGTTTGTTAAATTTCCTCGATTTACCTTCCCTCCTCGTACATTCTTCCCTCGTCGCTTAATTAACGCGTAGCTAGCATTTCGATATCGTTGTTTAAATCTTTTTCGCTTCTGATATAGTTAATAAATAGTCCGTTGTCTCGTTCGATCGTTCCTCCGCGTTTTGTCTAAAATTTGATGGCAACTCTGTATCCTCGCCGAGGGAGATGGAATTGTCGCAAAGTATTCGAGATGCGTTTATAAATCCACCCTCTTGCCAAGACGCTTAATAACATGCATATTTCGTAAGATGCAGTGGTGCGGCTTAAGGCAGCGAAGACGAATGAAAAAGAGGAGAACTCGAAAGAGGATGCGGTATTCCGTGGGTACAGAAGGGAAGAGACACGCTCGAGGAAAATGTATTTTCGTTTGGGGAAGTTAGGAGGGAAAACTATCATCCCCGTTGGAAAAGGCGTACTGCAACGGCGTACTGCGGCCGTGCAGCGACGTTTCGCTACAAAAAGGAGAAGGAAATGCGCGTGCATCGAGGCCGTACGATAGGTAAGTAAAATAATAAAATACAAGCAACGTCGGTTGTACCGCGTCGATACGACGGGACCAATGAGAATCTGGGGAAGCCCGTGACGTCGTTGGACGCACGCCCGTTGCTAGGAGGGTCGTAGGTGGAGCTTGCGAGAGCGACGCCCCAGGAGGACAGGTGGAAAACGCAGGTGAAACGCGAGATTTCTACGGGGGCGACGCCGAATTCGTGACGTGTACCGGTGCACCCATTTCGTCTTGCTCGCGCGCGCCTCCGTCTCCCTGTTTTTCCAGCCAACCCCCTTTTCTCGTCCCTTTTGTCGTTGCGGTTACCATCCGCCCCTTTAGCCAAGGAGAGACCACGTACCCGCACGCACACACGCGTCTCCGCTAAAATCGACGATATTAATCCTTAAATGCACCAGTGTTCCACGCAAATGATCGAACCCTGGCTTTCCGGAGTGCGAATAAGCTGGCGTGAATGACAAACCACCCAGTCTACCGGCAGGGATACTGCATTGCGGTGCATCATCTCGTACAGCCTCGTCCAATTGCCTATCTTTTGTAGGAAGCGAGCGGAACGCGAGTCCTTCGAAAATTTATATTTCGCTGCCGTCTTATTTATATATTTGCGCAAGAGAGAAAGAGAGAGAATGGAAAAGGAGAACAAGTACCGTTTCGAAGTTTCAAAGGGATTGAAATTGACGAAGACCGGGGCGCAGGATTCCTGGGTAAATATAAAATTCGTCGCTTTGTTCGCGCGTCGAAGACCAACGAACGTCTTCGAGACTCTCCTTCGTCCAAGGACGGAGCGTCTCGAGTATTCCACGTACAAGCCGAGAATATGGAGGCACGTAGATACGTATTTCGCCAAAGAAATACCTTTCGGTCGTCCTACCATATCCTTCTCGAGGCGGCAGAAGGGGCAAGGTTGCGGGAAGACAGAGAGGGAGAAAGGCGATAGAAGAAGTTGGCCGTGGGTTGGAACCAGACGAGTTACCTGCGTGGAAGTAGCCTTCTGCACGTGTATTACGCGCTTGTAAGCACACACGAACGCGTGTCTGGCACGTATGGGCGTACCTCGAAAGACGCCTGCAAGTTTCATGCCGCGAAACGCCTGGAAGATGGCTGCCGGGTAACAGCCAGCCGCGAATAAACCGGTAAATGCTTTCGTTCGACGCTGCAAGCTACAAGGAGAAGCCCGAAGAAATCCATTTTCGATTTGTTTCCGAGCCGCTCTTTCCAAGTTGCACGAAATTTCTTCTTCAGCCAGCAATGGCGCCCGGACTGATCCGATCTACCACCACCCCGTAATGCCTCTTTCGAGGAGAACGGCGTACCCTGTTCCGTATAGAAGGCTACCGCGTCTCGAGAATTCTTAGCGACCTCCTTCACGGCCTTACCGCACCACCTTCGAGCATCGAACGTATTTTCCGCTTCTTTCTGGCTCATTTTTTAGTAAAATTCTTCCTGGAAGGAAGATGGGAAATTCGTTGGACGGGACTGATGCGAAATTTATCGTCTCTGCGACGATACAACGCAAGATGAATATTTAATGCGTCGATTAATTGTTTACAGAGGAGATGTCCGCGTCGATACGACCCCGCGCCGAAACGTCGTATTAAGAACCGCGGCCGATAAGCGGAAGATCAATAAGGCACGTACGCGCATTCTTTCGGAATTAAAAGTCATAATCTCGTCTATCGAAAATTGAATCTTTGGCGGAGAAAGGTCGAACGACGAGGCACGATAAAAAATTAAGAGGATTGAACGAGGAGCCACGGCAGCGAGATAAACAGACATATCAAACGAAATATAGAAAAATGATAGGAACGCGTGATCGATAGTTGCGAGAAGGAAAACTTATTCGCGCGAATACCTTTATTATTTATTTTCTCCAATAAATTCGAGAAGTTGGACACTTTAATCCGCGGCAACTTGGAAGTGCCTGTCAGTTAGGCTCGCGTACTTATTACTACTTAAGCGTTTTAATGGACAAGTTATTATTCTGATATATTGGCTTTTAAGCCTCGCGGCATCTCCACGGCCGAGAACCGTGATCCCCCACACACCACGGGCAAATTATTTGTCAACCTTCTTTAGCTCGCGCTAATTGATTAGCGCGAGAACGCACGATCCTCCAGTCATCTAGATATCTGTGCAAACGCTATTACGCGTGCCTCTTCCCCGGCAATCCCTCTTCCTAATATCAAGACGTTATTTACCAGGGAAACCTGTTTCTTTCGCCGTTGTCGTCTTTGCCCCCTGCCACTTCGTCTTTGATTACAGCGGTTCCGCGTTTCTCACGGACGAATACCGCGAACTAATCGAACAGTGTCGCAAAATATATTTATACGATCGACTCTAGACGTCGAAACGATGGAAAACGCTCGCGTAGAGAAGTACGGGATCCAGCTCGTTTCTCAAATTGTAAATGACTCGACTTCCTGCCAGGAGTGTACGAATACACCGAATACACTCTGTATCTTTACGTCTTCTTACACGATCTCTTCGATCTTCTAATTCTAATCTAAACGCGTCGATCGACACGCGTCACCAAGTATTCCGAATACGTACGAATTGTTGATTCGCGTTAGAGGTTAACGACATCGTTCGATAATAGTCGAATCTGCAGAAATGTACGTGGACATTCTTACGAGAGTAGTTACATCGCGCGAACGTCGATCTTCGGACGTGTTGCAATCGTCGAAACACGCGTCCGCCGTAATTGCCGGACTTTCTCCGACGGCGTCTCAATTCCGTAAAATCTTGCAAAACCGACAACGCGAGCGCGGATGTGACATCTGTCCTACGGCGTAAAAGAACAGCGGCACTAGAACGTAACGCGAAGAGAACGAAAGGAGAAACACGGTCGCACAGGATCGCGTCGTTTACCCGGCGACTCTTATCTCGGAAGGAGGAAGGATCACACGCGATTTCGTTCTCTTTCGACGATGGCCCTGGCGGAAGAGCGCCGCAGAGCAGTGGATTCAGGGACAGAAAATGGGCTTTGTGCGGGACTCGCAAATGGCGAGAGAGCGAAAAAGAAATAATTTCAAATGGAGCCCGCATGTGATACACGCGTCCGAGTATTCTTCAGCCGACGTGTACACGCGTACAACACACCCCGGACGACCGACGACGCCGCCGCTTTCTGTCCCTCTTTTCAGGGTTCGCCGCGAAGCACCGTTTTGCATTAAATCGCCGCTACGTGTGTAATCGCGAACCAAGGGCGACAGAAAAAGGGGGAAAGCCTCGTAGGAGTTTTAACGCGTTGCCTCTGCTCGCACCAGACGCCCCACTCTGCCTGTCATGGGGATTCGACGATGGTTTACGAATAAAGACTCGAAAATGCGCGGACAATGCGCCACGACTCTGCCTCTGTGTCTCTCAAAGAAACGCGCGCCAGTTAAGAGAGGGTGTTTACGTATATTCGTTTCACGAGGACCATCCTACCACTCTTTGCCGGCTGCAAGCGTTCCTTTGGTTTCCGCGCGCGTTCCTTTCGTTTTCGCGAGCGTTTTAGGGTAGAAGGTGTGCGCGAAACCGGTGGTCGGGAGTGGTCGCGCTGCAGGTTTTAATTTTAATTAGCGCGCGGTGGATACGACCGCGATTAAATCAATAGCGATGTTTGGATGCGATATTGATCATACGGGTGTTGGGAAAATAACGAAGTTATTTCCGCGACTCGGCTGCGGTATTGTTCCAAACTCGTTCGCTCTAATCCAACGCGCGGCGACGCGAGCTCCCTGTCGCTTTTGAACTGCACGATTAAAAAGAATTAATGGAAAGTATCGTCCATTCGAAAAACATATCTAGTCCGTTAAGTTTGAGTCGAAGATCGAACGAATTTTTCCTACATTCGCGTCGCCTTTCTCGGCCAAAACGTCTCAAAGTGTCTCGATACCGGGTAACCCGTCTTAATTAGTCGATGTCCACGTACGGTTAACTGGTCGCCGGGATTGCCAACTTGTTCGACGTGATCGTTTCTTTACTTGGAAATCGTTCGTGCTACACGATACGTATCGAATCGTTCTGCCAAAAGCGTCGACGCACGAAACAACCAAGGTCGTCGATACGAAATTGATTCTCGCGATCGTAGAAATGATCCGATCAACGGGTTGACGATCCATCAGTTTCTCCGCCGAGTAAGTTTATGCGCCAAGCGAGAAATTCTTCCAACCGATATGGAATTTCCAGCGTGTCTGTCTCGCCGTACACGAGATTCAAGGATAAGAATGCGGAGTTCACGGATGGACGCGGATGGCCTTCAAGACGGCGAACGCTGACGCAGGGCACGAAGTCGTCGTGGTCGCGGCGCCGCGACCATTCAAATTCCAAAGCGAAAAATGTCTAGCGTGGCCCCGTGGCGTAGAAGTCGTCTTTTCGTAATGCCTGGTCTGATATGCATCTACGTGCCTGCCAAGGGCAGAGCCTCCCCGGCTTATTAATATTAAACAGCGCCACTTTCCCGAAGACGGCTGTGCTATTGTCGATCGAGTCTCGCCGCGTTTAACGCGAGTCCAGGGGACTTAACTTACCCGGTACACGGAGGACACTTTTAAATAGCGGAACAAGCAATCCACGAGTGAAGGGATTGTTCCCCGATCCCGATGGATACTTCATCCCCTTCTTGCATACGGTCGAATCGGCCCCTCGTCGTTCCCTCGTTGGCTACGAAATTTTTATCGGCGCGAGGCAACGCGGCATCAAAGAGTTCCAACGCGGAGCAAGTGTTTCTTTGCTAGGCGTGGGGGTTCTTCGTTAAAGAGTTCGCCTCGCAGCCACCGCTCGACGTATCGCGTCCGTTTTGCACGAGCCCGTTTCCCTGCGAACGATCGTTTTGTTTCTCGATTAAAAAGAAAGCATTCCGATGGGGAACGACGTTCTTAGGGAACGAACACACGGAGTGTCCATATAGATTATCAAAGAATTCCTCTCCTCCAATTCAGCCGCTCCGTTATTACTCGGTTATTAATCGCATACACGGAGAACCATCTAGTCGCTGCGCGTAATATCAATTGCGGCCGAGTGCATTAAGAAACGTTTTTCTAACCGGTTACCAACGATTGATCGCGGCAATTATCGGCGAGGCGGACTTATTGGCACGATTTCTTTTATCTTTCCGATCCCAGGTGCATCCCTTAACCAAGGCGAGCACACCACCGTGGAAACCAAGAGGGAAAGGTGGAGGTGGAGGTAGGGGGGGGCACAAAACGATCGAAACAAAAGGGTAAGGGGGAGTAAGAAAAAGGATGGCGAACCGGAGAAACGTTTCTCGGGAAAGATGGAGAAAGAGAGGACGATCCGAGGCACGGGGAACGGAGAAACACGGAGAACGCGAGCGAGAGAGAAGGAACAATGAACGAGGGAGTTATCTGTAATGGAATAAGTTGGCAACAATGGCGCATTGTTTGCCGGGACGCTCGCATCGTCGCTGTTGACGGACATTATCGCCGGACGTTGCGTTTCCGGCACACAGGAACGTCCTCGTCCCGTCAGAAGACGTGTCAGCCGGCGTGATTCGCGGCGGAATGTATGCCACGCGAGCTACTCCGTTGGCAGAAAGCCATCCATTCAAATTCGCGACCGCCTATCGAACTATTGCGGGCCGCGAATAGAAACGCGGCCGCAGTCGTCGGCAACCGCATTTTGCCACCGACACCTAGCTGTCGTTCGAAACTTATCCGAGCCGCGGGTTGCCTTGATCCTACAATAATAATCCATCCACCCTGGCACGAAACCTAGTTACAATTCCGTTTGACCGCCGTTTATGGAATTTTTATTCTTTTCAGGGCAAATTGCACCGGTGCCTGGAATCGCGGTAGACACGCTTTAAACGATTTCGTCGACGCGACGGAGAGATCATCGATATAGCTCACGATCGTTGCTTCGATCCGGATAGAACTCTATGTATCTTTCGAAACGAGTCTGTGAATATATCTTGTCTTGTTTCTTCGAAGTTGTTGAAAACGCTGTCATATCGTCTGACGTAAGAGAAGAATCGCCCTTCGATTACTGGAATAACCATAAACGAGCTGATCGATGTAAAACGAGAGAATATTTACTAAAAATTCGTAGTCGTCGCGTAACGAGGAAAATCCGAATGACAGAGATCAGAATGCTTCGAAAACGTTCGGTTTGTCGGATGGACGAACGTTTACGAACACGGTCGACTATATTGTTACGTAGTTTTCGAGCGTACAATCAATTTCTGTACGCGCGTACGAGACGCGTCTCGCGTATTACAGAATACTCTGTATAATTATATTCGTGTTTCCGAGATCGAGGGAAAATTACGTACCGACAACACGAGGATTCGAAATCGTTCACGAGTAAGAACCAGATAGGGGAACGCGGTTCGTGCGTTGAAGGTTCATCCTTTAACGCGGTAATACCACAAACAGACAGCCCGCGGATTAAGACAGCAACCCCTTTTGCCTTGCAATCTTTACTTACCAGTCCGCCTCCTGTGTTTACGACGTGGTGGCTAAAACCCCTTTAAACACCGCTCGAGCCAATCGCAGGATTTGCTTCGGTCTTACCTGCGCTTACAAACTGTTTCGAGCAGCGCGCGTACGCGACAAGTCGCAATTTCCAACGTCCCCCTTTTCCGCTCCATGCTTTCTATTCGTCTCTCTTCTTTTATCGTATTTTCCAATTTTTATTCGCGGATTAAACGCTCCCTGAACCGTCGCGTGTCTCTGCTTTCTCCGGCGTTGTATTCTCGCGTAATCATTTGTTTATTCCATGGAAACGGAAGGACACGCACGCGGCCAAGCTCGACGAGGATCGCTGATAACGGAAACAAAAGCCGGTACCAGGAGCCTCGTGAAATTATCTTAAAGACCCAACAAATGCATTTTCAGTCGACTGCGCGCGAACGCACCAGAGATACGCGCGGCTCCGCTTCTCCATCCGAATGACAAAACGGCCAGCCTCTCCAGCGTGTATCGAGCTGCAACTCGCCTTCTTTTCCTTTTCGCCTGCGTTCGCCGACAGGCAGACACGAACGGCGAAGTCGTGAAACGATTCGGAACCTGCGCTTCACGCGCAACGAGTGCATCGACGGCGAGGTCGCGCTGTTCAGGACGTCGCCGTCCAGACGAGACCGACGGGCGAGAGGACGGAGAAGATGTCCGGATGGCACATCCGACTCGACGCGCTGTAGCGGTAGATGCAAAGCGGATTACGAAGAAGTTAAAAGTATTAAAATCACGATGTATTTTAGCTGGGTGTTGGTGACGGTGCGTTCTCGAAAAAAAAGGGAGAGAAAAAACGCAGTGCAGAGGGACGAAAGAGAGGAAGACGAGAAATGACAAGGGTGAAGCCGGAAGGCGAGGAACGCGAAACACTGGAGTGGTAGGTATGAAGCGCGGAGAAAAGGACAGAGACCAAAGAGACCGAAAAAAGATGACTAGGAGGAGGGTCGGAAGGGAGGCAGGGAGGCGAAGGAGCACGAGAAACAGAGAGAACAACGGAGAAGAGGGGGGGGGTGGAAGGCGGAGAAGAGAAAGGAAGAGAAAGAGAGTACGGAGTGTATAAGTGCTCCGGCTGCAGAGACGAGAGATGAAAGGCGTAGCGCGCTCGAGGACACAGATACATTTGTCAGGGAGGATACTAAAAAATAATGAAAAAAAGGAAGCAAAGAACGAGGGGGGTGGGGGATGAAAGAGGGTGTAGCTTGCAGACCCGCGGAATTTTCCGTTCTCTGGAGAAATCTTTCCGTTCCGTGTGCTACGTTACCTTGGAAAATTGATAGCACGCGACCATCATCACCGAGTATTGGTTATCAACAAAGAGACGTTTGGTTTTTAACACGCGAGATGTATCGCGATCCGAAGTTGTAACGATTCCTCGGTGCACACGATCCTCGATGGCTGTCGCAAGGATTTTCCGCCGCGCGCCATTCTGCATACGGCGAGAAATATTTACGGCAAAAATATGGATAACGCGCGAGCCTTTAACGTTCTATAACGTTTAGATACAATTTTCAGTCCATCCGACGGAGGAGAATTAAAGAACAGAGGATTATTCCTCCGGGGGGTGCAAAAGGAGAAGAAGGAGGGGAAACCGGAGGGTGGTTGCAGAAGAACGGGGTGGAATTAAGCATCTCGCCTGAAGAGACTTCAAGTCACTTCAGCATCGTTCCCTTCCCTTCACGGGTACGACAAGGATTAAAATCTGCCTGCTATAGCGTCCCTCCCACCCTCGCCCTTTCAATATTAAACGGATGTTTCGATACCTCGGTGTCGATCGGCCGGCTCTTTTAAATTTTTCATCAACGCGAAAAAGACTTTTCGTCCTCGCAAATCCGCGTTCCGCGATACACGCGGCGCTACTTTAACAACGCATCTTCGACAAGAAGTAACAAAGTACGCGAACGATTTCAAAGAGGACGATTCGATTGGCTAAAATTAAAAGTCTACACGTCCACCGCTCGAACGAATTATCGTTAGGCGTTCGCTGTTCCATTAACGAAACAGGCGCAAGCGTCTTGCGCGATCGAATTAATAATAGCGTCGTGTCACCGACAGCCTTGACAATCCAGGAAACGTCTATATCAGGATGGATGCGAGTGCTGCTGATTACATGCAGTTCGCACACCGCCGTCACAACGTCAAGATAGCGTGATCGCGTTACAACAACCCTCGATTGATGCTATCATGTCTGGTTACAAGCGTGGTTAGTCTCGATTAGACGGAAGCATCGATCTCGCGTGCCATCGCAAGATTTTGATAGCGGTGAATGCGTTTTCTGTCGAACGTAGAAACGCCGAGAATATAAATTTGAATTTCGGCGATAGAACAGAACACGATACGAGAAATTTCCCTCCTTGTCTCGTTCTTGATCGCGTTCCGTCGTATTTTGGCCGAACATCTAGGAACCAATATCATTTAGGGTTCCTGCATAAAGTTTGTACACAGAGACGCGAGAGGTCACAGTGCGACAGGCGAGTTATGGGCTTGTAGTTCTAGGGTGGATGCGCCATGGGATCACCATAAGGTGGGATATTCCGTGAGGTTGTGTATCCACGCTACAGACGCATAGGACGTTCGTTTCCCCGTGGGAATTTCAGGATCACCCGTTATATCCGTGGATACCAGTAGAGCCGACGAACGACTGGAAAATAATTTGCAGTTCTCGCTCTCGTGGGGAAAATGACCAGAGACGAGTAACCTACACGCACGTTTCTACGCGTATGTGTGTATCCCACCTCTACCTTTTGCTTTCGTTACTACTACTCCTTTATTTCGTTCAGCCCGGCATTCCGAAGGCCGGAGATAATTGGAACGAGATTATCGAGTGCTCGCGTCGATCGATCACATCGCCATGTATTAATTATCCATTGGCCGTCTAGCGAATAAATTTTCCAATGGAACCCATTCTACGCCAATGCCGGCCTTCTAAAAGTTTATTCAATTTTCTGGCCCGTGGTCCTATCGGTCCGAGGAGCCATAAATTTTCGCGAGATGAGAAGACGAAATTGAAACCCCTGGGAGAAGAGAAACGACGGAAAGAAAGGAGGAAGGATCTCAGATATGTCTCGAAGGAATCAAACGAGATTTCTAGGAAGAATTCTTTCCTACGAATAGTTCGCCGAGTTATCGGTTATAATTTTCCTCAAATAATTCGTTACTCCTGCGCAAGGGTATTTAACAACCTGCTGTTAATCAGGAGAGTCAGGTTACGAGGTAACTCGTAGTTCGGATGATAATCTCTCGATAAATAAAAATATATCGCGCGCCAGTAATTAGCGCATTAGTTGATATCGCGTAAGAAAATCACGTTTGATCCGTACAAGATGTTCGAAACTCCTGAATGAAGATGGAGTCCTTTTCTTCGACAACTTGTCGTAAGGAAATCGAACGATATCGAATCACGAATGGTACGTACGTTTTTGGAAATACAGAAACATACGGCGACTAAACGTTTATAGGCACTTAGGGCAACTTTTGCTCGCGCAACGCTATATGAATAAATGATAAAGCGGTAGGAGGACGAGGGAGAGAGCTGTAGTATAAATTCCAGAAGGTTGTCCTTTCCTGCTTCTCCCAGGGGTGCACCACACCCTCTAACCACCGGTATAAGGGTTATATTTGATAGATACGGCCAGGCTAAGTGCTTATCGTATTTCGTTTAGATGCCGCTATACTTAAACCTACGATCTTTGTGAACACTCCTTAAAAGCAGCCAGTTTGAGGGATATGTTTTGGAGGATCGTCCGACTCGAGCTTGTACCAGGGTAACATTTTCACCGAACGAAGATGCTATTAGCGACGAGCGTGACTCGCGCGACTAAATAATACAGTTTTTTTGTTAGCCGAAGCGCTGCAAAATACCGACCAAGAGGCTCGACGATTCTCGCAGGGCGGAGCAGATGAAACAATTTATTGTATAAACGTCGTGGACGTGATTAAATCCAGCGATCCAATCACGGTTACAACGTCACTATCGTAGTAAGATAAAAAGAACGCGCAGAAGAATATTTTTCGTTCGCGTTACGAGGAAGATGGTTTCGTGTCCGTTGGCTTATCACGAAGGTTGACAAAGTGGACAAAGTTTCGACGTACGAAGAACGACGTGTGTAAATTTTGTTCATTCCGCGAGAATAACTAATCCATCGAGCACCTCGCGAATCAGCGAACCCTGACATCGATACCGTTCATTGATCATTATTCGTTTCGTTAGAAGCCACCTTTCAAAGAACATTACGTAAAAGACTATGTTTCACATTGATCGAGGTTCGAAGCGTAAAAGAGCTTGCTCTCCTAGGTTTTCGTGTCTATCCGTTTACGCAAAACCTCTGACCGATTGATTTTTACAAGTTGATGCGCTCTTTACATCTCTTTACGCCGTATCCTCGATTGCCAATATTTCCGATATTTAGCTGGCTTCGTAAGGCACCTTGTTTCTGCACGGAGCTCGCTTACGAAAGATTGATCTAACAAATTCAACGTTTCAAACGGACGTAACAACTCGCAAAGGCTTCTACCGTAATATCCGAACGACATTCCAAGCTTGCTACCTCGTTTGCTGTAAATATCTCAATACTTCCGAACAAGGAGCCTGTATGATTCCCTATCGAACGTCGTCAGAAATTACGCGATAAGATGCCGGTACTACGCGTGTGACCAGGCGGTGGCCGCAAATCTGTGGAGGATTTCGATTTGACGTTGGCGGCGCGAGAGCCAAACGCACGAGAAGCACCATAGAACGGAACGAGCTGCGAACGAAGAGACCGGGGATAAAGAAACGAGAGTAGGCTTACCCGGCTGTTCGAGATCGAAGTCGCCTTATAGTATGCCTTTTCGATGGTCGTACGAAGGCCTTAAGGGATAAGGCCTCTCTTCCTTCGCCTCTTCTTTCATTCGCGCTTTCGTTCGTTTCGAAAGAAGAGCTCCGCGAAGGGGTGCATAAGGTACGTTAGTTTCGTGGCCTCCTTACGGCCCACTGGGGGCTGCATTAAAATGCCTCGAATTGTTTATTGCTCGGCCGCGCGAGCACCTCGCTGTAATATCCACTGTAAACTACGCTTGGATAAAACCTCGTGAACACCCCCTTTTTACTCTTCCTCCTTCTCCTGCTCCTGCTCCTCCTCCTCCTCCTCCTTCTTCTTCTTCTTCCCTCTCTTTTTCCTATATTACACTATCCCTTCTACCGGCTGAGTTAGCCAAACTCTCCGTCGCGGAATTATTTACAACGTTACGCGGACTCTGTACGAATGCAGGACGAAACTTTGTCTATAAAGAGCATCGTTTTTTTTCCCTGGCGAATTTCTTCCACCTTTCCCCCGCCCCGTTTCCCTCGCTGTTATCCACCATGGTGGAAGAGCACGGCGAGCAGGCCGGGTAAGATGCGTCGATTATGCCGACATGGAAGCTATTTTGGCAGCGGTCCCGCGGAAACAACGAATTCGTCCGTTCGAGCGCTATTTTCTTCGTTAATCGAACCGGAAGCACCGGGCATCGAGTAATTGCGGAACGGGTCGTGACCGAGTTCGCGTATAAATGGCTGCAAGAAACGGAATCACGACGGACGAAAGTCGGCGACTGGAGTTTATTGGGTAACGTATTATTGACAAAATGGTTTCGAGGACGATGGAAATGATGGAGAGGGGACGGGGCCGAGGATCATTCTCTTTGTCAAAGACAGATAACGAGGCGTACGTTATCGATGATGTCGGAGACGCGAGCGACGCGATGACGATTGAAAGGGACGGCACGGGGCTCGCGAACGCGGGCGCATTCGTTTTTTCATCCGAACACACGGTAGACGACGCGTTTATGCCGGAAATACCAGGAAATAATGCGTTACTTTGATTTCTTTGTTCGGTACGCGGTGCACCTTCGTGCATCTATAGAACGGTAGATCGATACTTGTTCATTCCACGCATGTAAACACCGACTCGCGTTTTGCAACGGGCCAACGGTCGTTTTGTTAAACTCGAGCCCGAACTTTTGTCGTAAACTATACGCTTTATGCGCGGATAGAGAGAAAGCGCGGCACGCATCTGTACGAGACGATTAGGCGGTGCACGGTGAAAGAGAGAGAGAGAGAGAGAGAGAGAGAGAGAGAAAGAGAGAGGAGGGGAGGGGTGGAAAGATGGCAGGGGAAACAGGAATGTGTGCGAGAGGGAAAAGGAGGATTAGAACGGCATAGAAGTGGAGGAAACGGGACGGCGTGTATCCGGGCGAAAGAGAGAAAGGGAATGGGAAAGAGGAAACGAAGGGTGTACCGGGGGGTTGGTTTCAATTAGGAGGCAGTAACTCTCCCAGGCATTGTTCATTTCACTCTAGATTTGTATTCCCCGTTTGTTTGTTCCCTTTGCATTTGCGTTAACCTGAGCAAAAGCGAGCCGCCACGCGTGTATACGCAATCAATCAGAGCGGAAAAGACGGGACCGGGAGAGAGGGAGAGAAATCGCGTGATCATTCCGCTCGGCATCGTCGTTCTGACTTTTCTTCCTGAAAAAACACCGCTACGGTGCCCGTTTGTTCGGAAACGGAGCGCAGAAATAAGTTGCAACGGGTTGATGGAACGCTAAATGTCTCGATCAACGGCGTTTCCAAAGTCTGTCGCGCGATAATAACGCAATATCGCGAATCGCTTTTCCACGTTTCCGCGTACGAAGGAATTTACAGTAATTCGTTCGCGCGTTTGTAATTGTAGAAAGTTCTCGTGAATATTTATTACGCGAATACTGAAATTATACGCGTGATACGAGACACGTGGAGATTTCATTAGCAACCGTAACGAGATACGACTGTCGTGGTTATAACGATAAACGAGCTTACGAAAATTTTCTGTAATCGTTGGAGCACCGTCGAGTATAGTCGTACGAACGAAAATCGACGGAACGTGCTAAGGAACGATTCGCTCGAGTCCAAGCGTTAAATACGACCTCCAGGAAATTGCTTAAAATGTGTACATTTCGTTATATACTCGTTCATCTATGGCGTACGGGGAAACTAATATAGAGACTTATACGCTATTTTATGCGTTTATAGTAGGCGCGTTGGCTTTGAATATTTGCTCGCGAGGGCTGCGAGCCTCGTAACGAAATTCTCGACTAACTTCGTTCGCTGCCATCTCGCTTGCTCCTCGTTCTTGCCATTCTAACTCGTAAGAAGTTTCGTTTACGTCCATATGCTGAAATAAACTGAATTTCAACCAGTCATTATTCGTTGGATCGTGAGGGCGCAGCACGCTTCAACGTATTTCTCGCCACCGGAGTAAATGCAAGCCGGCAACGTTCTCGCAAAGATTTACCTTCGCTATTACCGAAAAGCATCGATTAATAATAATAATAATAAATCAACGTCCGAAAGCAATACTTTCTAATTTCAACGGTAAAAACTCATAAAAGATATGCACAAAGTATGGTACTCGTTATAAAATTAAATCGGGAAAACGATTAATTCTCTACCGGAGAAGGGTTTCATTTTTTGTTTTTCTATTATCGTCGCAAAGATATCGCGTAAATATTCGCCATCTATTTACGAACGATGGCGTTAACGCTGACACGCTTTCGCGCATTGATAAAACGAGGAGCAGCGAGCGCAAGAATCGAAGTACGATAGAAACGAAGTATCGATTGCTCGAGGCGAAACAGTCGGCGTGCAACTGGAATTTGTTATGCGAAACGTCAGCGTGCATGATTTGTCTGGCACATCGTGACGTAAATCGATCCCGCCAACATTATCACCGATGACGTACGCGTTTCTACGTATTTGGGAACGAGGTTGCTCGTTCGAAGATCCTAGCGATAAAAGCAGCACCAGGTAATCGCATTGTTATCGGCAAATCTCCCGCTATCTCCACCTCTCCCAATACAATCGGACATTCTCGCTCTACCAATGGAATTACAAAATCTCGTTCTCTAATTAAGACGCGTAACATTCGCGAGTCGAAATTAATAGTCGCAACTCTAAACAACTCCTTAAAGCTGGCGACTGCTCTCGTAAACGACGTCTTGCCAAATATATATATATATATATTATTCTCCATATTGGCTATATATATATATATATATATATATATATATATATATATATAGAGAGAGAGAGAGAGAGAGAGAGAGAGAGATTGCGAACGACTAGCAAGCCCGGCGAAATGAAAGCGAAAGCATTTTACGGGAGAATCAATTCTCGCCATGAACGTACGGGCAAGGTAGTCGAGATTACTCCTTGTTCTCTGATTCTGCTGATCTTTTCTCCCCGCCTGCGAATCAGAGAGCCTACCAAACCGTAGTAGGTAGCTTCCTCTTTCCTTTGCATGGAAACGGCAAGTTATCAAGGCTAATTTTTCGCCTTTGTCGCATCCCTCGGTGGCCACCAGCCGGTTTGTTACTCGTGTTTAGCCAGCACTGTTTTTAATAACCTAATGGCTCTTACGCGGTACATTATGTCGGATAGCGTCCCTTCTCTATCCGCCGAACGGCCCCCCTCCCCCTCCCCCTCCCACACCTACCTCCCTTTGCAGCTTCTTTCCTTTTCGTTTCTTTTTTGTTTTTTTTTTTCTTTTCGGTGCCTTCGCTCTTTTATTTGCGATTTTTTTCGTTGAAACGACAAAAATATCCGGCCCTTTCTCCATCCTTGCCCGCTTGCTTGCTTGCTCGCGGCATGCAAAACTTTTGTCCGAGGAAAAAAGGGTGGAAGGAACGTGTGGACGGGGAACGGGAGAAGATCGAGAGAAAGGGAGACAGCAAAGAGAGTGGCTTTCCTCGAACCGAACAAAAATCTTTTACGGTTCCGACTCCCTCTTTATTCTCGTTCGAACGATCGGCCGAGAAAGAAACGATCGCTTAACTCTTCGTTCTTTGCGTTTTCATCGGGAGGAAATTCACCGTGCTCCCTGTTTTCGCGTTGATAAGAGGGGGACGGAGCCGCCGAATCTCTTCCTGTAATTAGTCCCAGGAGTCTACGAACCGCGTCATCGAAACGTTTAAACCGATCGTTACGGTTTACACTCGTCCTACGGAGATTTTTTTAACCCTTTTATACATAGGATTATCGTCGACCATCGTCAACGAGCGATTTTAGGACGATCTCGATCGAGTTTGAGACGTAGGAATCGTTTGGTCCGTTACGTCGTTTAACGGGATAAGACGGGATTATTGCAGATCCAACGTCTTAAACGTTCAATCGTCGACTTTACACGTAGAATGGCCAGACCGGTGTATTACGAGATATCGTTAATATAGCAACGAAAAAGAAAAAAAGAAGGAAAAGAGGAAATATGCCATCTACATTTACCACACGCAGTTTTATCATCTTTTGGAATTTACGGATTTACGAGAACGTAGCCGTAACGAGAAGGCCGGGGGAATCTTCGTTTCTAATTTCGCGAAACGTAATTGGCAAAAGTTGTCGATTTAGTCCGCGCAAGATGAAACGTCGCGAATGGGCCAATGTCACAGCGGAAATATTAAGGAGAGAGATTTCGCGATTCGAGTATTGAAAGCGACGGATTGGCGATATCCCAGTCCGGCGGTGAAATTCAGTGACGCAAAATAGGGAGGAATCATCGCCAGAATTATTCCCATTGAAAATCTTCTGGTCCGAATAACTGTACGGTCCCCTTCGCTGTGAAACAGCCTCGTTCCTTTCAAATTACTTGCCCTATTTTCCTCTGTCTTGTCTCGCATTTTGCGGCGTGGCCGGCCTTTCCTCGCGCGTACCTCGGCCAGCCTCCATGGAACGTTAATTTAGTAACCACCCAACTCGAATGGCACCGACTTTCCGTCGGACTCTCTCGAAATTACCCTTGTAAAATTAACTGCGACCCTGTTGGATATTAATTCCAGGATCGAAAGCAAGCGTTCTGGCAAAACGATACGTACGCGAAACGTACCTCTCTACGACGTTTCCCTTATCGAACCGCCGTCCTGCTTTCCAAAGCTTCGCCACGAGCTTTTCAACCGCCAGCCGAAAAGTCGAACGCCACGATCTCGCGTTTTTCTCCTAAGCGAAAAGTCGGTTGATTACGATTCAGCCAGCGCGGGACCGGCGATATTTTACTTCTTTTCGAGGCTTTACGATCGGACGTTTTTAATTTCCCCCGTGTGCCTAAAGAAGGAACGGCCGAAATGCAAATTGTGACAGGAAAGTTATGCGCGCCGTGGAATTAACGACTCTCTCGGATCGGCTCTTAATAGGCCGTTATGCACTTCCAGTCTGTCTGTACGCGTGCACGAATTCGTTAAGCGTGGGCCGCCCGATTCCAACGAAATTGAATTATATCCGCGAAACGAGAACAAACTACGATAGAGTGCAAACACGGGGGTCGGGGCGAAACGTTTCGCGTAACCGACCAGTTCCGATGCTACAGTTTGCCCCAAGTGTTTCGCCTTTCTCTCTCTTAATAATTATCGCCGTTCATAACGATCGTTATACTTTCGATATCTTACATTACCTTATCGGAGTGGCTCGCGAAAGTTTCAACGTTCATCGTGCAACGTTCCTACGTACGTTGTTTCCTACCGTTCGTAGGAAACACTTTGAGAAACGAACGCTGCAACGAGACGCGCGTATCCGATCCATAATTAATCCGATCCGTAATTTGTATCTTTGCGCGAGCGATATTCTACCGCACGCTTAATCGCAGATAGAAGAATGAAGACGATCGTGCGCGCGGTTTGCCGGCTGGATAATCGTCGCCGACCGTCGCTCTTGATTTACGTCATCTTGGCCGTGATGCTGCCGATCCACGTCTCAGCCGAAGCTCGAAAGATCGAACACGGGAATACGTACGTGAGGAGATCCAACGTGGAGCCAGGATCGTCGAAGAACACGGACGAATCGAAAGTGTCCATCGTCGACGACGAGATCGAGGATTCGAAGGTGAGCGAATCGACCAAGTAAGCAAATTCGTGGTGCGATCTCGAAACAACGGGGATAGATTCTTAAAGAGCGAAAGGAAAGATCCTTGTCCAGCGATGGATAACCGAAAGAACGAGCGTCTGCTGTTAGAATAGCAGAACGCGGTCGACGTGGCAAACTCTGGACGACAGGCGTTTCCTTTCCGACGCGTTTTAATATCTCAAGCGTTAATTCCTTTTTGTGGAAAACACACTGGCCGTCTTGCTTTGTCTTGCCGGGCCTCTGCTCTGTCCCTCCTGTTCCCTCCGTGGCCGATTCGTCCTTACGCCGGATGACAAAATGACAAAGGGGTGGTCGCCCCGGGCCAGCGATATTACCGTTTCCGTTTCGGAACTATGCGAACTGTCTGCAGCCCTCCAGCCCGCGTATCCAGGCCGAAAACGTCTCGTGATTGATTATGCTCGCCGTACTTTTGGCTCCTCTGCCGCCCTCCACGGAACGCGATTGATGGAGAGCTTGCGAGAGGGACGCCGCTCGGTAAACGATCTAGATATCGTTGGTACGCCTTTCAGCCAAGAAGACACGCTGGCCTAGACTTTCGTTAAAATACGGCGACACGACCTAAATGTCTGGGTAAAATCGAAGCGGGATTTTGTGGCTCGAGAAATGAGAGGTGCATCGAGGATAACGACGAGGTATACGGTTGTCCGAGTTGGCTGTACCTTAGTATCTTGGAATTCGATCGTAAGATTTGCCCAGAATGATTATCTTGTACACTACGCGGACGCTGTTAGTCTTCTTTGGTGTATTTGGGTGTCCGAAAAGTTTCTTTCGTTTTACGTGGAAATAACGGGTCCACTTTGCTCCGCCAAGATTTAATTGATATTCAATCGTACGCAAGAACGAATCGCCTGTTTTCCGAAAATTCAATATCGGTGGCCCTGCGCACCTACCCGGCCAGCTGATGAGAAATCGGCAAGTTGAGAAATTCGATATTAAAAATCGACGGAGAACGACACCGACCAGTTTGATTTCCCGGACACTCGCGTTTAACTGAGAAAGCAACGCGAGCGAAATATCCGTCTACGTCGAGATCGAGCGTCGTCCGAGAGACTCGAGGATTTTCCAGCGATCGGAACGTTCGAGTTCGGTTTGACGGTGCGCGCCACGAAACCGATAACGGAAACGCGTAATCCCGGTAGGTTGCAAACGGAAGGGAAGGATCTGCGTAACGTTCAACAAGTGATCATAGGGAAGTATTCTGTTTCGTTTAGAGACCGCGACGAGAATGATTAAAGACACCGGGCGGGATTTCAGCGAACGAGAAAAACAACGAAATTTCTGTGACGTTGCACGGGCAAACAGTCGTTGTTTCTGACGAAAGAAGGAAAAGAAAAAAGAGAAAGCAAAGGCGCGGGGCAAAGTATATTAAAACGGGACTTCATTAAGGTTCGCAGGAACGTAGGAGTAACGAGAGAAAGGGAAAAAAGCACGGTGAGAAACGAGGAGCGGAAAAAACGGACGGAGGTTGAGCGTAGCAGCCGCAGACGTGGAGCTCGGTCGCGGAGGCAGGTGAAAGAGGAAGACGGCGAGTGTTTATTTAGTTAAATGCCGCGCGTAATTGGGTGTAAGACTTTTTTGTTCGGAGTCGAGGCGACGGTCGTAGCGCTGTACGAAAAGGGCCAACTCCGGCTCTGGTAGGACAGCACAGGGTGACGGCAAACCCCTGGCGTTTCCACGGCCGAGCTTTCCACCCCTTTTTCCGCGTGCTGGCAGCCACCTGATGGCTGGCTGGCACAAGGGCCCGCCGGGAATGAGATGCAGATTGCCAGAGGCCACTTCAGCCGCTAGAGGGAGTGAATTTTTAATAACACCGTGGCCGTATCCGCGGCCCCGCGCGCGTTCCTCCACGTAGAATCCCATTGTCTTGGCTGCGTCTCGCACGCGCTGCGAAAAGGACGAGAGTCGTACGGTGCGTAACGGTGGGCGCACCCGGTATTATTATAGGAGGAGAATTGTCAGCGACAAGACACGCCACTGCGAGAAACCGCAGCGGGAAGAGCGTGCAAGTTCTGACGCCGCTTTCGTCGACGTTAAATAAAGCTTAACGCACTAGCTCTCACGGTGGTATAGTCGGGATAAATGGTACGATAGAAATACTGCTAGGAACGCGGCAGACCAATTCTTTTCTTCCTAAGTTTATTTGCTTTTTCCCTTTTTATCGACAATTCGTGTTTTTCTTTTCTTTTTTTTTTTTCTTTTTTTCTATTCGCTTGCTATCGCGAAACGAGTAGCTCGCGCATAGTGGAGTTCGGCATACGTAGATTTTACCGTGTATGGTTTTTCCACGCTTTCCTACCGGTTATCGCAACACCGTGGCGAAATTAGCGCGTGTTTTGAAAATACCCGAAGATAAGAGCAGTGTCTTGTAAAAAAATAAGGATCGTGTACGATCTTAGTCTACCCTTACGCACACGTTTCCTATATACTATAATGGATTTCGCAGGCGAAATCCAGCGAAAGCCAGCGAGACGAAGATTCGGCTAAATCCATAGACGAGAACAGTCCGGCGCTAAATAAGTTTCTGGAAGACGTTCTGATGGCTCGAACCGATTTAAAGTGGATAGATCAAGCGTTGCGTGGTGTTAATCGCGGGAAGGATTGGCAGAAGTGAGTCGACTAACGAGAATCGCTAACCGATATTTAATACCTCGCGAATCCTGAATGAAACGTCTGTAAAGGAACAGCCAGAATGCTAATAAATCGCGCGAGAAAAGAGGCTCTGGTGAAAACTACGAAATTATACGACGGTTGGATAGAAATACGTACAGGGATGAAAATCCTCCGGAACTTTTCCAGAGATTGCGTTTTGGTAATGATATGACGTTCAAGAGAAACGTCGATCTCGATGATGTCGACCCGTATGAAAAGGGGTATCGTATTTCCGTTATTAAAATATTCTAACAAGGGGATCCCGGTGAACGACAAAAGCCACGCCGTGTCTCGATAGTTGCAAATTCGCGTGACAAGTTTCTTTTCGAAGATGTGACTTTTTCAACGAAATTTTCTCGCAGACTCGTAGGTCTCGAGACACGGCGCCACTTCTGTTTCAACTATTTCTCGTATCTATCGTCGTTTACGATTTATAAACGCTTGCATGGAGGCACCGGCTTAAATAGGCTAAAGTAAAAAAACGGTTTAAAGTAAAAAAGTAAAGGCTTTAAGCAAAAAAAGGGGAAGGAACGAATTAAGGGTCGATTCTTAGGCAGCAACGAATTAAGGCTCGATTCGAGAATGTACACTCGCGCCAAGTTCCACGAAAATCGGCGTGTGTCGATCGCCGGGGTTTCCTCGTAAGTAGCATCGGTTCTGCGTTAACAGTATCTGCGCGATTCTTGCAGAAAGAAACGAAAAGAGGTTCGTCTTTCTGCCGCGTATGACAAAGAAACGACAGACGATCAGATTCCGAAAAATTGGCCCAAGGCGAAGGATCTTTGTTCGCTGAGCGACTGGCTGAACTCGTACAAAAACCCCGGAAACGAAAAGGATAAATTCGAGGATCGATGGATCCACGATTACGACGCCAGTCAAAGAAATAGACTTAGTACGATCTAATTTCGCTGTATTTGGTTATCCTGAAAGGTTCCACGGGTTTAAGACGCTCGAGCCGAGAGAACGCGAATGTGAATTTAAATGTAGAGTCTCGATGATTTTATTTGAAACTTGAAATTTGCTCGTCGGCTAAAAATCAATACGGTATTTACCAGTTAACAAGGCTCGTCGTAAACAGTCAACCGGTTAAAAACGAGACACGGCGGAAGCTGCGAAAATTTTCAGGATGACCTATCCCTTTGATTTTTTACGTTAAACAATCGAAACAACGAAAGATTAAATAGATTCCTTGGACGGCGACAAAGAAGGAAACGCGGAAGCGGGCAGCGCGTTGATCGTGAGAAATCAACGAGCCGATACGAAGAAGAAGGAGGCGTCGTCGCTGGAATCTCTCAGAGAAACGATATTGGAACTGAAAAAAAGGTTGAACGAGTCTGAGAAGAAACGGCAGGAGAATCCGAAAAATTTGGATACTTGGAGAGTTAAAGAGAAGCAGAGCAACAAGCAGGAGCAGAAGAAGCGAACTGCTCGTGGAAGAGACGACTACCAAAAAGGCGAAAACGACGACGAAAGTATTAAAAAGCGTTTTAATCGAATAAACACGCGCTTGAGAAGCGCGTAGAAAGCAAGTTGGCTTGAAACGTTGTACGATTTCAGGCAACTTCGGCTGGTGGGAAGGTCCAGCAGCGGAAAGGTCGAATTTAAAAAAGCGCGAGCGGAGCACCGTGGATCTTGATGAGAGGAATGATCAGCTGAAAGTGTGGAGAACGAAGAGGACTGGAGTTAATAACGACGATGGTAACCCGAAACTCTTTCATAGAGCGGGGTTTGGGGACTCGTACCTTGAAGAGGACACGCTAAAAGAGCTTCATGACCGTAAAAGACGCAGCAAAGAAACGCCGTCAGATGAGAAACGTGATTTAAACGAAGCTCAGGATGGAAACAAGTCGGCGGATGATGAGAAAAATTCCATAAAAATATCAAAGACATCTGGCTGCGGTGTGGCGGACGCTTCCGGTGCGATAGTAGAGCCTTCGTCGAACGATTTGCAAGGAAGGAACGCTTTCGAACGTGACAGCGAATTAACGAATAATCCGGCGGATAGCGCGTGTTCCGACGTCTCAAAGGCGGCCACGGATGAGAGTAAAAACGTGGAAACAGCCGGAAATTACGAACAATCGGATCTATCGCGGGAAAATCAGAACGCGATGGGAAACAAGCTGACGAAGACGAGGGAAAAGGGTGAAAGTCCCGAGGGAAATTCTTTGCGAAGCTTGGAATCCGCGACGAACGAACCGCAGGCTGCTTCGTCTACCGAAACCTCGAGTCGAGAAAACGTCGGCTCGAGCAAGGGAGAGCAGGCGGACAAAGTCTTTGAACCTCGGAGGCATTTGCGCGAGAGCAACGAACGCGGAAAGCAAATGCAAGAAGCCGACCGGGAGCGCGAAGAATTGTCTCCGCAGGTGAAGAGATTTGCCAAAGATTCGGGAAATATCAGTATCCTGGTCAAGTCGGAAAACAAGAATCTGATCGAGTTCGGTAACGCGGGTGGCAACGAAAAATTAGCGAACGATGGTCAATCGCCGTTTGTGTTGAATATAGTCGACGTGAAGAAGAAGACGATCGTGGAGAACGAGGAGAAGCCTGGAAAATCGGTGTCCACGGTTTACAAGATGAAGTTACAAGAGTCACAGGTCGATAAGCCCGTCGAAGGTGCGAACAAACGAGACGCGGATCCGAGAAACGACAAAGTTCCGGTTGGTAGCGTGCTCCTTGATTTTCGGAAGAATAAAGTTAAGGAAGTGCCATACGAAGACACGCCCGCGTCTACGAACACGATGAAAGAAAGGAACGTGGATGAGAAACGACTTGAGAACTCTCCAGACCTCGACAAAGGATCGGAACAAAGCGGCGTCAATGAAGAAGGAACTCGAAACTGGTTCGGAGAGGCAGCTCGTAATCAGATGGCTATGAACGTCGATCACGGTGCAGCTGAGAAATGTAATGACCTAGGTGGAAAGGATAAATTTCCGAACGCAGAGGGGCGATTTAACGATAATAAAGAGAAGGGAGACTCGGTTCAGGGATCTAATAAGGAGGCAGAGCCGAGCCAAGGAAATAAGCAAGGAGGAAATAAGAAATATAGAGAGATATTCATAATGACCAATGGAATGGACGATAGGATAATGAATGATAAATACAGTCAGAGAAGAATATTGCAGTACATGGAGTATTCCAACGACGATGTCGAAGACACCGATGCGAATTACGGTGACAAGGAGGAAGAGGAAAACGAACGTCAGGCTGCTGCAGGTAAAACTGTTGTCGAGGATTTCTTTCATACCTTTGTCGTCGCGCGTATTCATCGTTTCGCTCAGTTTCTATAATTTTCAAGTTTCCAACAAAGTTTGAGAAAATTGATAAACTATAAGCTTCTTTAACGTCTATTTGTACGACAAAGTAGCACGTACGTACGTTGATTTAATTACGACTTTACCGTAATATTTATACAAGCTCCTGTAACGAGCTAAATCGTTGAAGGCTGTTTAAACGGAAAGGAAATTGCTACTAGAGGAAACGTTTCTCCATTATTTTCAGAAAAAAGCGACGCGCCAACGCGAAGGAAAGAACGAGCCGCGTACAGCGACAAAAAGAAAGATAAAGTGAATATGTTGATTAAAGAGAAAATCGACAGAAAGAAGCCTCGCCAGAGAAAAAGGCGCGATCCAAGCGTAATCGAATACTACGATTACGACAGCGATCTCGAGCAACAGGATCACGAATCGTTGTCACCGACGAGCGAGCAACAGCGAAGTAAAAACAGTTATCAAGACAGAAGCGCTATCGAATCCGACGCGGCACCCGGTAATCGTGCGTGCACTTCCCCATCGAAAAACTAACGACAAAACTGCTAAAATCTTCTGTAGTAAAGTTTCAACAGATTTCCAATAATCAGCTCAAATCGTCGATTCCATATCTCCGGGTTAGGCTATGAGTTAAGGTGAATGTGTGTTTCGACCAGTACGTACGTCGGTCTGACGAATATGTCGGAGCAGTGAAACGCGAAGATCACGGGAGAAGAACGTAGTAAATGAAATTTTTCGTGTTCGCGAATTTTTTAATTCGATGCGTTGTCTGCAGCTTTATATCGCCAACTGCACTCTCTTTGTGCGATTCTAATGTCAAATATGTGTGAATCTTTGCCACTTCCTTGAATATTTCAGATATATATATATATATATATATATATTTATAATATATTTTTTCTATTTTTATAGATATTCTTAGCTTCTTCCGTGAGCTGGCGTATATCAATATAGATTCTTACGAGCGTTTACCTACGTGCATTAGAGTTTTCAGATGTTCCATTCGCCACAGAGCACGCATTCGCTGTAACCATAGTCGTAGGCGAATCGCGCGAGAGCTCGTGTCTCTTTTCGATCGTAGTTGGAGACGGGGAGAACAGCGAGAAATGTAAACCACCTATGACGGAAATAAAGAACGAGCAGGACGAGGCGATACGGAAGGAGATGAAACAAAAGGAAAAAACGGGCAACAGAACGCCGATACAGCAATTCCTTAATCCGGCTGGAATAGAAAGGAACGTAACGAAGAAATCGGCGGCGACGTTATCGACGAGAGTTAAATTCGCCGAAGAGGAAGGATCCTCCAGCAACCAACGACTGGGATCAAGGTGAAGACAACGTGAACAGCATTAGTCGCGAGAGGTCAGCGGTAAATTCTCGAACGGAAAATAGTAAAATCTATCGAATAAATGACACTGACCTGCGTGATCGTGATGTTGGTGTATACGTGCGTGAGAAAGGTTTCAAGCTCGAGTAATGACGCTAGTATGTGGATAGGTTGGACGAACCGGTGGAGGGAAACGAAGACAAGTTTTTAGACGCCGACACGAATAACGAAATGGTACTAGATCCGGCAAAGTATATTCTCAAAGTGGATGCAAATTCGGATCCCGGAGCAGTCGATGATTTCTGCGACGACGTCCGATATCTGGATGAAAAGTATGCTATTCCATGTTTGTTGCTATTCGACGTCTAAAGTATCGCGGTGAGACGTGTCAGACCGGACTAATCGGCCCTAGAAATTCGTTCGTTTTAGTATCGTTTAGCTTCGACGTTAGTTGATTAGGTACTCTCCGTTATAAATATTTTATTCGCGTGTCCGCTAGAAAAGAGATAACGCCTATCAACGTGGAACCACTGTACGAAGAGTTGAAAAAATTGTACGACTGGAACGAGGATCGGACAAACGTAAAACCTCGAATTAAGGGAGATCAGAGGATGTATCGCGAATCTTACGACAAGGTAGACTCCGTGGATGGAGTGGCGGGCGAACCGTTTAAAGATCAAGTCGAGCCCCCGGAAGTTCACGACGATCCAACCGAAACGTCCGGTAAAAACGTTGCTACATGAAATACCGTCGCTTCGAATAATCGGCGCCGCTCACGTCGATTACGTTCGATTTTGTCGTTCAGTTTCCAGCCCCAACTTATCGCCACTTCTGCTCGTCGACACCGGATCGGGGAAATCCGAAATTGGCGAAAGAACGTATCCAGCCGTATCATCCGGCCGGCACGAAAGCCCGGCCGCGAACCTTTCCCGGAGTAATTATTTTGCTCTTAAAAGCACGGACGATATGTTTAAAGGCGGGTCGGAGCAAAGTAACAGCACCGGGGAAAAATTACGAGGACCCGGCGCTATCGGAACGACCGGTGAATGGCAAACACAAAAGGTAAAAAACGAGTAAAATCTAAGCATTTCCGATAAATTATTGCCCCGACTTACTTTCTTTCGCTCTATAAACCTTGAATCACAGGTGAGCGGAGTGAGAAACGGCGGGGCCAAAGGGAAAGACGCCGTGAGCTGGTCATTAACGGGCCAGAAGCAATATATTGACACAGATTCGCGTTCTCCTTACGAGAACCGTAAATATCTGGAATCACAGGTTCCACGCGGATGGGAACACGTCCAAAATATAGATCGCGTGAAACAGACGATCGTTAGCTCCAAGGACCTGCACGAGTCTTTTGTCGAGCCCGTGGAATGGATCGACGATTTCGACAAAGACGTAAGGGTCAGACTCAGCAGAAGCTTGAAAACCGTCGATTCCAACACGCTTGCATATATCGAATCCAGCCCGGCGAAATATGAAAAGAGTCCGGTTAATGGTTTCATCGATAGGGCTCTGATTGAAAATAGAACGACATCGAAGACTGAAGATTCCAAGGTTGCTCTCGTTACCCGTTCGCCTTTAGACGTGCAACAATTATTTCAAGACGATAAAAGAACGAAAAGGGACGTTGCGACTCTTTACGATACGTACGACGACGACGACGACGAGGATCCACGTAATCGCGATTCCGAGAGAATGGACTACGATCTATATTCGAGCGATAAAGAAAGGACGAGCGACAATTTTCAGCCATTAAGCTCGCACGATGACACGGATGACGAGAATCAGCAGCTATTTAACTCGAAGGATCTCGAGGGGTATGACTATCTGGACGATGACGAGGACGATTACGGCGGGATTGTTAGGAACGCAGATTCGAAAAGAAAAGAACACGGCGTTAAGAAGAAGAGTTACGGGAAAGCGTTAAAGAAAAGGAAAATGAAAGGCCGTGATGCTAAGCCGAACAAGAATCGCAGGAAACGAAGGCATCGCAAGGACAAGAAGAAGAAAACGAAAAAACGTGGTAAAAAGCATAAGAAAGGTACGCCGAGGAACGGAAACCATCATACTAACATTAAAAAAAGCAAGATCACGCAGGACGAAGAGAAAGCTCATAACGAACGCGAGGAACATCGCGATAGAATTAAAGAGGAAGATGTAAGTGATCGAACGATATTTTTTCCTTTTAACTACGAAGAATATAACAAGGCATAGCGTGTAATTTAATTTCAAAGAAAGGCTCGTCGATAACATTTTAGACGATGAACTCGGACAACGATATCCAGACGAGAAAATTCTCCACGCTTTTGATAGCCGATAACATGGAAGACGAATCGCAGATGGATTCGGCTCTTCACGGTGAACTTGCCGCAAAGATCGTCGAACAAATTTTCGACCAGGTATTCCGTATATAACTTTCTGCCTCCTTTCCGTATTTTATACAGCTTTGCGTGTATAAGTTTTCCTACACGTACATAAACACGCACGGTACGTTACATCCCACGATCGTCGTTTTCGTTCGAGTAGACAAACACGCGAAAGAAAGAAAAAAACGCGCAGCGCGTTCTTTTAACGAACAACCGCAAACTTGAACGTTCTTGGTTCCGTCGTACGAGGAACGATTCGTAACATCAGTTCGGCGAAAAGTTTTGTGGGCCGGATCGTTTAGAACTTGGAAGATTATTGAGGAATATTGCGTTATCGTATTCGTATTCGTATCTTGTGCAAATCTAGCTATCGACGAACTTTTTGTACGAACCAATACGTAGTTAGAAAATACGTAGTCCGTTTTTAAAAGCGCATCCGTTGATTATCGATCGGTTGGCGATGCCGAAGCACGACAGATACGCGCGGTCTACTTATTATATCTCCGTGAAATCGTCAGATACAAAAGAACGAAGATCTGAAGGTATCGTTGGGCCCAGGTCTTTATCATAAACACAAGACCAGAGACACCGTGGCAGCTGACAAATCGTATCGTCAGGCCGTCAACGACGACGAGGTAGATTCCTAATGTTCTTGTAGTAATTCCCCTCGAACACCTTGCGAATGCTTCAAGGGTTTCGCTCTGACAGATCAAACGTACGCAAGAGTTGTTGAATAAAATCATGCTGCTTCTCGATCGACTGATTTTCGACGAGGTTCAGAGAAAGACTTGCATTTCTCTGCCATCCGATTTGCTCGAGTTCTTGGACTGGATGTTGCAAGTGAATCCGCAAACAAATTTACTAGAACAAGTAAGGCATATTCTATTCGCGTCTGACTTTACAAGTTAAATATTTCACGCGAAACACTCGTCAAACTTTGCATCGAATATTCTCGAACGAACTTGGTTTCAGCCACCAGCGTTACCGTTGATACACGAACAAGATGAGGATCATTTTCCACGGGACAAGTTTCTCTTTCAAAGTTTCCCAAACGAGCAACTCGAAGCTGAGATTAGCGAATTGTACGCAAAGATTCGATTGATAAAAAGTCTGATAAAGGAATACAGTGCTCTGGCAGAAGACGATAAGGCGAAAATTAAATCAATTCAGCAGTATCTGGTTAGATTCTTAACTCTGCCGAGCGCAGGCTCGAAACAAAACATCGAATCGTCTGGAAAGCTGACGATCGAATGCCCGTCGCTACTCTGCGCTATTCTTAAACTTTGCCGACCTTTCCCGACGCGATCGAGTTCATTACTTTTAAGAAATTATTTAGATCCGAGAGAAATATGGGAAAGGCGATTTCCACTGTACGGAAAAGAATTTTTCACCACGATTAAAAGTCTTTTCGTACGTTCGAGTTATCCGCTCGAAATGTTCACCGTTGTGCGACTGGTTTGTCCGTTGTTTCAGGCGAAGCAACTGGATTTGATGCTGGAATACATCGAAGCGAAAGAGGAAGCTGAGAAAAAAGGGAAATCTGCAAATGGAACAACAGAAGGGAAAGATGCGGGCATTCCTCAGTATCAAGTAGGAATGAGTAACGCGAGTAACGCGAGTTATTCGACGAGGCCGGATAGTTTTTCGCCTTTAATGGACGCGCCGAATCTCTTGAAACTGAGCAACGCAAACTTGCTCGCGAACGAACGACCTTTTCAAGAAAGTAAATCCGGTAACTTTGCCACGATTATACGATTCAACGTCGACTATTTGTATCTATGTAACGCCCTCTGTACGCTTTAGACAGAATTGACGGTGCTTATAAAGGGAAAAGACTAACTAGGAGCCTGCATAAACATGCAAAGGATAATAAGGCGCCAAGAATGCGTAAAAGCCGGGAAAGGAAGCACGGTAGGCATCGCAAAGGTGCGAGTACTATTGATCAGTCACGACATAAGGACACTATGCATAAAGCTGCAGCGCTGCGTCAAAAACGCGAATATCTGGACAAAGCCTTTTGGGATTCTCTCGATTCAGGATACGAGGAACCTTTGATTTACGATTCCATGGATATGGTGAACGCGGAATCGAACGCGGACGGTATACCATCGGTTAAGAAAGAGGAAAGGCTCGCAGATAAGGATGATAAAAAGTATGTGTCACATTGGTAAAGCGTAACTGGTAGATCGTGGACGATTATTCCGGATGGACGCGATTCTATGGTTTTACGAGCGTAATCAGAGAAACGAAACAGAGATTTATTCGCGAGAATGAACCTTCTGCGGATCAGTATCGCGTTCAATATCGCGATTAATTTATATTCGATAGATGGAGTTCAAAATCGGTTCGCGATAGATATTTCGCTTCCGGAATTAATACGTTGCTGCCGAATTGAATTTCCGTTTATTTCGCATGGTAAAAGTAAAAGGAACGAAACTTCCCATAAATGCGCCAACATCCGCGGTTCGATAATTAGCGAAACGTTAGATAACGCGTATTCTTGTGATTTTCTGTTCACACAAGTACAGTGGTCGATCTTGGGAAGAAAAGGCGGCAAACGATTTGAAAAAGGATAACACGGCGGATCAGAAAGGGAGCGCTAAGGTTGAAGGAGATACGTCAAAATCTCTCGCCAACGTCCAGTCTCGAGAACGAAACGATTCTAGCGAAGAAGACAAAGGTAACCTCGCGAACATCGATAGAACTCGTAAATCCGTAAGGTCGTCCGTTTTGTCGGGTTTTGTACAACCTACGTTTTAATAAAATACGTGAGTATGCTATTCGGAACATATATCAGAGGATCGATTTTATAGCAAAGATGTTCTTAAAACACAAAGTTCGAGGATCAAGGAGCGACGTGCGAATCTGTGAAAGCTGTGGCACTTCTTTGCCCTCGTTCGCTTGATCGGTGCAACAGAATCGATTAAAATAACGGATCCTTTTTATTTATTGCGCGCATTTTTGTATCAGACTCGATGGAAAAAGAAGAGCCGATAACAGGCAGGGATCGACTAGAAGACGAGATATTGCTGCTGAATAAGCGACAAGCTTGGAAAATGAAGAACGAACAACAACTGGAAGAAGTCGCTTTCGGCGAGGATATGAGGAAATCGTCGAAAGACAAAGAGCTGTACGAAGAATTGACCGAGATCGATAAGGAAAAGAACGATCCAGATAAGACGCAAACGAGAAATTGCAGCGTTAAGGATTACACGACGAATAATCCAAACAGCTGTAATTTATCAAACGAGGACAAGCTGAGGATGCTCGAAGAGAAGATAAATGTTTATGCGGATAACGAGTGAGACGAGAAAGCGAGAGGTAAAAAGCGAAGGTGGAAGAGAAAGTTGCGAGGAGCCGAAGAAGTTGACAAGTTCGCTGAGAATGAACTACCCGCGATAAATTGCAAGATAAAGTGAAACGTTAAAGAGACGGACGTTAAAGAAGAACTCGGAGTTCGAAGAACAAACGACGAGGAAGATGCGCTACGAGAGATTATGCGATTATATGGTAAATTTGCCAAGTTCTTTCGCAATACTATAATAAAGTTCCGTAAGGAAGTCCCGCGAAAAGGTTTTCTTTTCACTCGACGAAGGTAAGGAGATGACACAGCGCAAAGAGAAACGATTAGTCAAAGAAGATAGAAGATCGAACGTTACGCCAACTCGTTGCAAATTCAATAACAACGTGAACGACATAGTATTTAATTTTACGCTTGTACGATAATATCGTATTTAGAATAAATTTTACCAATAACAACAACTGTCACGTTCGATAATTATCGTTCTACGCGTTGTACATCGCTCGACCATGAAAGAAGACGGAAGATATCTTCTAGAGAACGAAGATACGTGCCTACACGTTGTCCATTTAATTTTACGACTTTTTCCCATTTACGTATTTCCCGACCGACATTGATATTGATAGTAACATTGCAAAGTGACATACATATTTTTACATACAGTTGCTCGCTAAAGTATACTAATTTTTTACCAAATACACGTTTACAGTAAATATTTCCTGACCATTGTATACACTTTCCAATTGACCTCGAGTCTTATCAATACGATTACGACAGTTGTGTCTCATCACGGTGCTAGTAAAATTTCCAAACGTTTCGTAGCAGCGAACGTAATATCCATATCCAAAACGTTTACTACGCCGAGTGTGGAAATATTTTTGTCAGCCACGCTATATCCTTAGCGTGGACGCTTTGGTCGTTTCGCCCTCTCAACTGTTTCGTTCAATTATAGAACGCGTATATAAATAAAGCAATAACTAGACTACAATAGTGGACATTTATAGGTGGAGTAATTGTATTTGCGACACAATAGTGCTCAGCTGCGTAATATCGCGGCGAACCGGGATAGGTTCGCGTCGTTGCTTGACAGCGGGCGTCTAAATAATTTCATCAGATACATCGATCGCCGATGAGCTTTATCGTAATTGACACATTCGCTCTATCTGGCCGACAGGCGAGCCTGTGAAACCTCGTAAATCGTCCTGTCGTTGCGACGAACCCGACGGCCTCTCGTATGTTTGCACACGCGTACAACGCCCGTGTTAATCTATGTACGAAAATTGCTTAAAGCCGGCGATTACTATCGCCTAATTGCTCTCTAAGAACAGATACAATTAATCAAGCCATAGCCTGTTCCGAATCGGCAACACCATACCTTACCTCGAAGCGATCGTCGCTCTAGTTTACGTTTATGCGATAGAAATTTTAATTAGTCGAATTTCAGCTATCTTTTATCGGTAACGAAGTGTTTAGAATTTCATCTTGAACTTAACAGCGAAAGGGGAGCGAGAATACGCCTTCGTCTTAACTCGAGATACATTTATACGGTAAATTCTCGTCCCTCGTGACGTAATCTTACAATTTCCTGCTTCTGCAAATTTTGATCAAGGCCAGGTATTTTACTACTTTGCTAACTTTTTTTTCTTTACTTTGCTGACTTTCGCTGCTCTACGTTTACCTTACAACTTTTTTCTTTTTTCTTTTTATGGAAGAAGCTATCAAAGATGAAATTCCTATAAATAAAAATAATTATGTACGTTTAATAAACGCTTCCGTGAAGAACACGGTCGACTCGACGTCGTTGCGTTCATTCGCGAAGCAAATCGTACTCCTCCGTCGTCGAGAAATTTCTTACATCCTTAAAGGTTACGACTTATCGAAACGGAGAGGCGAGATTACGGCACGGAAATCCAATCGTAAGAGAGTTCAAATTCACTTTGATAACCGCGTGTCCAAACAACGTTGCTCCATCGTCTTTCCAACTCTTCCAAAACTTGGCAAGATTCGGAAAACAAAGCGGACAACGAAACTTGGCCACCTGTTTCAACGATTTCGTAATCCGGCTAGATGTAGCGCGAGTCCGACGGCAAAACTGATTAAATCTTGCCAAGCAGGAAAAGAGTATATCTCATCGCGATTGCTCTCTCTCTCTCTCTCTCTCTCTCTCTCTCTCCTTCCCCGTCTCCGAAACTCGCGATAGAAAAGAAGAAGAAAAGTATGCACTCTCTCGTCTACCGGGGCACGAAATATCTCGAAAGTTTCCTCGTAAAGTAAGTCCACGCAGCGGAATTCCCCCGGGCCAATTAAATTGCCGAAATCGGACGCGCTCGCTTATGCAGGCAAGGGCAAGGTGGAATACGGAAAAGGGAGAGAATCTAACTCCGTGGTTGGCGAACGTTATTACTTATTCGACTCAAGGATTTTAAGGGCGGCCGACACGCGGATTTATTTAGATATTCCAACGGTGAGCATCTGCTCGAGGTTCGACTGGATCTCGTCTGGCGCGCGTTTTCCTCGTCGTTTTCGCTCTTCTTTCGACCCGCATTAATATACACGGAGAAGCGGCCGTGTCTGCGATCGTACGGAAACCCCAGCTATTTTTACATAACATTAAGTTGTTCGTGTAACGGAGTCCTGGCCCTCAGTCGTACCGAGGGTTTGGGTCACTAATGGGGGTTAAAACGCAGAGGCGCAGCTACGACACCAGACGCGTAGACGCATCGAGAGAAATTTTACCGATCGACTTTCACCCTCTTCGACCGAGCCGCTTGCCCTTCGACGAGACGCGCGAAACTCTTTGGATCCGACGCGCGTCAAATTATTTACGATTATTCGTTCGGTGTACGGGACAAGGTGAGAATTTCGCCCACGGGAAACGCGTAAAACTGGACGAGCGTTAGCTTTACGCGTCGCAGCGTTACGATAGAATTTTTGCAATTTGGTAAAACCTAGATGCGAGACGGAACTGCGCGCAACCGTGAGAACCGTGTTGTAATTCTTGCAGCTGTATCGGGAAGCACTTGCGCCTTGTACGATCGATACGTACGATTAAAATCATTGCCAAATCGACGACTCGCGTCCGCAGGGAGAGAGAGCCCGTCGATCTCGTGACATCGGAACAGGCGTACGTTCGACGCGACGCGAAGAAAATTTTTAATAACGAGGAGAATACGTGTAACGTATTAGCGCGGAGCTGACTGGCTTTAAAAGGCGACCGATACAATTTCACGCGGACGAAGGATGGAAGAACGACGGCGAACAATCGCAAAAATGGAGGCACGCTTTCGAGAGAACGTTGGGGATGTTCGGTGCTGCGATAAGTACACATTGTTCGACGCATTGCGCGGCGACGTCGCAGCTGTCGTTAGTCACGCTTAACCACGTTTTTCGACGACGATCCCCATCGACGACCTCGATTTAGTGGCAACGATCGATCGATGACCGGAGTCGAATGCGAATCGCAGTCTCTTAATTGGAAAATGAATTCGACTACGGAGCACGATTATTCGCGAGAGCAGGACCGTCGGTGGCAACTAGTTTCAATGCCCCTCGTACGCGTCGTTTACGCCGATTGTTTCGAGATGCAGAATTGTCCCGGGTCCCTGGATTAACTGGGTTTTACGGTCACGTCATTTAAGGAAACGTTTTCGACGTTTAGTACCGCTAACTTTGTACTCGTGCTATCCGTTAAACAAACTCGAGGCTTTTGTACGTAGAATCGCCAGAGCCATCGAAATAATACGTCTCGGTTCGTCCGTTCTTCGCACAGTTTCAACGAGATTGCTTTTGGCAAAATTAACCTACGAACGAACGAATTTTTCGAACCGGAAGAACTTGATTCTTAAATCTCGCAAAGAGGCACTTTCTACGAATAAGTTTCAGCTTATAAGTATTTTCCGAAATTTACACGATTCTGGTAGCGTTCCTGCACGATCCAACCAACCATATAAATGGACTGTCACGTGGCAGAAAAATTTATCCCGAGAATAGAATAACGCGGAATCGTACCGACGATAATCGTTCAACGTTGCATATTTGCGATCGGTTTTTCTCTCGTACCTCGTATCTCTCGCAAAACGTGCAAACTTTTCGCACAGAATAGTTTCGCGATTCGCAAAATGCAATGTTCACATTGGCGTGTAATTCCGTAAATAGACAAGACCGCTTGGAAATTTCGCTACGCGATTAAACTCGTTATCTCTCCGACTATTTGCAATGCTCCTATTTATAATGCTTCCTTACGAAAGGTATTCCCTGCCGTGTCATCTTCGTCCATCGAGAGAAAGCTAAAGGAACGCTAAGAACAAGGAAGAAACAAGGGAAAAAACGACGGAAGAAAAGGGAGGCAGAGGCACGGAGTGAAAATCGCGGTTGGAGAGAGAGAGAGAGAGAGACAGACAGACAGACAGACAGAAAGAGAGAGAGAGAGAGAGAGAAGTGGGTGGTGGTTGACCGTTGGGACGGGGTCTGGCACGCACCCCCGAATGACAGATGGTATTTTCGCGTATCATGATCGCGGCTAGGATAGTTTCCTATATCGTGGAATATACAGCCCCGGCCTGGCATCGTCGACATGTCGATAGCAGGCCTCGCCGTGCGATACATCCACCGATATCCCCGTACCATGAGTATCCGCGGTCCATCCCCTTCGTTCGACCGCTAAATGGCCCAGCGGAGCCACCCCCATGGTGCTCAATTATTGATACTTACCCCTCGTGCCGCATCGCATTTCCCCGGCTGCATGTTCCCGATGCGTCGCGTCCTTCGATCCTCTCTGTGCGAATGCATCTGCCCGCGACGAAAGATCAGCGAGCCAAAGTGGAAAACTCATCTGGAAGGATATATCGACGTTAATGAACGCAAAGCGAGCGAATATCGAGCCGCGTGGAATCGTTCGTTTTCGCGGCGATTTCGTTCGACTTTTCAGTTCCAGTTTCGTTTTGTAAATGGACTACGGACCTTGGGATCGATCTAGAGGCAGAGAGACGCGTAGAACGCGCGTGAAACATACGTACAAAGTACATGGAAAATGTAACGCTCGTTGCGGTATTTAATGAGCGAAGCGAACATCTACCTGGATCGTAACGTTTGTCGTTCTAGGAATATGAATTTGCGTGTGTAAGAAGTAGCTTGGAGTACGTGATACGATCGACGCGGCGAGATTTTCGGCTTCTATTATACCGAGATTCTTGTTAATGTTCGTTGAGCCTTATCTTAATTAGGACAAGCGAGAAAATAGATCGCTACCTATCTCTATACCAAGGGTCGAAAGTTTGGAAAGTGGTACGAGTTCGGGAGTTTGTAAATCGAAACGAAGAGAGGGGAAGGTCTGAGAACCGCTGTTGGTCGCAATGGCCTCGATTAACCGTTTGACCGGCTAGAGCGAGTGGTCAACGTTTTCCAGGCGTCCAGCTCGCCCTATTAGATCTACAGGAAGCCTGGTACAGATATCCGGAGGTGGACGTACCGTTTCAATGTTTCTTTGCATCGGATTCTGAAGCTGGTCTGTTCCACGGGGGAAAGATCGACCAGAGAGAGAGAGAGAGAGAGAGAGAGAGAGAGAGACAGAGACAGAGAAAGAGAGGAAAAAAGAGGAAAGTGCTGTCCACTGATTAAAAGTTTTCTGTTCGACATCGTGGTCGTTCCTTGGCCGAGGCTGGCTCGATGTGAGATTAATCGTGGCTTCTTCGACCAAACCGTAGAAACCAAAAACCGATATCGGTTCGTGCAAAGCGAGAAGAACAGAGAGAACGGAATAAAGGGAAGGACGAAGAAGAAGGTAACGAAGAAGGGAAAAACGCAAACGAGAATCCGACGGATGGCATTGAAAATATAATCTAGCCCACGGTCTTTCCGTAAACTTTAAGACATTCGTCTATTCGAAGCTCGTTCGTCAAGCGAGTCGAGGAAAAGGAAAAGAAAAGAAGCAGCCTCCATAAAGCGATCGGGAAGACCCTCGCCCTTACACCCATAGACGCGAGGCCGCGTCTCTCCTCTAAGTGTATTAGACTCGCGTTTCGGGTCGTGGAAGAAGCTGTGCGCGGGGGGGTTTGGGCGTAAGCCGGAGGACGGTTTCGAAGGGTGCGAGAGGGTGGTCCGATGCCTGTACCCCGCTAATGGCACCCTCGGGGTATTCCCGGAGAACCCTCTCGTATTTATTATTTAGCGAGGATACCGGTAGGTGGAAGGAAGCGGGTGAAAGAGCAACGAAGAAAGAGGACCAACGGGGTAGCGCGAAGGTGAAAGAGAGAAAGCCTGCGAGAGAGGGTCAGCAATGGCAGGCCACGAGGATTTATCCGCAAACATCACACATCGGTCGTAGACTTGCGTTAAGCACGATTTCGAGAATGGAAACCGCAGGAAATTAACGGTGACGCGTGGTTCGGCTGGACACGTGTTTAGCCGTGCGCTAACGATGAAAAATACCGCGTCCGAGCTCTGATCGAACCTCGAATCGGCACTGCTAAAACGATGACAATAATTCCCGTTAACGTTGACGGGATAAATCCTTTCTCTTTTTTCCTTATTTTTTTTTTTTTTTTTTTTTTTCTTTTGTAGAATAGTATGAAGCAGTATCGGCGGACGTAGGAGAAAAGAAACAGAAGGAGACAGATAACAGCGTGATAAGAAAGAGGAAAGGGAAATGACTGGCGTGGACAGTTCGTAGCAGGTTACGTGCATTTGAAAGAAGTAAATTGTTGGAAAAGTGAACGGCGTCGCAGACGTGATTTTTCCTATGTTTTAATTCGCCGAAGAGTATCTCGAACAGATGGCAACTACGTGATATCGCGCAATAGGCATGCTCCGTGCAATGTACATGGGAAATCATTAAAGAGTTCGTCATTAAAAGTACGTTACAATGGCGGAGGGAAAGCCGAATGGAAAAAAGCCGATCGAAGATTTATCGGGACGGTATCAATAGAAGAATCGGTTCACAGATTACGTGGTGACAAAACAGCTGGAAAAACATCGGGACGAGGCAAAAACAATCGAAGGGGAGGCGAAAGGGGAGGGGGGTTGGAAGAGGGAATCGGGAAAATCGGAAACAATTGTCGCTCGTGTATGTTCGAAGAGAGGACTTGTGCGCGCGCAATTTGCGCGTCAGGAAAATGCATGCTTCGATGGCAGCAGCTGCGGGACGTTATTGATACTACATTTCTCCCGATTTGACGAATTGCCGTATTGGACTAATGGTCCGAATACGAAAACCCCCGCCGATCCGGACCAAGCTTCTGACTCGCGGCTTCCTAGCGAAATTGTTGACCCCCCGTAAAACTATAACCTGCTCGTAATTCTCCGACATTTTCGGTCTGGGGAAGCCGGAGGAAAAAACGAGCACGTGGTCAAACAAATGGCAAAGGCAATACCGATACTTCTGCTCCGTTTACTTTTCGAAAATCGATGCCTACCGAGTCTTTCTCCATTTCCGTCGTGTCTTTCTCCGTTTAAAAAACTTTCATCCCTACCGTGTATCGCGGACCTTGGGTTGCGCTCGTTCCAACGTAACGCGTTTCGTGCGTTTTACCGTACATCATTTATTACGCGACGCGTTTCAACGAATTATTCGTCGCAGGCTTAGAACGTTCGGAGCATGTAAGCACGAATTTTCAAATTTCCTCGAAAATTATTACTCGTTGAAAAACGCATCGAGCACGAAACATTCGTGTTTGTACGTTGATAAAACGTACTGCAGATACGTTTGCGTGGTCAGAGCTAGTTCGGATGCAAATTCGTGTCTTCAAATTTTTAAACTCGACTTTAAATTCATAGGGTGCGTTGTCACGCGCGTTACTTTGCTCGAAAACTGGTTAAATTATACGTGCTACAATTACAAGTGTTTTTATAATATAAGCATGCAACTGTATGTATATAACTATGTGTATGTAACCAAATATATGTAAGTATGTGACTGTACAAGAGTAAGAAGCTTAGCATATGCAGATTAAACGCTATTGACCGGGAGAACGATATGTATAAATGGAAATGTTCACCGTGTCATATATATATATATATATATATATATATATGAATATATATATATGTATATGTGAATATATATATATATATATTCGTGTAACAAATATGGCGTCTACGTTTCGATCTATTCTAGTATTTGGAACAGATTCAAGTACACTAACATAAATTACAAGTTCTTACCAGAAAAATCTGTCGTAAAGGCGAACCGAAGCGTTTTAGCAGGATGCACAATTTTCCTCGACCTCGGTCTGGTCGGTGCTAAGAATCAACGTCACCGAAATACCGCGGTGCAACTTTGAAAAAATAGGTCGATCAAGAGCGCCGATATCCATCAAACCGTCTCTTAAAATGTTCGGCCGGCGATCGAAACATAATCTCGAAATGGAGAATGAATACAGAAACGCGGTTCGAATACGTTCGGAAGAAAAAAGGGGACTGAGGTACGAGCAGTAACACTGGCTAACGATATCGTCGAACGTAGGAAGGAAAAAAAGTCAACAAAGATGAACTGCCTGCGAGTACATTCTAAAAATATATACAAGCCGCTCGATGTGGCCTTACTCGTCGTAGATTACCGTGAAAAAATGTAAACTTCGATCCAAAACGTTTTATGCTTCGATAGACGTACGCGTAGTAATACGATACTCGAATTTTTATAAAATCAGGAAACACCAGATTATAGCGTTTAAAATCGTCAAAACGTAAGTAGCGGCACGTTACGTTATAATTTCGTATCATTTGGTAAATAACATTCGTTGATAAATGCTTGTTAGATATCGAAATGTCGTAAACGGTAATTTGCAAAGGCAACGAATTTTCGCTGGCAATGTGGAACAAGTGTCGTTAATGGCTGACATATTGAATCCCGATTACGACGCGGATCAGAATAATCGTAAATTCGATCAACTCTCAAATATCCATTAACGTTTCAGTTAATCTCGAAATAATTAATTCGATTTTATCGAAAGACTAGAAAATCCGAATGCCTTTATACGATGCGTGATCGCAATTTGACAGAAATGTCTAATTCGTTTTCCCGCCATTTTCATATGCATACACATTGCGGTTAACAACAATTTCTAGCCATATATTTACACTTACCGAACTAACTAGCCGAAAGAACTTTGCGATGTTTCGTAGCATCGTATCGAGAAATCCATCCAATTTTCCTACCTCCGACGAACACGCATATCGAGTTTTCTCAACTAATTGACACAAATTAACTTGCAATTAACGAACATACGCACCACTTCACCTCACCGAACACTTTTACGAAAGAAAACATCAAATCAAACGTTCGTCCGATCGGCGGGCGTTAGTGTCGCCACCTATCGACGATGTCGCGAACTATTACGTTCAGCTCAAGTTATCCACTGCCAGTGATCTGGTACCGCCAAATCAAATTCATGTCATTTTTCTTGTTTAAAGAATAATCTTATCTTTTCGTACGTGGATGCTTTTAATTTATTTCGCACCCTGACATATTTTTTAAATCTAAGGTGAAAAAATACCGAGAACTTAATCTCCAATTGTTACGTTATCGTAAAATGCGTACGTATTAAATTTATTTTTTAACATTGTTAACGCGTAAATAACGTTCACGTCTAGACAGAAAATTAAAATAAATAGAACTGCACCTTCGATTCCTCTGCTTTTTCCTTTTTTTTTTTTTTTTTTTTCTAATATAATTACGGGTCTGTCGCAATTAAAGCACTCACATTTCCTATTTTTCTCTCGAATTGATTCAGAAAAATAGCCCCGAAGCCGAGGAGAAATGAAACTACATTATGCATAGCGCACCATTTTGCTTGCTGCATTCTCGGGATGATAATGGCATCGTTTGAAGTGTTCGCGTAATTAATGAAGCTAAAAACTTTTGACCCTTAATTACGCTGTCCATTGTATTTCGAGAGTTCTTTCTTTCCCCGGACTACTATGAGAATGCGAATAAAGAATACGAGCCATATTGCAATCAACGAATGTCTCAAGAAATAAATTATATACACGCGATCATTGTTTCTGACCCCTGTTACATCTGTCCCGCTATATAAAATTCCTAAACGAGAAACTCAAAATTTAATGTTCCTCGCATCGACGAGATAATAGATATCGGTTAAAAAAAAAATGAGCGTTCTGCGAAACAATAATTTACAAACAACTATAGATAAGAATAACGATCGAAAGCCAATGGTCGTTAAGAAAATCTCTGTATCCAAAACTCCGCGAAGGTCTATCGTCTGTTTTCGATTCGGAACTTCTTCCTATACGAGGAAGCGATTCGGAAAAGTTCGTTCTTCCATGTTATTTCGGTAAATTTTTTTAATTGTAAAACTATACTTTCCGCATCTTACCGTTTGCGACTTGAAACATTTAAGTGGGGGGCGAATTGTGGCCGAACGAATATTCTTCTTCCATACGCTCGATGAACATTATACAATGGAACAATTAACGTCGACCGACTCTCGAGTAACGCTAACGCTCATCGATATCCCAGCGATTGTTGCGGCAAATAGCGTGCTCGTAAATAATAATTAATCGGCTCGACCGCGAAATAAACGCGGAGAAACCAACGATCGATCGGTAAGGGAGCGTTCCAGTTGGATTCCTCCAAGAGGCTCACCGGATAATACCTACATTCTTCGGTACTCGAACAGGAATTTTTGTAACTAAATTTAAAGGATAATCAGGATCGCGGCGATTATCCACAATTACTCTATTGCTGGGAGTAATTGTGTTAATAGGCCAGAAAGAACCAACTCCAAGCCCACGGCAATCGTTTCGCCGTACCCTGCCTGAAAATTATACCTTTGTGCTTTAAACGCTTACGAATCGTGAGCTAACCGTGCTCTCCTACCTAAGTACCTCGGACAGGACCTAATCTCTCGTACGACCCGATCAACTCTATCCTCTGTCTAAATAAAATCCCTAATACCTGGACCAAGAATATCTCCTAAGTTTTTGCTCGATATTTTCCTATATAGCGTGAAAACAGTGTACAACAGCCATATACTATACCGATGAACACGAACAGACTTCACGCGGATAGAGCAAACGAGATACTTGAAGAATGTTGGCGAATTTAACGTCGGGCCCGAGCCTGGCGTTTAACAACGCCAAACGATCTACCCTATCCAACGAGTCCCATCGAGGCCCCGAAGGAGAGTGGGTGGGCCTGACACTTGCGGCCTCAGAACGAAATCGACGGTCGAGCTTCGAATGGCGGGAGAGACAGGCAGACAGAGAGAAAGATAGAGAGAGAGAGAGAGAGAAAGAGAGAGAGAGAAAGAACGAGAGCGGGGGCTGCGGTGCAAGAGTCGGGGCCCTGAGGGCCCCTCATTCGAGCTCTGCGCCCGGTGTAGGAGCGGAGAGGGGTTAGAGGGGGCAAAGGCACATTCCAAGGCAGAACGGCTGCCAGTGAAGGTGGAAGGCAAGAACAGTCTCTCACGATATTGCGCTCCGTTCTTATCCACCGTTGCTTCCTTTCTTCCATAGAGCCTCGTCGCTCGTTTTCACCCGTCCCCGTGGGACCGTCGTGTGATCGTGCCGAGCCGTGCCGTGCCGTGCTGTGCTGTGTTCCGTTGCGATGCTACATGAGACGCGACGCGATGCGAACCGTCTCTCGGAATCGAATTAACGAGAATACTGTTTCGCCGACATCATCCAGACGAGGAACGTGCATGTGATAAAGGTTTCGCGGTACTGTGCACCGGGGTCTACGGTATACGGTGGTCGTTTTTGGCGCCAGGCGTGCTTCGACGTTTCGAAAATGCGCACGCCTACTTACGTGCCGCGGTATTCCAGTGGGAAGACCAAGGAACAGAGAGTTCGTTTCGAAAATAGATCTCTGCCCCGTGTACAGATCCGTGCTCCGATCGTCGGGCATGCGGAAGGAGCGTCACCGGGAGACAGTGATTGAGAGGATCCGGCAGACGGGAGCACTTGAATATTCGATCGCGCAGGTGAGCCGCAACTATCTCTTTCTTTTAGTACGAGTACGCGATGGATACCGGATTCGCAATTTGCTCGAGCTTTGCCGTGTAAACGAAACGGCCAGGGAATCTGGACATGGAAGAATTTAAATCGAAAGTCGAAGGTATTCCGCACGATTCGTTCGAGATTTTTTTCTTCTTGGAAGAATAACTTGCGTGTTCGACGGTCGACGTTCGACGTTCGACGAGTCGTTCAAACTTTACCACGTTCCAAGTGTCGATATCGCGAAATTTCGTGACGAAGTCGAAGCTGTTGACACAAGCGTTCCATTTATACGTGACGGTGAAACCGGTATTCGTAGCAAAAGGAGCAACAAGGCAGATAGCTTATCTGAATGCTAGAAATTAGCAGCTCCTAACCTTTAGATAAAGGCTGTTGTACATTTCATCGACGATCTTCTATCTCTGCGAATCGAAATTATTTTCGCCTTTCTGTTCATTTTCTCTCTCTCTCTCGACGAACGTAAGATCAAGCGAAGGCAATTTTCAGCCACTTGGCCACCGATCGATCGAGCGCCATAACCTCGTTAGTTACATCAGCGTCGGGAGATTTTGCATATAAACACCGCGAGGAACTTTTTCGACGAGTCAGGCATTCCGCGAGAATCGTCTGGAACAGCGGCCAACTCGGGACGAGGAGGAGGGGATCGTTGGTTTTCTGCTTGAACGAAATTAAATCCACGTGCCGCGAAGTATTCCCATTCTTCGTTCGATCGAGAGATCGTCGAACGACAGAAAAACTTAACCGCGTCCGAGCAACGCCATCGGCATCGAACTTGACCATGGCCTTCAGAGCCTTTGCGCTCGTATAACGAGATACGAGGAATGTAAGTGGCCAAGAGTCCACCGGTTGGACTTACGAGAACTACTTCGAGCTGGTTGCCTGCGACTAGATGCTCGATACCAAATATGCTTTAAGGTAGCGACCGATGTGATCGATTTTGCAGGTGAAGCGCAAGGGACCATTAGCCTAAGTAGGTATTTTCCTTTAAGGTAGTCGCAAGTCGACCTGCTTACCGTCACCGATAATGGTTTATAAGGAGACTAACAATAGGATGATTTCGTGTTGAATTTTTAATAACACGTGATCGATGCGAGATACGCCATTGCTCATAAGTATCTGAATTCTCGCTCGTCCGTCTCACGTCTTCCGAACCTTTTGAAAATACTTTTCGTCCTACCCTTCTCCGACTCCTCGATTCATATGATTTTTTAAATGTACAAGAGAACGACGGAAACGTAGTTTCGACGTGAAACTGGCAGATAAAACGTCGAACTTCAAAACTGTTGCTCTATAAAAAGACACGAAATACCATCGTCGTATCAAGAATTTCGTTTGAAATATAATCGATAGGTTTGAAGGAGTTTTACGTGTGCAAATGTTCATAGGAGATAGTTAAATTGACATACTTTATGCTGACGCGACGTTAAATTTATCTTATATACTTCCCCTGTAGAACCTGTATGCCACGCGACACGTAACTCTTCTTTCGAGCGCAAGTTGTACATACGCGAAATCGTTAATTGACACCCTGCACAGAATAGAGCGATAGTTGGCAACGGTAGTTATTATCGGGAGTCGTAACAATTTCTTAACAAGGTAATATGGAACGAATTGTTGGGTAGAATTCTTTGGAACAAGTACAATGCCGAACCATTGAAAGCCACTCCTCGCAACTCGAGAAGAATCGTCTAATATTCACCGAGATATTTATACAAGTTCCTTGAAAGCTATTCGAGAAGTTTTAACGACGGAAGGCGCTAATAGGCTGCGAAAGTTTTCCGCACTTCCGTGTCCGGAACGGATGCGATATCCGCAGTTAGCATCGTTCCATTACTCGGACCCCGCGTTACGTCGTAATTGGAAGATTCGTTAGTTTCTCAACTGATTGCCATCTTTTCGCGGATAATCGACAAGTCGCGAGCCTCTTGACTCTCTTTCTCCACCGATTCCATGACATCGCAGCTACTGTGCGACACCTGATCTACCTGAATTAGAACCACGTAGAGAAATTTCACTTGTCTGTTGGGCTGTCGGAAAAATACGCAGTGTTTTTGTCGGTCGATTCGCTCTGTTACATTCTGCGCATTATATTTGACGAGATGTCGAGGGAATCGGTTATCGCGTGCTTCTAATGTCGCGATTTTATCGAAAATGAAAGGTGTCCTGAAAAGGAAATTTTCCTATCGAAATTCGTACACGTCCGCAAAACGCGTTTGCCAAAGGAGCAAAAAGTATCGAATACTTTGAAGGAAAAGAGCGAAAAATATTGAAATTCCAAATTCGGTAGCAGCGGGCCGTGGATATTTTCGGAGGAGAAAATCCTTTTATTTCGGGATCGTGAACACCGCTTACGCCGACTTCCGCTGTTTTGTAATCCAAGACGATTTATCAAGTTGAACGGAGGCGGCTGTATGGAAACGAATCGGCTGCCGACGAGATGTGAGAAATGCGACTGATCCGCGAACGGTTCGTGATCGATCGCGATCGCGATCGCGAAAACGAACGTGCCGCGGCGTATCTCTCGAGTTCTCAGATCCTTCGATAGACGATTAATCGATGAAAACCCATTACGCCGTCGTTTCACCGCTCGAATTTTCAACGATAATTAATTGTCCGTTGGCACGGATCGGTTCACGCAACTACGATCGTATTTTCAGGTATTACAATGTCCCAACCGCAATTAACTACCGACCTGGACGTTCCGGAAAGTCCGCAACACTCTTGCCAATGCTCCGCAATGAGTAGCATGGATTCCATGAGAACGCAGAGGGACAGGGCGGAGAGGAGCGTGGGAAGTACAAGAATTTCTAACAACCAAGAACTCCCTAGGGGTTTAGAGGCACTTCAGAGTGCCTTCGAACCAATAAGAAGACTCGAAAGTCCGCTGTCTCATCAAGAAAGCCAACAGATCAATTTAGAGAATACCAGGAATGTGGATATTTTGGAGCATCAGGCCGGCCTATCGCCGAATACGAGATCGATGGAAGGTCAAAGCGCGATTCTGTCGAGACACGGTCACAATATTTCCTGCAGTCCGAGGAACTTGGATCTTTCTCGAAACTTGGCGTTCGAGGCTGCGCGAAGAGTTCAGGAATCCGGCAACTTACAGGACAACCAACACAGCCTAACTTCCAGCCCTAGTCCTTTGTTGGAGTCTAGCTCGGCGTTGCTCGAGACGTCCGCGAAAGATCTGGACAAGCAGCTCGAGGATCACACAGGGTTATCGCAGAAACCAGCCGCTTCGGGCAAAGATAAGCTGAAGAATATTCAGCAGGTTCTGAATCCTTATCAACACCATCATGAGCCGACGTCGCCGGAACGCAACGTCCACGGACACTTCCACGGTGATGCCCACGCGCACGTGCACAAGCACGCCGACAATTTCCGAAGCACTACGAATTTGGACGTTGCGGATGGATTGATGGGATTTCAGCAGCACCAGCGACAACACACTCATCATCATCACGGGAACACCAAGGCAACGAACGTGGCCCATCATCACGGCCCGGCAACCGTGCATCATCCGCACGGTCCGCAAGGAATAGCAGCGCACCATCATGCAAATCTGGCGCCAAGCTTAACCAGCCACGTTCACGGAAACTCTGGTCCTTTAAGTAACCCCAATGCGAATCATGGAAACCAAGCTGCAGCCGGAAATCCCAATACTCATCACCATTCGAATCCAATACCTACGTCTACCACCATGGTACACAGAAACTCACCGACGAGTCATCATCGTCTCGGTGGTAGCACCGGCTTGACCAGTCACTACCCTTCAAACTCAGGTTTCTCCAGCGATCACCACGGCACTTCCAGTGCAATGAGCGGGGCTTCGTCGAATTCGAGCATGTTAAATCATGGCGGCTCCCCAGCGGTTCATCGACACGTGGTCAATGCGAATAGCAGTCTCTCGACTACGCCATTAGCTAGCCATCATCACGGTAGTTCGTCGGGAAGTTTGACCGGACATTCGAGCGTAAATCATCATCACGTCAGCTCTGGCATATCCTGCGAGTCTTCTTCGTCGAACGCCAATACGAGAACGCACAGTCGCCTAGATCACGTCCACGATCATCATCACCATTTACAACAAGTACATTCCTTGCATTCCAGCCACCCTGATACCAGGCAGAGAGACAGAGCTCCGTCGAGCCTGGAGCACCATGGACATCATCACGCGCACATGCATGCTCATGGACATCAACACACGCAGAATAACGATACCAAAAATACGTCTCTCATCGGAGTCGACTCGATACAGGTATTCTTCTTTTCATTTCATTTCTTTCGTGTAGATTTGGCAATCAGAATTTCACGAGAGATAGCGTGATAACTATTACGCGCGTGTTTGCGCAAATTCACATTTTTACACGAACGTAACTGGAGGCGCGGAATCTAAGCAGAAATTTGTTTCTAGAAAATTTCAATCTAGAAAATTCGATTTTCGGTGATTTCAAGTTTTTAAGCAATTCAATATGTTCTACCAAAATCTAACTACGTCTGTAGACGACAACGATCGTTAATCATTAGCGCGTTTAGCCATTGGTGCGAAACTGTTACTCGCATGACTTCTATAACGTTTCATTACGCAATTTACTGGCGCGACAACGGTACGACGAATATAATTTAATTATTTACCAGTGACAGGCAACTTTGTTGCATGTACTACTTTGCAACTATAGATAGTTTCGCGTCAAAATCAGTTTTGCTCTTTGAACTCTTTACGCAATTTCCCCGTTTAAGGTTTCGGCTCCGTCGAAAAGTAAATGCCAATGTCACGTGGTGCAAACTGGAGGGAACAAGAGGGGACAAGAGGGTGAAAGCGACGGAGGTGTTGAAGTGACATCAAGAACGCATCAACCTCCAGCGCTTCCTCCGCGGCCACCCCCTAGACCAACTAGACGATACGAAACTACGTCCGTCAATCAATGTAAGTATTCCTGAGAGAAAAACGTCTAACAACCTTGACCAGACCATTTGAATTCACGCAATTTGGAAACCTTTCTTCAATTAATAATTGGAAATATCCTCTCGAGTCGCTGCATTTTTTCTCATTTAAATTCAATTAACTCGTAAGTCTACGGTAGATATATACAGGTGGCGTACGTACTTTCTAGCGAAACAGTCGACTCGCTACGAAATTTTTCTTCGTTTCGTAGATATGAAAATGGCAAAGTTCCGCAAGAGCCGTGATAATTATTAATTCGAACGTAATTGATATTAAAAAACTAAAAGTTAGTGGATTTACCGCGCCGACTGACGAAGCCTTTTGCCAAAAAGCTGCTCGATCGTATCGCGGTACATAAGTAGCGAATATAAAGCGAAACACTTGAAGCGATATTCGAACACTGTATCTCTCGCAACACCGAATCGATATCTCTTCCACGTTGGCGTGCCAATTTGAACGGCGGATACACAATATCGCCTGTGTTCGAAACACTCTTCCCATCCCCGTTTGATTTCCGCTTAAAGCGAACATGTCACGCGGTTGGACAGTGTTTCCTGAAACTCGGTTGAAATTAGAGGTAGACAGGGATGGTAGCCCGTAGCTCCACCCTTAGTCATCTCGTCTGACGATCATCAGAATGTCTGCAGTATCAGCAGGATGACGGGCAAGACCGCATCTACCATCGTTGTTGTCGTTGTCGTTATCAATAGCGGCCACGCGTTATCGACACCGGAACGCATCGTTGACCGATTCTACTTGCTTCGAGGAGCAACCCCCGTGGAATTTCGACCCTCGACCGCGTCGAGTCGCTCGAATCGTCACGGTATATCGACCAGTCGATGCTCGCAGCAACCGAGAACAGAAGCATCGTGACGAAGAATGCTGTGATTCGAACAACAGGCTACGATACTGTTGCCCTCCCTGCTATTAATCCAAGCTGGCTGGCGAATGGCCGCGCAAGGAATGTCATCTTGGATGTTCCTTCGAAGGAATCCCAAGCCTCAGATTCGTCCCGAAATCACCACCACCACCTGTGGGACACCTCGGCCAACGTGCGGGCCAACAGAGATCTCGTGGAGTACCTCTCGAGTTGTTGTGCTCTCGCATTCGTTTCCAACTATCCAACCGAGAGTGTAAAGAGGAAGGAATAGCTGGAGATATACTGGCGTCGATATATTGGACGTGTCGTCCAAAATATTTTCAAGAATCTCCCATAAGAACAGGTTGAGTGTCGACCCCACGGATACGAAGATAATTGACATTGGTGATCGTCATACGCAAAGGTGGACCGATTAATGAGAAAGTGGACGATGAAGAATTGACCTTGAGGAAACATGCCCCCGTGAATAAACTCGTGTTATGCGCAAACGTGATTCATAAACTATCGGGGAAGACAGTGCGTGTTGTGATTTCTGCTTAACGCGAGCTGATACGATTTTTCGTTTTTACCTTCTTTTTTCTTTTTTGTGATCCAAACTCTAAATACATCGAAGAAATGGCCGTGCAATAGTGCTGCGAATATTTAATAACGTTGGATATTCGACGACGAAGGATACTGCTAGTGTCTGACTGACGCACGTTAGTTCAGAGAGACGAAAGAGCGACGAAAACATCCAAGAAACTTTGTCTTTAAAGTGCGCGTTGTAAGGAAGAAAATGGATGGATATCCAGTGCTGCAGATAGTCCGGTGCCGACTTGGAATGGAAATGGAGATGGATAACCAGGGTTATCCATTCACAATGGCGGCACACTCGCATTCCCACTTGCCACATCCGACAAACCACGCGCACTTCCCGAGATCGCATTACCCTCACCCCTGCGGTATGCCGATTAACCCTTCTTGTTAATTTATCAATCGGCTCTCCAACCCCAGTCTGTACCACCGATCTATCTGTGCCCGCATAATCTGATATTAGCTGTCCCATTAAGCTACCTTTGCTGCAATAAGTCATTAAAATAATCCATTCAAACATTCGTACGTTCATACATTCGTTTGTTTTTTGTAGAAAAAGCAACGTGGTTCCTACGTATTTAAAAAAAAATATACTGGTCGGTATTTATTGCTGCGAGTAATTCGTTGCGACAATTTCTATCAAGAACATATACCAAAGAGACGATATTTGTAAGAATCGAAATACGTGATTAATTTCGAATTCTCGGTCTCTCGACACGCGTTACACGATCTTCAACTTCCCGGTTGTCTATTAAATACTTCTAAATTATTCGCATGCGATGTAAATTTTAAACGCACCGAAGTTTGCTACATTTCGTAATAGGGAATGTGCATTTTCTAGCATCCACGTTCTATTTTTACTGGCGGGCAGATACGTTGCACAGCCTCGTGGAAGGTCACGCGGATAACAAAAGGTTGCCGTATAAATAGATATCGACAGGCTTCTTAATAAAACACCTTTGATTTTCTATAAGAGCCGACTCGATAAAACGCTTTAAAATTCGATACATCGTAGATTAAGCAGTTTTAGAATTTCTAATATAATCAAGGATTCAGCTAGAGAGCAAGCTTGTAAAAAGATTGCGTGGTTTTTAAGCGGGGAGTAGAAGATCGAAGGCATTTTATCCACAGAAGAGCTCGTCTGCTCGAACAGCGTTTCGAGGAAAATCGGGGAACCAGCCATTTCCTTCTACCCTTGAAACGCATTGTGGTTGAATGCTGCCATTTAAATACCAGTCTCGCTCCGCTTACTCCGAAAGCTACGATTCACCAGATCGTAACTCTAACAGTGCAGGTAGCAAAGGTACGCTCTAACAATTCAATCCTAAACCTTGGTTTGCATTCACGAGAAATAGCAGGTATTCGAAGGAATCTCTAAAACGGTTTCCCGCGGTAGTTTCAATGGAGAGCACAACAAGCATGAAGCAAGGTTGCGCACACTCGATTCGAGAAAAACGATTTACGAGTCATTGGGAACGAGATTTCGGTAAAACTTCTTTGACGAAGCTAAAAGGAAACAGATTCCTAAAAGAACACGGTCTTGCAATTCGTCTTTTGCTTTTACGATCCGTTCGTTGAAGTTCGACAATGGCCAAGTATGTCAAAACACGAGAACGGTTGCGTTGACCATTTCGTTATAGCGGAACGCTGTATCCTCGACAATCGCGTGCAACTGCGAGAATAACAGTCTCTGGTTGCCTCTGTTTCAAGAGGATTTTTTTTTTTTTTTATTTGGTGCCAGAGTCGCGCGATCTTCATAGATTTTACTCGTTGGCAGAGAAATAATTAGATTTTTAATTACAGAAGATGATCTCTTCACTTGTCCTCCGGATCCGCGTTACAGAAGGGCACAGTAGCTCTCTTTGTTAATGGGAAACCTGATTAAAAAGTTCAGCTCTGTCGATTCTCTTTTGAAAGTGGGAGAGAGAGAGAGAGAGTTTTTATTGTCTCTGAAGCGACGTAGCGTCGACGCTCCCATCGCCCAACATTCATTGAAGGAATTTCCAATGCAGCGTAGTCGGCTCAATTGAGAGCTTCGATAACAAAAGTTGAGCCCGACTGATTGAGAATGAAATACCTCGGCTACATATCGTAAAAAAAATAGCATTTGTGCGATGCGCCGCGACGCGTGTGAAGGCAATTTTGTACGCTGTATTTTACTACAATACTTCGTTATTCGCGCTATTGCTCGGTACATTAACGCATTAACGCTCGAAAGAAACGAACATAATCATCGTCGAGCAATCAATAATTTCCTTTTTCTAAAATATCCATACAGCTAAGAAGGGAAGAGAATTAAGATGATTTAAGGGGTAATCATTGACTAACAAGATTCGCAGAATTTCGCTCGAGGCACGTTTCCCATTGTGCTTAGATCAAAGCTCCCGTTGTTGGGTTCTCACGCAAGGACAATCATTATCCCGTGAAAGAAGGAGCCAACGCGCGATGGGAATAAGTCTTGCAGGACCTTTTGACTGAAAAGGGTCGATAGTCGTACAAAAGATTCCGCTTGGCCACCGAAAGATATCCTTCCAGCTATTACGTGTTTCTTAGAGACGATCATCCTTCGAAGCGATCGTGGCGGAAACATTCGACGCGAAATATTACGCCCGTCGTCTTAACGCTCTCTCCCGTCTTTCTTCAAAGACGAAAAATATTCGAAGCGTCTCATTGAGGATTTTCGAAGCGTACCACTCCGGTCCCCTTTTTACCGAATACTCCTTTCCCTTTTTAATTCCCCGCCTATCGCTTCCATACTATCAGTGACCGATTTTAATTTTACAGGCCACACGGGGGAAGGTGGTTGCTGCAAGAAGTACGTTGTCCTTTGTTGCCTTTGTGGTGGGTTGAGCGCTGCGGTCGGTAGTCTCTTTTTGGCGGTACACGCGGTCCTTTCAGCCCACACGGCCAGTTTAGCTCTCTTTGAGACTGTACCATCTTACATTCCTGGCATAATGGTAAGAGGCAAAGATCGGAGTCTATCAACCGATCTCCCTTTAACCAGACCGCGTACGAAAACAATGAAAACACAAGGAATTTAAACTACTGCAAATGATCACCCGCATTTCATATTAATTTCCAGTTAATTCTAATGGGTCTATTCACGATGCTACTCGCCAGACGGAAGCACAGATACGGACTTTTGGTAAGCACACGGTGAATTTCTATCGGGCCGTTATCGGTGACCAGTTGACACGGTCGTTGGCTTTCGTATACAGATCAAAAATTACCTACTGTTGTAACCAAATTTCCCCCAATCTTATATAATCCTTTCATATTTTTCTATTAGTTTTTCTCTTCTAATTCCGCGTACGATCAACACTATAGAATGCAAAGCAGAAAGAAACGATGACCTTACAAGAGACGTTGTTCTTTGAAGACGTCTTGGAATTGACTCCTGCTTATAAATAGGATCCTCGCGATAAATTAACCCACGGAGCAACGAGGTTGAAAGATTCATAAAAAGTAGATCGCTTTGGCGTTTGAAAGAATCATACGAATCTCCGATAGCTTCGAACATAACCCAATCTTAAACTACGTTACCTGCCGGATTACTCGATCAAACTATCGTCTCACCTATATAATCCCTTTCTTAAAACACCAATATTTTGCAGATGAAAGTCTGTGGATCTGTTGGAGTGGTATGTGCGTTGGTGTGCGTGTTGGTCACCGTAACGACGACGGTGATACACATGTCCCGGCTGCAAGGTCTTCGAAAATGCGTTTATACCGTGAAAGCGAGGTAGGTATATTCGTGTATTTTTACACGGCGACGAGATCCGTGGTTTCTATTCGATGATTATCACGACAGATCGTGCACGTGTTACGGAGCGCCAGAAGGAGATCCCGGAGTTCTCTTCGAAGGCACTCCCCACTGCGAGGCTGTCCATGGCGCTCTACACGCCTGTCTGAGGGCTCTGTTTGGAGTTTCGGTGGCTGGAATCTTAGCCTGCATATTCTCGTGCATGCTGGTGTACCAGTTGCTAAGTCACGAGAAGAAGAAAATGTACTGGGAGCAGTTGGAACTGAGATGCAGATCTCTGTACGGGCAAGGAGGCACCGTGGGACCGACGACTGGTTCCTGCGGATGTTGCAACGATTGCGGCGGTGCTAGTCCTTGGTGGGCGCAGACCCCCGGAAATCTCTACACGCCGAATCCCGATTTGGCGCCATCCAGGTTCGTACGCTCGAAAAATCGACATCCGGAGTGACATTGATATCAGTGATTTTATATAGGGCATTTCCAATTTCAAAGCATATCTGATTCGTCTTAAATTTGTTCGACGATAGGATTTATATTAGACAACTGTCGGAACAACGATACATAATTATTATACGCTTACTTATTATCGTAATTCTTGCGTTTATATATTGCATATATACTGCAATATATATTGGCGCGCAAATCTCGCGCGAATGTAAAATTCTACTCGAGTAATTGGTTCTTTGATATTCTCGTGCTTCAGAGAAGCGTCGCGGTTTGGTAGGAAATCGGTGGATGTGCCGATAGTTTCGAACACGAGCGATATTTCTAATGAAATTACATTCGAAATTTTAATCGATCTAACCTTGGAAGCGTAACGCGTTTTATCGACTCGTTGTCGAACCATCGGACGACGCCGTTGAGCGAATTAACGTCGTTTAAATCGTCTTCGTAAAAGTACACATAATAATAGCACGCGCGACGAGGACTGTTACGGCATCGTTACGAATTCAATACCGGGACGCGGTGGCCGATGAGCTTTATTGAGAAATTATTGATGCGATTCAAACGCGCACGGTGCATTTGCCTGCGAGCGTAATGATACATATTCAATAGATTTCATTCGCGAATGTCACGAATATCGGTAGCGGAGTGCAATAAACCCGTAAACGAGGCAACGCTCCCTCGAGGCTCCCAGGACACATTGTATTCTGGTAATCCGCTAATGTATGGCATTAATTAAGCCGGGATTCCATTCCGTCCTTCCGACATTTAGAGAAGAGATTCCATCGTTTCAGAAATAAATTATGACGGACGACGAGCCGTTCTTCGAGGTTCGCTTTCGGCCAAATTTATAGCGAAAAATTCCGATCGTGCCTTCTAATTAATGTTCGAGAAAAAATCCACCGGCCGTTGTAACATTTCCTACGAAATATCCGGCTTTATGGGAAAAGAAATTCCACCATAACGAAGTAGATACGACGTTAATTGTCGCGGCAAATTCAAAGGTCGTTTCTTTTACCTTGCAGAAGATGGCGGCTACCGTGGTCTAGATCCAGAGGGCCAGCTCCGAGTCCAGACTCGAATTACGGCTTTCACACTCAGACCAGACAAACCGAGGCCAACGTAGAAAACACGAACGGCCCCTATAGCGTTCTTAATTCTCAATCGAGCGGCCCTTACTCCGTGTTAAACACGCAGAACGGCCCGTACACCCCTAGTACGGCTTCTTACAGTGTTTTAGAGACTCCAGTACCGCTATGGGGTCCTCCGCCGCCTTATAGCGACCCCAACAGCCCAGCTAGGCGACCGCCAGTTGCGGAACAAAGGCCCAGAATTGCCAAACGGATAGAGAACTTCGAGAACAACGAAGGTGAGCGATTAAACGTATGTCAAAGTATATCGAAGTCCGAAGAAAGAAACACGCTCGATAATCGTGGGATTACGAGCTCGTGTGGGTGAGTAAGGGAGAATCGAGCGAACAGAGTTAACGATAATGAGAATGAAACTTTTGTTTAGTCCGCGAGGAAAATGAAATCGTTTCGCCGTTTTATTTCCGCGCCTAGTCGTGAAAATCGTTTACTTCAACTTCCGTTATTTCGCTCTAACGAGTAGAGATCTGATACGAAATTACGATTCTCACAGATCACAGATCACGATCCGCGAAACGGCCATCGGATAACTACGAGAACGCCGAAGAAATCTCGAACAGCACCGATCCAGAGGGAGGAAACGAGGGCACTATGAAAGGCAGACGGACCAGGAAGCCTCTGAAGGGCGTAGAGAACAATGCGTTCCAGCAGGAAGCTAATCCTGGACCGAAACAGTCGGAAAGTGAACTGTACTTCGGTGATGTGTCCTCGTGTTGCGGGCCTGAGAGTAGTTTCTACGATTTGGCCGTAGAGAAAGAAGGTATATAACGACACTCTGAAGATTGAACAATTGGAAGGGAACTAAGATAGCTCGCCACTCATTGCCACTGATCATTCACCCCGATTTTCATAGGTACGGAGCATTCAGAGGGCGTGGACTACTTGGCAGCTCGTCTAGGTAAACGACAGCTGTCAAAGAGATCCAGAATGCCTCTGCCACTGCCATCGGACGGTGGTGACATACCATCCGACAATTACGCGAACAGTGACGAGCCCAGAAGCGCCAGAGGACCTTTTCTAGCGCCTGATGCGCAATACGAGGTCATTCAACAAGGCCGATACTCTTACTACACGTCGAAGGACGACGAACAGCTCCAGGAAGGTCCAGCGACTTCCGGATACTTCAGGGAGGAGGAGACTGAAAGGGGAAGGGACTACAGGGATTACAGAAGCAGCCAGGAAGAAGAAACGCCTCAGTGTTGCTTGAGTGATTCGACGACGTTGGACTCGGGTTGGCAAAGTGGCGAACAACAACAGTCCGACGACAACGTTAGACCGGTTAACGTGTGATCGCGTTTGTCGTTAAACGAAGAACGAGATGCTTGTCGAGAAACAGTAGTATTATATTAAGTGGTAAAGGATGTTAGGTGAGAGCAGAGACCGGAACCTCGATTCAGTACAATTCGATGCTTTGACACGTAGGAGAAAGAATCGCTGAGAGAACCGTGGCCATCCCCGTAGTCTGTTGTTTCGTATTTACCGCGGAGATCTTCCGACTCGAGGACTCGATCTACGGACTATCCCGTGTGAACTAGATAGGAAATTGTCCATGTAGAATACAAAGATGGTGATACGAGTGCAAATCTATGATTACCATATTCGTAATAGAACCTAAGTGATGTGATTTGTGGTACGATAGTATAAGTAAACCTTAACCGTTAGAGCGTAAGTGAATGAGAAATACCCGCGTCGGATCGCGCCTTTTCCAGCGATCGACGCACTTACTACAAGTCTGAGGAAGGATCACGAGGAGTAGATTCTACGTTAGAGTACGTTATATGTGAGAAATCCTACGTAACGATGTATTTTTATTAATTAAACGATGTCGCCCATGTTGTTCATAATATTAATCGCTAATGTATGTTGGAAATGATCGTATATATATATATATATATATATATATAAAGAGAGAGAGAGAGAGAGAGAAGGAGAGAGAGGGGGAAGAGATTAGTCTCATAGATAATATGCCAAAGAAAGGTCTCTAGAGAAGGTGAAAATACGAATGGAAAGAAAGAGATACATTTTCCAAAGTTCTGTTCTGCAAAATTTACCCCTCGACGGAGACTTTTGCTTTGGCGATTCGTTAGAAACGTCCATGTACAAACGTGTGCTTTATTCTTGCCAATATCTCGCTAGACGTCAGCTCGATTACGCACTTAGACGTTGATTGTCGCAAAAATGTTTATCGTTTGGTAATAAGTTGAAAATTGGGCACGTTAAGCTCACCATGAATTCTCGGTCACTGCCATTCGAACGTTCAATTCCTTTCTCAGAACCGTATAAGGATGAGAGAAGATGTTTTCGCACGTCCATGATTTCGCACGAAGTCTGAGTTTTACGAATCTATACATATATACATACAACTCGGAATTTTACGATTCTTTTAAGGAAAATATTTATCACGCGTCGTAGTATACGAATGAACGAGCAACCGTGCTCGTGGTCTGTGTTAGCTTCGTCGAGCTTTTTACGTTGTAGGGCCGCATTCGCTTTCGAACGTACAATCCTAGTGGACCAAGAACGATACAGAGAAGAAGATTGATCTTACCGACAATGAGTGGATATTACAAATTAGAAGTAAAGTCTATCGCCGTTAACAGCCGTTCGTTACATAGCACATAAAAACAGATGCATATTTTATAATCGAGATTCGAGAACGAAAGAGACAAGGCCAGCTTAGGGGAGTAGTTTAACGTTGTTTACTCGATAAAGTGTACCTTAAGAGCGATACGTAGAGCAAGTCCGATACATTGTCGAACGATGTAACTAACACTGATTAAGAATAAAGCTTTGTTTTGTAAAGAAAGCACGTGTCGCTCGATGAATTATACGTATTCTTTCGACTAACGAAACGAAAGAAAGAAAACGATTAGAATTTAATGTCCAAAACGTCCCTTCGCCTTTCTTCCAGCTTCGTTCGAGAATCGTAACCCGCAGCTAAAAAGCTACATTTAAAGAGCTATAGAAAAGGGTGGCTGCTCCATTTTCCGGTAATTCGAGCAGGCTGATAAAAACCAACTCAAAATCAACAGAGATCGAATTACTTTTTAAAAGGTCCTGCGAATCCATAATCGACTAATTTTAAATCCTGAGATAATTTTAGTATTTTCGAAACGATTGAAATAACTGTTTTTCTTTTTTTTTTTTTTTTTTGAATAACTTTGGAAGTAACTGTTATTTTTGGTTGCTGATTTCATCGGTTGGTCCATCGATGGAAGAAACGGATACGAACACGACGCTGACTGTCCCCAGGTCAATGATTTTATCGCAGCCGATATGTCACTGAAACACGCCCAGGTAAGCATTTAACGAGGAATGCGGGATCTATAACGAGCACAGCTATTGTCAGCAATTTTCTTAGTGAACTCCCGCGCTCCGTGCGCGTTGGCTAACATCAGATTATGAGATTTCGCAACAGACAGCACGATCGTTGAACTTTCGCAATAACGTGTGCAGCGTGCACACACGAGAGCCCAGACCAAAGTGTACGTAACATTAATTTCGCATAATCTAGATTGATCGTTCGACGGGATAGAAACGAATCTATACAACTTACCGCCATTTGTGCATACATAGATATATTCAAGTTCAACCAACCACGACGATGAATGGACACGAGATTAGAAATAGAATATCTTGATTAGTGCAACACGCACGAGAATTATTCCCGATTGTGAATCATATCGGAGGAAATCTGTCACGGAAGAAGGATTCGTTTATCATTCTCTCGCATCTACGCTTGCATCTACCCGTACCTAGCGGGACACTTTCATAGATCCGGTGGTAACAGCACACAAACTTTAACAAAGTGCGTACGATTAATGGTAAATTAATCGATTAATAAGCAAAGATTAGACGTTGGTTTGTCGAAATTTATCCATAATTTTGCAATTAAGGTACATCCTGCTGGCGTAGATCGATTATCAGAAATAGCAAAATTTACAGAGATCCCATTGGAACGTTCCACATAATTCGAGAACAATGCAATCTTCTTGAAAAGCGTGTCCATATTCTCGAGATTCTATCTGGCTGAGCTCAGAATTGTTTGATGCTGTAAGCTGAATCATTTAATTACCAGAGGTAAAGGAACGTGGCGATTGAAGTTAATAAATCGCAATTAAAGCGTTTTCTAGGTTCGCGTCTTGCCCGATACGATCTTTCAGAATGAAAACTCGCTATAGACGGCTACCGTTCTTTAACCGTAGCCACTCGAGCGTTTGAATCATCCGTGCTGTGTCGCAATCGTTACGAACTTCGCATTTAACAATCCGTATCTATCGAGTTCAACTAATTAACGAAACCGTCAATGGAGAAAATTAGCAGTAGTCGTTGCGTGAAACTTTATTGCATCAGCTGGACATGTAGCGCGTGATAATCATTAAAATCGTGACATCAAACAGGTCGTGCTACTAATCTACCGCAGTAATCGTATAAACGCAAAGATACAATGGCTCACTTATAGAAACCTTTCATGAACACAAAGATCATAGATGAAAAACACGACAAGTCATATTCCCCGTCACTGATGAAAGAACAATTTTTAAATTCGACATGCTGTCAGTCAATTCCACGTCGAAACTATCTTTCCATTCGCTCTTCGGATAAAATACATATTTCTGTCGATCTTCCGAACGTTTAAGAAATATTAAAAATATTAATTAAGATCGACCAACATGCATAACAAGTAACAGACTAATAATATTCGTTTCTTACAAAACATTGTTCGTCGCCTATTTCCAAGTGGCTCGTGCACCTTCGACCTTCGAATCTATCAGGTTATTTATCATAAATGGTTAAAAATTGTTTGGTCACCGCACAAACATTATCGACAGCGAAATTTTCTTTCCGTTACCTTCGACCATCGTCAATTTTTATCGACATACTACTAATAATATCGAACTTGAAATACTTCCGTGAGTCCACTGTACTTGCATACGTTCTGAGATCGAAGCTATTATATTACAAGGAATGTTGATATTCAAAATTGCTATCGGTATTAAATATCGTGATTCGCGATCTAATTGTCTCTGTTATTTCCATTTTAAGAACAGGATCCCTCGACGACGCGGTGCGCTGCCTGATTCGCCAGAAACCTTTCCACTCTTTCCCTGAATTCCCTGCTGGACTCTGGCAGTGGTAACCTTGGTCCCGAGTTCCTCAGGCTGTGTAACGTTGTTAAATTTTGCAAACTTTCGGACAGTCTGCGATCGTGATCCAAAATGTCCGGTCTCGGAGCTGGTTTTCTCTTACCCGCTGCTGTTTCTTCCAATTTTTTGTCCCCGGCTGTTCCATTCGCGTAGCTGCTTTCTGGCAACCGATTCATCATCCCCCGCAACGCTATTCTAACGCTCAGAGCAGACCAAAATGCTTCGAGGAGAGACGCCACCAACACGTTCACCGTGAGTAAGATCTTAGTATGCGAGGACTGACGATGATCTCTGTATAAGAATGACATCATTCTGCTCTTGATCGTCTCCAAGGATTCTCCGGTAACGTTATCTTGCGAATTTTCTTCGTCCTTAGAATCACCGTTGGTGAACGATCTACCAGGACTTTCGGTGTCAGTTTCCTCAGGATCGATCGTCGAAGTTCTCAAGATGTATCCAGATATGTTGGACATGTTGTCGAATACAATGCCAGGCATGGGAGAGTAGAGATGAATCTTTGCAGACTGATCGTAGATTCTACCGAGACTGAAATTGTCTTCGCTGAGCGACATCGTCTCGTTCAACAGAGTATCGTTCTTGAGGTCAGAATGATCTCGCGGCTGCTGGAGAATTCTTTCGAGCGACCACAAAGAGCTTCTACTCTCCGCGGCGGCCGCGATGTCCAACGCTGTGGCGATGAAACAGAGGATCGCCGCTATCAAGGAGAACAGACTCGCGTAAAAGAAGATAGCGATGTTCCTATCGATGTACCATCTTCTCCAGGCGAGTAGACCGGTCACGAAAGGAACCAAACACGCGACCGATAGGATTGGACCTTGAAGAGATAAGGCCAGGCTGCCTAGCAAAAGGGAAAGCGCACCTAACCCAAAATGCACCAAGGACAAACCTCCCACGGTCGATGCCGAATAACGTCGTTCGGATGGGTACAGAGAAGACAAAGCTGGCTTCGTTTTCACCTTTATCACATACACGTTCTCCATCGTTGTTCGGATTTTTTTATGTAAACTGTTTTTTTTTTTTTTCTTTTTTACTACAAATCAGAACCGAGACCATTCACGTAAGGAAGGTTATCACACAGAAATTTTCCACAGGGTTAGTGAAAAATCGGTTATACCTGCCATGGTAACCCATGGCCGATGCCACTGTTTTTTCCAGACGTGAATATGTACTACGACATTAACGTGGATACCTCGGACGGAAATTGCTTTGCACTTCCTGCCGTTTCCGAACCAAAGGCACTTGACCGTGAACGAGATATGTATACCGACTGTTACGAAGACACGAAAGAGGTATCAATAGTGTTTCAAAGGCAAAGCTGTGAAAGACGGCACACGGATCAGACGAACGTTCACAGCGAAGATTTACCGCTTGTTTCACTATCTTAACTGGGAATCGTGGTCGTTGGATGACTGCAACTCGGAATTGCTGAAACGTTAATTGGGACGAAATCGACGACGATTTCCGTACGGGTAGAAGCAAGCAGTCGGTCAATTATGCTAAACGCTTGAATTTCATGGAAATCTTCGTCGCGATATCGCGTGAATTTCTTCCTGGCTGTCGGCGAACACCGCCGCGAATACGCTTGTGCAATTCGTTTGGAACAATGGAACGAGGACGAAAACTCAGGTAGAAGGAAGAGCCACACAACCGCGACTGTATCCAATAAGCGTGAACGCGAAACGGTAAATAGGTTTAACAACCTGACGCGTCGTCGTTGCTACAACTTTTTCCCTTTTTTCTCATACGTCTATGGTGGCTGCGAACATTACGCAACAGCAGTTGACTACGAAGCGATGCAATTATCTCGTTTCACGCGCGTATCGGCTTTTCTCAGACACCGTTTTCACCGATTTCTTGCCTCTTTGTGCGAGCCGCTCTGGATTTTCGATCTCATGGGAAATCACTGATCCAGTTTCCATCCGCGAGAACTGTCTGCTCTGTCACCGATCACGAGCAATCAATAAAATCGTTCTCTCGATCGTTCCTCCAACTTAGCTGAGCCTTCTCGTTGACTTCTTTCGATCGGTTGTCTGCCGGTTAATCGAGACCATTCGTCGACACGACGAATGGAGTAATTAACGTGATTAACATCATCGGAAAGCAAGACAGCGACCGATTCTTTTCAGACGGTCATTTCCAACCGAATAACTGCTCTTTTCGCCAAACGTCTCACCAAATGTTAAGGAAACAGGCATTTCCTTCACTTTCCGAATTTTGCTTTAACGCGTGTAAATCGAAAGTTTAACTATAAGAAGAGTTTGAAGTCGATTTGAAAAGTTGAGGGTAGAATTCACGAGGACAGAAGATTGTCCGCGAAAGACACCTCGGTAGAGACTGAGCCACGAACGAAGACTAGTTCGTGTTAAAATTACTATGAGATCCTGAACGGACCTCCCACGCGGTCGGTTTGCAGTGAAAGGGACAACAGAGAACGACGGATAGATGAACCTTCGCGTTGTTTTAAGCCTTCTTCACACCACTTTCCACGCTCGTAAAACGATGTCACGTTTGCAGACAAGAAATGCATCTATCGTATCTTGTTTCTTTATGTAAAAAAGTTGAATAGTGTCAAGGCTCAGGATCAAATACTCCGCCATTTTATATTTTACAGGCAACTTCGTGAGAGTAAAGTACATGCTAGAATCTACACGAAGGACTTGCGCTAACCTTTACTCTTCGCGATAGAAATACACGGGCTTGGCAGCCGACCTTTTCTCCCGAGCTCAATAGGCCCGCACGCTATTAATAATATCGATCGATCCAATTTGACAATGATAGTACCGAGTCACTTTAATATATTTTGCCAATAGTTTTTGTTTTCTTTTTTTGAATAATGCTTCGTCAGACTTAATATCCTGTAACAACGATAATATCGTTAATAAACCAAATTGAAAAACATCGACGATATTATAAAGCACGTAAAACTAAATCGTACGAAACGTTACTTTCCAAAGTATTATAGAAAGAATTGCGTTTTTACAGTAATCTAAAAGAAACGATTTAATTTCGTTACGATCGTGTTACCTCGAATAAGGTATTTGGCCTATGGAGAAATTTGCCATCGACGCCAGTTTACAGCGTTCCACGCGAAGACAATTCCCAACAACGAGGATTAATTAATTTGATCGCGCTGTTTTATCAGAGCGACTAAAAGAAAGGTCAACAAAGATTGTTACGATCTGACGGCGGAGTATCTTAAATTTCAGACACGTTTTGTGCATTATTCTTCCCACCTTCTATAAACGATTGACCGGTTTCATAATAAATGCCGCGTCGACGGGTGAACATCAAAGTGGCAACGGGAAAATGGTTCGATGATTCATAGCGTAGTCGAAAAGACGGACAAAAGAGGAACAAAAATGACACGTGCCGAAACGTGTCCCGTGAATAACTAGGCACGTGTGTACCTCTGTTTTCCAAATCGATTTCTAGAGATATCCTCGCGGGCAATTTTAGTGGCCTGTACTAACGTTCGGTTGTTCAGGCATCGATAACGTTCGTAGCGCATTTAACCATTTATTCCTTAAGGAGAGGAAAAATGTAAGTAGGGAAGAGAATTTTCGTATATGTACAACGTGTATACGTACAATGCATATCGATTATTTGACAACCGGAGAATTCGGAAAAAATCAGGGACCGAGGGAATCGTGGAACTTTTTAATACATTCTATTTAAAACATGGATCGTGGAGCTTTTTCAGAAAACGTTCTCGCGTTATGAAAGTCGTGGAAAATAAAAGTTTTAACTTGAATAGAACTTACAAGATACGAAGATAAGCATCTTTCTATAGCAGGAGCAGATATTTTGTTCGTCGATAATAAGAAAGTTCTCGATTATCGTAACAAATACCGAATACCAAATTCAATGAATAACGCTGCGACAATATTAAATAATTATTGCAATAAATTTGATATTCTGGATATGTTACTTATTCGTAATACTTACGCGGATAATTCACGGTTGAAATATTTATTGCGTTTCTCTTTGAAACGACCAATTAGGAAGGTAACGACGTAATTAAATACGTGCGTGACATTTATATAGTTCCGTTAACTAGTATTTAATATTTTGATATTTTTTTATTCGTTGTATGGAACTTTTTTTGATACACGGTCTAGAGTAGCTTGTTTCCATGAAACTCGTAGAATTATATAGATTCTAAAACATCCGTTCCATGGGAACACCTTGTAAAGAAATTTCTAGGGGTAACGTTTCTTCGTTCCGTGGGATTCCACAGAAATTCCACGGGAACAGAGATTTTCTTACGACGAAACATATACGTTCGAACGAAAGGATCGTTTTAAACGGGAAGGATGACTGTTTATTTCGATCCGTGGAAAAAATCATATATGAAACGCGGACGAGAAATATGTAAACCTGGTACCTACCGTAAGAAAGGGGAAAAATTCACTTTCTCGATCTTCCGGAATAGAATTCTTCTGTCGTTGATGAATCACTCGAGCGAAAAATCCGCTACGCTTTCCTGCAAACCGATCGCAATTCCCCGGAGAATAACGACGAACTACCGCTTGATAGGGATGAAAAGAAACGCGTTCGATTCGATTCTCAAGAAAACACACCTGTTATATACGAATATCACCCGGACTTACGGTATATTCACTTTCTTTCCATTTATTAAAACGAAACTATATAAACGACGAGGCACGTCGCTAGAAAGAAAATGGGCGTCGTATTATCTGTACTTTTCCTGTCCTCGATTCGTGATATGGGACGAACATTTTGCTCGTGTTCCAGCACGTTCTCCCAAGCATTTTTACCCTAACTACTTTGAAAGAACTAATTTCATTCGTTCGAGCACGAAAGCAATAACTTCTTGCAAAAACTAAACGTTACCGCGTAATAGTGTAATGTAGTCGCGCATTAACCCGGCGTTAAAGTCTCCGCGCAAACGTAATTTCCCCAAAAACTTGCGCCCAGGCTCGTCTAATTTACAGTCGGAATTTTAACACGTAGGCTTCCTCCCTATTCCTTGAAATGACTTTTCGGCCGTTAACATGACGCTCGGTAGTACGTATGAGCTAACAGTGTATTTGGTGCATGAAGAGTGAAAGATAAAGAGCGTGTTTGTGAGCGAAACGCGTTTGTGTTGGAGCAGCTGTTACGATTGGGGCACGCGTCTCAACGGTCGCAGCAGCTGCCCAGAAAATTATCTATAGTATCCTCGACTGGAGTTGCCTCGTGATGTTCACGCGATGAAGTCACCGTGTGTCTTATATACGTTTGCAACAAATATTCTACGTGTAAGAAAACAACGTCGATTTAACAAAAGAGAGTCAACGGTCAATGACGAGTAACTGCTTCGTTTCATGGATGACATTATTCTTTGTAAATCTCTTATAATGTACAGGTAGCTCGAAAGGTTAACACAATTCTACATACAATAAGGTATAAAAGTTACAAAACGTTTACTGCAAGCGTGCATCTAGTAGAGATCATCGAACTATCGCATCTGAACAGGCAATTACACGTTATATTAATAAGCCGAGAAATTTCATAGTTTAGCGAAAATCCTACGTCATTTCACGTCAATTCGCGTCGTGTACTAATTTTCTACTACATGTATGTTCATAGTAAAGTAATGTTAATAGTAATAATTGAAACCTCTGTATACGTTTGAGGATTGGTCTGGAAAGTTATCGATAAAACAATGATATTGTCGTACCTCGTTGCGCTGCTAAATGTGTACAATGTGCATAAAGTAATATCCATAAAATTTACAGCGAATACATATTTCGCGAAATGCATGGGAAGGGAAAGCGTCGAAGAATTTCATTTTTAAACCACCGAAATTAAAATATAGAGCGGTATTTAAAATTTAAATGTCGCGGTAGAGGTGCAAAGGTCGTATAAATTCCTCGACACACTATCGGGGGTAGTAGCAACACAGAAAGCGTTAGAAGCAACTATAGGCGACAGATCCCCCACCCTGTGATGCGACACCAGGTTCGCATTATGTGAACCCTCTGACAACCCCTCAGGTAATACGTGGCACATATACACGTGTGTGTGATGAAACGCTGGAAGAAACGCCCTTCGTATAGTAGCACACATCTGCTCTTGAGGGAACTCGTGTGGCAGTTCGTTGGAAGCAACCGTAGCGTACAGATCGAACGCGTTTCACCATTGGACTTTGCATCAACGAACTCGTCGACTTTTCGAAGAAAAATTAATTCGAATAAACCTTTTTACAGTTAACGAAGCAAACTTTGGACAAACTATTTCTTGCCATTTTTGTGGATATTACAAAAAGAAAAATGATTAAAAAGGATTGAAAATTGGAGTGTCTTAAATCGTGACCATCGTGAAAGGAAGGAGAAGCAAATTGAAGGAAGAAAATGTGCAGGGTACACGACATCTCCAAGCAAGATATCGTCTCACCACCTGGGCGAACAGTAACATTCTCCCTCGAAACTTGGACATCGCCTACCTACGTCAGCAGCGTTTTCCTGATTCTCGTCAATCGAAAGAACAAATCGTAGATCGGAGCGCAGAATCCTCCGGTTTGTGTAGGAACAATAAACCACAGCTACGAGAAGTATTAAATGCGCGTGACGATCGTCGCGCGCGTCTCAATAAATACTCGTTCGTTCAGATCCAGTGTCGCACGCGGACTGTAAAGATAGCGTGCCTCGTGATACCGAGTGAAACCAAGCAAAGTTCCAACCCAGAAAGGACAAAATGATGGCCGAAACATCGGAACCAGCTCCGGTGCATTGTTACACCAACCCCTCGTTTTGCCGTCAATCGGAATACATACCCGGGGACCATTCCGATGACCTACCGCCACCACCTCAATTCCAAAGTGGTGACGATTTACCACCACCGCCTCCACCATTGCAATTGCAATGCAACGTCGGTCAAAGTAACCCTGCGTTTCAAGAACCTACCGAGGTTAGAATGGAAAACAGCGACTTCAAGGACAACAGATACTGTTACCTCGAGAATAACAGCAATCCTACGCATCGAAGATATGGAAGCGTTCCAGTGGAGGAACATCGCGCGATATACAACCAAAGGTCGAGGTACGAGTACATACAGGACGAGCAGGGGGATCAGATACAGAGGAGGGGTTCCTTGAGGTACGAGTTCATTCCACACCAGCAGGTGCAACAACGTTCTGCACCGGCGACCAACCAAGACGACGGGAGGGAACTGCAGACGCAAAGTTGTCGGAACAACGGCGGCAGATACGCCGTTGTACCGGGTGATCAGGATTACCAGGACGAAGAAATCGGGTGGAACACGGCGAAGCACGTGTCGTCGATGCGGAGGCATATTAACACGCCACAGGGTAAGTTTGGCCAGATCAACAGGCGTACGAAGCCTCGAAATCCTATTGCAATTTTCTCGCGGCCACGGCAATAAAATAGCAACACGTGTTATTAGGTCGTTATACAAGAGTGCCTTTGCAAGAAGAAGACCCACCAGCTCTACCGGAACGAAACGCCCAGGAGCTGTCGGTTTCCCCGAGAAATAACTTAGCCACGCAAAAACTGCACGAGATATTGACTACTCCGAGGAAGCCTCGATCCAGGTCCGAGGAGAGGACTCTGTCTCCAAAGAGGCAACAGTCGTTCAATCAAACCGGTACGCCACAAAGAAGAGCACTCACTCCAGGTGGTTCCCCGACCGGTACGCATGCCTTTCGCGAGTATTCATTTCGCACGCCTGCGTCTTAAAGCGCCGATTTAATTAGCGCCTAGCTTAATTGGCGTCGTCAATTTTTCTTATCGATACCCGTACATATAAATAAATTTGCATCCCGCGCCAACGTAGGTCGAACGTTCGGTCCTACTCGCTGCACGCCTCAAGGAACTCCACAAAATCGTAACTTCTGCGCGAGACCTCAGACTTCCACCCCGAACAAAGAGCCATCGGCACGAAGATGTCTACCGCTATTGGAAAACCCGACTCGACAACAGGAACTCTGCCCAGCCAGCAACTGTGGAAGACTACGATACGTTGGCACGGCACCGATCGACCTTGTCACGATGGGTCACGGCGATCCACCGCCTCGTTACGCGTACATGGAAAATGAACCAGAATCTATGCCGATGGTGTCCGGTTCGCCTAGGTATCAAGTGATACCTACAGGACAGAAAAGGAACGGATACCAAAGCGTAGAAAGCGCCTTTATCGCTAGAACCGCGGTGGTGAGTAAAATACGTTGCCGATTGCGCAACCACGTAGCGGAGAACGATATTCGATCGTGTGCTTTATTTATATAGGTACCACCGCTGTCACCACCCAACAGTGACGCAAATACAACCTTGGCCAGCGGCTTGGAGAAGAACGACAGAAGAAACGCGCCGATCTTATTAGTTTTGGTTGGTATTTTAACCTGCGGGTTGGCCCTGTACTTGTCTTGGACGCAGGGAAGGAGGTAATTACGCACGGGCAAGGAATCCCAAGTTACAAAAGTGTCCTTATTTTCCAATGAAGCGACCTTTTCTCAGCTTCTACGTTTCACCTTCGAAGCGTGAAATTTTTCTAGTCGTAGGAAAGTGTCGCTTAACGATACGGTATTTAATGCGCTTGCATCTAATTAAGTAGCATATAAATGCCGGAATAAATACAACGGTGTGCAAAGACTTTTTGTAGCCACTGTATATCGAAAATGTGGCGAATGTTATCGAGTTCTAAACATTGACGTTCGTTCGCAGATATTACTACGACAGTGCCGCGGGTTGCGGTGTCTGCTGTGCCTTAGCTGGCGCCTGTAGGACGCTACGAAAGACTTGGACAGGACTCGGGCTTGCAGGATTATCGGCATTGAGCTGTGCGGGACTTTTGCTACTTGCTGCCAAATCCCCTAAAGCTGGCACCCCTCTCCACGATGTCACGGCCGGTGCTTTGTGCGGAGTTTCCTTACTAGGTGCTATTTTGGCGCTAATCGCGCTTCTGTCACCAAGGTGCAATTTAGGACGACACAGAAGGGTGCATTCTTGGATTCCTCGGCTTTCGCCCTGATTTTCGCAATCAGATTGTCCAATCGCGTGTTCTCGGCGTATATAGAATATGATACACCTCGCGAATTTCAACGATTTGAAATTATATCAGCGTCAAGGCCCTCGGTGATTTTGCTAATACACGCAACCGCCTTAGTTTGGCCTTAGTTTCAATGATACACGTAAAGGTATTTTCGATTCTACGTATATTCGTAAGGTTTGGGGCAGATTTAAGATAACTTGCGGTAGATTTTGATTAAAAAAATTGTTAATTTAAGACGCGTACAATTTCTAAGCAATAATACGACGAAAACAGTTCCAATAAGGGGCGATATGTATCAACAATAGCGATCGATCCTTGTCTCTTATAGTATCAGTATACAGCATCGTTAGAATAGTTTTGAGCGATGTCGTACATTACCCACGTCACATTACTTCGTATAAAAACTTAAGTCAACAAACATGTCCTAAACCTAGAAATAGCTTAAGAAACACCTTAGGCATATGGCATGCGGTACTTTCGCGTGTATCTTTGAAACCAGAGGCCGCGATTACATATATCGGTGGAACGTATCTCAAAATCACAGAAATCGTTGAGCTGTAACCTGTTCTATATTCTGTAATTACAATTATTTTTACGCAGTGAAACGTTGTCTGACCAGGCATCGAAATCCTAGTCTGCTGTTTCGCCAAGGATATGAATTATTCTATAAGAGTAATGTAGAGGGAATATAATGTAAGAGAACAATTGAAGCTCGTTATGTATCGTTATCTGAAGTGAAACAAATTTATAATATGTGCTCCTAACAATTACCCAAGTACAATACATTGTATTTCTGTAAAACCTGTATATTTTTTACCGATTTTTAAATAAAACAATCTGTACGTCAAATTCCCGAGCATTTTCATTCTCATCGTGTGATCGAATCGCGGAAGAGTTCACTGAGCGCGCACTTGTTGTTTCGACAAAGCCGTTTGCCGAACCGTGCGTCGACGAAGAAACGATAAAACGAAAAATAATCAGTCTGTTCGCGACGAGTAAAGTTGTCGAATCTGACTTCTCTGTACGACCTATCATCTCTCCTTGCAATTATAATGATATCGCTGCTTGGCGTTCGAAATGGGCCCAGTTTAAAAAATACAAAGAGGAGAGGTTTCATAAAATTTACATTTTCGAAAATACCGGATACAGGCCTTATTATTTACAATAACTGCACGCTGACGCGAAACTGACGCAATTATAAATATACCGTTTTACACGATAAGACTATAGAGACATAATGTAGACGGTCGTATTCGATAAAAGCAAAGAAAAATTGTCGAATCGTGTCATAGTATTAGTATTATGCGAAATGAAAGTATTAAATTAATATTAGTATTAAATGAAATTATTAGTAACGAAGCAGCGATATGTAGATACATTTATCTCGTTGCATCCGCTATAGACAGAAGTTATCGTACGAGTGTCCAGTTATTATCGCGATATCACCAACAGGAAGACGAGTTACTTCGTCCCTCTCGAAATCTTATATTTCAAACAGTCGAAACACAACAGTGGTTCGTTGCGACGGATGCGCTAACAGCGCGAATGAGATCTAACTTTTGACATAACTTCTATGCGAAAGTGACGGTGTCGAACGCTTATTTCCTGTGCTATGAGGCGTGATTTTAAGGTTTCGTTTCGCTAAAGGAGAAAGAAACGGAAAATTATTTCACCAGTTTGAACAACACGTAACGATTTACGATGAATGCGCTGGCTTTATCGTGCCTCGTGGTACAAGCGGTTGCCATTTGTGGAAGATCGATACAGGAGCCAATTCTCATATACCAGAATGGAAAAGGGAGTAAAAAGCTAATATGCGTAACAGAGGATGATGGTAGCGGTTTATCTTGGAACATAGATAGGAACATATTTGACAGTACATCTAGTAAGTTTCCAACGACAGTGTCTTGAACAATAGTCGCAGATACGTTATAATATTTGGCATATACGTACAGAGTTCGAATTTCACAATACGTACAAAGGAAGCGACATGGATTGTGATCTAACTTCGTATGACAGTTGCACGTTAACGTGGAAAACTGAAGGTTGGCGTCTAACAGACTCCGCGGAAACACCCATGGGACCAGTGTTTGATCGTCAATGGGAAGGTTCGATTCGATAGTTTCAACGTAAATTAGTTAATAATACTTAACGAGCTTAAATTACTGACTAAAGCTTTTAGATTTCAGAGAGTACAATCGTTTTTATACAGCACACGATATCCGCTCGGTTACTAAATTTAAAAGTTCGGGATCTTTTGTATTTTCTGTCCGTGGTTATGATACGTACTTCACGATACTGCTGTGTCTCTCTAGAAATTACGAGGAAGATTTATGTTATAAGATAACTTTCAAATTTAATTACATAATAACGGAATGTACAGAGAGTTCGTTCAGCTGTGACCAGAAAACATACCACAAAGTGCCAGTAATTCATTATGCGTATTTATTTCGTATCACGATTCCTCTTTATAAATAATTACAGGCTAATTATATTTATTGCGGCATAGAGTCCAATATATTCCCGGGATGAGTGGAATACACATATTCTTAAGTGGACTACGAACGATACAAAAGTTGCTATAGACTTTTATAGTACGACAGATCGGTACACCGATCCACCAAAATTACTCATGAATTACCGTCACGATAATAAATGGCGAGATCCAGCTATCTCTTATTACTTGTTTTTAACAAGCGGTGAAAATATACATTTTCGATTTCATTTATGTTAGTAGGTTCACCTCGATTAATCAGAATTAATAAGCTGAATAGGAAATATCTACGATCCTGTAATTTTATTTTAGACAATTTTCTCCATACAACCAATTCAAAAGCAATTTTAACAAGCCCTACTTTACATCTGGACAACGCGAATCTTTGTATAGAAATGATAGTTGCCCTTTGTGACGAATGTCGAATGGAAATAGCATTAGTCAAATCATCTAACGAAAGTAACAAGGAAAGTTTAGAAACAACCGATGGATTTACAGAAGCCGATAGCTATAAATTGCCTGCGTGGCGTTATGTCCGAATTAATAAGACCGTTTCTTCCGACATTGGTAGACTTGTAAAACTTCAACTAATACCGAAACTTAGGCAGAAAAGTCAGAGGCCATCGTGGGCTGTGAGAAATGTTCGCATGTGTCCTCCAGTAGGTACGTCTGTGACGAGTAACCTCGATAAAATCTAAATGACACGCATATTAAGTTTAAACTACCATCGCATCCTGTTCATAGACGCTGTACGATATAGCGTAATCGATAATTTCGAATCAGTCGTTTCCAACAAACTGTGCCAGAAACTGATACCTCACACGCAGGACTACTTGCTGCACACGGAGGAGGATCTCGTAGAGAATTTGCATTGCCCCGAAGGCAAGGTGGGGCCCTATTGTTCTATAAGTTGCCAGGATCATTTGAACGTCAGCGTGGACTGCAGAGGAATTAAAATTTGCGACGCGATGAATTGTAAATGTTCAGCAGGATTTGTGGGAAGGAACTGCGAAGCTAGTAAAGATCGCGCATTGTAATAGGGACAAGTAAAGAGAGACGACAATTTTTCTTAGCGGATTTTATTTGCAGAATGTCCTATCGGCCAATATGGATATAATTGCAAGGAAACCTGCGGCTTGTGTTCTACAGGCAATTGTAGTTTTATAACGGGACACTGTAAATCTGGTTGTGACAATTCCATACGATATCACGTGCCACCCTTTTGTAAAATAGGTAAGCGATCGATATTCGCAATGTGGCAACCGTATAAATACCAATGAATTCGTTCAAGCCGTGGACTATCCTCCACCGCCTAACATCGAATTTGTCAATGAAACAACCGTGCGCGCGACTCTGCCAGTACCAGAGAAGTACAAGTTAATACCTTCTAGATATCGATTTGCTATATGGGTAATTAGAATGGTTTTCAATATACTACGCTTTCGTTTCGATTAAGATAGAAAAGTAGCATTTTGTTTCTATCAGAAAGAGGGACAGACTCGTCCGATTGGAAGCTACACCGAGATATTTAACAATACATCAACGATGATTGGCCAGGCCGATGACTTGGAACCCGGTGTTTCTTACAGAATTTCTTGTTCACTGTACGTTAACGATGATTCCACGCCTATAGCCGGTGGATGGAAGAATTTCACAACTCGTTGCATTTGTGAGCTATCGTTGAATTTAATACACCGCCTCCCCCCCCCCCTGCACAAATATCGATCCAACGATAGAAAATAAATCATGAAATGTTTCAGGGGCTCCCACGTTCGACGTAGAAATAAGGAATACTAGTTTAATATTGAAGAACCATCGAGAAGTAACGTATAATATTAATTGTATAATATTTTAGCTGCTTCTGGAACAAAGAAATGTTTCCAGCGAAATTATGCTCTCACGAGATTCCTTTACGATTCGACGAATTTTTAGCGGAAACATTTTTTTCTTAAGCTATCAGATCGAATCAAAACGTTGCCGTGTCAACCGGCGTGTACGTGGATCAACTATCTGAAAAGTATACTCCATTGATTGAAAATGTCTTGTGTTACTGATTCTTAGGAAACGTTGTATCCTTGTCCAAATAGCACACAGCGTTACGACTATGTATTGACAATAAAGAAAGGACCGAAAGAAATCGACAAAGGAAGACTGCCCAAACTGCCCTACGAATTTACAAAACTGACACCTGATACTATTTACGAAATTACAATCTGGCACGAATCGGAGCTTCTTTTCGCACGAGTGATTCAGACCTCTGATGGAGGTAATCGCAATAACTTCTTTGATTCCATTCCTTTGAAGCTATTGCTTCTACGATATCTCTGTTTACACGAATAGTGCCGTCACAAGTAAGGAATGTTAAAAAGACGTTGCTACCAAACAAGAAAGTCGCACTGAAATGGGATCCTCCTCTATATGCGAATGGGATCATAACGAAGTACGAAGTTGTACTGCAGGTAACTAAAAGACGAAATTCTAGGTAGTTACAGACCAATCAGCAACGTGATAATATGTTTCGAGGTCCAAACGTACTTCGGCTGTGAAAATTTGAAAATTCAACCGCTGAAAAACGATATTGTTTCTGCCTCTACTACGTTCACCAATATCACGTTCTCCAATCTGACTTCTTACGCGCGTTATATTGGAAAAATAACAGCCCACACTTTTTATCGCGGCCTAGAAACGCAAGTCGAGTTCTCTACGAACCAGTCAGGTAAAAGAAACACGCAATTTCTGACGAATTTCAAATTAATTGATTTCAAATTAGTTGGAAAGATGACGATAGCCTTTCACTTTCAGTCGCTCCAAGTGCAGCGTACAGTAATCTAAGATTTCAAGATTATACGTTGACTTGGGACGCCCCGATAGATTGCACTACCATTTCCGGCCCTATCATCGCGAAGATTCTGGTCACTGGTATTAGCAAAGCGGTATCGAGTTTCAGAATAACGGAGCAAACTGCGAAATACTCCCTCGACTTGCAAGATGCGTTATACGGCGGCGAAATGTACGAAGCGCGAATTTACGCTATCAGAAATTACACTACAGAATACGAAAACGGATCGCACTATGAGAAGCTCATATTTATTACTCCACCGAAAGGTTAGTTTATCGCATTTCCACGTAGTTTAACTGAAATTTCATGCCGCGAATTCGCACGAACATTTCGTTCTGGTACCTAACGGTATTTTCAAATAAGAATAATCAAGATTAATGTCAAATAGCTCCGCCGTCCGTAAAGCAATTAGACATCTATGAAATCGACTGGAAATCGAAGAACGTGCACTTAAGATGGCTAGAACTGGAACCACCGACCAATGGGGAAATACGACATTACATAGTAAGCATTTGTCGTACGAATTGCGAGGTCAAATTGACGATACCGCCAACGGAGTATTGCAAACTGTGGGATAAATACATCTGCGCGAACGTCGATCAGCTCCATCAACCAGCTGATTTCATTACGGTATGCAGAGATGCCACCTGTTGCTCTGTATGATCGACAATCTCGACGCGATAACAACTGATATATTTTAGGTTTCGGCTGTGAATGTAAACGTGTCAACGCCTAGCCCGTTGTCATCCGTGTCGATTACGTGGAACGAAATTAAGCCAGAAGCGCCAGAAATTATGGTCGAAACTCTGGAGAAAGGGACGGTGAACCTGACCTGGTCCCACCCTTGGAAAACAAATGGGCGTGTCGAGAAATTCGTGATAAGCGCGGAAATGACATCGTCCGATCTCAGAATGCTAATTGAACGATCACGGAAAAGCACGCTTTACGAATATCATATTACGGAATATCGATCACAGTACAGCAAGAAACTGCATCTATTGCCCTCGTCCACTTACAAAATTTCCATTCGAGCCGTTACGAATACAGAGACGTACGGCGAGAGAAAAACGATAGACGCGAGTACGTCTTTAGCCATGCGATTCGAGAGAGAGTTAACGATGCAAGTGTCTAACGCAGACTCGACGATCTTGTTGCACATTCCTGCCGTTCTGAACGATACACGCCACAGTATAACAAACGTTATTGTAAAGGGTTCACAGGCTTGCGAGAATTACGTAGAACTGAGTCCATATATACGTCAGATAGCGGATATCGAATCTAACGAGATCGCGTGGTATGCCGCCAGGCTTTCTGTAAGTGTTCCACCGTTTTATCGTAATGCTTCTTTCGTCTCTATAAAACCAATCACACGTACAATCATACTGAAACGTATTTTTCGTCGAACAAACTTTCACTGCCGCAACAGACCGACGAGTTTGCCAATAAAGAATTCACGATAGGGGATAACAAGCTTTACGGTAATGTCACAAATTGTCCGCTAAAGCCACTCCAGTCCTACGTAATAGTGGTTGTCGTACTACCCGAAGAAGGATGGACGAACGATCAGATTCTAGTCGTAAAAACAACGTCGATTTATATCCGTGAGGTACCGAAGCGATACGACGACGCCTGGCTTATTGCCATCGTCGCGATATTTCTTGCCATTGGGATTTTAGAAATCTTCCGCGTTTGTCGAAGGTATGATCAACTTTTGTCCCGATATTTACACGGACCGACTCGTTATTCGGTGTTTGTTGCGTTCCTCTTAGAAGACGAAGGAGATCTTTGAAGAAGCTTATCGTACAAGAGAAGATATCCTTCGTACAAAAAACCGGAACTCTCGACATAGAGTCAATGTCGTTGGGCTCTAAACGATTTTCAACTGATACGCTCGCTTCGAACGCTAAATACTGCGTATCGCGTGGAAGCACGCCTTGCGGCGACGTCGACACGGTGGATACGATCGACACCGATCAGAGAGAAGAACAAATGTCTCTGGTAAAGGTGGAGGACTTGGAGGATTACGTGAAGCGGGCGATCGACTCTGGATTGCTCGATAGACAATTCGATGTGAGTGTTTCGATATTTTAGATGACTTACGATGGTTCTCACTAATATCCAGACAGCACGATTTTCCAGGCACTATTGCTCGATATTACTTTGCTTAGAACAGTCTTATTGAATTAATTGTCTTTTAGCATATCGCGGCACCTTTCCTGGTTTCCTAGTCCCATACGTTTTACGATACTTATTTAACTTATTTATAGTTTCTTAAATGGTAATTCGTAAACCGAATAACGACGAAATTTAAAGTCCCAAAAATATTTGAACAACGAGTAAGTTAGATCAGATTTGCATTAATTTTACGTCGAACATCGCAATGCCGGAATATTAATAAAAATCACTTTATAAGTGATGTAACAAATATCCTAAAGATATATTTCAATTGCGAGAAAGATGCTTCCACGAGGTCAAACGAGCCCGTCTGAGTATGGGATGTTACCGCAGAACAAATCGAAGAATCGATACGGAAATCTCATAGCGTGTACGTAAACTATTCCGAGTTCTGACACTTTTAAACAAGCTAAATATTTAACTGTTTAACCGAGCTAAAATGCTAATCGATACTGGTATTCCGCAGACGATGCAAATCGGGTGATATTGGAAAAACTTCCGGACGATCCTTATTCGGATTATATTAACGCCACTTACATCAAGGTAGCAAGTTTCGATAAGACAAAAACATGATTTTACCTTGATGAAAAATTGTAAATGATGAACATTGAATTGTTGCGAAAAGGGCTGCAAGGAGAAGTTTTACATAGCTACGCAAGGTCCAAAGCCGAACACGGTCATCGATTTCTGGAGAATGATCTGGCAACAAGAAAGCTACACAATTTGCATGGTCGCGAACTTATCCGAAGAAGGGAAGGTAGGATGTGCAAAAACTAAAAAATAGTTTGTAACACTCGAAGACTACGCATGGAAAATACCACTAGTCCACTTTTGTCGATTCTCCGGCTTTCGTTCCTTTCAGTGGCTAAAAGTCGAATTAGAACCGCTCGAAATTTAATATTTTTCATTTTTTCTCTTTTCTTTTTTAGTAACATTACGAGCGTATCCGAACGATAGAATTTATCGATCGCTAAGGCTTTGTACATTTACACGTTAATAACTCGCTTCCTACCTTTTCTTTCTCTTACAAATCATATCCATCTCAATATGCTCCATTATCATAAATTCCACACAGACAAAGTGCGAACAGTATTGGCCTGACACTGGAAAAAGGAAAACGTACGGCGATATAACTGTTTTGAACGCAAGACAGGATGTGTTCGCACATTTTACATTTCGTACTCTGTACGTGACGTATAGGGACGAAGCCCGTAAGGTAACAAACGATGTTCAACGAAAACATCGATATCTTAGAAATCTATATCTCGCTGAAATATTTTCGAACGACGTTTAAAAATTAGATCCAGCACCTGCACTACACGACATGGCCGGATCACGACATACCATTGTCCACGCATTCTATGGTAACGTATCTAAAGAAACTCTTGATAACACCAGCCGCAAATGGACCAGTGGTGGTCCATTGCAGCGCGGGCGTCGGAAGAACTGGAATTGTACTTTTATGCGACATTTGCCTTCGTCGTACGATCGCAGAAGGGGTAAAATATCTTTCAAGAATATTCTCGAACCTGTCGGAATCTGAGCAATATTTTTGACAAATATTTTCAGACAGTAGACGTGTTCGCCGAAATGAAGGCTCTCAGGTCTCAACGGCCCAACATGGTAAACAACAAGCGACAGTATTTGTTTGCCCATTTAGTACTCGTCGAATGTCTACTTTGTTCTTCAACGTCTTTACCATGCGACGAATCTCTACCGCTCGAAATAAAGAAAGTTAAAGAACAACTGGTGACTCAACGAGACAGGTATTTCTCAACTTCTATGTCCGCTATAATCCAAAGTAAAATAGTTATAGTACAAAAATTCACATTCAAGTCGGTGTAAGTGATTTTCCTCCGAAATAACCATTATAAATGATTAGGATCTATTTGCTTTCCGGTAAACGATATTTTGGTATTGGCGAGAGAAATTGTCGAAATGTTAAGCATTATAGATAATTGAAAGCGAACACTGTATAGTGAAGATCTTCCTCGCCTTGATTTCGAGCATCTTTAATAACGTTACCGAGCGATTCAACTTTCGTTCTGCTTGAAACGATAGCTAAACATTTTGTTAAAAATCTACAAAACACGATCAAACACCGATTTGGAAAGGCGAATAAACGTTGTATGTAAAAAGATATTGTAAAAACAGTTTAGAGAAAATGGCTTGGCACGACAAAGTCCTTCGATCATCGATCAATGAAACGTCGCTATCCGAACGCAATCTTGCCAAAAACAGATTCCCAGAGTTACTTCCAGGTTTGGAATAATTTCATCGCTTCCTATACGTCTCCATACTTTCTTAACGCCTCAGCAATAACGCGACAATTCATTCACAGCGAAAGTCAACAGAGTGTATTTAAAAAGATATCCACCGACAGATGAGAACAGCGATTACATATCCGCTGTTTATGTGGACGGTGTAAGATTACAGAATCAGTATATAGCTACGCAGCTACCATTGCCCGAGACATTTAGCGATTTCTGGAGAATGGTGGCCGAGTATAAGGTGGAACTAATCATCATGTTACAGTCGCCAGATTTGGAAGATACGGTATGCCATCGGACCGCTAAAAAGTCACAGGCGATTCTTTCAGAAGTTACATCGAAATTGTATCTCTTTTATAGACGTGCTGTCCCATTGTTAGAAACGGTGAATTTAAACCAGTACCATATATAAACATTCGAACGAAGGAACTCGATGAATTTGAGCACTACATATTGCAGAAGTTGACGCTCGTCGATAATTCGGAGGTGAGCCACGCCATTGTTTTTATAATGTTCTGTCTACCATTTTTCACGCTATTTTCGCCTTCTTTTCCTTCGATTTAAAATATTCAAAGGTTATTTCATAACAGTCCATGGTCATTATAAATAAAAGAATACTAGATAGAATATCTTAATTGAGTAGAACGGTGTAGCACTGGTCTGAAGCGAAACGTATCAACTTTAACGTCATTTCAGAAACCTGCTATCGAACAAGAGATAACAATTTTGTGCTGCACGGAATGGCAACCTGGCAGAAACCGAGATCCGCCTGAAACCATAGCGTTAGTGACATTGTGGCAAGCGGTGCAAAAAATGTTGAAAGGAGACGGACCTATCGCAGTTCTTTGCCAGTAAGTTCTATGTCGAAAGTTCGTAAATATCTTTATACGCGTATGTCGGTTATCGTGAAATCCGCTAAAGAGTCTATTTGAAATTAGCGACGGCGTAACTGGCTGTGGGCTTTACCTAGCCTTAAGCTTCCTTTTGGAGAGAATGACTATAGAAAAGGAATGCGACGTTTGTTTGGCAATTCGCGCGATTGGAATATTGAACCCCGATTTTATCAAATCCTCGGTAATTTTGATTAAAGTTATTAAGAGTTATTAAAGATTGCAATGGTATACAACGTATGTTTTTGTTCTAGGAACATATGAAATATCTGTACGACGCAGCCACGACATATTTAAAGTACTTGGAAACCTATGCGAAGCGTGAATAGCCTTACCATTTAATCGAACACAGTAGATTCGATTTGTTACATAAATCAACTCGAGTAACTTCGACAAGTCGTAACCGCTTTCCTAACACGTGTATCGTTCAAACTATAAATTACATCGTTGTGTAATTACTTAATACTAAAAAGTCCTGTCTTTTAATTTTCACATTTTCGCATACTTTAGCGTCCAAGGCAAACGACTTTCGTTCTTACGAATGCTATCACGATACATCGTAATATACATCAGCATCAATGACCTCGTCATAAAATGATTTCTTCCATGTCGCAAACTACATATATCTTTTGTTCAAAGAAGCATCTGCCTCTCGTTAAATAATCGTAATAACCGTCAGTAGAATTATAAATATACGTTAAAACATCGATCTCAACGAACGTTTACAGAGAAAAAGATGACTAATAATTATTTAAAAGGTACTTACAAAATTCGAGGAGCGAGAGTCACCTGTCACGAGTGGGCCACTAATCTGCTTGAATTTGCACCGTGTGCAAAATATACCGGTGACGCCATTATGCACGTTTTCGCGCCAAATTTCAGCTAGTCGAAACGTTCTGTTCCCGCCGATATTACAACACCGCCAGGTATAACATTCGAACTGAACGATAAAATAACAACCTCATAGTTTCTTTTCTATTTCAAATGCCACGTACATGGCGAGTTATTCGATCAAATTAAAGTTTAATAATGCAAATTTCGATTTTAACACTATATAGAATATAACGTAAATGGTAGAGACAACTTACATTTTACTTTGAATTCATCGATCTTCTGACAGGATTAGGAAAAATTATTCTTTGTCTAGCTTGTCTTGACGATAGTATCGGATAAATAATACGGAATATCGTTGAGAGAATGGAAAAATATGAAAAAAAAGAAGAAAGAAAATACGGAACGTGGTGTCGTCGTGCTTCCCTTCCTCCAGTCGGCAGTTTACACGAATGGCCGACAGAGGGTGCGTCAGTAGCGCCGATAACTCGTAATCACGAAAGGTATACGTCGAGCTCCTGTAAACGTCGATCTCCGCGGATATCTTCACGTGCGTTTCTGTGCTATTTGTGTGTCGTTGTTTGAGTGTAAAGCATCGAGAGGTGTGCAAGGTGTGGCCAACAGGGATTTACCGGTTTATCGTTCTCGGAAAGAACCTGGCCGAAAGCAGTCGTTGGAACGTGTACTCTCACAGCAGCAGGTAAGAGATTTTCATCGTTTTTCAATGGTGGTCGTGTAAATAGTGTACGCGTGTGCTCGTTTATCATGATCGTGTCGCTCTTTTGGTAACACGTCTCATCTTTCTCGATCAACTCGATTTGTTTTGTTTGACAAGCGCGAAAGATGCGGAACACGCGTGTCATGTCTCGATTCAAGGCCAGGGAAGACATATTGGCACGTGAACAGAACCCATTAAAAAATAGACCTCCCCGACCGAAGGAAATCGCGACGTTTAAGTCGACCATAAGTTGCTTTACAAGTTCGCGTTAATTAACTGGTCGTTTCGTGCGTTCAGTGCATTCGCCTAGCGAGTTTACGTTTGCGTGTGCTGCGTCACTCGAGCTTGCTTGTTGTTCCTTTTACGTTATATAAGGAACACGCTTTGCACGAATGTGCCACCACCATCTTTGTTGACGTAACGAAGCGCGAAATTTAACTTGTTTCTGTCGCCGACGAATACAACGCACACCACGAACACGATCTTTAAATCGTCCAAACTCTGAATATTCGTGCCCGATGCTGTAACAGTGATTTCTCGTGCTTCTTACACGTTCGTTTAAAATATTTTCGGTGGGAGGAGACTATCGATCGAGATGACGAATTAAACGAAATTCTTACATAACGTCTGCCTGTAAATCACATATTCGCACGTGCATATTTTCCTTTCAACGTGTTTCAATAAAGCTCACTCGTGCGTCGCGTTCTTTCACCGAGATGCATAATAAAATTATCAGTCTAATGATCATCTTTAACAATAACCTCGTATTCGCGACACGCTATTACGCTATGAACGTTTTATAATTTAATCTGTCCTGTCCACTCATTTATCCATTCACAGAACATCCGACCATGGCATATTTTCCTCCCGCTGGTCGGTTAATACGCTTTAAGATGTGACTTCCCAAGTAGCATTGTCGAATCACGTTTTCGATACTGATGTAACTCGTTTACCGATTACCGACCATAAACATAGATTTATGTATCGTATCAATTAAGAGTTCCCATCGATGTGATTAAACTTTGCATGGACAAAAGAGATTGCATTTCCAATCGGTCTTTCATCGAGTACCGTCTCGTCTCGAGACCTATTTTACACGATATCTTGTCCGCCAGATAAAACGATACGATCCAAGGCGTAAACAAATGAAGATCACAGGAAGAAACTTGATAAGTTCATTCTTGTTCATTTATTTTTTTTCTCTTTGAATTTCATCCTATGATCGAAAAGAATCCGCTGGGTTGAAAGATACAAGCATTTTAAGAATAACCGATAGAATAATTTATTAATTATAAACTAATCAGAAGCTTTTAAAAATAAAAATCAAAGGAGAATTTTTCTTAAGAATTTTAACGTCTTAAGTATTTTATCGCTGCTATATATTTCAAATTACGAACAGGATAGGAAAACACACGCGTAGCCTCGAAACCGAATAGGAAAGTAATTTTGATAGCGTGAGATTGGATTTCAGAGCTGCTTTCGTATAAAAGATGGAAAATGTGACTTATCGTGTTCTTCGCCTGTACTCTTCAAACATCTTCCCGACTTGTCGTTCTCGTTTTTTGTCAGTCTCTCTCATAGTTATATATCATTGTCCAATCCCCGTGGCAAATTCATGGATATTCCAAATAATTGGTTGGTCGTTCGATGGCCCGAACTGACGATTCGTGCCAGCAGTCATTGGACATGTTCACGAAAATCAGACAACTATCGTACGATTTCACGACGGTCTCTCGTTACCGTTCCATCCGCAGGTTTCACGTTTAAACTGGAAAGCGATCGTCGCAGGATCGGGATGGCGTGGCAACAAAGACCTTATTCCTTCTGTTCGCGGATCGACGTCGTACAATTGCGTCTAACTCCGACAATCGATCCGACCGTGGCCCAACTTGACAGCAATTTAAAATCGCTTCTCCTCCTGTGAGCCGTACCAAGTGCACCGCCACCAACTATCATTCTCCCACGAGACGTTGTAAACCTTCTTCCGCTTCTTTTACCAAGCGTTATTATTATGCGGACGCGTTGCTACGTCTAGTTATAGAATAAAAGAATAAGTAGCCGAACGAAACTCGAAACACACGAAACGGACGATTTATCGAAAAAGAAAGAAAAAAAGAAAGAACACCGAAGACGTAGAATTCGAAAAAACATCGACGAAGATGAACCGACGAAAAGTGAAAGCACCATCTTTTCAGGAGAAATGGCGATCTGTTCGCCGAAATGCGCCAAGGGCAGCGAAATGGAAACGACGACGAGAAGTTGGATAGCGAGACCGATTTTAAACCACGACTTCGTCGATGATCTGCCTCTCGAGGTTGTCTACGTGGGCCTGCTTAGAAGGAAAGAGGACATTTCGATCGCTATTAAGAGTATCTCTTCCGTTCTGCCAGGTTTCCATCATCTGAAACGTTGCTCCTCGAACAAGTTACTGTTGGCTCCGCTAGACCCTAGAAAATTATTAGCGGAAACGGAAGACTCGAAGGAGTCCAAGGAGGAATTCACCTTGACTCAGGACAGACTTAAAATGATATTAACGGAAAGAGGATTTGACTTATCCTTGTTGGAAGATGACTTTCGTACAGCGAACGTGCCAGCGAGAGCAGCCAAAACGAAAGCGCAAGCTGCGCGAGCCTCGAACATTTGGCCTTTGAACTTTCATCCAGATCCTAAGATCGAACGACTGGTCGATGGATCGGTTTTCACGGATCATCAATTGGGCCTTATAGAGAGGTACATGAACGTAGCGATAGAGGCAGCCAGATTAGAGGCTGTCGGCGACACGAATTGCAACGGCAGCGCGGTGATCGTTGACCCGGTGGATGGAAGGATCCTTGCGATCGCAGCCTCGAGAATCGATCGGCATCCAATGTGGCACGCGGCTATGCTGGCCGTGGATCTCGTTGCCAGACTACAAGGTGGAGGAGCCTGGAAATTCGAGGAAAGATCGGAACAGAAGGGTACTACCGACGGTTCGGAAACGTCTGAATCTTCCGCTAAGAGAGACCCAGAAAACGCAATGACCAAGGTAATGAGAACGAAGAGGAAATACAAGGAGGAAGCTCCACTTTGCTATCCAACAACGCTATCGAGAATTAGCCTTCCGAAGGAAGAATGTTTGCGATCTGCTGAAATTCCACGGGGACGCAGGAATAACGGTTCGACGAAAACGATGGATTCTAGGACGGTCGAACAGACTGGAGCAGCGGACACGGAAAAGTGTGGCCCCTATTTGTGCACAGGATACTGGACCTTTTTGTTGAGGGAGCCGTGTCCTCTTTGCGCTATGGCGCTCCTGCACTCTAGGGTTTTAAGAATATTCTACGGTGTGCCGAATAGAGATACAGGCGTGTTAGGGTCGAAGACGGTCTTGCATGCTGTACCAGGATTGAATCATCGATATCAAGTTTGGAGTGGCGTTCTGGAACAAGAATGTCGACAAGCGTTGCAAGAAATCGAGCGGAGAAACACGAACTGACTCGCGCGGCGTATTCGTAACGATTAATGGCAATTTTCTAGCAAGCTACGAATCGCGGAACGATCCAACACTGTCGCTCTGTTACAGACATTTTGTACGTTTGAAGAATTAAAAACGTTGATGGAGATTCCCTACTTGTTTCGATACGATCCACCAATGTACGATCATGATTTTTGTAACCTTTGTCAATGACGTTGACGAAAGATCTCTATCCTTGGCACTGCCTCGAAGTAAGTCGGCAGAGTCGCCATGCAATAATATCAATGTACCGACGACCGGTTTATAATTTCAATCAAAAGCGGACGACGCAGAAGATCTTACACGTGGTTCGGTCGTGCGTTCGTCCATTATGAGGCAGATATATGTATGACCTTGGTGTCTTAGTATAATTTGCAGGAACAGAGGTCTCTACTCGTGGTAGCTGTTACTCCTTCGTCTATCCCACCAGTTAATACTTACGTCTGTTATACAATCGCATGTTCCTAACCGAACAGTCGTAAAAGTCGTTTCTTTCTTCTTTTTTTTTGTTTTTTTTTTCCGAATACATTCGCGTCGCTCGAATTAAGCCCGATTAAATACCACGACGATTCCCGGCCAAAGGATACAGAGAGGCAACGTTAACGATTTTTTAACGATTTTTCTAATGTTCAGCTTTTACAGATGGTTCGATCGATAAATTTAGTATTCATAAATGGCAATTACCCGGAGGCAAGAATGTTTATCTAACAGAAACACGATACACGTTGTTCATTGATTAAGGCGATTCTGTTCAGCGCGTTACGTCATGTTTGAAAAAGAAAGAAGATCCTCCGCTCCTTCAGGCAACTGTTCTAAACCTCGAATCGAAATTATTAAGATAAATCACCACGGCATGCGCATTCCCTCGATCGCTTGCATAAGTGATGCTAGAAAGACGTTGGAAATAATTCCGTCGTCGACGCAAGTCTATTATTTCATATAGAGCGAATAGTTTGCCTGACGAACGAACGATCTTGTTGGTTGAAGGAGCGAAATACACTTCGCGGTAGCAAGAGACAAGGTCGCCAAGTAATTCATCGTCGGTGGTCGTTGATCTCGTAGGATCGGTCGAAACGTCGTCGTAAGTTGCCCAGAGAGTTCCTTGCCGCAGTCGTGCGGATCGCTCGGGCCTGACGCGCTAGTGTCGTTGATACGACGATACTCGTAGTTCTGCGGATCTTTCCTGTACAAGACACGCACCGTTTAATTTGTGTGGAACCGAGTAGCGCGTATAACAATGACCTCGCGGATTAACTTCAATCAGCGAAACTTCAGACGTCTAACCCCGTTGAGCTGGCCAGCTTTGCTGAACGGATGTACGTGCAAAGATGCGGAGAACAATGTGGAAGACGCTTAGGAGAGAATGATGGTACAGAGAATTAGGAAGCATGACGATTCGTTTGTCAGTCGACGAGCAGGATGAGCGGCGCTTCAACGTAACTTGGCTGCTGTGCTTTCCACGAAAAGCTATCGGTGGGCAAGATTTCGTCGTGTAAATCAGAGTTAAGCTAAATAGCGATAAACGAGACACCGTTAGTATGTCTTTCGATAAAAGTGATTTTCTTTCTTTCTTTTTTCCTTTTTTTTTTTTTTTTTTAACGATTGGAATATGCCGATCTTGCGCGTTCAGCGTAGTCGATCGTGTACAGAGTGGAAACTTATGGAAAGTTCCCTAGACGACTCGGCCAACAACTGTTCCGTGGACGTATATTGATTTTGTTGTTGTTTCAGGTTCTGCTTCTACGATATTAGTTTATCTGGTCGATTTTCTGGGACGAAGCTTAGCGGCACTCCGAACAACCTGAAAAGTTTGAGGATTGCTGTCGCACGGCAGTCCGGAAGTTCGTTCGACGAAAAGGAGACACTCCGATAAATCATCCTCGTCTAATTCTGCAGAATCTCTATGCAAACACATTTTCGCTTAGCTACAAGAAACTCTAATAACGATTAACAGTTGCTGCACGTCCTTCGTCGCACCGGCTGGCACGTGGCTTTGATAACGTTACCCGGAAGCGCATCGACATCCTCTCTTTCTCGCGTTCGTCGCTCGATCAACCTGCGATTGATTTAAGAAAGAAAAAAAAGAAGAGAAACTACGATCTCGTTGGAAGCTTCGAAACGAAGACACGCTTCGTCCAAAGACGGAGATAACGCCTCGTGAAATAATTAATCCACGTGGCAAACAGTCGTCTTTTACGACGCAACTGCTCGTCGAATCGATGTAAACGTCGTCATCGTCGTTCGAAATAGCAGCGAAGCTTGAGAGTCACCGTGGAGAATAGCCGGACCCGGGATTGTTCGATCGCAGAAAAGTTCGACGATACTCGGTCGTTGGCTAGAAAAATCGCAATAGGTCAGGTATTGATCGAAATTCGAATTCAGTACGTGACCAAATACGGGACGATTTTACGAGGTAAACCAAGTCACATTTTGCTCATCAGCACTGAGTGGTTCCAATTGACGGTCGGGTCGACCCTCCAGCGTAGACACTATTGGTCAGCCTTTTAATACCGGCGGTCGCGATTGGATCAGATAGCCAGATCGTTCTTAGACAGAAGACATCGCTGGAGCATTCGCTTCAAAACTTTTAACGTCGTCAGTGTCGCGCAATTTGCTGTCCGTTGACGTTCGCAAGGGTAGAGATCCGAGAGACGTTCGCGGATCCAGTTTGTTTCAGTCGGTTTAAGTCGGTCAACGGGAAGAACCGAGCCTCGTAAAGACAATCGGGCAGAAGAACACGACGGCGGCAATTGTATCAGAAGATCGAGGCGTTTGGTCCGCGTCGCGACTCGTTTCGAAATAAGACTCGTTTATCGTCGATATTATCGGTGGGAATCTGACATCGATATTTTCAAAACGAAGGACGAGGAAGCCAGACGAGTATAGTTTCGAATTTCGATAACGCGCGATAAACGTATCTGAAACGATATCTGAAGTCTCGATCGCCAGTTGAATGGCTCAAATTTACTGGCTATTGCTCTTCGAAAGATCTTGATCGTTGGCATTTATCACCGAGAAACAGCGAGGCGAAACATTCGGACGAGAGACAGAGGCGTGTTGATTCGTACGGAAGGAAGATTCGTGTTCTCAGTATCCAACGAAGAAGACGTTCCGGAGTGAGTTGTACGAAAGGTTCGTCTTTGACCGAGTGGAAAGGACTTTGAGAAAGGTCGAGAAACGAAACACATTCCATTTGGTCTTACGCCAGGAAGCCTCGTCTTTTTCTTCCGGATCGAGTTTATCTTTCCGTCGGCATCATGGAACGAAGGATCCTGAAAATGTGGTGACGACGTGATAGGCGAAGGCCTTCGATTACCGAGACACTATCAAGTGGTGTGAGCCATAGTCGTTAGAAAGCAAACCGAAACATATTTTACGTGTCCAGTGACACTCGCTGAGAGCGACGATTCTTTTATAACGTATCGAAACGAAACGAATTTTCATCGAACGTAGAACAAAACGAAATTTCTGCCTGAGAAAAAAAAAGAAAAAAAAACAAAAAACAATCGCTGATTTACGTTCTGTTTTATCGAACTATAAAAAGCGTCGGCCGACCAGTACCAGCTTCTGCGATTCGTAGAATTTTCCATATCGAAGAGTCGAGGATACGTTGGACGAGAGGAAGAGAAAGAGAGTAGCTAGCAGACTGTCGTTTCGCGAAACTTGAAAATTCTCAGGGAAAATAATAACAAGATGCGTTGCAGCCAAGGTGTGGCGATGGTATTCGAGGACGCGTTCGTCGTCTTTTCGCGGTTTCTGTCCCTCAAGTCGCGGGGTTGCGCACTCTTGGAAACGCACCGGCAACGCGAGACAACTGGCATCAAGAAATTGTACAACAGCTTCTTCGTAATGTTCTAAGGATAGCTCTATCTCGAGGAAGTTCGGCCCTTCATCGACGGTAGTCGAGTGATGCACCGTGCACTTCCGAGATCATTGTCGGTCTCGAAGGAAAATACGCGGAGGACGCACAAAAAAGGAGGACGTTTTGGTGAAACGAAAGAATCCGAAAGATCGAGTGGAACGAGGGAAACGAACCGACGAAAGAAGGAAAATTGGGAAACCTATCAGCCGCAGAATGTACGTTAGCGCTTAGAAAATTCGAGCGACAGAGGTGCCCGAGTCCTGGTTGATCCGAACAAAATTTCAGCGTGGATGATCGTTCATGTTCTAGCCAAACTCGGACTTGTAGTCTTCTCTTCGAATAATAGGCGGCCAAAGCGTTCTCCGAAGAATCTCTGAGCACTCGAACAGTAAGGGCGAATAGAATCGTGATTAGAAACAAAACAATCGATAAAGCTAGTGTTACCCTGAGAAACAACAAACCCTGGTAGAAGTGTTTCGAGATTTAGGGTCGTTGGATGGAGCTCGAATTCATCATGGATGGCGGTGCTGATGCTTTGAACGGGACGATATGGTTTCCCAATACGCCGTCGCCTCCGTACGAACAGCTGTCCCCAGTTCGTCAGAACAGGTGCGACCCCATCGCCACTCAGCATGTAAGTTTCGCAATGTTCCTTCCTTCGGACAATGGTATCGTCTCGTTGGTGTTCGCGTTGAACGCGACGCTTCACGATGCTCGTTTTTCTTTTCTTCCCTCTCTCTCTCTCTCTCTCTCTCTCTCTCTCTCTCTCTCTCTCATTAACTTGACGAGAAGGCAAAAAACGTCCTCCGTAAATTGCAGCACGCGCGTTAACGATATCAGCCGATTGTTCCTCTTCGTTTTCGTACATCGAGCTCTCGTTGAGGACGCGATGCAGTCGGATTCTGTTCGCGCGATTAGCAGTTTGGAAATCGCGTCTCTCGGTCACGTGGTCGCGGCCCTTTTCACCGAAATCCGTGAAGCTTCGCGCGATTCGTCCCGTGAACTGACGATGATCAAACGTTTTATAGGCGTCAATGGGATATCACAGTCCACAAAATTCTTTATGGCAGGATAAGTACAACTCACCGAAGGATTCCCCGGAGGACGGTGTCCAGATACGTTCGAGCAGCGAGTCACCGCAACATCTCAGCCCGTCTTCCGACAATTCCCCCAATTGCCAGCAGAGCAGCCTGAAACGTCGAGCCGGGGAGCCGTTGCCACAAATTACGGAACTCGAGAAGAAACATGCTAGGAGAGATGGTTAGTACGCGCGCACGAAGTATTTAGCAATCGTAGATCGTATAGAAACTACGAAGCTTATCGATCAGCATTTAAGAGCGCACGGTAGGTTAGAGTTCATCGAGCGTTCTACTGAAACTGATTAGAAAATTGTTCAACAAGTGGCAAGATAAAGAAACTTCCCCGTGTACTCGTGTCTCGGCGATGAGATATATCTACGTAGAGAAAAAGATTCGCTCCATGGATTTTCCAAATTGTTCGTCTATTTTTCTCCTTTTTTTTTCTTTTTTTTTTTTTGCTGTTGGTTCGAGTCTTTGAATGCACCAGCGTCGTGTTGCTATCATACAGTTCTCAATATAGACATATCGTTCGAAAGGTCGTGTCGAGGACCTCGGATACACAGTCGTAGGCACTGGCGATTCTAAGTTCTTATTCCGCTCTATTCAGTCACGTATCTACACGACGTTAGACGCTTTACATTATCCGCCACCAAGTACGATTACAAAGTTATGCGCTTAAAGAGAACACCAACGATCCGTGGTTCGGAAGAACTCCATCTGCTACGGAAAAATAATTGTCGAATAACGTTGCGCTTCGCCAAACAAGACTCCGTCGTTAATAGCTGCCGAATTACCAGCATCGCTTCGTAACGATCCTAGTTACGATCCGAGACCGAACGCGCTACGTGCTCGTTCGACTTCCGTCCACGAAGGATCCTCGTCTTCTCGCAGCGAAACGTCCAAGCTCGTGGTTGCATATCGCAGCAGACACTGCCTCGAAGAACGTCTCGAAACTGATTCGCTAAAAGTGTCGTTCCGCGTTTATTCGACGCCTTTTCGACCACGTGGTCACAGAAACTGTGATAACTCCAGAGTACACAGTGTATCGCAGATTAAGTCCGAGGAAAGAAAGAGGAGAAGCTGATACTAGTTCTCCATCCGAGAGAAACTACGCGAAGGTACATGCGCATCGTTTTTATTTCGGTGGTGTTACTCCAAGTGTGCTAGCTGCGGTTGATCCCCTCGTAGAAAGATAGAATGAAGTGGTGTGAAGTCGACAGCGCCAGGTTGCCATTGCTGCATAGTCGACGATATCCTGCCATAAGTTCCAAGAGTCGGCGACGAAACGTGGTCATGGCCCTCCAGGAGACCAAGTCTAGGATTGGCGCCATGCATCATCAGTTTTACATCAATTACGCTAACGCGCAAGGTTGTACGCTATACGTCGGTGTGATAAAATTAGGGAAAATACGACTGTGGCTGATTAATCGGACGACGAACGCGTGCGTCGAAAAGTTCAAATCTTTATTTCGTTAATCGTCGAGTACACTTTTACGAAGTGCGTCGTCTTTCACGATTGCTATCGTCCTTAAGATACCGATCGTAGAGCACTGATCGTAGAACACTGATCGATCAACACTGACCTCGAGTATCGGCATCCGTTTCTTTATAACCTATCGAACTTTCCCCACCACGCGTTAACGTGTAATCGTCTATGCTTCGTGTCACCTATTGGTCATCGTCGCCGAAGGACCAGCTGACGTTTTCGTGTTTGATTACGTTCAATCGATTTGTCGCGAGCAATTAGACGGTTACCGGTAAACGGTGTCCTTGGCGAGATTCGAACGATAGATGAACGATCGCGTGCCGCTACATGACGTTGCATTTAGAGAAGAACATTGGTCGAGGTGTTCCCACGATAAAGCACCGGCTTGCTTTCGTCCGTTTTGCCTGAACATTGTATTTGATATTTGCGATTCGTATTTGCAGGATCTGTTGGGAACAACGGTTCTGGACAAGGATGGTCGACCCAAGTGGAGGAGCTGGCAGAACATCTTGCCGCCGATTTCGATGGATCTCTGTCGGCACTCGCGGCATCCGACCTCGCGACAGCCGTCGCCTCCTATAACATGAGGTAAATAGCATTTTCTTCGTCCGAAGCGGTTCTAGCGGAATCGGGGTCAGAGCGATAAGAGCGAACTTCGATTAAACGAAGGCGAGTAATAGAGAAAAGGAGTAGGACGAGGCGTGGCCTCTTTCGAATTAGTTCCACGGTACCAAACGGTTCGACGATCTCTCTGTAGTATAGTCGTGCACCATGCAGAAATCTATCTTTTTAGTTGAAAAAAAGCGGAAGATACTTGGATCTTCGTTAAAGTTGGACCGATGGTCGATCACGAAGGATTTGTTGCAATATGAGCGAGGAGGTGCAAAGCCGATAAAGTAGGTTTCCGTGGAGAACCTACGCGCAATGTACATTGCAGGAATGGATCGAATCTCGATTAAAACGTAGCCGGTAGTGGGAACTGGAATGTGGAGTCAGAAATCCGGTTAAAACCAGACACAGTTGTCGGTGTTTCGAGGCTCGAACAGCCGTACGCTGGGAAATCACACCGGCCGCAGACGCTTAGACGCTTAGCGAGTGTCCGCGCGTACAGACACGTGCGTTTCCGTCCCGAAACCAATTGTAGCAACCTGCCAGAACTTTCGTGCGACGTCAAGTGAAATCAACCGAAGAGTTGTCTTCGTTCAACAACCTTTTCCATTTGCGCTCCAACCGATCTAATCGCCGTTTTTCATTCGCTCTGCTTATTTCGCTAGACGCAGTTAGAAACGCGTTTTGCAACGAGTCCTACGCAATTTTCTTCCTACATTTCTCGACCAGATCGTTGATAAATTACAGACAACTAGTCGCACGTTCGTTCGTCGAGATTCACCGAGATTCGAATCACAGTAGGATACACGAGCAACCGAACTTTCGTACAATCTGCCTGCGAGATAGGATGTAATAGCAGGAAGCAACGGACGTACGAATGATTCAACCGTTTGGAACTTTTCGATGTTAGGTAACGCACATTACACGCACTTATGAACGCTTGTGCGAGAAGCAGTCCGGGACGACTGTTGAGAATCAGCTGACAGATTTGCTTTGCACGTGGTGGTACGTCCCTCGTCGTCGTCGTAAAACGTCGAGACGGTTTTTCGGAAAATCATGAATGAAAACTTGCAGAAAACGGCTATCTTCCGACGTAAGTCTAAATAGAACTGATCCGTGGAATCGATCACGAGCGTAGAACCAGCTTTTTTTTCTTATCACTTTTCTATTATATCTAGAATATAGCGTACAAGTATAAGCGACTCTGAACATGGTTCACGGTTTATGTAAGATCCGTGCCAAAAAGATAGAAAAGAAAAGTAACTCCGCAACATAGTTAAGAAACGTTTAAGAAAAGATAAATGAGTGTAGGTGAACGAACTGAACGGTGTTTGTGGAATCCTTGGATGTATACAAAGGAAAGAAATTGAACTCGAGTTCCGAGAACTGGAAACATGCATCAGTATTTGAAAAATAGGTGAGTGATTGAAGCAAGATCATCGAACGAAGCGGTTTTTTTCTATTCGTTTATTACTCGTGGCCCTCTTGCTCTGCAACTTGCTCAAGGGCGACTTCCGGTTACTTCTTACAATCAGTCGAGTCACTTTATTCCGTTGACTTTTTATGCGTCAACAAAACCGATAAGAACCCCGTTGTAGCCTTGTTTACAGCATCTGTAACCTATTGGTAAATTAAATGAAAGTATCGGGTTAAATCAGTAACGTCAAATTTGTTTTAGTAATTACGCCAAATTTGTACGAGCAATTTGTATTTTCGGTAGTGTTTTATCGCTATATTACGCTGTGGTTGATATTAACGTCGCTGCATTCGCGAACCGGTACGTTCCGGTTTTGGTTGACCTTAGTGACTGTTATCGTTCAGTGATTCTTATCATGACGGTTCTCAAACTATTCTTTCCTTGATTGGTCCGCCTTAATAATTACGGTACATCGTAGAGATGCATCTCGCCACGAGCTAATTAACTTACACTAATTGACGATCGTTGATCCATTCTTGACTTTACGATTGCTCGATCAGACGATCACACGAACGCGAGAAAATCCGACCGATGTATGAAAATATCTAAGATACCTTTTTTCCTTCCACTCTCACAAAATGTCGTTTATGTAAGCCGCGGTAACTTCTTTCCAGTTCGCGCTGGATCTTGTCTGACGATGAACCTTTTATCTGTAAGTAAATTACCAAGAGGTACACGGATATCTTCGTATATACAGATACGAGTGTTTCTTTTCTCACGATCGCAACTTACAAGAGGTTGAAGTTAATCGACCAAGTTTAAAAGTCGATCACGAGTCGATCAGGCGATACGAATCGCTTGTTGTTGTAAAAAAAGAAAAGAAAAAAGAAAGAAAAAATGGATCATTATTTTATAACTGATTCTATATTAGCGAATAAAAACACATACTCGTGACCGTTCCTTAGCCGCTTGCGTCACGAATTCATAATCAATAAGCGTGGATAGCGAAAACCGGAATCTGTTGGTTATTATCGAACACATTCCCGATCGTAAACCTCGATCGATTTTAACGGCATTGTGCAGCAGCGAACGTCGTAAAGACCAAGCGCCAAGGTCCAGTCGATTGAAGAAAACAAAAAAAAGAAAAAAGGACTGTAAACATAGAAAATTCTGGAAGAAACTAGATTCCACTTGCATTTATCCACCTCGGAGACTGCACTTTATGTTTAATAGTACGTAATTATATAATAACGGTATATGGTAGTGTATTATGTTAATTTCATGTTAATTTCAATCGTTATTCAACGAAAAATCGTCGGGCCGAGATTCGAATCGTAGTCAGCGAATATACGTGTGAAAGAAAGAAGGAACAGACGTGTAATCGTTTGAAATTTGTTTGCAGCGAAGCCCTGCTCGCGTTACCATCGTTGACGGTGTTCAAGCAAGAGGCACCATCGCCGGAAAATCAGCAAAATTCCAAGTAAGTTGCCCAAGCACGGTGCAAAGTCCGCTGAGCGTTTCTTTTTTTTTTTTTTTTTTTCGTGCGTTACACTGGAGGCACCTCGTCACCTCGTCCGAGCACACGTTCACGTTCATTTCGCAACCGAATCCTTCGTCCACCGCGGCGAATATTTCTTCCCTTTTCCAGCTACGTTTTCCTCCGCCTGTCGAGACGCGCGATCCGACGATCCGTCCCGCGATAAGTGGATCGTCGAGGAAACGTCAGCCGCGTTCGATCAGCGCGCGTTGATTAGAAACGGTGGAAACGATAGAAGAACGGCGACCTTAAAGGAAGAAAACAAAACCGACAGCGGAATTTGCCGCGAGACTCCCCCGCAGAGTCTCGAGGCTGATAGGAGGCCTATCGTTACGTTTCTTTGCACTGCTATCGGACGAATGACACGCAGGTCAGACCTTTACTCTTACGAGATTTCTCGAGCGTTTTCTCGCCGCGTTACCCCGTCGGTGTCCCGTGCCAGTTCGTCCGACACAATCGTGCGAGAAACGCGATTCCTTTAAGAGCGTGCGTCCGTACGATCTCGCGCAATCAATTTCGCGTTTATCTTGGCGGCAAGACGATGCACGTACGCGCGCAATGCGGTCCCTCGAATGTTTTTGAGCGAGATTAAAGTTGCGAGTTGGCGCGACTCGCGGAACTTATCGGACCGCCTTTCTACGCTCTATCCTAGATTCTTTCTTGCTCGTTACGAACAACGGACCAAAGAACGTCGACTATTTTTGGGTGTTCCGACGATTCAAGCGATATTTATTTTTAATCGGGACTTGGTCCACCGCTGGAGATCTTACTCGCGTGCATCGTACTAAATATTATGGACGCGCGCTAGCGACGTATTATAGTAGTCGTTTAAGCGAGCAGACGCTTTAGAAGAGGGACAACGACGCTCGGATGAACGTAGATGCGCATTCGTTAGAAGGGTTAACAAAGAAAGAAATGGAAACCGTAAGAGCGTATTGTTGCGAAAGCAGCGCGAGTAATGGATGAATTGTCTGCGTAGAAATTGCCCCTAATTAGGAACTCGGCGTTACGCACAACCCACACCGAGACTAACAGCAGTAAAGTATTTCGACGAACTAGCGAAAACTGTTGGTGACGAGCGCGAATCGAGTGTAATTTCATTTCGTACGATACGAACGATTTTTCTTCCTGAAACTAGTTTCAACAGCAATGAAAACACCCTCGGATTTAATGCTCTCGCCGTCGGTGTTCTTTAATTTATAGTGAGTGCAGTCTGTATGAAATTAATCGCGAATCGCGTTAATCTCGGAGAAGCACGACAATCGCTATTAGAAGTACATATACGCAAACACAGCCTTGCAGGCCTCCGTGTGAACGTAACGAACGTTACAGGAATGCGCATGGGATTGATGTTCTTTTCTCGTTCAATGTTTGCTTCAGTTTAAACCACGTGTCACAGAGAACAATTAATTCGGCACCAGCGAACAACTCGAACGGCTCCGTGGAGGCTGACAGTAACAATAATGGGCAGACAGCAGCTAATCTTCATCAGTTGCTTTACTCCTCGAACGAGGAGTATCCTCCAACATCGTCCTCGGGAAACCACGTTTCATCCTCTCAACAAGGAAACGAACTCAACGAGGACTGCCGGTACGTGGTTCATTCTTACTGCGACTTTCTAAGAATACGTAGGAAAGTCACGCGATTACATAGCACTTAGACTAGCACTAAACTAACGACGAATCTCGTCGACTAACAGAAAAGTAACGTTTCTTGTAGTTTCCAATACGTGCTTGCGGCTGCCACGAGCATTGCGACGAAAGTCAACGAAGAGACGCTCACCTACCTGAATCAGGGTCAATCGTACGAGATCAAATTGAAGAAACTGGGCGATCTGTCCGCTTATCGCGGCAAGATTTTGAAGGTACTTGGTCACTCATTACGCGTTCCCTAGAACAGATCAGGAGATCGTCTATGTTTGGGTAGCAACATCTTAAAAAACGTATTAGTTTCACAGAACGAAATCGAACGAGCTCATACTGGTTGCGCAGTATGATAGTTGCGACAACGTCTTGTCCGTCGTTGATCACAGGAACGATACGCGATACGAAGACAAAATTTAGCGATTGTTATCATTATTATCACATCATCGTGTCACCGGTGTATCATTGACGAATTATCAACGCGCCTCCCGTGTTCTTCACGCGTAACAACCCAAATGAGCTCATAGAGGTCCTCGACGTTCGAAAGATGTGAGTCACCCAAACGGTGCTACAACGTCTCTGAAGGGACATCCGACGTTTCTGTTTCAGTCGACAATACGCATTTGCTTCCACGAGAGGAGACTTCAGTACACTGAACGGGAACAGATGCTCGCATGGCAACGCGCAAGACCCGGTGAAAGATTGCTCGAGGTCGATGTTCCCCTTAGTTATGGGATGGTAGACGTTTGTCAACCGTCCCCGTCCAATAATAGCGTGGAATTTATGTGGGACCCCACCAAGGAAGTCGGCGTTTATATAAAGGTGCAGGAAAGGGATTTGCGAATAAAAAAAAAAAAAAAGAACTGCGACCGCAATTACAGCTAATCGTCTATTGTCTTTTGTTTCGAAATGTCGCTCTTCCGGTCAGATGTTAACCCTATTGGCGATTCAGCAAATTCGTATGTCTCGTTACACGTACTTTCAACCGAGAGAAAGACCTCTAACGTTTCAAGAGAACGACCGAGTTTCGGTGTATATCGACGTGCAACTTTCTCAAATCTTTGTATAGTTGAAAAGGAAATTTCCGCGACAGTATCAAACTCGTTTACCAAAGGGTGAGCGAAACCAACCCTGAGAAACTAAAGTGGTATTTGATCGTTGCACCTTAGGTGAACTGTATTAGCACTGAATTCACGCCCAAGAAACATGGTGGGGAAAAAGGCGTGCCATTTCGAATCCAAGTGGAAACGCGACTACCGGGAGGCCCTCGTTTGCACGCTGCGTCTTGCCAGGTGAAGGTCTTCAAATTGAAAGGAGCCGATCGCAAACATAAGCAAGATCGGGACAAGATATTGCGACGGCCGGCACACGAGCAGGACAAGTACCAGCCGAGCTACGACTGCACGGTTCTGTCCGACGTAAGTGATCGTTCGATGCTTCTCTCTGTCGGAGAATAAACCAGGTTGGATGCTGTTTGATTACAGATTCCCCTGGACTCGTTATCGTCATCCAATTTGGTCACGCAAAATGGAGGGAGTCCCTATGCGTCAACGGAGGCAATGTAAGTACAAACGTTAATCTCGTTTTCATTTTATTCCTTCTGCGATCTGCCACGTAATCGCGATGATTTTCTGTACGATGTTGTTTTCCGTCGATATGCATGAACGAGTCGCGTTAACCGCCATGTTCGATTTTCTTTTTATTTCGTTTGACCCGTAGCGTCTGTCGCTACTGTATGTCAGGATCGGTTGATACAGATTTTTCCTCCTTAATCTTTACTTATCTCGAGAGGCTACCAGTTTACATCGATCGTTAATGTCGGACGACAAATCGTATCATCGTTCTTTTCCTTGCTCTATCGAATACGTAACATGCGCCCGTTGCTGCTTAGCTTTTTCCGCGTTACGTCTATTTCGCGTCGTTGTAAAATATCGTTACACAACGTGCCATGTAAACGTACGTTGCCATGTAAATTAACCGGCTCGTACTGGATATTACGAGCGTCTTGTCATTTCGTCTAATTAAACAACAATTTGCATCGGCCGGCTTGCTCTGTCGAAACCGAGCAAAGCCTGACACGATCTTGTCGGTACTGTCGTTCTTTCCTGAAAACGAAGTAAAAAGACGGCGAGCATCTTTGACGCGAACGATGTTCGGTAACGCGACGTTAACTGTGCAATGCGTCAAAGTCCGCTCGCTCGCAATGTCACCACTTTTTACAATAACGATGATTAAACGCAAATACGAGTATCATCGACGAATTCCGCCGTGCCATTTGCCATTTTTCTTCCAACGTCGCTCTATTAATAGCTACACGGTGATAAACAAAAGACAAGGAATATCGTGTCCTTGGTGTTATTGGGCGGAAGCAACAGGCCCAGGTGCTTCATGGCCGTTCTTGACATTCGAGTCGGGAAAGCCAGAAACGAGAGAGAGAGAGGGGGGGGGAGAGAGAAATCCATAAAGGACGTGTACGTAAGAGATGGCCAAGGAAGAAAATCGCGAGTCTCGCGGTCCTCTCGAGAGAAAAAGCGACGACACACAGCCACGTTGCATGATGCAGCTGGTTTGCTTGCAATGCAGAAACGCTGCGCGCTGCGTTGCCGTTTCTCTTGGAAGAACGAGCGTGGGATCGAAGGTAGGGGGATCGATGATGAATCGGCGGTGGAGGAGGTAGAAGTAGTTGGCAAAGTGGTGGTTGAAAGCGTGGCGATGGTAATGGCAATGGACGATAGGATGCTTGGGATAAGGTGGTGGAAGAGGAGGTGCCAACACGGGAGTCGCGAAACTGGCTCGAACTGGCACAAGCCGGCATCTGGTAGAGCCGACAACGATGCTCCGAGTAATAGAGAGAGACAACCTCGACGACAAATAAATTCAGAACGCTACACGATACACGCATCGCCGCGCAGCCGCTTCGGTTCTCCGTTTATCCATCAGCCTCTTTCGTCGGAATCGTTTGGTCTTTTCGCGATATACCGCTCGTGAGCCGCTCGTTCCTCCGCTCGTTCCGTCGTTCTCTCCCACCTTCTTTTTGCTTTTTCTTTTCTCTCTGCGTGCGCGTCGCGACACTACGCCGGGAACGGGACACGCGTTGTTGGTGAACGAGAAGAAGATAATCGACAAAAACGTGAACCCAGTGAGAATCGCAGACATGATCTACCGCTGAGTACGCTTGTTTATAAATAAAACGGTGATCGGTGACTATCTTTTCGTGTGATTCGCTACGTTCGACCGCGACGTACGTATAGCTGGCTGATTTTACTGCGAGGCGATCGCTGGTCGCGATTATCCCCGCGAGTAATCGATACGCGCTCGTTATCGCTCGTCGCTGCGGACCATTTTTTGCTCGTTGGCTGGCAAAAGCGGACGCGATCGAAGGTTGTTTTCTCTTTAAGCAGTAAAGGGGAACGAAACGCGGCAACGGAACCGCGATACACGTTCAACGTCCAGAGAGAATTCGATCTCGCGTGGACTGGTCAGTGTCGTAGCGGTAATCCTCGGCCAGGGGTCGAGCGCACGATGCACGGGAATAAGTGCTACGATTTCTACCTTGTGAAATAATATTTTACGACCGGACTGAGATTTTCGTTTTCCGTTCGCTGCGACGCACGGGTCCACGTCCTTCGACGAATAAAGCACCGGCGAGATACTACACGGATTACTGCATCGACCGTGAATTTAAAAATAAATCGTACGCGAATCTCCCGGAACCAGAGAGCCGTGCACGCTTCCTGGCGAAGATCGCGAGGATCGAGAGGATCGAGAGGATCGATTGCGAACTCTGAGTGACGTCGATCGAGAGAACCGATATCGCGGCGTATCGACGCGTAATAAAAGGAATATCGGCGACGAGAAGGGAAACACCAAAGGAAAAGAAAGGAAGACAGGCGCGATTGAAAGCGGACGTGTGATGTCCGAGGGATCGCGACGACGATAATTTTTGCCTGGAAAGGAAGTCCGTGGCTCGCATGCGTCGCACGCTGTGATTCCGCTACTTTTCTACGTAACCATAGCGCAACAACGAGCAAAGAACACTGCACATTGGCGAAATATCATCGATCGAGCATCGAATCGAGAGTGAAGCCGCTACACGCCGTTGGAATGCCCTCGTCCGGTGTAGAATCTCGTTTTCCAGCTAATCGTCCGGAATCGTCTCGCGCGTCGAGTATCCTTGATCTCGAGTCGTTACGCGTCGACGATCAGAGCGTGGTTGTGCGTGAGATCCTGGCCAGTCAGGTGCTCCTGTCACGCCAGGATCACTTCCTTAGATGACGAGCAGCCTGGCCGCCGAAAAGCTGATGCCAGGGCGGTTCGATTCAGCCTTGAACTGACATATACACCCACGTATCCACGTGAAACTTGCTTTCGAATCCGCGTTCACGCGGAATCTTGTATCCTCGATAGAACTCGTCTCGTCGAGGGCACCAAGAGCAAAAGATATCGATACGAAGAAATCGGATGTTGCCTCTCGATAAACGTTTCGAAGGCCGTTCGAAAGGATCAACGAACGAATCTCGTTCGATCGCGTAACGCGGTCGGCACAAATAAACCGCTAAAAGCCGTTTTACCGAAGAAGCAGGAATTTTCGCTTGCACTCGCGTCGGTGGACAAGGAAGAGGAAGAATCGCGAAAGGAATCCGAACGATCGTATAAGGATGCGGCCGAACGATTTGGCGGTTGGTTGGTGAACGAGACGAGTCTTGGAAAAGTTGCCTGTCGCGTCGTAATCGGCCACGCATTTCCACCGCAACGAACGCAGGTGGCTGCCGCCGGATTTAGTCGGTAGTTTCTGGAATTATTCGCCACTTGACTTGCTTAGCTCAGGAAGAAAGAAGAGGAGGAGACAGTAGGAGTCGCCGGAACCTAACTTGGAGAGATGAAAGGAAGGAAGGAGGGGAGACAATAGGAGTACACGGTTATCATCGAGAGAGGATCGAATCACTTTTTTTTTTTTCTTTCTTTTTTTTTCAATTTCGCGCGACTGCCAGCAAAGTCGAAACTAGAGATATCCGGTTCGCGGTAGAGTCGCGTACCAATAGAGATCTGATTCCTACCGATCGTATCCGACCTCGGCCTTCTCGAATCGACGCTTTCGAACGATCAATCGGATCTCAGTTGCGAATAAGGCTTAAAGCTGCCTACGTTTCAAACGAATCTTATCGATAACCGAGAGACTGACGTAACTGTAAACCTTTCTCGAGAAATCGAGGCAACAGACGACGACGACGACGACGACGACGACGACGACGACGACGATAATAAAAATGTATTCGCCAAAGGACGAACGCTGCTCGAGGCTGAACCGGCAGGGAGCTATCGATTAACATCGAAATTTATACGAATGGGCGAAGAAAGGATCGGAAATTGGTCGAGCGTTCGCGTATTCAGATTGCATATATTCATGAAAGAGCGAATGAAAAGTCGAAAGAAATCTTTCAAGGGAACCGCGAATCTTTTTACGAGGATATATATGTTGGAAGGAAATTGTTTTTCGGAACGTTGATAGAATCGAGAAAGCGAGTAGTCGAGATGACAAAGAGCTGTCCCATTTGGAAGTTGAAGAGTTGCTGGGCAATCAGATCGACGGAGAAATTTCGCGGAAATGCCTCGGCTTACCTCCTGGAGCATGAAGTAACGGTCAGCGGTGGTCCTCTGCAAGTGGAAGTTGTGGCTAAGTTTATTCATTCTATTTCGGAATCCAGAACGAGAAGAGGTAATCTCATGCGCGGCGGATTAGTCAGCCTGACGATAAGAAAAGGCAGGAACAACAGAAGAATCGACGGGAAGGGGATTTCCAGGCTGATTTTTCGCTTGAAAAGGCGCGCCATGTAAGGATGTCGTTACACGATCGCCAGAATATTTAGCGTTGTGAAAAACGGACGAAGAAATTTCGTTGGTTCGCGTGCGCGTCTTTAGCCATTGTTCTCGCGTGCTTATGTAACTCGCCGATAAATTAGATGATTTTAAGGTCTGCTATTAACTTACGTTATTTACACTTTAGCGCGTTTCCAGAAGAAAACGCTCATTAAGAATAATGGATGTACTTGTTCCAACACTGACACGACCGAACGACTTAATATTCATACAGTAGCGATAGGTTGCGGTGTCAATTATTACCGTGTTTGCTTTCATTGTGCTTAATGTCGTTAATTCACGTACTACGCGGACAGCAATCTTCCATAGCGTCTACTTTGTCACCAGTTGCCTTGACCAATGCAAAAATACTCGAGTATTTAAACTCGGCATATCTGTTCGGATCTTTCGCTCGATCGAACCCCAAATCGGTAGCAATCGATCAAGTCGAATATTTCATCGAATTAAAAGAGTTAACTGTCGTTCTTGCAGATCACCCCAAACCCGCTCTATAAGTGGCAATACCTCTCCGGTAGTAGCGCCTTTGGCACTTTCGGTTTCCAATCCGGGTATCGTACCGCTAGTTCCTGCCTCTGATGCTGCGAAGGAAAATGTGGGAACAGCACCGGCTCTACCATCGCCTGCGGCAATTTTGCCGGACCAGTCCTGTATCGAAGCTGAAGTCAGTCTACAGAAAATCAGCTGAAAGCAATATCGATGGAAATCTTAAGCTATTGCACTGGGAATGCCAGTTACGCGAATACGATATATCCTATCTTTTCGATATCCTACGGGACAACACGATGCACGAACTTTGTATTCGCGTGGTCGATCCATGTAAACACTATGGACAATCACGGGCACGAGAAACGAAATGTCAAACGTGAAAATGACACGATAACCACGTGGTCTTGGATACTCGGCGGTTATCCTGATTTTTCCAATAAAAGTTCGTGCAAGATTTCTCTCAGGAAGTGATTCGGAGATTGCAAGTTTCTTTCTCGGTAAACGTAGATAAAATAATCGTAAACCTTTCCGATCTCTTCGTTACCCATTTGATGGATAGAGATGTTAAAACGCATTCCCAGCGCAAACCATCGGGGTCTCGATTCTTTCAGAACGTGAATTAGTAAATTTTGACTCGCGTTACATAAAGCAGCGGCCCGCTTAGAAGAACAAAAACAAAATTCAGCTTAAATATCACGGTAAACTCGAGCTCGTAAGAATACAATTTGTCTGATTATATAGGCACCGTCGAGTTTGGCTCAATTGTCACCAGACGCAAACGCCGCACAGACAACCACGTGGCTCCGTGCTGGTCGTTTCAACGCGTTCGAGTCCACGTTCGCCAGCTTCTCCGCTTCGGATATCTTGCGACTCTCTAGAGACGACTTAATCCAAATTTGTGGCCTGGCTGATGGGATTCGATTGTTCAATGCGCTGCACTCGAAAGCGCCAACTCCAAAACTTACCCTCTATTTCTCGTTGGAAGACAACGGTTCGCTTTGGAGAGTTGCTTACTTGGACAGTCTGACCAGCAGTGCCTTGATAAACAAGCTACTGAACACCTTAAGTTTGCCCCACGATCGACTACATTCTGTACTCTTTCTTGGTCCCCAAGGTATCCATGTAATAGTTACCGATGAACTGGTAGCAAACATGAAGGACGAGAGCATGTACTTCGTTGAAACTATCAAAGGTAACGGGAGAAGCGAAAGAATGGCTTCGAAATTGAAGGACACGACGACCGTCGATATTTAAATTGTTGTTTAATTGTTGTTAAATTGTTATTTGGGGGAGAAAGGAAGGAACAAGTTTCATACCCAAAAGTGGGACAGATTATTACGAAATAATTTACAACGACCCCTTCAATTTCTACTATTCTAGTCGATAAACAAAATAACTTGACAATCTGTTAACAGATAATTTTTTTGTTGCAGATAACACGAGCGAACGCTACAAGCTGCTTCTCAAGCCTTCGTCGCGTTCCTAAAGGATACAACAACCACTGATAAATTAATTGCAAAATTACTCGATAGGTCTCTCGTATGCCCTAAATTTGCCAAATGTGTCTGTGATTCGGTAAGAAATTTACTACGTAGTAGGGCCTAAAAGCAGCGTACTCTTTTCGGTTTAAATTGTGACGACGGATTTTACGAAGAGATGCTCTTCGATTATTTATTGGCGAATACAGAAGGTGATATATTGATTAATCGTTAATTAATTTTTTATCTTTGGCGGCTATTTTGTGCGAGTAGATAGAAAGAAGAGGACAAATAGGAACTTGATAACAGATAGACGAGGAGATATATATCCAAACTCTACACGCAATACTCACTAGAAGGTTCCGTTGTAGCTATATTTCGGAAGCAGTCGTTGCTTCTAGCGATGAACAAGTTTCTTTCAGCATTACAAAATATACATATATATATGTCAAATTATATATTTTATATGTATTACTTTACAGGAAAATTTCAATTATCATAAAAGTAACATACAGGTGTCTCGGATGATTCTTTTCTCTTATTAGAATTTAAGTGAATTACTTAGTTCGAAGATTAATTTAGGAAAGACGCAAGTGGCGGTGATTACCGCTGTTACTACTCAATTCTTGTGCCACGACGTGCAAATTTAGTATGCGAATATTGTTATTGTTATGACTATTCATCAGCGTCGAACGAATTGTTATTTCGAATTCACACAATTTACCTAGGACGTTAATGAACGATGTCGCCGATGAATATGATCTCTATGTACACAAAGCGTAATATTTTTTTATCCTCGTTAATTATAACGATATCGAATGGCGACGAGGCCATGACGCCTAAGAGGACATAGAACGCATCGCTCCTAACGAAACCACTTTGCCGAGGCAAAGGAACGAGAATAGAGAACCAAACCAAAGTTTCTATTCTTCGATGTTGAAAGAACGTCTTTAGAAAAGATACAAGTGCCTTAATTTTTCTTTTTTCTTTCTTTACTTTTTTTTTTTTTTTTTTTTGTTCGTAGCAAAGTGTTAGAGGATTTATTTAATTAGAGTTTGACGAATAGCAGTAATAATGATTGCTTTGCCACGGAAAATCATGTTCATACTATATCGCAGTACAAATTAGAGGAAGATCGATTTTTCCCTAAACATCTTCGTAAATCATGGACAACATACCAAGTATTATAATTTACTACCAAATGTTAAATCGTAAGTTAGGAATCTCGCAGAGAATCAATTCCAGAATTAACGATAGATACGAATTCCTGAATGTACGTCAATATTTACGATATGGCTATTAATAACATCACTTTTCTATATTTTATGTACAATCGAATGTACCTTTAATACGTGAGTTGAACCAGTAATGCATCTCGGTGCTCGATACAACGCGAAATGATTTTAATTTAGATAATATGCGAAGTGAAATCACAAGGGCAGGAACTTGATGAACTTCCACCGTAATACATGGAAGTGTATTATTCGGTTGCATGCTATATACATATTTCGGTAGAAATTTCGGCGAATATCATGTATGTCACAAAACGGCACAATAAATATCCTTTGTTGCCAAAATATATTGTCCCCCAATAAATGGGCTTCAGTTTTTACTCATAAATATATTCTTTTATTTAACAAAATAAAGCAAGTCGTGAAACGTAAATTGTCTTTCGTCGTACATAAAATACGATAAACGAATGGTTCCGCGAAACAACATAACGTATCGCTGCGATTCGTTTTGCGATTCGTTGCACATTCGTATTTCTCTCGGCGCATTCCATAACGCGATGCCCCCGTCAACGTCGTTCGCGTTACTTTTTTTTCTTCATCTGTTTATTCTTCCTTTTCTCCTCCCGCTTCGACTCCCTCTCCGACAAGCACTTGAATAATTTGTAGACAAAGAACACTAAAATCACAAAAGTACAAATCAAACAATAACATTATCAAGTATAAAATAGAACGTGTCCTATTTAAAACATCTTAATCTCGTTTATACGATTCTCTATAAATGCTAAACGGTTTATGAAAGCGACATACCAAGAATGAAAGTTATAAATAGCACAGCGAAAATGAAAATAATGTACGGCTGAGAATAGAACAATGTATAATACAGCGAATAGAAGCTCGAACTACTTTGCAGTTTTTTTCTAAACATTTCGATTACTTCATCCATAAATTGTTGCTTTCCTTCACTGTCCAAATCTTGATATCGCTGAAATATGCTGGACAACTTTTCCTTGGCATTGTCCGGCAAGAGATTCGAAAATTTGTTCTCTATATCGTCGGTCAATATACCCTTCTCTCGCAACGAATCCAAAACTTTATCCATATTCCGTACACCGTTAAGGCAAAAGTCACACAAGTATTTTTCTAGCTACGAGAACCTAGCCGATAAACCGCTAATTCTATTAGCAGGCGAGGATACGATTGATCGGATAATTGTTCGCGGGAAGTGGTGAAGTGGTCGATTAGATAACAGGTGGCACATCGAACCGAGCCGTGGCCGTACACGATGCAGAAATGACGATTTGGCGGCCTTTGTTATGCAATGCAGCTGATAAAACAAAAATATTTACCGAATCAACACCAGTCTGTTGAAAGCAGTCCGAGAAAAAGGAAAACGATAACCAATCTATAGAATCCTACCATCGATAATTGAAAAAAAATTTCTCCAACATTCTCATCCAATAAAGCTAACTTTCAAAAACTCAAATCAAGAAAATATTTACCAAAAATGAGAGCAACTACACTCAAAAAAGATAAAAGGACCATAGTTTGCATAGTGAGATCATTGCCAGGCATCGGTTGGCTGCCAGGTTCTGCAAAATCACTACTTTCTTGAATAGTTTTCAACAAATCCTCCCTGAGTTTCGACTTGTCCTCGTCTGTCAAGCCGGTCATCGAATCGAGCATCTCCAGGAGTTGCTCCGCCGTTGGGAGTTTTTCTTCGAAGCCAGAGCCCACATCCGCAGGAAGTATGGTTGCGTCGGAACCTGCTTCCGGTGCAACATTCGCTGCATTGTCCGAATTTGCTAGTGCGACAGCCAAAAGGCCACTTGCGAGTATCGTCCACATCCTAATTAGAAATATTATTTGGTTATATTGGTAAATATCTATGGTCATTCCGTGATGTATACGTTTCCCTCGCAGATTAGATAATGATATTTTTACACGACACTGAAGATTAATAGAAAAGATCGATGATCGTCAGATGGTCGTCCATTCGGAAAATTTTAAATCGTCATTCAGAAATAAACACGACAAGTACCATTGTGTTTGTTCCCCAATTCGATTAGCACGTCCGTTATATTGAAAGACTGTTAGTGAGTGACAATGTTAGTGACAATGTACGAACGGTAATTCATTAGCGTACCTGGAAGGATTTTTCGTTTCAATGAAAAGCTATAAGAATATGAGGACACCCTTGGCCACCACGATTACGTGCTCGATGAAACGTTTTATATGAAAAAATGGTGGAAATCTTCGGGAACTCTGGCACTCCTCAAAAAGATGATCGTTTTACTGAAAAGATCGCTCGTGTTTGGCGGGAAGATGAACGATGATCAAATATGCGACCGACGATTGGTTAAATCGAAAGAGGATCTGTGTCTTATTGGTAGTCATATGGACGTCAGGCCAACGTGGCCACTTCCAACGTGTTATCCGTGAAGCCACGAAATACCACTTAACCTCGCCTGAATGACCTTGCAATGTAGATTAAAACACGTTTAGGCAGACGTATTGCGTTTCTTATATTGTACTAACAATAATGTCAGACATTGTATCGCTGGTGGGGATACCAAGTCACAATTATCAACGATGTCATATGTATTTCGCAAGATCTACTCGAGAAAATTATTTTCATCTTGGATAATGAACCGCATTCATGCTTTAACCCTTTATGTGACAAATTAAAAAAAAGCCGTTTACCCAAAAAGTCTATCTTTTTTTCTATTAATTGATCAAGGGAGTTAGTCTAATGCAAGGAAATAAAAGCTAAATAACGACCTTCTATCTCGAGCAAATATAAAAAAGATTAAATTTCGTACGGAATATTTGATTTTAACGCATTATACAAAGTATCGGTTACAATATATGTACGTATTCGTATTTTGAAGCGTGGAAAATACATAAATCAACGACAACGCAATTTTTACAATAAAATCATGTAAGTATCTCGTATTCGTTTTTTACTGATATCTTTTTTTCGATCGTTTTCTTCTCAATTGTAGGAATCTTTTTAACGAAATGTTTTTATTAGCTTCAGAGATCTATGTCGAATTAGATGACTACAATCGTATACGTGTTCTTACGATAGTAAGACCAACTACATCACGAAATCATGTGCCGACATACAACCCCGTGACTGTCACGAGCTGTGCATAATGCATAGGTCGATGCCATATCGGATTGTTCACTTAATGGGTTAAGAGAATTGTAAGTTTGATGTGTCTGTATCAATGAAATTGTATGTCTACTATGTCGTAACTAGTCGCGTCACACTAGGCTAGTTCATAAATCTGTATCACGTGCAACAGCTGTAGGTGTTTGACCTATGTATGTAACGGGATTCCGGCTTGTTGGCTCTAATGGATTCTCTTCATCGAAAAATTTGTAACTGTTTGTAACTTTACTGTAATATATTTTATATAATAAGACAATAAAAACAACTATATGATTTAAAAAAGCCGTAATTTTTGCAGAATATGAGACCGCGCTTATTTTAGAAATGTATCTTACCGGCGAGACCAATCACTAAAATTGCAGGTGTTATGAAGACGATATCGCTGAATCCATGTTCGATTGGGCTGTCGAAACCATCGCTAAGGTCCACCATTTCGAGAAATCACAAATTTTCAATAAATTTTGAGAACAGATACGTGCTGAAACAGGTGTCCGTTTAACGCCACCTAGGAACAGTCCGGGGTTATTTTAAGGTTAAGAAGTTGATCAGCTAACGGTACATTTTTTATGATTCCTTCTTTAAAAAAGAATTTAGTATTCTTTGTCTTTATTGTATTGTCAATCTATCGAACGAAATTCATATTACATTTATTGTTAGTTATACATACGTTAATAACATATATCGATCTTTTAATCCAGCGTCGGTGAATCAATTTTGATTATTTCATTTATTATATCTATTACGATAAAAATAATGTCCCTTTATTAGAGATAGATAGTTGATTCGAATGATTTAAGTAAAAACTGTAGAAATTGTAAGTAAAACTCACTTACGATTGTTTTATCACATGTATCTATATCATTCATATCTATAATACATTCATTTGTATTATTAACTTTATTATTATTGTACGTTTATACTAAATATTATTATAATATTTAGTATAATTCTGTATAATTCTTACATAATTTTCTGAATTATTTTACTAATATAAGAGACTAAAGAGAAGGGACTAAAACCGCCAAGTTACAGTCGAATCAGTTACAACTTCGGTTACACCCCCAATATATTCTTGTATTTAACCGCATTTTTTTATGATTTTTACATCTTTTATCGGATAAATGATTGTTACATTTTTTTATTATTCGGAGCCTATAGAGTCATGTTGCTCTCTTTGTGATTTAATTACCTTTGACAGTTCTAAAATCACTTAAAATTTCGCGCTTTGACACATATTCGTATTTGATTCACGTATTACGTGTTAAACTAAGATGCATCGCAAAGCCAGTTCGCTTCTCGCCGTTTATGTAGCACCGTTACGATCGAGCGGTTTGAAAAGTCACAGTGATAAACAAAAGAAAAATGTTAAGATTCGCAAAATTGTCTGATAAAGCGTATGCGCCAGTAAAAGGATCGCAACATGCTGCTGGGTACGATTTAAAAAGGTATATATATTTGTAAAACATGTACATAGATTGTAAATAACGGTTGGGTTTTCCGAATTATCAATGTTTCATATATTAATGAGTACTTTTTTGAACAGTGCCTATGAATACATTGTGCCTGCACATGGTAAAGAACTCGTCAAGACAGATTTGCAAATTGAAGTTCCTGAGTGCACATACGGAAGAATAGCACCACGTTCAGGATTGGCATGGAAAAATCATATTGATGTAGGTGCAGGTGTTATTGACGCCGATTATCGGTGAGTAAGCAATTAAATTATATATAACGTATAGTAGTTACAAGATTGTTATGAAATGTATGAAACAAGTTCCTAAATGTTGGAGGGTGAGAGATACGATGGATGGTTGTGCAGTTGTACTATTTTTATATCAAAAATGTTCAAATTCTTATTTATTGGTTTTTTAACATAGGGGAAATGTGGGAGTAGTACTATTTAATCACAGTAATGAGGACTTCAAGATAGCACCAGGGGATCGTATAGCCCAATTAATTTGTGAAAAAATAATATATCCTGACCTTCAAGAGGTAGATAATTTAGATAATACTTCACGTGGAGAAGGAGGATTTGGTTCAACAGGACAAAATTAAGATAATAGGTCTATATATTTTTGTACTCCTCCCATATTAAGTTTTATTTAATAAAGATTATATAATTTTTGTACATCGTTCCAAAAAAATATTTTTCCCTATTAGTCCTGAGGATTGTCATTTATATTTTTATATATTTATCATTTACGATTTATATCTTTGCAAGAGGGATTAGATTAGTATATTGTGTTGGTGTTTTTACGAGACCCTGAATATTTTTGAATTCTTTATGCTTTGCATCAGCTAGTAACTTAAAAATAATATTTTCTGAAGTAGCTATATGGCACCCTATATCTCTCATCCTCTGTAAAAGTTACACAGATTAACCACTATATCCATTTACAATTTTATTTCTTTATAAAATTGTTATATTTTGTTTTTATACCTGTAAGGCCAATAATCTATCTTCTTGAGTACGAGAAGTACAGCAGTCTGCAACAGTGTGTACCTCGTATCCATTTTGTCTTAAGTCAATTGCTGTATTCTCTATGCATACGTGGGTTTCAAGACCAATGAGAATAACCGAATCTGGTTTTTGACCAGCACAAATTGTAGAAAGTTCCTTGTTTATCTGAAATTTATTTAAAAAGTTACCTAAAAAGGTATTTTAATAGCGTCCTTTGTAGAAAAATAACCGTGTAATGTCCATACTTCAGGAATACACATGCTAAATTGAGTCTTTTCAAATGGCCCTTTGGCACCAGAAATATCAAATTGGGAAATAGTTTTACCCAGAGCCTTTGGATTTTGCTCAGAAACGATTATAGGAACGTTTAGAAGCTTCAATGCATTTATCTGTAAATATACATATGTATAATTTAATCTATATTATGCTCAGTGATTTGTACTACATAACCTAGAATCTTTCCAAGTATCAAATGTTCAGAGCCTAGGACCCCATTAAATCATGTTATCCTATGTATACATATGTATCGTATCACATGCTATATCCACTACTACATATTTACCAATTTCACCGAGTTTTGTGTGATCTTGTCAAATTCGAACATAGCCTTAGCGAATTTCTCTTGGACGTCACATATTAACAGAACACTTTTTCCCTGCTTTAAAACAGCTTTCGCAGCGTTTATTGCCATATTTATAATAATGCCTGAAAAATTGCGTGAGAATATGAAATAAAACGATCCTGCAGAGTTACAAAACGAACCAGTTGGCAAGGTCGTTGGTGCAATGTCGACGAATTTCTGTATCGCAAGCTAACGTGCTTTTATTTTATGACGCACGTGATATTATCCTGTGATATTCAAAGTTCACGGCCAGTCTCAGCTTTACTAACTTTAGACGTGTTGCATTTAATCGATTTCGTACGAACCCTCTCGATGTGCGAGCAACTTAATAAAATGCATAAAGATATTATAGTAATTATCGTACAAGAGTGTAAATATATTTGCAAGCTCGAAAATGTTGCTTCGTTACATTTTGATCATACATTTCTACAGATGTAGTTCATTCTGTTGATATATCGTTAACTTGTTCACTTGTGTTTTTACGTACAAGTGTCGCCACAAGATTTCAATGTTCTGATTGCTCAAATGTTTAAATGTATAGTACTGTCGTATGGTCGACAAAAAAGCAGTAAATGCAAATAATTGGTATACAGTTAACACACATACGCACATATACAAAACGTATACTAAATTTCGTGTAACTAAGTTGCGTACAAACGGAAACTTAATGAAATTGTAAGAAAAATTCTTTACAAAACGTATCGTAAGGAATTACTAGAAACTATTACCGATAGTGAAACTATTATAAAAGATGTGCAATTATAAAAACGTAATACAAATGTGTGTTGTATCAATTTGTAAAGCATTTTTTAATATGTATTCCGAGATGTAAATTTAGTGATTTAAATCAACTGGTTTGCGCATGCGTGGTAGCGCCGCGACCCAGGTGCAAGTCGGATGTAGGATGGCCATATCGAAGAGTGGAGTAGCGACGAGCGGCAGTCAAACAATGATATCTGGGAAGATCGGATGTACGGATTCTTTTTGAGTATTATCAAGCTGATCAAGTCGATCTAATCAGTCGGTATAATGTTTACGTGCAGTTTAAATCACGAATTGCACAAATTTTAACAATCTAGAAATAGTATTTAATTACTCAACGAATTGTGGTTCTTTGATCGAGTTTGTAAACAAAGAATGGCCGGGGAGCCTCGTGAAACCGGGCATATAAAGCCGTTGGTGCAGCTTTTCCCAAAAGCATCCGAGTGCGTGTATACGAGTTGTTATTGGTAAGTGTTCCCACGAAATTTGCTCCATTTTTCTATAAAATTATCGATTCGAACAAATAAACAATGTCGTATTGCGGTATACCCTGCGATGGATCGATACGTTGCAGTAGTACAGAGACGGCAGTGCGATATGTTGCCGCCATCTTTGATATGTACGAAATATCCGCGAATCATGATACGCTATTGTGCACCGCTTTGAAAAGACCCGCGCGTTTCCATGCACTGCTTATTGGTAAAATCATGTATTTTGCCTCTTTTTTTTTAATCTTTGATCAGCAAGAACATAGGAGTTTAATACGTTCTTTCGATTAATCATGCATGCTGGCAGTTGGTTCGTTATGAAAGTCCATCGATAATATGTTTCATCCGTCTTTCAGCTTGAACGAATTGCTATGTTTATTTCACACCAAACACACAGCCCATACCAGCTGTACATAAACTTTCCTTTGCATATCCAGTAACCTTATTTCCATCATCTGCTCTAAAACTTTGAATAAAATCGATTCGCGGCTCATGCGACTTATCATCTACATTTAACAGTATTTCTATGCGCTGTTTACATTTCTATTCGCTTATATATATATCACGAATCTTCATCGGAAAACACTATACGCACTTCCTCTATTTGTGTGCACTATTTTTCCTTTCTGGTCGATTGTGATCGAAGCTAGCAATTCCCAGTTATCGTTTTCTTTTTTCCCTGTTTTCTACCGCCGTTCGTGTTGCACCGTGTTGCATCACATTTGCACATATCTAAAAACGCGCGTCTTTGATTATCTCGAACACGGTCCTCTGCAAGATCAAACTGTGTTATTCTAGCGAGGAAAATGTATGGAAGCTCTGTCAGGATGTAGCGACCAGACACGGATCGGAATTACAGTATTGCTGTGTTGCTTTCGTGAGCAACTCCTGGCGTAGCGTACCGCTTTGGCGACAACGGGCAGGAAAGGACGAGGATAAGCTCGTAGTTTGGGTCAGTTGGCAAAATCAAAAGAAAAGAAAACGATTGTTAACGTCGAAGAGACCGCGATTTCTCATTTTCTTTTTAAGCCTGTAAACTATATCAGAGTTAGCTCTGGGGGAAAACAAAACGTGTTTGTTTGTATCCATAGGACTTCCACGTAATCCTTATCTACGCACCCGACGAAAGGGCGGTTGTTTACGATTTAGATAGCGCGTTGCCGTTTCCGACGCATTTCTGGAAATACGCAATGGAAACGTTTAGATCGGACGAGGTTCTACAGCCGGAGCATCACAGAAGATTCAGAGTGATCCCAGCCAATGTGTACTTGCGAGAATTTGCATCGGATCGGCATCATATGAAACGCGAGGATGGAACATGGATCAAGACGCCACCGGATTATCCGCCAATTTCAACATCAAGTATGTTTATCGAGTAACGTTAAGGCATGGCTACCGAACTATAAGGGGATTTTTCTTTCTCCTTCTCTTTTCTTACTACACATGAATTCGTTTCTTTTTTTTTTTTTTGCCAACATTGCAGCGTGCAAGGACAACTTGGATTCCTTTATTAACATGGATCCAGGCACCGGGTTCGGGGTTGTATTGACTTTAGACCAATTATTCGACCGATTTCATAGGCTGAATGCAATCCCAACGGCTCCTCGTACACCTCATCCGCAACCTACGCCGACTTAAGTAAACTGCTAAGTAAGTTCCGCAAGGATAACGATTGTCTGCTTCGGTTTCCAATTGTCAACAAATGAATTGTATGGCCTAAGGGAATTGGTTAAGTGCATGTACCTTTGTGAACCGAAATTGGATTAATATTCGATGATAACATTTGTCTAAGCCTTATTCATCGTTCAAAATCGCAGCTATATGTCTGTGAATGATAAACCGATCGTTTTATTTCTATCAGCATTCTTAGTTCGCTGTATAATCTTTAACACTGTCCCTGTTTATATGTGTCTCACGCCTTTTTCTACTCCTACCTTTTGATTCGAATTTGAATATAAGGTGTTCCATCTTAAGCACAGGATTTCTTTGAGCGCTACAAACATTACACAGCGTGGAAAACCCGTATAGAACCGTATATTTAAGATTTTAAATACATATAACTTTCGTGAATAAAATGGATCGTACAATTGGAACTTGTTAATTCCACAAACAATATGATTCGGAAATTCAGCATGGTTATTTCACCACTTAATAATAATGCGAAAACTCTTCTTTTTTCGATTTTACCTCATTTGATAGAACCGTATACCATAGAAAGAGAGAGAGAGAGAGATAGAAACCATAAATTTACATAAAGACGCTAATACTGATGCTAGAAATTGGTTCTTAATAATAAATTTGTTGTCTGTTTGCTTGTCGAATCGCAGTTTTCTTTATGAAAATTTTACATCGTACGAAAAAGGGAAAAAGTGAAGGAAACAAAAAAAAAAAGAATGTGATGAAGAAAGGAAGCGGATGGAAGGAAAGAATGATTAATACCTCTAAACCTATAAAGCCCTTTGCTTCTATCGTGATTCCAGGATTCAAGCAGCAATGATTTAATGCAGTATATGGAGACTTTTTCAATTGAGCGTATATACCGTTTTTATCTTGTACGATTGAACCCTAAGAGGTATATGGAAAATAAACGTTCACTTGCGATCAAAAGCGAAACGTGATATAAACAGATAATATTGATACATTTCTCCAAATAAATTCTCTATCGGCTACTAAAATTTCACAATATTATACAGTTTTGTTCTGGTTTACGGTTTGCTACGGGTCTTTCCTGCTATTGTCGCTGAATGCTACGGTTCCAGCGATACTAAATTATGGGGTCGGAGCCTCCGTAATTAATCAATAACAATGCAAAGGAGCAATAACAACGGGGAATAAAAGAGGGCGCCTGGACAAAGCGCGTTTGATCAAATGGCATAGTGCTCCAGCTTATCGTTGCAAAGTTCGGAATTTGCTGGGTCCTCTCGTTATTCCTCGGCTCCTATAGTGTTTGGAGATTTTTCCATTTTAATAAAGAAATGAAAACTTTGAAGAAAGATCCGCGTCTTGAGAAAAACCAATTCTTTCACAACGATAGTTCTACTTATGTGTGAAAATGTACTTGATACCATTAAGCACAAGTAGCAATATCGTGAGAAAAAAAATGGTTTCTGCAAGGACATGCGCTTTTTCCTATAGCGTCGATATCTATTTGCCTCTATTTCTAGGCTATGCTGATACGTTATTTGTTCCCCACTTTTTAAAAGTCTTTTTACAGAACCTTGCCAAGAACCCCGTCTCTCTGTGTTGTCTGCTACACATTAACTATCTCGACCATGTTCCAAGCTTCTGGGTTCTGACCCAAGCATTGGGGATGACTGTTCTCGTCTTCATACGTTTTATCAGAACGCGTAAATCTTTATCGCGGCTTTGCTCCATTGGTGGTGTTATCGTTACAGTTATTGTGTCTAAGACTGACGTATTTATGGACACATCCGTTCGACGAAGTATTTACTAGCGCTTTTACTAGCGCTGATGCACAAAAAACGAGGAAAGCGCTTATTATTGTTGTGCAAACGAGATAGTAAGGGCGAGAACGTGATCTTTACGATAATGTAAAATAGTTATTGTAATTCTTGTGATACTTTACACTTTCTACTTTGAATACCTACGTATATACTGATATTGATACTAAACATTGATTCTTTATAATATGTAGTGTATTTGCTTGTCGAAACACAATTTTCTCTGTGAACGTTTGATCAATGGAAATCGAGGCTTAATTCCACGCGACCAATTGTTGCCTACATCGAAATATTATTTTCGAATCAACGAATGTCCCTTAGACTCTCGGAAATAAATTTTGACAACGAAAATCTCGGAATCCTTGACCTCCCAAAACAGAGTATACATATACGCTGTATCCACGTAATAGATTTCTTACATTGCTTTCCATTTACTTTCCTATTCGCTCATTTAAGTTGAGATACTCCAATCGTCTTTCCTTTTGAAACTTCCAGAACGTAAATTTCTATCGGCATGTAAATCGTTACGATTTCAATGAGAATAGATGTTTTAGCGAATCTATTGTTTTTAGCTGTAACATGGCGTGATACGATGTGACAGAAAATTTAATCGACAAGCGAATACAAACGAGCTGTCGGTTCTTCGAGTAGATTGAGAATCATTGTTGAAAAAGGCGAAGGACCGACAGTCGCGTTTATAGTCTAAGAGTACGTCCACTCTTTGCCTTCCAACATCTTTCACTAAATCTCTTTGTCTTTATCATCGACATGTGTTTTTTCTCCAATTCACTTTATATCATATTACTATTTGCATAAATACTTGTAAGCAAACGTATCTCCTATGTGGGATAATTAATAATTAGTCACTTAATGTACATATATCGTTCTTACCAGTGTTGGGTTAATATCCTTCTTACCGGTGTTATTCCAAATTTTTCAACGGATAAGTAAATCTTCCTTTTTTTCAATTAGCTATATATATATATATATGTATTAGTAATATATATACATTAGTTAAAGTGTTAAATATAAACATATGAAAAGTAATTCATAATTCTCTTCATAAATCTCGAGATACATGGTACATTTATCGATATATCCTTGGAAATACAACTTATATATATATTATTATTATTATTATTATTATTATTATTATTTGTAACACGTAATATATGTATATATTATATATACGCGTAAACAATAATTAATTAATATATTCCTCAGGATATATTAATAGAATATAATAAATATTTCAGGATTTATAAATTATTGTTATATATAAACGAGAGACTGAAATAAGGGTATATATATGTATAATAATATAAGTTAAATAACGTTATCAAGGGCAACGTAAATAATTGCAGTAACGAATAACTCCAGTAGTAAGTAAACCCTTTAGTAATTAGCTATTCCCTTGATATTTTTATTTAATCGAAATTTTATTCGAATACATACCCAACACTGGTTGTCACCCTCAAATGGCATCAACGCGTTAGGTCTCGGAAGGAATCAGCATCGTATCGTATGCGAGAAACTCGGGACCGACGTTTTTAGCATGTAATATCTTCGGTTACTAAAATACAAAATAAACAAAAAAAAAAAAAGATCGAGAAAAGACCTAATCTCTATCGTTCAAGATATTGCTCTAAATATATATATATATCAGAAGAAATTATTATCTAAGAATCTATATTATCATGACAGTGATAATTATTATATATATATATATATATATATTTATTAATATTTCATATTTATTATATTGATATTTTTAATTAAATCGTATCTATTTCGATACACCGATGAAAGAGTTTAAAATGTTGAATTATGCAATTTATCGACGTTTGACATATTCTCTTACCACTGTCGTTCTACGATATACATACATATAATACATATTGTACAACTTTTTGGAAAACGAGCAAATCACAAATCTTTTTCGCATGTTCACAGAAGAATTATAAATGGGATAAAAAGAAATCTACTTCTAAACTTCCTCCTTTCTATAATCAATTTTAATAAATGGATGCACTCCGTATTCTCTTTGAATTTTTATCGATGTACCGTCTCGATTTTTACGAATCATTACCAAGATCCTCTCTCTCCTCTTTCTCAGGTCAGGTGCCACAGTGAAACAACAGAATCAAACTGTCGAATACTTCCAAGGAAAAAAAAAACCATTATCCAGTCTAAACTATTATGGAGCATTTCTTAACAAACTTTTTTCAGCATAATCGACTTTTCCTTTCTCTCTGTTTTTAACATGCTTTGTCGAGATATATGATGTTTATTGAAATTATCTGTAACAAATATTTTGCTCAGTATGCGCATAGTATTTCCGGCGTATGTTCATTGTGTTACACTGTTGAAGAAGAATTGTACAGTAGGCATCGAAGAATTAAAAAAAAAAGAGGCAATGACGCGCAACTTTTCAAATGTATACTGTATTCAATTTGCAAAAATATATAATATATAATTACAAAAGTTACATATTGAATTATGGTATTAGCACCCCGCAACGCAATGATCGCATTGTTGAGTATACTGTCCTATTTGTATATACTTATTCAGTATACTGTCCTTACGTTTCGGCTCGTTTCGTAAGGAAATCTTGCAGTTTACAATGCAATTTCTACGTTTAAGACTTCTTAATTATTAGCAAACTTTTTAAGTTTGTGTAAGTGACATTACATACATGCAATATTGCTGTCGACGATTCAGTGATAATTATCTTAGAAAATGTAGATAGCAGCGTGGCGCACAGCAAAGAAGTGAAATTGTTAGTAATTTAATAATTTTCTGCGTGTCAAATTGCGTCACATTTTCGTTGATAGCTGTCACTGTATCGTGTGATATAAATAATCTAACCGTGATAACAAGTATTAACTACATAATAGTAAGGGGCAATCGTTTTCATACTAATCGTTCGTTATACACCCTTCTTTTCTTAGGTCGTTGAAAAACAGCCTGAATATACTTTTTAGACTTCTACGAAGTATTTCGAGGATAATACTAATACAATAAATATTTATAGAATAACAGACATGTAAATAGAAGTTAAGTAGTTGCTCAGATTGACTTACATTGATGCGATCAATGATACGAACGTAAAGTAGGTGCATTGATTTCATTCTCTTATGTTCTCGTTTCCCAACGATTAATATTCTTTTCGTTTTATCGAAACAATTGGTATAAATTAGCACGCCGATCGAAATATCTAGATAAACCTGTTCTCTTTGTTCTCGTTTCTCACAGTACAAGCGTCCTTACCAATATACATATAACTAGGTTTTTTCCGGGATTTCACGTTCGATAGTACGGCCTGTAAGTAGACATCGGGATATTGTTTTTCGATAAATGGTGAACATCACCTTGGTCGTATTCCACGTCGTTGTAGATTCCGCTTTGATTCTAAAAATAGAAGCATCATTGACTATCCGAAGCTTCGGAGCGTGGAAAATGACATATTGGAAAAACGAATATTCACCGCCAAGGATGACCTGGACTTTGGCCTGGGAACATGAAAACCACTATTCTGCGGAATCAGATCAGCCCTGTCCTTATCTTGCGGCTCGGAATCCGAGCTGTCTGGATCTGGCTGATGTCTTTGTCGTGGTCTTGTCGGAGCTTGGAGTCGTGGCAGTGGTACTGGTGGCAATGTTCCATGGATATTGAGGGGTGGATAACCAAACACGGCGGAACTTGGTCGAGTTGGACCCATAGGTTCCGTCTGAGATCAGACAGAAATTTAATATACATTTTATCGGAATAAACCTTTTAAATACAAATGAAAATATAATTTGTCATTGTTTTATCTCCTCGTGTTCCTAAGTCAATTTTAATTGATACTAACTGATAGGGAACACTGTTCGATCGATGATGCGTTGTTTGATGTTCGATTTCGATTTGATTTCGACTCGAAAGGTGTGAAATAGAGTTCACGAAATTTTGAACAGAAATGTTACTGACAGCTAGTTTAGGAAATAGGTATATTTCGCGGCTGCGTCTATTAAAATATTTCGAAAATTAGATTTACTAGTCTCGTAGTATTTTCTCTTTACGTAATTGAATAGTGTTTCTTGTATAGTGTTGTTTGTGATATTAGTTAAAGGAACGCTGTTATCGTTGCTCCTGTCGCTTACAGCATATACATTGGCAGTTGCCATGTGGTCGCCAAAGTGTGCCCACATGTAGGGTGGCAAGTTGGTCGGTGGCCCTTGTTTCACGGAAGCAAGAGTACCTACAGAACCGACCCTTGCCAAAGTTCCTGGAAGGGTACCAGGTATTCCACCCTGAATGTAACCGTAGACCGGTGAGCCGACCGATTTCTGTTCACGCGACCACCTTCGACTGTAACACGTATAGAAAACGAATTTGTCAGCTATATAATTTAGCCCCTATGTATAAATTATATTTATTATATTCCATAAATTATATAAAAATATAAGAATGTATCTTTACCTCCACATGATCAGGCATACTAAAGTGAGGACTATGATTATTAAAGCTGCTACGGACGCTCCTATCGCTACTCCCAAAACCTCTCCATCGACTTCGCATTGGGTGCCATAGTAATTACCAGAACACCTTTCGATGAAAGCATTATTACAAAAATGAATCATTTTTCTTTTTATTTTCATTATTAGGTATTTTCATTTACTTACGTGCATTGCATGTGGTCACCCTGGTAAGAGCAGGACCCACGATTGTTGCAGTAAGTCGAAGCACACGAGATACATGTTCTACCGGATTCGTTAGGATCGTCCTTATGAGGATCTTTCAATCCAGGGTTACAAGTGCAAGTAAACCCACCCCAATTATTCGCACAAACCGCCGAGGAATGACAGTCGTTCAACTCCGACGACGCACACTCGTCCAAGTCTATAAAGATCGAAAGGTATAGGTTAATTTTTATTTTTATTTAACGAAGTTTGTTTAAAATAGAGAGTTATTTTTTTTTACGTTCACCTTGTAAATTTGATATAGATCCAGGTGGGCTGTCAACATAAAGGGCGCTGTTCCCTATATTATTGCTTCTTCTGTGAATAACACCGAGCAGATGTCTCTGCAGCTCCCCTGCTAAGCTCGGTCTAATTGTCCTTGGCTCGTAAGTGAGTTTCAAGGTTGCATTCACAAAGACACCCCCTTGTCCCTGGCTCACATCCCCTTGATATACTCCATTTATGAAGGAACCCATATACTCGTCCGAAAATGGCGTCATCGACATAGCAGATTCGATCTAGGTAACAGGAAAAAATGATCGTTTGATATCTAAATATTTTTCAGCGTATATGATTGAACGTTAAATTAGCTCACAGCTCGATTTGCTTCGTAGGCCAATGTTTGATAGGGCTCAGAATCTCTATCGGTAAATCCTCGATCCCACACGACCTTTCTATCGTAAATCTTATCCACTCTGATCGATACCACGATACTTATAATTTCTACGAACGACAACAATTAATAGTTTCATATAATGAACTTACTTAAATTTTTAAAGAAAGTGGCCTTTAAAGTATCTACGAACTTTTGCACGGTAAAGAATGCTGCAACCTCGCATATCCTGGCTTACAGTGACACGCAGATACCCCTTGAACAGTGGCACAGGCCTCGTGCTGACTGATGTCACAAGTGCTCGTGTCACCCACGATACAAGTGTCGATTCTAACCGGAGGCTGAGTTGGTCTTCTATGAAACGTCGGTCTTCGAATAGGTGCGCTGGGTCGTGGAGTTGCTGTCGGTGGATCCGGCTGTGCAACTGCAAATCTGTGAGAGCAAAATTGATTTTAACGTATCTAAATCGACAATTTAAATTCAAAAATTTGAAGCTCGGACTGAAAGAATTAAAGAATCGAATTGAAAGATTTAAAGACAAAAATTGTTTAATTCGGCTTCAAACGCTTGAATTTAAATTTTACACCGAACAATTCTGTTCGTTCGATATCTGCATTGAAATTTGTACGAAACACTAACCCTGTGCCAACAATGGAGGGTGGTTGAGTTCTAGTGGGCTGAGGTTGCGTCTGCGCGTGTGTCGAGGTTCGATCAGAACTTTCAAATAGGTTCAAGTACGTTCTCTTCCCGTCGATGCTAACGAATCCTTGGCCCTCTATCGCGGAAGTTAGGATCACGTCCGAGTTTCCTCCATTTACTGGTACTCTGACACCCTCTCCTGATCGCGAAGGTCGTGACAATTATAATTATTGATGGTTAGGGTTCTGCGTTAATAAAAGATGTCTGTGTTTACCCGAACCTCCACCACCTGGACCTTGAATAGCCGAGACCGTGACATCAAAAATATCACCGAGAGGTGGATGTCTTGGTGGTGCGTAAGGTCGTTGAGTAGCCAGCCCTTGAGTTCCTGTGTAATCCAAGGTATCGTCGAGGACGATCCCAGGTCTGGGTCTGTAAGCGTAGCGATCCGTAGGGGCTACAAAGGAATTTAATTGAGCATGACGGCTTGCTCGCCGGTACAAAGGAAATTAATTAAGCATACTTGTTCGTCGGAGCCGCACGAGGAATTCATTATAGACTGAATGCAATATTATCTTATCGAATGAAAAAATTTCACGGGACGTGCATCCGAGCGAATGTCTCACCTGAACTCTTCGAGAACGTATTCGAGGCCGAATGAACTACAGTTTTCTCAATGGCCGGCGAGGTCTTCGCGAAAGACGAAGGTAAATTCTCAGTCGGAGTTGCAACACTCGAAGCGATTGTGCTTTCAGATTCAGGCATCTTGCTCGGTTCCAAAGCCACTGTACTCGATACGCTTGCGGTATTACTCGAGTCATTATTCGTGGCAACTGGAGTCGATTGAACGACCGGCTTCGTGGCTGTTGGTTCGATTACCTGAACCGATGAGATGGTCTCGATACTTAACGTTGACGTAGAATAAGATTTCGTCGATGTTTTGGCGATATTCGCTTTATTGTTAGGCTTCTCGTTGTTCGTGATGGAACTAGATCCTTGAGAGTCGTGGATCTTCGAAACTTTCGTAGGTTTAATTGGAACTTCCAGTGGTATCACGGGTTTTGGAGAATCGACGTGCTTCGTGAAACTCGTTTTCTCGTTAGACTGAATCGTAGATGTTGTCGTCGTATTTGCTTTAGATGGAACTTGATATTTAGTTTCTTTTTTGGCGGAGTGTTCAGGCTCGGCATTTCTCGTCGTGTTCTTATAGATCGGTCTTTCCGTGGTCTTTGATTCCGTCTTAACTTTTTGTTTACTGTTCTCTTCTTGACCCTTTGTTATATTCTCCAAAGCGTTCGTAGAAGCTTCAGTCTGATCTGTTTCTGTCTGTTTCGTCGAGGATTCCTCCAGCGATGGAAGTTCAGGTTTCAGGTCCACCTGCGGTTTATCGGAGATCTTGTCGTCCTGTTCCTTCTCCCGATTGAAAGTGGAATTGGACGATGGTGGTAGCGGTTTGTAGGGAGGAATCGGTCGTCTATTTCCACCTGATGATACAAAATCAATTGTAATTGAGCAAGAATAACACGAAAGACAACTTAGGCTAAAAGGAAATTTTTCAAAAATTACCAGGACGATTCCAGGTCCATGGGCGATTTCCTTGGGGAACGATCTGTTCTGGTAATGGAACTCCATTTACAAAAGGTCTGACTGGACGTTCAGGTGGTAGTTGATTGATCAGTGGTCTGTCAGGCGCTGGTGGTTTTTCGAAAGGATAGGGATGATCAGGCGGCGGCGGTGGGTTCATTCCAGGTGTATCAAAATCAGGTGGTAATGGTGGAACATCGGAAATTCTCGGTGGTCCTCTGTTATTAATCCTATAAAAATACAAATAAATGTTATTGTATAAATAGTAGACGATGTAACTCTATTATTGTTGGCTAGCATTTCAAAGATATCGATTTATTCGAAAGGAAACTAACGTACAGAGATAATAATTATATCTCGATTTATATTATATATATCGAAAATTGTGAATTTGCGTAACTATTCACAGTCTAATAATTGTATGTATAATTCGCTTGTCGGTGTACCTGGTAGCTTGAATCGGCCTCAAAGGTCTGACCGTGTTGGCAGCAACGTTCACGTTCCCATTCAACAATTTGACAATACCCGTGATAATGTCCTGTATATCAGGATTTGCTTGTCGATAACCAGGAGAGGCAGTCTGCAGAATAGGTGGTGGAGCGTGGTCGCTATAAATCCTCGGAATCTCTTGCCGAGCTCGTCTTTGTTGATCTATTGCCTGTAAGTACTGTGCCTGTTGGTTTGACACTCCGGTCAGTTGATGGGGCTCCGACAAGAGTTTTGGTTCCTGCGGAGCCCCTAGTCCTTCCCCCGACATGGATTCACTGGTTGTTGGAGATACGCTGTTAATCATCGAAAAGATGTTTCTCGTTTATCTTTTCATTTCTAACGAGTAGACCGAGAAAGAAAAATCTTTGCACTTGGATGTTATTGAGAAGGAGTTTGTTTTATCATTTCAAGATAATTTCGCTTTTTCCCGTCTGAACTGTTTTACTTGGTCTTACTTTTGTATTCCGTGAACTTTGCAAGATTGATATCGACGTATACAGCAGCGTTAACATTTATTACAACGTTATATATTATATACATACAACGATTCATATTTAATACGCGAAACGAATTTCTATTTCTAGGTTCTGTTTCTTTAGTCGTCTGTTTATAACTCGTGAAAATGTAAATTTGCGTAACCAATGACAGTGATTCTCTCGATTTTTATCGAACGTTTAGTCGACTTACTGGTAATATTCACCGGGTCTAACTTCGATGTTGTTTCCATCGATGTGGTCCACGTGTTTCGAAGAAGTCAGTTCATCGATGGATTCCTCGTGCCTAGTGTTTCTGACCTCGAATCTTATATCGTTTTTATCATAGTTATCGACGCTCTTCGAGCTTTCCAGTTGAAATGCTGGAACAGTTCTTTGGAAAGTCGGCGATCCATCACGATGGAATACACTGGAGGTTCTTTCTGGTCCGGTGTAGGCACTGGCACTGAGAATTATGTCGTCTTGGGAGGAACGAGACGACGTCGGATCGTTCCGGATAGCCGAGACACCTGTGAACAATTAGACAACAGTTTACAGTCACTGGCTCATAAATTATCTGCGCCCGTGCACGATGGAACGCTTCGTGTTTTATCGCGAGCAAAAAGCAGCGATTATCCCGAAAGAAAATAGATAATTGTAGTTGGATTGAAGCGTGCTGAGAACTTTGTCGGTTGCGTGAGAAAGACGTCGCGTCGATTCAGCGAAGATGAAATAATTTCGCTACGGAACGGTACTCTTGAACGATTCTCTACGGTATTATTCGCTGATTTTTGTTCTGAGCATCATCAAGCAACATGCTCGGAACACGTTTCAAAAGCAATGATCGATCGAAAGCGTAATGCGTAATTCTACGTTTCCTTAGACGTCAGATGTACGATCGATCAGGCATTTACTTAAATCACCTTGGTAATCGCAAGAAACGTCGCGTTGTCGATAGCCATGAAAGGGTCGCGATCGAGAGTCGCAAAAAATCGAGAAGATCCTCGGCCGATCGGGAAGGAAAACGGTACTCGAACGGTTGACATTCTCGAGGCTGGTATCGAGTGGTTTGACCAACCGTGGACGTGACGCGTATGAAATTACTATACTATCTCTTTCCTCGTTCTTCGTTCGTTCCTCTGACTTTCGTCGCGCCACGCCTTTCGTCTTTTACGCATGGCATTACGAAAACACGGTTCGTTGACACTAGATCGGTTCGTAAGTTTTTGGTAGAAATCAGTTGCCACTTAATCCGGAGAAATCCTTCGGTCTTTGCTCGCGGATTACACAGTTTATGACTCGATCAAGCGGTTTACGATCTCCCTCGTGATCGTACGCTGACTGTATATTCGACTTTCCAGCGTTAATATCGTTTTCACTGTTCGTCATTTCTTTCAGGATAATCATATATATATATATGAGCGTATATGGCCGTTTTACGGTTCGGGTTAGGAGCAGTTGCAGTACATTGAGATTCTCTGCTATACGAGCCAGAAACAATGGCAGATTTCTATGCAACGATTCAACGGCGCGCGAAGCAATTTAAGTGAAACTACAACTGGTAGCTGGTATAGATCATCGTTGGTCGATAGTAGCGATCGGTAACACGTCCTGAGTATGTCGTACGGAAACCTGGAATACTAACCGAGATAATCAATCGTTCCGATCCGCCACCACCGCGATCCAGTCGACAACCGTGTGTTTCGATTTTGTCGAAAGCATCAGCCCGCGAACGACACGTTCGTCTTTGTTTCATAGAAAGTGTGCATATTATAGTATCATTTTCCTGTGGACTTTTTCCTTCTTTTCAGACCTTTCACCGTCTTTGACCGACTGTTTCGAGAAATACTCGAGGCCCGAGACAGTTACCGCCGTTAACGGGATAATAAGAACAACGATCTAACGGGGCTCGTTCGTTTCATTAAAGGCCGGATTAGGAATCGAAGAAGCTGCAGAATCGTTTCGTTCACCAATCCAAATTTTACTCCTCTTTGTTCTCTCGTTACTATACTCTTAGTAACGACGGTAAGGTAACTTTTGCATTGATCGTTCGTAGTTCGTTGAATTTATTATGGTTCGCCGTTGACGATTAATTATTCATCGGCGAAACAGTAAATTGTTCAGGTAAGGAGCACGTCGGTGACTCGGTGCGCACTTCGTTCATGATTCCATTTTTCAGATTGTACCAAAACCAATTCGAAGGAGATACGCCGACGGATAGTACCTACGTGTTATTTCTCCGAAGGTAGTCCAGTATCTTCATCGGCACGAAATACCGCCGCTAATAATGTTTCTCGCTTCCTGTGAATCGCAATAGCCCGAATAGACGATCTATCGCTAATTGCTCATTAGGAACTGTACGGAGCGACACGATTTTCAAACAACCGCCTGTTGGCAAACGCAATTAAGCTAATCGCTGCTTTCGTTCTACTCGTCGAGCATCATGCTCTCGATGCTCTCTGTTTGATACCTGCGGAAATGGTAGATAAACGCGTCTACGATTAAGATCAGTTTTTCGAATTAGATCGGTCATCCAAAAACTGTGACGATTTAAACTACAGTTACTCCGATTTAATTGTTCCTGAACTGGAACTAGAAGAGAACATAGACACTGTATTGTTTAGTTATTGCACGTTACGCGAACTGTTATTCTTTAGAATTACGCGTTATTGTCGTCGGGGGATTACAATTTTAGTTGCAACCGTTATCGCGTTAAAGCAGCCAACCGAGAAACCAAGGTACGCTTTGAGCTTAAAACCACGGTAGAATTTCATCTTTCTGGGCTCGCCAGGGGACATATGAGTTCCACGTAAGTCACAAATGTTCAGCCGCTTTAATTAAGACGTGCTATTTACCGTCTAGAAACTGGAAAAAGCCAAAGTTTTGTCATTCTACTTGCGCCATTCCTGTGTTTCTTCGTTCAGTTTACGATATTCGCGTTTCTCGGTTCAACATATTCGAAAGACACGTAGCAAAGTGACGCGAGACTCTGCTTAAATTACGGAAGGAGTCTCTAAATTACAAGTCTGTTATCGTCTTAGCTGGAATAGCCAAGTCGATGAAAAGTTTCATTGAAGGGTTCGGGTAAGGATAGAGCACGTTCGCGATTAAAATTATAGCGATTCCATTGACATGGGTCGTGCCGTCGGTTTATCGGCTTACGAGCCGTTAATTAATCGATCGGATCGTTGAAATCGCGTGACTGGAACCGCTTGTATTTTATCCGATAGATTTGATCGGCGAGCCAGTTTACAAAGCATGCGTTACCGAGAGACTTTCGTTTCCTATTTGGATCGCGGCATCGCATAAATAATAATTATAAACGTGGCTTGCATGCTGCGAACGAATAACGGTGTCTACGAACACCATAACCTTGCTAACGTGAGAGCATCGGATAGGGATCCCGTGAGAATGTAGGTGAATTGCATGGTTGATTCTGTCGCAACGAACGGAATGCAGTCGCTTGGTCAAGTTCGGAACTCGAGGTGTCCTGAATCCTTCAGGAGCCTAAGGCCTCGCCTACCTTCGCTCACCGTGGCTCGAAGTCATTGCCCGAAATAATTAGCCATGCGTTCTCCTCGCTAATTACTCTTTTGCAAGCGCAGCGTACTTTTACTTTGTTAATTAATTCCAGCATCGGCATTTCTGCCACTCTTAACTTTTCATCCGATCGTCGTAAAATAAGAGAAAATTTCGATTAGCACGAGCTCGTTTTCGCTGCTCGTTTTCGATCCTTGTCCGCTTTATACGTACAGTGGTTCGCGATATAATCACGATAGTAAGATAAGATGTCGTTACAGCGCCGATGAAATTTCCAAATCTTCCGTACGCTATCGTATTCTACGAGCGTTGGAATTATTTCGCGTGCCACGCGCGACAAGTTATCGCTAGACGACGGACGGCACTGTTTCACCAAAGAAACTGCTTAATCGCTCTTAAGACAAGTAATTACGAGCAAATGCAAGAGTTTACAAGATCTTGTTTGAAGTTCACGGTAAACACAGCATGCGTTTCACGAGGTAACGAGGTAACATAGTTGCGTCTTATGTACAAAACGTCCGTAAAAAATATTACCGGTTCTAGATGCCTTCGATCGCTCCGCCAGATATTTGTGTAATGATAATATTTACCATCGAGCAGGTTTTGCTAATGGAACCTTACGGATATAGGATTTACGATTTCCCATCTATTAATTTTAATTGCCCGTTTTCTTCCGTGTCTTACGCTCTGTACTTCTTTCTTTTAACTTGGTATAACACGCGCCTTGTCGTATACAAAAATAAAACGAATATAGAAGCGACGCACTTTGATGACTGCAGGGAATGCGGAGTTTCGCTGGGTCGCGAGGGTTTCTAATATGCTTAGAACCGTATTGAGTATCATTTGACCCCGTGACGCAATTCTAACAGCGTCTAACACGACTTAGGACAAAAAGTAAGAAACGTCGAAGGGGTTTATCCGTGGAAGCGTAGACCGAGCTATGCGGCGTCTCTCGAGGCGGTAACGGCAGAGTTAACGGTACACCATTCCAGCCCAATATTTATTCTTTTCGCTGGTAAACGCGACATTTGGTACCTTCACTGTGAGATTCGACAGGTGTCCAACAACCTATTCGATCTTCAACGTGTAATTTCCAGACGGTGCTTAAATCAAAGAAGATTTTCGATACGACAGCCTTCTAGCGGAATAATTTACCTACTGATAATACATATCGGTAAATTGACAAGTTGCTGGTTATAAGTTATAAATTTCGGTTTTATGATTTTACAATTTTACGAGATATTTTTACCGTATACTTTTCTTTAAAGGGATAATCGAGTGATTTGTAGTTAGTAAAATTTCGTCGAGATTCGTTACTCCTATACGGGACAATTATTACGTGACTTGTAAAGTAACGTTAGTTTGGTCAAAAGGACTGTTATCCGATCTCTCGTCTATGCAATTACCGGTAACATAAATAAAAATGTATTTTCAATTGGCCTCTGCAACAGGCCTCTGGCGTAACAGGATTTGAATTTTCTTTCTTTTCTTCTCGACAAAGTCGAATAAACGAAAGGAAAGCTTTCACGAAAGGATCGTTTTACCCTGTGGTGGAAAGTCGAAATTGGATCCAGCGATCTTGGAATTTACGTGATTCAGGGTCCTCTCCGAAGAGAGTTGGCAGTTCTCCCGTGACGAATATTACCAGGAACTTTTAGTTCGTCGTTTAGGAGACGAAATCTCGAATGACAAACCGATTGACTTTCTGTTCCACCGTGCACAACGCGATTTCGTGATACTTTCACAACTAAGGTGCTTGGGCGAAAGTCGAATGACGAAACTCTGTGCCGGATACGTTCCTTTGTGTCGATGCTCGTCCGCGTTAACGACGACATCGGACGATTCATGTAAATTCTTCTCGTTGCGTAAGCGAGACGTCAAAGACGAAATATAAAACAAATCACGCTGGATCTGCAGGAGATTCGGTTAATTATACAGCGGACTCGGGTCGATAACCGGTGGACCTTGACGATCAACCGCACCTAGTCTCCAAAAAACGTGACATTTGCATAAGTCGATGAACCGTCGTAATCCAAACTTGCTATCGGCTTTTAAACTTCTCGATTTTCATTTATCGTTTCTTTCGAATTTTACGAATACTTTACGGTCCGTGTCATAATGTCGCGTACCTACAACATTACATTGGTAAACTGTGAAAACATAAATCTTTATGGATGCTTCGTGCAGACGCGTTAAGACCGTGGGACGTGAAAATCTCCAAGTAACAGGTATATACGTGTCAGGACGCAAATGCGCGTCATGCTTGCAGCTTTCTCCTCTGTCGTTTCTGAAACGCGTCTGTGACGCGTGCTTCGTTTTATAGGCGAGGCTACGATACAAATCGAGATCTCGTCGATTCCTTTCTTTCTTTCCAGTTAGGGCCGAGCTCTATTAATGTGACGCGTTCAACGGAAAAGAACCGATGACTCTCGATGCATGCAAAAGAGTTAATTATCCGAAACGTTACTTTTAAATATTTATAAGCAGCTTTGATCTTGGCTGGGCCGTCGAACTCCTGCTTTTCCTTTTTCCACGATATACTATCGACTCAAGTTGCAACGTCACGCAAGATTCTCGTAATAAATTGTTGATACGCTTGATCGTACTAGATACAAAGTTACGTGGAACCGGATGTATAACTGCGTACACATGCGCGTCGTAGAGAAAGAAAATCCTCGGTTGTTATGGATTTTCGTTGTATCCAGGAAAAATCGATCGTACAGTCGTTTCTGTAACAGTCTCGATCGAATAGTCCTCGATCGTATCGTATCTTTATCCTTTTCCGATCTTGCCGCTGGAACGTCATGAAATTTTCGACAGAGGTCAAGATACCGGTTTAAAACTCGACCGCACGTGGCCGCTTGAAAAGCCCATCAAACAGGTTCATGCGTTAATTCGTCGAATATTTGCATCGTCTTATGTCTAAGGTCAATTGTCGAGGTAAAGGTGTACGCACGCGTATCGTGACGCTAGACTTGCTGCAAAAATCTTATCTCTTGCGATCTTCGAGCACGAGCGAAACGTACGATTTGCCTGGCAGATAGTTGCTCGCCAAAGGAAACCAGAAATTATCTCGCTAATTGAAATTCCAAATTATTTCTTGTTGATGGTAAATCATTCCTCGCGGCAAATTGTACGATAATTAATAGACAGAGACGTAAAGTCTTAATTAATCATCGTGGCCCCTGTTCGAAGCTAGAAATTCGTATTTAGCCTGCTAGCACGAACTACTAGATATCTACTTGCATCTACTTACCTAATAATATTTGGATGGACAAGGTCATTAGGACCATGGATCCCACGTGCCCTACCATCCTGATTCCTTTGGTGCGTTTGCGGTGGAAATGTGCCGCGGTTGCTTGTCCTGATCAAGGTCAGGTTTAATGTCAAGGACACTTTGAAGGACCTCTTCAAGAGTGCTCGTGGCTGGACCAGTCTTTATCGTCGCGAAACGTGCCACGGTACCAACCGATCGCCGCCATTTTGGTTTCCAAGCCTATGCCGAGTAAAAACGTCGGGCATCGTGGAAACTTTAATACCCCCGTCTCACCATTCTTTTCTTTCCTCGTCTTATCCTTCCCCCGATGACTTTTTTCTTCTCTTTTATTCGGTCTCGCACTCTCGCGCACGCCGGTTGACCTACTTGGCCGCCGATAGGTCCGGTGTACGCGTCAGCTTTTCGGCCAACGTAGTATGTCTCCGGACCGTCACCTTATTTTCACTACTTTTTACACGTCGACGACGTCTTCTATCCAGATTTCTCGTTACTTTCCGCTTATATCGCGCTAGTATTTCACCATGACTCGCGATGCGGGCTGATGTCGCACGAAGATATACCGGCGTGTCCTTATTAGACAGAAAGTTTCACTTGAAATTGGACTTTAGAAACGCTCAACGACCTCGAAATCGGGATACGTGTTTTACGCGACTTTAAACGGCATACGATTATTTTTCATACTTCTCATAACGAACATTTTTCCTTCTATACCGCGTCGTACCTTTGCTTTACTTTGCTGTTCTTTCTTTTCTTTTTTCTTCTCTCTTTCTCTTACGTGATTTTTACGTGGTCCCCGTCGATCACTTCACCTTCTATCACGAGAAACGCCACTGATGATCTCTCATACACTATCGACGTTCGATCACACAAATCCGTTTGAACAGACTCTGTGCACAGAATTTACACTCGCTGACAGTGTTATCTGACTTTCTAATCACTGGACTACTAATTTCCAACGTATCTTTTATCGAAGATCCGGGCGACGATTTGTTTTACCGGTCGAGCAATTCGTTCGGTCGACCCTTGTCGAAAGAAAGTGGGAACCCGGAGCCGATCGAACGAAATCCCTCAAGGTTCGATCGTGTTTCGTTCGAGTTTCATTCGAGGTTCGCTTCACGGTCGTTCACACGGGACTGGCTTACCGTGAGGACGGTCATACACGGTTTCTCCCACTTTAACTATGCCATGCTACACCATGGTGCACTATACTACACTCTTCTAGAGTGTATACGTCACGTCTTCGTTTCTCGTTTCCACCATGCTGGGCTCTACCGTCCACTCGACTCCTGTTCTCCCCTCTCTTCGTCCAAATTTCTCTCTCCATCCTGTTCCCTCTTTCTTCCGACTCGCCTCCTTCGACTCGTTCCTTCTTCTTTCTCTTTCTTTTCCATTTTGATGGACCGACTTTACCTCGACCTACCTTTCGATCCTTTCGGGACACCGCTCTTCCCGAACTTCATCCCGACTCGCGACCTCGCGCATCTTTAACGTTCGCTCTTTCCTCTTTCTCTCTTTCGTCCGCCACCTTCTTCCTCGTCCGCAGCTTCTTCGGCCAAGCGAATCTACCTGTGCGACTTTCGCGTCCTCGAAGCCAGACACAGAGTGCCCGTTTCCACCTGCGTCGCGTTTTCTTCTTTTCTTCTTTCTTTCTACTTTTTTTTCATTCTAATCGTCGTTTCGTTCATAATGTTAATTTATTTGTTTCTGAATGCCGAAAGTGTACCGCCGAGGGAGAAGAAGAATCTCCGTAGATCGACGAGTAGAGAAAAAGTAACGATGTTGCGAACGCTGTTCTTCGAATTTCTTGGACGAGCGTGAATTCGTGCGCTTATCGCAATGAGACTTTGAGATTAATAAGAAACGCGGTTTGACTTTGCGCGAGAAGTTGACAAATTCTTGTCGCCTGAAAAGGGAAACGTAGCTTTTTCGGCGAAGAAAATCCTGCGAAAACACCAGTTATAGTTTCCTTGGATGCGGGTAATTGTGCAAGTTGCTGAAAGAATATACACGCGCAGGCAACGGGATGTTGTAAGCAGAATGCGAAAAATTAATGGACCGCCGGTGACATTTATTTTATTTTACCAGACGCTTCCATTCGTTTTCCGGGATAACAAACTAGTCTGTATTTTAACGCGACCGGACGAACAACTGTTTTGTCTAGTAATAAGATAAACGATCGTCAGATAGAAAGAACGTGGCGGCAGGTCAAGTCCTTTTTGCCAGATTTTAAGAGTCTGTTAACAACCTGAAAGAATATCGAGAAGCATAAGCAAAGAAACGCATTCCACGTGAGATTGTGGCAACAATCGAGATATCCTTGTAGAAAGTTTTTGTCAGTCGTCTTAGGCATTCTTTTTGCGATGTTCCTCTCTCGCTAATAAATTGCAGGTATTTACGCGAATTGATATTTTTGTGAAGGAAAAAAGAAAAAGAAAAAAAAGAATGAAACCACAACGGAGATTTGTTTGGGCAGAAAATCTTACGAAAAAGATGAGTAGCGGTTATACACGTAACATCGAAAGGGTTAAAAAGATGGAAAGACATAACAGGAAATATTGTACGTGATTATCGCAATGCAACAAGAGAGTTGCGAGTTCATGAGAGTTCAACACACGCGCGAAGCTCATCGAGTGCCTTTGAAACGTCTCGACTATACTTCCAGACTGCCCGTAATGCTCTCGCGATGCTGTACAGCTGCGACCCTTCATTTTCTTCTTCTTCGTCTTCCTTCTTTCTCGGTATGGTAAAACCAGACTGGAATGCGCAGGGCTGCCCCCTCGATCAGTCGGGCAACATTGATCAGGCGACGTGTTGCAGCCGCCTCTGAAATTGCACCGTAATGTTCAATTTCATTCGCCACCGCACGTTTCACGCTACCATCGCGAGAAAAACTCGCCGCGTATCGAATCCGCGCAAATTTGTATCAAAATAACGAAGCCGGCACTCGTTGCGTTCGAACATGCTACACCACCATGGTTGGATACGGTGGCTCGGCTGTGTGCCCAAAAGTTTCTCTCGGTTTCCTTTTTTCCGTCCCGAATAAAAGCTTTTTAAGGTTTCGTTTAAAATTCTTGCGCGGCGCTCGCTCGGATATAGTCCGTTTACCCATTGACCTCACGTAATACCGGCGCACCTTTTCCTATCCACGAAGTTTTCAGAAGCTCGGTGGGCTCGTCTGCATTGTAACGCAACGCGTACGTAGAATTAAAATTGCACTTTTGTATAACGGCTAGCCTGCTGGGCAAGTATCCATGAAATTACTCGGTCAGTAACTCATCCTCATCCGGGATGGAATAATAGAATGAAAATCGTTTCATTATTCCTATCGGTTCAGGGAACTGTGTATAGTTTAAATTGCTGTGTTAGTTTACTTTTTCCACCGTTTCATTGTTTAACTACACGCTCGGAATCGCTTTTATCCGTTCGAACGTGCAGCCTGATTTTTCTGGCATAATTTTCTGAAATAACGTTTTGAAACGCTGCGTAAAGCAACGGACACAAGGTGGACACATTTTTGTATGCAGCTGATTTGAAATAGTCTTTTAAGGTCTTGTCGTTGTTCGTATCATTTTCAGCTTTACCGATTCCAACGATAGATAGCCGATCAAGGATGTACACGAAGGGTTTACCGAATAAGGATATACATAATTCTGCCAATAATTGAAATTACGACTAGAGTTACGTATTTCGATGACAACTTGGCGTGGTATCGTTTTTCAAGAATTAATTTTTCCTCGGGACGTTACCGTAAGAACGAATTGACACACGGTTAATATCGGAACAGTGATTCGTCGAGTGGATTATGATAGAACGGGATAAGCGATATAGACTACTGAAAACCGTGCGCTTCCTTCGATTTTCAAGTAATTTTGTAGCCACATATTTTGTATTCGCCTGTTTAACGGGAAAGAAATGTTGATCCGTCGCGAAGAAGGTAGTTTGCTGGACAGCCTGTTACGGGAAAGACAGGTTCCTTCGGTCGATAATCGGACAACGAGTACCTTGCAGTCGGTAGGTCGAGGTGCCAAAGGTATTTTCAAATTTATTTCCATCTTCGTCAATCGTAAAAGTACCCATACCTTCTCTACGTCTCCGTACATTTGCCTTTAAAAAGACCAGTCAGTTGCTATTTTAGATATTCCATCGACGTTCGATTCGTTCCGGATGAAGATTCCAAAATAGCTGGCAACTAGAAGGAAATCCGATCGTTGCGAGATACCGCTCCGTTACAAGATGAAAGGGAACGATGGAAGCGTGGAAATATGCGCTGGCATTGGACGGTAATCGGGCAGCAGCTCAAGGACTGTTAATATACTCGTTTTATCCGTGTTTTCCTAGGGAACACGCGGGCCAGGATACGACCGCGTTCAATTCTCTATTTTCATTCCAAGCTGGGCCGAACAATGGGGCATCTAAATTGGGCAGAAACCAGTCTGCCGTCTAGTTTGGCGAGGGTAAAGGCGTTATGGCACAGCCGGTAAGAACCGCGTCGGCAGCCAGGGGTCCCGCAATAAGGCCCCGTCAAGGTAGTAGCAACAGCCTATGCCCAAAATCAGTCGTCGCTGGCCCAACGGTTCCTTTTCCGCGGCCCACGAATAGTCGTAGGCACTGGGTGAAAGTGGTAATTAACGACGCGCGTCAGTGGTATGTCCCACTCCTCCTCTATCGTCCCCGGGACTCTGTCGCGAATGGTTCATCGTACTCTTGACCGGTTATGACACCGCTCGCCTTTTTATTTATTCACCGTCTTTCTTTATCGCGCAACTTTTCGAGCTTAGGGTAAAGCAGGGTTATTTGAGTTACCTACGCTTCGACATCTTCAGATTCTTCGACTTTGCACGGCATAACCAGACTCGTACATTTAGAAAGACGCTACCGTAGGACTCTGATTTTTCGAATACCTCCGCCATTACTAAATTCCGTTTATTTTTCTTTTAACGTTGCGGCGATGAAAGGAAATTCCAAGGGTTTGTTAGGGTCGGGAAGTGTCTATAACGTCGTGACAAGCTTGTCGCTTGGTCCTTAATGATCGGCACGCAGGCGATCACATCGGTCCTAATCATCCTAATCGTATCCTAGGTGTGAATTCCATGCACGCTCTAATTAGTTCTTCAAACTTTCCATGCTTTCCATCTTTTTCCAGTAAAACGTGCAGGTGTTCGTAAACAAAGAAGACGGTGGGACAGGGTGGGCAGCAAAGTTTCGTCTTCTATCGTCAGACGTATCGACATGCTAATTCGTAACTGAACGACTCGTAAAATTTCACTATTATTAGTTGAATCGTGCAAGAGGGTACCTTCGAACCAACTGCACCATTGTCTACCAGGAACTTGGCAATAATCCTGTTTCAGCGTGCTAAACGGTTTGTCCAACCGTTTTATCGCGCGGATTGCCGAGGTAGTTATGACAGGCCATCTAAAAGGTCGGGATTATTTTTAGCGATTCGACCGACATGAATCGAGAATGGACGACAGGGTCGATACGCGCGATGTTGCAGCGCGGATGATAAGAAACCGAACTGCACATTTCCCTACCATTTCGAAGCTTCCTCATAGCTGTACAATCGGCTCACTGTGCTCTCTCTCTCTCTCTCTCTCTCTCTCTCTCTGTTTGCCTCGGAAATATGTACTGTGCGCGAGTTTTTAACAGGGGTTTACCAGGTGTGCGTGGTTTCCAAGTGGGTGCAGTGGAATTCCAGGATCGATAGGAGGAAAGACGATCGATTAATCTTCCGTGCATTCGGTAGATTGATAAACGCGTTTTTTTTCCCTGTTTGTCTTTTGCTGTTAGTCGTCGCTGTACGTTTAAATTAACAGTGTATTATACGGCTAAAATGTGTAGGCTAGTGGCTACGAAAAGCATAAGCACGGTATTAGTATTCAACTAAATACGTTCAAACTCTATCTGCTTTCCAAAATAAGCTCTTAAACGAAAAGATTGGACTTACTTACGCGTAGAACAACGTTCCGTCGATCGTCTAGTCCTGTCTCTACAATTAGCCAAATCGACGAATATTTTACAAGTTTACAAACTTGATTTTCTCAAACGCCAAGCCACCGATGTAATTTTATGGTTCCCGTTGTTCGTCCATTTTCAACCATAGAGACGTTACGGCGTTACTCGTGCCACAAATTTAAGACCACTGTTTATACAGTGCATTAAATTACACAGGTTTCTCAGTTTTTCCAGAATGTCCGTAAAGTATATACGTTTGCCTCGAACGACCGCGCGTAAAACGAGACAATAGTTACTTTGTCGGTTGACATTAAATTCTGGCTCTATAGCATATAACGGAACCCGATTCCCTTCCATTTCTAATGTTCTACTTTATTTCGTGAAACATACTGCTCTTATTGCCTTCTCTAATTTCAGTGCCCGCATTAACGGTCGTATTCTATTATTCCTCCATCGAACTATCTCTGTTGCTATAATCCAACGATTTAACGGGCAACGTCGACGGAAAATTCATTTTTGCCCAGAGTTTTCCAATTAGTCACGCGTTTGCCAACATACATGGAATCCAATTAAAAACGGTCATTAGGATGATGAGCGGACATTGATTCATCGCACGGTAGAGTGCACTTCGTATGCATACTACAAGTAACAGAAAATTCAGCTGTGCGATGGGAAAGCCTTAAAGCGAGATTTCAAGTCTGAGAATGCAAGATTAGAAAAATAACGTTCGATCGTTCTTGTTAGCCAACGTTACGAGTTTAATGAATAATTTTCTTTTTTGTAAGCTCGCAATGGTCACCTATTCGAAGGCGACCGGTTTGCAAAAAGAGCATGTTATTACCTTTCGGCTCGAAATGCTCGTGAGTTGGCGCAAACCGCTTGAATCACCACTGACGCACATGAAAATGCTCGTAATCGTCATACAGTACACCGCATTTAGTCACACGCAGATGCGCGAAATGATTTTTTTTCTTCTCTTCCTCCCTGTGTGTTACACGACCAGTGACGTCTCGTTTAATCTCGACGTCGAATATGTATCTCTTAATTAGAAAAACGTCGCGTCGATTACGCTCGAAGCATAGAGCGTCGAAATGGACCGTGTGTGTTATTTACATCCGTGGAAGGATGCACGGAAATTTACAGAAATCAAAGATGAAACCCGACGAAGGGATCGCGGTGAAATAGGAATAAAATACAGGCGCAGAAACAACGGACACGCTACCATTTCAACCGGATTCCCTAATCCGACCAAACGGAATACATAATAAAATACGCTCCTAAAAGTCTCGCCAGGTCGAGCGATCTGCCTTTTTTAAAATTCCTGACATGTATACTAGCGGTCATAAGTATTAGGACACCTACTTAGGTTTATTGGGAAGGCTCGAACGAAATTTATTTCATTTGGTATTTTATCTGGTTGTGTAATAGATAGACGGAGGATTTTTATGCATTTACGAGAAACTCAAAGACGCAGATACGCACGGAATGCCCATAATATCCGAAGACGCATAAAATATCCAAATGTATAATACTTGATATATTCGGATCTGATTAATTGGTATGTAAATGCCGCGATAAACACCATGGTGTGCAAATAGCATTTTCAGATTCTTTTTTCACGCTTTATCAACGTAACCACGACGGTCGGCTCTCGTTGCAGTAGCAATGAAGTTTCAAAACGTTTCGTAGAACACGCAACGATATATCCATAGGAAGCCCGTACAAGCGTTCGAATATTTTCCTCGGCTACCGTATCTACGTTATTCCTAGCATTGGTATAGTCGTGTTGAGTCGATGTACTCTGGAAATTCGAGCGCTGAAGGGAAGGGGAGTTTGGGAAACCAATGGCCATGGACGCCTGCCGCTTGCCCTACGAAGGGCACCGACGATAATGGCCCGTCCCTGAGTTGGAGAGTCTACCGGCCCATTCCATTCCGGAGTCGTCGTCTCTCGCGTACATCGGCCGCCGCAGGAAGCATTCCATTCATGTTTCGGGACGCGCAACGGACGCTGATCGGAAGACGAGAGAAAAGCAGAGCCGGATAACCGGGACTCTTCGCGAGGGTTAACACTGCCTGGCGCCACCGTCAGGAACAACGACCTGCCGATATGTTGTCACGATGACAATCGGCGCGTTAACGTGAGAAACCAAGAGCACGTGGGGCAATCTCGTTATCTCCAGAGGTGGACTCGACCGTGTCTCGACGCAGAGGAACATCTTCGCCGGAGAAACGTTCGATCTTGGTGCGTTCTGTTTGATTAAGTAGCGTGCGTGCATGCTGGCGAGTGACAGTGACTCGAATTGAAAGTTTATTCGACGCGCGGACGATGTCGACTTCGCGCCTAACTAGCTGGGACTTGTTCAAATTTCATGGAATTTAAGCTGCATGCAACGATCGTGATTTCGTAAGTCCCCGTGGCTTCGTCCCTCTGTTGTTCCCCGTTTGCTTCCAGTCTCGTTTCTTCTTCAGCCGCGCTTCCTCTTGCGACGGCTACCTCTCGTTTTCTCTTCCTCCCTTTCCCCGCGGTCCTCTGGCAAAACTCAAAGACAAGGGAAGTACGCTCGAAACAAACGACAGACAGGATTTTTCCGATCTCGCAGAGACGCTCGAACAGCGAAACGTTCCACCGGGCTCGTTGCATCTACTTGAACGTTCTTCTCGAGCGTCACTAACGAGTGGCAAGCTCGCGATACCCTGCTACAAACTCGTTGGAAGCCTGCCGTGAAGCGATAATTTTCCACGAAACAAACTCACGTTAAATATCAATTAACGATAGCGTTACGTGTTTCTGACGCATCTTCTTACGAATCGGTATTACGAAGAATAACGATGAAGCATGAATCACGATATGTATGTCCTGTATGAAACACAGGCGTTGCGCGTGATTCGTAACACGCTTCCAGGAAGGCTTCTAGTAATTCGTAAGTCGTCATAGGGGTGATATAAAGTCGAAGGAGGAGGCGGTCGTTCTATCAATGGGTAAATTGTTGTCGAGCTTGCCGGCGCGCGTCGGGCATCCTGGTAGCCGACGCGTTGCGACGCGACGCTACGCGTCGCAGCAACGTGTCCCTCTCCGTTGCGTAGAGCCTCCCTCTCCGCGTGCATACGGATAAGCCGATCGTGGCGGCAGGAGCGTTGGAAGGGCCAGAGCGGCAGCTGTCGGTAGCGGTCGATGGGAACGGGGCTCGATCGAGGTCCGCTCGAGAGAGTTGGGCCTACTTCCTCGAGGGCTCGGCAACGACTAACTCTGTCTGCTGGCCGTATGCGTGTCCGTCGGTCGTGTCAGTACTTTTCAGGTCGGTCCACAGTGCAGTCGTCGGCTTACCATCGAGTTTCGACTAGCACTGTCGCTCGGCTACACGACGATTCGTCGAGTCGCCGTTGGGTTACGCTCGCGAGTAGTCGGCTGTGTGCTCCTCCTCGTGCAACGCGGCAACCAGAGTGTCTCTCGTGCATCCTGCATCGTTTCTATCGTACCGCTATAGTGTGCAAAGCGAAGCTCGTCTGTGTGCTCTCGCATCTCGTAGGACACGAGACGCCGAGAGAGAGAGAGAGAGAGAGGAACGTAGAGGGAGAACACAAAACAGCATTCGTTAATGCCCGCTTCCGGCACGTGGAACCGCACCGCACTCTGTTTTTCTTCATAGCGCATCGCTGCTGTCGCTCCGAGCTTCTCTCGTGGGAGGTCAGCACCTAGCCGGTGGGTAAGTGAAGAATCCACGCTCTCACTGGAACAGATAGTACACCTTTCTGAATAGATGTTGGTCAGGATACACATAACCTTTTCGAATAGCGATTTCCATTACGCACTTGCGTGCTTTACGGTGACGATTTCACGGTGAACACACGGACGCGACACTTGTTGCACGTCGTTTTTTTTTTTTTTTTTTCTGTGATTCGTGAGATTACGATAAATTTCATATGACAGTTACGAAGAAGACGTTTTCAGACGTTTCAGATACGTCGTCGGACATCGTTTCTCATAGGGGTTGAAAAACGTCGGTTTTAGATGGGTGGTTTTTATGCGTCGATTTTACTAACGATGCTGTTTCTTGATTTCCTCGAGGTTTTTCATCGTGAGAACGTTTGTTACGTTACGGTAGCATATCTGTGAAACGTGAGAACGTGGAATGTCGCGACACGTGAAGATAAGACAAGAGTCAACCACTTACTGGCGGGGGTGGTTCCCCCGCGGTTCTCTTGTTTACGAACCACGGTGCATAGGTAACCACGTGCTTGTGCATAGCAAGCTCTTTCGATTCGAATAGAGTAGCTTTGGAATGTGAATCATTCCCATGTCAGGAATCGCGGGAATTTTTAACCTAGAATTCGTAACCCTTCGCCACGAAAGTCGTATATATATATACTTAGCCTCGATCATTATTGCCTCCTAATCATTCGGATTCCTAAATCATCGGGTCATTTTTCATTTCGTTCGTAAATATACGTCACGAGTAATTAGAAAAGGTATTTTGATAATTTTATATTTCTTCTATCGTTCCGTATTATCCTATTTGTTACAATAATTCTATTCCTTTTTATCATTTTTCTACTAATAAGAGCTACTTGTGCGATAAAATTGTCGATATCTGTAAGTGCTGTATCGATACGATTATCGCGGAAAAATTCGAAAGTATATCAAGAAACACGCTCTAGCTGGTGTGCTTAATTTCTGTATGCCACGATTTTCCATCGTTTATCGTTTTTCTGTGAACTTTTTCGTAACCATCGTCCGTGAAACGCTACGCTACACACGCCGTGACCAGTCGATTAGTCATCGTAAAAACATAAATCAATAAGTGTGCTCGGCTCGAACGAGCGATTCCATACGTTAAGTAATCGGCCGTTACTTTTTCGTGAATAATCTAGGATCTGAACGACTCATTCGTCTCATCAGATCGAATCGTAAATTCCAGATCGATAGTAGCGCTGTGTGATTCTCGTACTTGACGCACAAGTTTCGAAGCGTTCAGTCTATTGGTTGGTACGGTTTAGAAATGGTAGTGAATGGGAGGGCTGACTATAAGTGTTCGACGCGTGAAAGACCCGACCAGATAGTAGTGTCAACCCTATGAATAATCTGAAATCTACTGGCGCCTTCGTGTTTACTTTATTCGTCTATGCGCCGTTTCCTGTCTCACCAAAAGTCCACACGGTATCTCTGCCTAATATATACATACATATACGTATACATATACGTATACATATATACATATATATATATATATTACTTCTTGACCTGTATCTAATTTTCCATTCATCGATCGTCCACGGAATCGCAGGTATTTTTCGATTAATCATGTCTAAGGAAGCCTATTCACCGTAGTATGTAAATTGTTTAGAATACGCTTAATAGTGAAGGAAATGAGACAATGATAATGGTCGATTGATAAAATGCGGTCTCATTTACAAGAGTTCATTCATTCATGTAATCGGCTCGCGATTTAACACTCGTTTAAAAGTTTAACATTCTTTCGAATTACGATCGCGCAAGTACGTATGTATCTTTATCGTCTCGTAACGCACAGTACACATAGTACGTATAGTGTAACACGTGTAACGTAGTAGCATAGTGGAAGATACGAAACAGAACACGTTGAGCAATCCGATGTGCCAACTTCGACGTTGTAGCGTCATTCCGATTTACCAACAAAGCGAATCACGTGCCGCGTGTAACAGACCACGTAACAGCTCACAAGTACTCTTCTTCACCTTTTCACGAGATAATAGAAAGTTTGATACACGTACATATTTACTATTCTACATTCCTTCCATTTCATTCTACCGTATCGTCGCTTATCTTCTATCGAGCCGGATGAAGCTTTCGTATGTTATCGCTTCCTTCACTGGCCACCACCACGCTCTAGTTTTTCTTTTTGTAATTCCCAGAAAAGTTGATCGCGTTTGCATTCCTCTGCTTGTTCTTGGTTCCCAACGAAACACGAGGCGACGTTTCTCGAGAGACTCGTCCGTTACTGTTTTCTTTTTTTCTTTTCCTTTTTCTTTCTTTCCCCCCTCCCCCCTCCCCCCTCCCCCCGTGGAAAACATTTTCTTGTTCTCTAGCCAAGTGATGCATTGGAAACACGTGACTGGTCCGCTTAGGTGGTCTCGAGATAGCGTTACATGGAAACTGTTACGAAATTTGAAATACGTCGCTGGTCTTCTCCCTACCTACGCACGGTTTTATCTTTTAGCTTCGTATTTTTGTCCCGATATAGGTAATCAACAACGAAATTAACGGTTGAGAATGTTTGGCTTTGTAAAGGGAACTTTGTGATCGTTCCACATGATGCAACGTTTGTCCCTCTGTGCCGTTCAGTTTTTTTTTTATCCGGTCTTATCACAAAAGGAAGTTGATAAAAAGAATTTGATCAAGGCGGCGAATGAAGTTGGCTACGAAACTCCCTCCACAAAGATGTCATTTCGTCTGTATTTATAGCGTTGACAAGTTTTCGAAGCATCCGTAGAAAAAAGGGTAATGCGCTATCTTTACATAAATTTACTCTTCGTTCACAAGAAGCTTTGATATGATAAAATATATACCTTTTTCTGCTGAAGATTATTTCCAGCTAGACGTTTGGTTACACGATAAATATTATAAATGTAGAAACGATATCTAACGCCGTATACTTTGTTACACGCACCCACACTTGTCTAGATCTATGTAAATATTACGAAACCATAAATATGTACTATGTTGCCTTCCCCCATGGTCCTTAGGTTTTACCGTAGAATTCTCTTACTTTATTGGACATGCCGCAACGAAAACCAGCTCTCTAGTATCTTTCTACGCGAGCCCATATTATCTTCCACGCCTTCTTCATTCAGCTTCGTTATTAATCCATATGACGTTTAGTTACCCTGTATATGCCGACGAAGGCTATACACCGCGTCTCTCAACTATAGAACCTGTTGTAGTTTCGTGCCATTCTAACATTTTCAATTCTTATGTAAGTACAAGATACGACAGAACAGAATCCGACTATAAACGTCGAAAATTGTACGGTTAAAGTCGAATGGTTGAACCGGAAATGAAGAAACTGGCGCGTAATCTAAGTTACTGGTACAATTCCATTGTACCACATTTTCAGTTCAGTTCCTATCGAATGGAATATTTTGTTCGTTCGTTGGTTCTATAATTATCAAACTATGATGTAAAATATTATTCGGAAAATTTGTCGCCGAGAAGAACGAGCTTCGAAGAGAAATTTGCCCAGTGATATAGCCACGTAACAATTTTCTTCAAGGCCGGCGGTCATTGCGTATTACCGCTGGAGGAAACAAAGGATAAGAACCCCGGCTGTATAACCCCGGCCCTTCTTCTTACGTTTACAAGATGTTCGAAAGCCGACGATGAGGCCAAGGTTATTATACGAACGCAGGTGTCGATGCAGATGTCGCATAACAGACGGTGCAACACGACCGCATAACGCACGTTACATGGAAATTTTAACGAAAGTCCAAGAATCAGCAATATCTAACGCTCAGAGTTTGTCACAAGCGTGTTTTCCAAAGTATGTCGGTACATTGCATCTATTTATCATTTTAGACTGCACGTACTTTGACGTGGACATCTTAATGGAGTCTTCGAAGCCAATATTTGCGTATTGATAATTGCCGGAATTGGATTGAAATCGATGAATCGTTCGTGTCGTGGTTGAACAGGTGTAACGCCGATTCAAAAGATCCTTTCCTAAACACCTGTCGATGTTTTTCTTTTTGAGATATCTGCCTGTAGTCAATGTATCGAAAACGATTGCATTGGCTTCCTTCTTGTTTCAGGTAGAAGTCAAAATGTTGTGATGGCTGGAACATCTCGACGTCCGAGCTCAGAGCTCGGACCTGACCTGTCGTCTCCAACACCACCGAAGAAGTCCAAGTTCTCCGAGGCTTCGATCGAGGGAACATCCGAGAAGGAGCATGACTTGAGCACGGAAGAATTGAAGAGCGTGGAAAAATTAACGAGTGCGAGCTCCCTGCCCGAGAACACGATCGAATTGATACCAGGCAGCGAGTCGGAGACGAATCCTTTCGAGATCAGCGAGGAATCGTTGGACAGCACCAAGCAACTGATCCAAACTAACTTGGAGGGGCCGCCCAACGTGACGGCAGGTTGCTCGAAGGAAGGACAGTTTGGTAGCTTCGAAACCATCATACAAATGAAGTACAGTGGTCAGGAAGAACTGTCTGGTAGCTCTAGCAAGAGGTCAGAGTCGGACAGCGATGTACAAATTCAGACTTCTTTACTCGGCGAGGATGCATCGTACCAGGAATTGTCTTTGATCGGCAATGGAGCTTACGGTACCGTTTATAAGGCCAAAGACTTGAATACAGGACAAGTCGTGGCGTTAAAGAAAGTCAGGGTGCCGCTGACAGCAGATGGACTACCTACGTCTACGTTAAGAGAAATAGCCACCTTGAAACAGCTCGAAAGATTCGAGCATCCTCACATTGTAAGTCGTACAGATCTTGTGTTCAAGCGTCGTTATATTAGTATTTCCATTCACATTGTCTGTTATGCGTGTAGGTGAGACTGTTGGACGTTTGTCAAGGGAATTATCTACACTTGCCTTCCGCCGATGGCAGGTCAGAGAGGCTAGATCGAGGGTTGACATTATGGTTGGTGTTCGAACACGTAGAAAGGGATCTAGCGTCTTACATGTCCTCCTGTCTACGGTCAGGTATCCCGTCTCATCTGGTGAAACAAATGTCACAGGAGATACTGAGAGGAGTCGAATTTTTACACAGCCACAGGATTATTCACAGGGATTTGAAGCCACAAAATCTATTGGTGTCCCGAGAAGGGAGAATAAAGATCGCAGATTTTGGACTGGCGAAAACATACGATTTTGAAATGAGATTGACTTCTGTGGTAGGTTGACAGACACGTTGTGTACAAACGGCAAACATCGTTTAAACGATATAGCGAAGTAAAGGAAAGCATTAAGTAAGGTGACTGAGTAATCTAACCGCAGCTAAATCAGTCTTTTTATTATAGATTTATCGCTGATATATGTGATCGTATATCCTAGTCACTAAACCATTAAAATTATTGACAATTGTAGGTCGTGACGCAATGGTATCGCGCCCCGGAAGTCCTCCTGGGATGCTCTTATGCCACCCCCGTTGACATTTGGTCTGTGGGATGCATATTAGCAGAATTGAACAGACTCGAACCTCTCTTCCCAGGTACAAGCGAAGGCGATCAACTTGATAGGATTTTCCAGTAAGTTAGCGAAGATATCCGCCGTTTTTGTTTCGTATAAGAAAATAGTTTTAATTTAAATATACTTTGATTGTTTTACAGAATAATTGGAACTCCGTCGCAAGAAGAATGGCCAGAGAATGTGTCCCTTAGTTGGACAGCGTTCCCCTATAGGCGACCAAAACCTTTTGCGGCAATAATACCTGATCTCAATGAACACGGATTAGATTTAATTAAAGGTATGCTTATGTTTGATCCTCATAGGCGATTAACCGCAGCTCAGGCTCTCAGACATCGGTATTTTGCTGAAGATGATTCGTGATGATTATTATTTCTAAGTATTTTTTTTTTTTCTTTTTTCTTTTTGGACATCTTTAATCACTTTTGAAACCTAGACTGACGTTACGGTATCCAAAAATACGTAAGCGTATTTTTTTTAAGGACACCGTAACACTTCGTTTTTAAGCAGATAGTATAGTTTATTACGAATGTGGTACAATAGGGATTTTCGTAACTATATACGGTCTATAAATATTCCTTTCTCATTTAGAAATTGTAATTGCAAAATACGTTTACTATACTTTATGAAGCGTATCGTCATCATATTTAAATCATACGACCATTAGGTAACATCGAGAAATCATCATAGTTTAATTATACGCAGTCGTTAAATAATGTAAGAAAGAACAGTTTTCCTGATTTATTTAAACGACCGTATAATTTTCATCGTTTATGTATCTAACGGTAACATTGTTCATACATTATTTATTTAGGTAATGTCTAAGAAGTATTTTTAATATTACTATTAGTTTCGTAATACCTATGAATCTAATTGTATCGTTGTTTCATTTACTTTACATTTACAAGTAAAGTAGAAGATACTTTCTTACAAAAACAAATAGGATTTACAAATATACGCGCACCAAAAATAATTTTGTGTAATAATTAACTAGGTGTGCCTTCCAAAGTCGTAGGAACGTTCGCTACCTATGCCTTAATTTTGTATGCAGTTAAACTTAACTATAAGTACATATTATTAAGTAGCGTTATTCTTGTAAGACTGGGGCCTGTTGACCCGTTAGATTTGTCGGAAAGACATAGGATCTCCCGTAAATAAAACCAGAAAGTTCACTGCCATATGTATGTAAAGTAAGTAACGAATAGCATTTAATAATGTATTTTATCTCTAGTATGTGTATAAACTTTAATATTAGGCGAATAATATTTATATATATATATATACATACATACATACATACATACATACATACATATATATATATATATATTTATATATATATATATATATATATACACATACAATTATACAGTTTGTAAAAATATGTGAAAGACGTACAAAAAGACTGTACAACAAAATAAAGATTTTATAGTTTTATATATCGAAACTATTCTTAAACTGAAATTGTATTAAAAAAGGAATAGTAATCGATCGATAGCCTAATGATAGAATCTGTAAAAATATATGATATATCTTTACTTAAATCTCCTTAATTGTGTTTATAAATGTATGAATTTAGATAAATATCCACAGTTTAATAACATCGTACGATTCAAATTTTCCGCCGCTTATAATTTCTGACATGGCGTCTTGGACATTGCCCTTTTCTTTATCGCAAACTATTGCCAATTATTTTACTGATATACATAAACGCTAAATCAGCGAATTATTTAGGTGTAAACTTGGAAGAATAACGTGTTAAGTCTGCAAAGGTATTTTAATTACTCTCGAAATGAGACTGCTTTTAAATCTCGCTATAAGTTCTTCATCTAAACGTTTACCATATTTCAATGCTAATCTATCACATCGCACGCCATACTGGAGAACAATGGCGACCGAAGAGGAGAAAGCACAAACGGCAGCTCCTTCGGAAGATACAGTTTTCGGGAAGATATTGCGTAAAGAAATACCTTGCAATTTCATTTACGAGGATGATCAGGTAAATCGAATTAAATGATTAAAAAAATATTGTTCTGAAATATCAAAGATTATATTTGTGCCATAAAAATTTAAGGTTATTTACCGGTTTGTTATGTCTTTATAGCAATTAGTAATAGTTGTATGTATAATTAAGGCGCATAATTTATTTTGTACTATATCATAACCATAACATTGACGAATTAATTTAAATTCTTTATTTGTGAACTTATTGTATATAAATGTTCTCCTTAATTTTTTTCAGTATTTTAAAATTTTTTTTGCTAAGTGATACTATAAACGTTCAGGATCTTCGAAGCATACTCTTACATAATTTACTTCGTCGTTAGGACATAAGCTAACGAAACAAATTTTTTAATGTGTTAGTGCGTTGCATTTCATGACATTAACGGCCAAGCACCGGTGCATTTCCTGGTGATTCCACGAAAACCAATTCCGCAACTTTCAACGGCCGAAGACGGGGACGAAGCTTTGCTGGGTCATTTAATGGTAGTTGCTCGTAAGGTAGCGAAGCAAGAAGGTCTCAATGATGGTTTTCGTTTAGTCATCAACGATGGCAAGCATGGTGCACAATCGGTCTATCATTTGCATCTACATGTTCTTGGTGGTCGTCAAATGAAGTGGCCGCCTGGTTAAGGCATTTCGTTTCTCTTAACATAACCTTATATCTGATTATAATTTACGATTATGAAAGTTATATATTGTCAATAATAAAGCATTTGGAAAAATAATCTTTGACGTAACATTCTTCATATTCTTGATGAATAAATAATATTATGCCCATGTCAGGTTTAGTTGTCTCAGTTTAAAATAAAATGATCGTACAACTTCTTAATGGTTAAAGGTCAAAATATAACATTTTTATTTTTAGATAATTTTCAGATACAAAAATCTATTTTTTTTCATACACTTCATATAAGAATTGTATATCATTTTCTTCTTGAACGCCCTGAGGAATATTTGGATCACTGAATTAATAAAAAAGGAAACAAATATGAAATAATTGTAAACAAAAGAAAAATGAAAATAATTTAAGGTATGATAAAATAAAATTATTAGGAATAGTTGAGAAAAAAATTAAAAATATTTACCTTATCAAAACAAAATTATTAGGAATAGCTGGGAAAAAGGTATCACAGTCAAAATGTTTTTTTATTCTTGTCAAATATAATCGGTAAAAGTTCGGAGATTCCATTGCAGCCTGAAATTGCAATTAGACCTCTTCTATGAGACTGTTTGTATTAGACTGCGGATGTTTATGCAAATTCATACTTTTAAGAATGCAATTAAAGGAATAGGACTTAAGCAGAGATTTGTATAAATGTCGCACCTTGTATACGGAACTCCCTCCTATTACCCATATACCTTCGATTCTATCCTTTAATGTAGGTTTTTTAATAACTTCTAGAGCATGTGGAATACTTTTGCATACTATCGCTTCGTCCCCATAATCTCTACAGATTTAATTCTTTTTTAATTTAAAAAATTAATTTAATTTCAAACCGTTGATAAAAATGAGTCGTTCTTACAAAGACTGTGACGTAAGGACTATGTTTATTCGATTTTGTAATGGTCTGTATTTCTTTGGAATACATTCCCACGTCCTCCGTCCCATTAAAACAACATTCTTCTTATCTGGGTCTTTCGTATTCGTTGTCATAGACGTAAAGAATGCCATTTCACTTCTATAAGATAAGGACTAGAATATAATGTTCTATATTATTTATTTTTATGATGTAAATTTAATTATTTCTTACTTAAGTTTCCATGGTAAAGTTCCTTTGATACCAATACCCATCCCCTCACATGCTGCCGCAATTAAATTTAAGTTCATCTTCACTAACAACTCAAATTTTTGCAGTATTCGTTTTGTCAAGTAACAAATGTGTCAATACAAATTATTACTTTTTTCTAACTATTTAAGAGATACAACAGGTATGATCAGATATAATAGTTTAGAAACCGTTAAGATAAAAAATTGAAACGGTATAGAGGGCAGCACAGTCTTCCGTACAAAGAGAGCTTAAATATATATTTGAAAAATAAGAAATAAAGAGGAGAAAATCGGTGTATTTTATTTACAGAGTAAGTTATTTATTCTGTTTATTTTGGGATTTGAACAGTTAATAGGATCAGTCAAAAATTTACGGGTATAAATTATATGTTTATTGCCTTCTAGCGAAAGACTTAGGATTCCGCTAGATTTCGCCAATTCGCCGCTAGATGGCAATCCAAGTATTAAAAATTAGTAGTTCGTTATCTCTTTTTTTGATAGATGGCAGCGTAATCTATCTTAACCATTGAATGGCATACACGCGACATTTCAGCTTGAGACCTGATAACCAAACTTTGTTCCTGAATAAGAGTTCTGATACGTTAAATTTTTAATATTAATTGGATTATTTGTCAAATTTCATAGTATTATAAGGTAAAAGATTATTACCATTGTGTACTTTTACTTAATTTAGGTTATTGTTCTAATTTATGCATCTGATTATTCTACACGTTGTTCATATTAGTTTCAGTATAGTCTTAAGTTTTGTACGTAATAAGTCTCGTGTTGCATCATACATTTTGATCATATTAAACTGTGTGCTTGAACCATGTAATATTTTTGATAAGTTTCGTAACATTATCCATTCTGACATGATAGAAACTTCATAGGTTATGTTTTTCAAGAAAGTTTTTTCTCTTTTTTTTTGTAATTTGATAATACTCGAAATTCATTACTTCATTTCAAATCAACGTTTTTTCCGCTTTTATACTTTTATTTATATTATCACGCTAAGATAAGCAAATTGCAATTTCACTGTTTATTTTAAGATTATTATATTTAATTGAGAATTCACTTTTAGAATGTCTGGTCGTGAAGGTGGTAAAAAAAAGCCCCTAAAGGCACCGAAGAAGGAATCGAAAGTATTGGACGAAGAAGATATGGCGTTCAAGCAAAAACAAAAGGAACAACAGAAAGCGCTTGCAGAAGCTGCAAAGAAAGCAAGTCAAAGGGGTCCTCTTGTCACTGGTGGTATAAAGAAATCTGGCAAAAAGTGATGCAGTTAAGACTGAGAATAAATGCAATTATCTTACACACCATGTTCTTATCAAGGCATGATTTTGATATTATCAACTAGTATACCATACGGAACATGTTTCAGATTTCCAACTCTAAGAAATGGTTAAACATTTGTAAATAAAACATTTATGGATTAAATCACAACAATATACGCATTTCATAGGTATTTGCATTTCTACTGTGTTTTTGATATCACAACGAGACACAGTTAAAATGATTTCATATATTTCTAAGTTTGTAACAGATCCACCTAAGCGTTAAGTACTGATAGCGATGAAATAATAAAAAGTCCTTTTAAATATCTTTCTATAAAGAAGAAAGATATTCTTCTTTATAGAAAGATATTTACAATTCCGCGATCGTTGATTTATTGTCATCGGTTAAATTTCGTACATTTTAATTGCTTAATCCCAGATTCGATCTAAATCTAATTCAAACGTCAAATAATAAACCGTTACATCAATTAACCTTGAGTTAAAATACTCCCTTAAGAGATTTCAAACCCGCATAAATAATACAGTCACACGTGTTAAATTGATAGTATTGTGCAATGTCAATAAAATACGGTGTTACAGAAGACACCATTAATCTGTTACAAACAATACGTGCTAGTTATCTTTTCGGCCACTTATTTCGTAAATGAGATACAAACATATGTCCATTGAAGAAACGTGAATTACAGCTGATTGCCATATGATCGACAGGGTCGACAACTTTTGCGAAAAAAAATTTTCGACCATATTTTCTCTGCCTTGTTTCTTCCTCGTACTATCAGCTTTCGATCAAAATAACCGTTTTAAACAAATCTAACAACTCCATTTTCGATACTGCATTTGATTAGGAAGAATCCCTTGTACCGAAATACCTGGCTAAACCCTCAAACAAGCCGAGAAAATCTAAAATATATATGTCAATATCCTGTCTCCCAATTCTTTATTGGCATATCGTAAAACCTAAGCATCGTATTTTAGCAAAGCTGAAAACAATACGAATGAGGGTCCATAAGGTCCCGTAGCATTTAATAACACCGGGTTTTCAGGAAAATACCATTGTATATAGGAGAGTTTGATCATAAAATGCTGTACGGAGTTTCAGATAGGCATCGAAGTGACATCGCAAGAGCTTGCGATAGTTACTTTATTGGAGGTACGTTGGTGAACGTGGTGGATGGCGAAGAGCTGTCACTGGCTGGGTCAGTTGGCAACAGACCTTCGAGGTGGTCGTAAGTGCTTGCGTTGGTCGAGTCTCGCATCCGTCAAACCTCTCTCGTCGAGTCTGCACGCAAAGGACGATCGAAAGGGTTCTCGCGTGTACGGTGACAGAGGAGCCAGAGCAGCGAGGGACGAATTCACGAGTGCGTCGGTAGTTCGGGAAAACCATGGAGCTCGTTAGGATCATTTGACCCACGGGAACGACTCCAGGCTCGGTGGATCGTGCTACCTCGCGTGATACTACAAATCGGTGAGTACATACGACCAATCTATGGCTCTCTTTCTCTTTCTCTAAGGTGACAGTTCGTTTCTGGCGTTCCAATAGACAGAGATAGGGAATGTGTGTTTTCTTCTTCTCGTTCTACTATGTACGTCACGTAAACGCTCTCTGTCATGGACGGTGTGATGCATGTGTTTGCGTATGTCTACAAAGGGACACCATGTTATTCACCTGCATCACGTACCATATTGCGAACCTTGTGCTTTTTCTCTACCTCCTCCACCCCCAGAGGGTTGCGTTGTAACTACCAGCGAGATGATCGAGCGCGATTTCCTGGCTTGACATGTGTGAGTAACGCGGTGCTCGCATAAACGGCTCATTGTAGGTGTATTGTATCGCGTATTAAGAGGAAGAGAGTGCACGGTTAATGCGTATATCTAGTCTTCGCCACGCGTATATACCTTGTCCATTGGGCTTTCTCGTGTTCGCAGATTACGAGCTTTCTTTCTCATTGAACGTCATTAAGGTATTTAATTTACTTTGATAGATAAGCTAGGTAAATATTGGACGCGTATATTTTGTGTTACAAGATTACGAGCTTTCTTCCTGATTGAACATCGTTAAGGTACTTTATTTATTTTCACTCATAAGTAGACTACAGATTCTTATGTAATATCATACTTTTGCGAATATAAGTGACAAAACAGAGTCTAAAAAACGATTCGTGTCATTCGTTAAACGTAACAAGTATTCTGTTTTGAATATTTTACGTAGTTTTGTACAGTGTGTATATTCTGCGTGCATTCGCACTTTTAAATTTCCTATAAACATATAAAAATCCGCAATCTACTGATAAGTTAGGTAGATGTTAGACACGTATACTTTGATCATTGGGATTTTTCGCAATGCAAGATTACGAGTTTTCTTTCTCATCGAACATCGTTCATATATGTAATTTACTTCGGCTGATAAGTTAGATAGATGTTACACGCAGGGATACATTAGGAAATTTACGCGAATGATTGAAAGATACCACACGGTAATTTTCCATTTAGAAATTTAGGAACTTTGGGAAACTATTAAAACAGGCTGATGCAAAGTTGGAGCATCGTGGTGTCATCGTCGCCTTGGATCTTTTTTTCTTTCTAACGTCACGCTTTTCATCGTTGTTTAGAAACGAGAATCTTATTTATCCGTTAATAGTTTAGTAATCTCGCGGACGATAAACATCAACGTACGAACGTTTAATTTTTTCTATCGAATGCTCCAAATGCGAGCGAGAGTCGAGTCTATTAAAGAAAAAAGAAAAATAAAAAACAAACTGATTAATTCCACCTTTTTACTAATTTGTTCATTTCGTTATATAAGCAGACGATTAATATTCGGTCGTCGAGGAACAAATGGCTTACTTTCGTACCTTATAAATAACCGTCAAATAAACATAGATCAATTTCAAGCTTCATGGTAAATTTAAAAGGTATCTGTAACATCATCGCTTTTCTATACTTTACAAGTTATGGCATTGTAGCATCAACAACGTAGCTTTCGAACGACCGAATTATTTTACACGTTGAGATCATTCGAACATAATGAATACTCGTTCGAGTGTTCACACTCGACGCTTGCAAATTGCACAACGCTCGTTACGAAAAACCATCTTTCAAATTCTTCGATCGAGAAGTGGAAAACATTGTTCGATCGATTCGTGACACGTTGCGAAATAATCGCTGCGACAAGCTCGTGACGCATTCGGATGCACATGTGGAAAAGCAGAGGGTGAGCGGCGTGCCTATACTTTAATATAGCCCGATATAAATCATGAACGTGGACGAGATTAACTTTGACCTTCTGTTCCTTTTCGATCGGAGGGAGATCAGTGTCTGAAATCTTCCGTATTCTTTATTAATTTCGATCACGGGTTGCGCCAGTCTCTCGTCGCATCGAAGCGCACGTGAATGCTGGTCATTTAATAGATCTAACACGAGCCTCGGATACGTAAGATGGTTAGCACGAACGTTTTTCTTTAATCATACGTTGATTTTCATCCAGTTTTCGTAATATACACTGGCTGTACCGCGCGTCACGATGGTTCATTGCGTCAGATTTTTAATACGGTAATAAGCACGTGTAGGTCTAGTCCGGTGCGTGTAGTAAGGCAATTACGAAAGAAAATATACCTACGTACTGATATTTACTATAGTCCGATTGGAAATAATCCAGCTTCGATAATTACACGGCTCGAAAGTTTCATCGTCGGAGATTCGAAAGTTCGGAAATATAAATAACACGGGAATTTGAAAATTTGACGTAGTATTTGTCTGAAATGAACGTATTGAACCGTAGACATTCGGCCCATAAAGGATTTGCAAGCGCGAATTTCTACGCCTGAAGAGTTTTGGAAATTCGGCGATTGGAGATTTTGAAAATCGATCGTTCGAGAACGTAAATATCGAGCAATTCAGAAACTTGCATCTGTGCTTACAGGATTAAAGCCGCACGATTTCGGAAGAGACAATTAATATCGCGATAGCGTGCTCAGCAGGCTGATAAGCCGGAGCTTTTGCTTCTGATAGAGCCATTTAAAAGGAAGCGTAGTTACGTTCGATAAAGCAATGATGTAACGTACGCGTTTTTTTTCGTGCGCGGATACGTGTGTTTCGTCTCGGTTGCCTGCATTCCAGGTGCATCAGTTTCTCGTTGCTAGTTTTGGCCTCGTCATCACGTTCGCGTACTCGCTGCAAATAACCTTGTGCAACTCTTTAACGATTCGCACCTACGCGAACGACCAAGTCGTAACAGTTGTGCAGAGCTTTCTGCCATCGGAAGATAACCGAAGAATATAGCATTTTTCGTACCGTTGAATGGATTCAACGAGCTTCCGCGTCAATTGACGCCAATCAGCCGCATTATTTTAAAGGTTGCACGTACGCATCACTTACGTCAGTTATTATTGATTTGATTTACTCCAGAAAAAGTTGCATCGTAAACAGTTTAACGGTCGTCGAATTGTAAAAAGTCTGTTAACGATCAGTTTCTTTTACTTAATAACGACCATTTTCTTGCACTTAATAACGATCATTTCCAGTTTTTCGTTCCATTATCCAAACGTACGAGTTCGCGTCAAGCATTTCGTAATCACGTTTCACAAGCTCCGAACGAAGCCGAGAATCTATAAATATTCGGGTTTACGATCGTTCGTTGACAACAATAATTCGCGACACGAATCATTTCCATGCGCATAATACGGTATCAAAATTGATATCAAACGAAGGTCGAAGTCATTTGTTACGCGTTCATAGTCGAGCGCGGTTTATATACACAGGAACTCTTACAAGTTTCGATAGTTAATTACGAACAGAAATCAGAATGAATCGGAAGCCACGTACAGCGGGCTGAGTTTCGCTCGGGATTAATTCAGATTCTGCGAAACATGGCACCAACGTACGCGAAGTTCGCGAAAGTAATTAAACACTTCCACGAATAACTTTTATGCACATATGGTATGTATCGATATAAAAGATTTTGAACTTTTGCTAAGAGACACGATCGTCGTGATTATATTGGTCAAATTTGGAGGATTCACAACGCGAATATAACAACGGATAATCGATTGTTCAAATACCTTTGCTAAACACTCGCATTAAACATCTAACATATCTTTTATGTTTCAAACATTGTCAATAAAACGATAGTAACCGGTTCTCGTAACTGTGTTGATCGAATTTCCAAACGTTTCGCACGACGTACCTAATACCTTCGTCTAATGCGTGTACAAGCGTTCCAACACTTTTGCGAGTTTCTATAAAATCTCAACGCTATTCTATAACCCTGCGCGTTGTGTGTTCCATCGATCACGTAACAACAAACTTTTTTTCCATCTAACAAGCACTCGTGATATTGTTCGATAGAATTAATAAATTGCTTCGACGTGCATTTAAAGGTATTACGTAAAGACTATAACGCTTGATTGTGGCCAAAGGCTCGGTCGAAATTATCAGCGATCTCTTTCAATCTCGTTTAAACCCATCGCGCTCGCAAGTGCGACTGGCCGACGTCGTCGTTTGCCAGTCTGTGTACGCAATGCGGTAACAGTGAAAACCCGGAAATCCTTGCTCACACCTTTTAAATCTTTAGTTTAGAGAACGACTCAACCACTTAGCCAGTGCTAATTCGGGCGTTCGCTAGAATCGCTTCGGTTAAAAGGGTTAACGATAAACGTGCCAATATTCTCACTGCGTCGTAATTCGGTAGTGTCGATATAAGTACTGATCCTAACGCATCCTCTATTCAATCCGACGATAAATCGCCGGGCTACGACCGATGAAATTATACGATCTCGACCTCCTTCTTTCTCGCCCTCTTATCAAACGTGCACGTTCACGCCTGCAATGAGATTCGCATTAGCTTCGTGAATTGAAAAACCTTCCTCTCTGTTTGTCTGTCTCTGTCTGTCTCTCTCTCTTTCTCTGTTCTTTTCTTCTTTTTTATTCAGGATATTTTTGCAAGTAGCTTGCAGATACGAATAAGTCGTTGCGATGTATATGCAGCTCTAACAGCTAGATAAGCCGAGGGCCAGCGGCGTAAACGAGCTGACCCACATTATCGAAGAACCGTTCGTACGAGCAGGATGTGTACGTGTTCAGTGAGCGTTCGTATGCACCGGAACACTCGTGTGTTCCGTGACGACAGAATGCATCAATCGAGAAAGTCATCGCTGGCCCTTTCCGTTTTGCGTATTGTCGTCGTCCAACCTGTACCGTGATTTACGCGTCGATAAGTATTCAGCATTTAACCCTACACGAATATTTACGTGCCGACCTCGCTTCTTCTTTTTCCAACAAGTAAACAGACTTTTTCGCCTTTTATAGCCCGCAAGTGCCGGGAATAAAAAGACACGATCGGACTTGGAACGTTTCGAAGAACGCGCCGAGGTAAAAATACGGTGCTGGTAATTCGCGATTATGTGGTAAATTAAGTAGGAAAATTAAATAGAAAAATGTTGGGACGTAAATAGGAAACGATCCTTTCTTCTTCTTCTTCTTCTTCTTCTTTTTTTTACGTTGGACAATTTGCGTTTGCTTCTGTCGATAATTATTCCACCGATTATCGGTGACAATGAAAATTTCGGTTACAACCGATTATCACGTTTTCGTCATGCAAGTAGCGACTTTTTATCGCTCTACGTGTACCGAATTCGTAAAAACTTGTTTGCCGAAGACCAGCGTGCGTCGATTGTAGCGAACACGCCAAGGCCTATTCTACGTGCACGTTTCTTCGTATCTAATGAAATAATTACGGTATCGCAGTGTCTATCATATTTTTGCGATCCTGCAACTAGCACGATGGTGAGTCATCGGACTAATCGCAGCAAAGTCGCCAAGTTTTCTCGCGTGGCTCCACTTTCACGCGTGCAAGTAGCACATCCTTACTCTATCGTGCATCTTTGCGCTCTTTACCGTTGCGCCTACCATTACCTCAGCGTACCCTGATCTCTCGATCATCAATTTCCTATCTAGAAACGAACTAGCAAAATGTATAAAAGATTGGAGCAACCGTTCGATGCAGGCGGCTGAATTCTGTTACGCGCGCGTTTCAGCAGTTTATTATATCGTGGAGAGGAGAGATACGACTATATTGGAGCACACGCGACAAGCTTCGTTATTTATATCGACAAAATTTCACGTAATCTTAGTTTCTGGTTACCCGAGATATTATTCGAACAATCGTCGAGTGCTACGAAAGTAACGATAACGTTCCACGACGCTAGTGTTATTTAAATTTAGCACGGCTTATAAATACTACGCTATCTCAGAATAGTATATTTCAAAATATATCGCTTCAAAATATTTGTCTCTGTATCGAGAGGTTTGTGAAATTTTTGCAATCCGGATCGTTGACTAAGACAGTCTTATCCGCCACGAAGCATTCGATCGACTTCACGTTGACACTAACACCTTTCCAGAATGGCCGGTTTCAACATTTTATTGAAAACCGTACGTTCGTTGCTGCTTCTTTTGTTCTTCTATTTCTTCTTTCTTCGACTCTGCTACGTGTTTCGCGCGTTTTATTTTACCGCGACGCGCGCGTTACCCTTTTCTCCTAAACGCGATAGCTTGCAAGAAGAAACATCGCTCGTCTGCATCGGGCCCAGAAGATCGGCGAAACTATACGCACATCGAATATACTCGTATTTCGTTTACTCGTCTCTATATCCGCAGGCAGTTTCGTAACTAATCGCTTCGCGCTACACCGTTGTCGTTGACAAGACATAATACCGCGGTGCCTTATGTAAGCCCGATACATGCGAGATAGAAGATAGCGGTGCACGTGTTATCCGAGAGACGAGACCGTTTACCGCAGCCTTGTTCGGGGACGATGCAGCCTGTGCAACTGCATTGCACCTTGGCCACGTCGCGATATCGCGTCTCTCTCGTAGAAGCTCTGCCAGTCAAGGTTGATACGAAATTTCCATCTAGTTGGACGGAAATCTGCAATTTCGAGGAAAACGTGGCTTGGCTTGCTGCTGCGGGATTCGATTGTGAAACGGACCTCTTCTATCGCGTAATTGTTTCGTCAATCCGTACGCTTGTTTTTCACCGTTTCGCCGCTGTGGATAGTGCTTGATGTAACGGATGGAATCGATGTTATCGATCGAACGAATTTCCACTATTTCGTTTCACGAATTACGCTTTTAATCGGTCGGATACATACACGAAGGATCAAGCGCAGTGGAATAGTATCTGTAAGTTGTGCAAAGGCGAGACATTGTTGAAAGATTATTATCTACACGCCACCGTTCGTAAGTATTTGAACACGTGGCGCGATTCGATCGAAAGATTTGCACGTTGTGTGTTGGAAATCGTAAGAAAAGGGAACGTCTGTCGTCTACGACTATCGTCAAGTGCTCTACTAAATTTAAACAGAAGGAATGTATTCGCGTCGCTTTCGTTCCACGTTTATTTATAATGAATGACTGGAAGGAAAGAAAATTCGATTGTTCGAAAATCGTCATCTCGAAGCGGGAAAAGAGCGGCGGAGCGAGGATACTCGCGCAACTCCCTTTCGCGCGACTTCCCTTAGCCACGATGTTGGAAAACAGGATTCGATACCGTAAACCTGCGAATTGCCGATGAAACGTTGCGTTAACGCAAGATTCGCCTCTAACGAATTAAAGAATCTTTAGAAATTTCTTTTATAGGAAATAGGAAGTAAAGGAGAGTTGCATGAATCACAGATATTACGGTTATCCTTCGCCACACCAACCACCATTTCGATAACCATCGGTTTCGCTTGCTTTCACCGCGATTCAATTCGACCGGCTGTTGCGATAATTATCGTTAAATCGCAGATTCGTGAAAGTCGTGATAAATTGTTTGTCGTAATTGCAAGCCGGTATGGAGGAGTAGTCGATTCGATTTGATCTTTCGAAATTCCCTCGAGCCGTTTTTCGTGCGAGCGCGACTATTTGAGAAACAAGCGCGGGCAGACGCGCTTCGAAGCGCGCGCGCGAGACACAGAGAGAGAGAGAGAGAGAGAGAGATCCGCGATAAATTTATTTCGAGAATCGGGAGAACGTTTTGCCGAGGATCGTACAAGAACCCTGGGTCGTCACCTTGAATTTTCTTGCGCGCCCGTCCAAAACAGCGCGGTTCATCGTCCTCCGTTTAGGATTCAACGCCCCCGCGTTGTTTTGACATAATTCGCCCGCCACGTGTTTTGTCGTCCCATAAATGATCGTGGCAACAAAGACCGACCTCGGATCGTTATTCGAAGCCGCTGAAAGTCGCACGTGTTTCTTTGTCGAGGCACGAGAAACACTCGCGTGCCTGTATTATCGGGTCATTGGCGTGGACGAGAAAAAGAGAAGAAATTGCTAGGAATCGTTAACGTTCGAAGAAGCGACGTACGTGCCAAAAGTACGAGGGGAAGATACCGGCTCGTTTAAGGACCGCGAGGATACGTCGTTGCGCCAAAAATATTCGCTTCTTCTTGGTCTTTAGCCTTCTTAGCCTCGAGATTAGACTCTCGGATTTTCCATTCTCGTAGTTCTCCGGTTTTCATTACCTGACTCCTCTCGTTCCCTCGAAACTAACCATACACCGTCCTTCGTAAACATTAGCCATTTACAGCGAGCGAGGTAGATCTGAGAAATGACCAGAAAATTATAAGCAACTCGAACGATGTTTATTATTGATCTCTAAATTATTACTCGAACGTACTGTTCCATTCTTTATATTTCTTCGCGTTTCGCTTCAAACCTTCATTTCGGACTCTGTCGAAACTTATTTACCATTCGATGAGGATGTCACGGTGAAAGATACGATACACGTATACATTATGCGATAAATCCGTGATCCTACTAGAACCCGTTACCTTTCAACTTTTCTACACTTTACTGCGAGCCTTTCGAACAATCCAATAATTCTATAACGATCCGTCTTGTGGAAAATGTCACCACGCGATGATGCGTTCTATAAATTCCTGCGAAGGATAATTCCGTAATTCTGGAGATTTTTGGAGTGCGTGGAGTACGCGGAACGTCGATGCGTCGTGCATATATATATATATATATAACGTTGATTACGCTAATTAGAAATTGAACGGAGCGGTCGAAACACGGAGTTGTTAATGATCTCCGTGCATGTGCCTGCGAATGCACGTGCAACCGCGGAATTGCAGTGGTGTTGGTTGCATAATATGCAGGTAACCTAGATCTGCACCCACTGCTTTCCACCCACCGGCCTCATTACCCCTTTGAGATTCTCTCTTCTCTTCGCTCGTCGTCCAGCCACTCTAGGAAACCTTTGTCTCGCGACAAGACGCTCTTTGCACCGTTTTCAGGCATCTCAGTCCCCAAGGGTTCACCGGACGCGGATGCATTTTTACGTAATTGCGCCGCTAGCCGAATCATAGTTATCGCCGTTTGCTCGGGTTCGTCCGGTTAAGGTCGATCTCTCGAGCAACCAAACCATCGTTTGATTAATTGGATCGTCGAGAGACGATGGCTTTTTAATTATCAGGGTTTGCTTCCCTCCGCAGTCTACTTTATAGGGTGTGATTCCTCGCTAGGAGGAAACGAGCACGACGAGTGCACGCTCGTGTAGGGTGCAGCATTTAATACCTACTCGCGTAACTCGAACGCGAGAAGGAGGTGAAGTGGTCGTACGCTATAAAAAAAAAAAAAATCCTCGTCCAGCCCTTTTCCACCCTCTAGCGAATTGACGTCATGCCCTTCCCTCGTCGAGACATTCATCAATGTAGAAGTCGGCGCACACTGTGTGACACGTTGCGGCACGACATGTCGTGCAAAACACAGCAGGCCTGTCGTTTATTCGCGGCGTAAGCTAGCTCGAAACAACGCGGCTATTCGCCGGACTAGTCGCTGCCAGGCTCACGCTCGGACTTTCCTATGAAAACGTGCAACTTCCTGCCGTTCGTGTTTCGCTACGTCCAATCCGTTTCGCGAATTTACCTTGCGAATCGCGATATCATTTGTGTGATCCGTCGAGAAGATAGCAAAGTGCAACGACGACCGAGAAAAATCGACCATCGTACCCGAGAGGTTATCTCGGATGAAAGAGGAACTGTAACAGTGTCCATTAACGATCGACTTCTTTCTACTATATCTCTCATTGGCAGACCACGGATCTTTATGCAAATCGATGCTTTTACGAACGCAATCAAAGCAATGGAATTCGAGCGAAGACTCGTCCCATCTATCGAATCGAATCATTTTAATATCGTTGCTCCGATATTACGATCTTGTTCTTGTGAGCGAAGACGCGATGTAATTTATTTTTAGAAAGATTTAAAAAATTAAAAAAAAAAAAATAGCATCTCGTCGGGTAGAAGTATCGTTATTTCCGAGAGAAGACAAACTGCGTTAACTCTTGCTCGATGAACAAGTGACGCACGATGTTACCGTAGCGTCACCGGTTCTTGTCACACTGTGGATCGATTTATATAGCCGTCAAGCCATTTAAATTCGCATCGACTGGCGATACTCGAGTGATAAGCGCAGGGAAGGATGGTTGCGCGCACGCCCGTGCCAAAAGCAGAGCGGATGTGGCGAAAAGAATCCAAAACGACACCACTGTATCTCGTTCGGGGCCGTCTCGGATTTCGATATTGCAGTCTACACTTACAGCGTTGATTATCATCGTGAAACTGGATAGTCACGGTCTCCCTGTGTATTAGAGGTACGAAGCAGGTACGAGCCTCTTTCTGTCCTTCCGTAGGGATCTCGAAGCGTAGCGAAGATCGCCGATTGTCTGTTTTTGGTTCGCTCGCGATTCCATAGAAACGGTGAACGCTGTTTTCCGAGTCAGACCGCCGCATCCAGCTGTTCTGCATTCGCGTGGCCGTGTTATCGCGATAAAGCGCGCCGCTGCGAATATCTTCCGCTTCTTTCTACTCCGATTCTAACCGAGGATACCGATGGAAACGCGAAAACGAGAGGCACAGCAGTGGAGAACCTGTTTCACCGCGAGTAGACGGTCGAACACAGAGGGGAAACAGGTATCGAACTCTGTATCGCGAAAATCGTATCGTTGTACGAGTTTACGAGACCTGCTATTTATTGATTTTTTTTCTTCTTCTTCTTAAAACACTATCAGCTCATTTTCTACGTGACTGAACGTTTCGTACAATCGATTAATTCCGATCTTATTAATTATCGCGGTGAAGTTCGATTGGATATCGGCCTCTGGAAGGGAACTGGCAATCAGCGGTATCACAAAGAATCGAATACATCGCTATATCCGTTCGCACAGTGAATTATTTGGAATTTCCTTTATGGAAACTGCGTGCCGTTATATCGCGCGCGATTCTACTTTCTCCCGCCAATCTGACTTACGAAATTACACAAACGGAATAAAACATTCTCTTCGGTAACTTTACTTGACGTTGCCAACAGCCTCCGACCGAGTATTTTGTCGTACATTTGTCGTTATAAATGCTTCGTTATTTATTTTCCAAATCGTTTCTCATCTCCGCGAAACGCTTACTTGTACCAGGTATCTTGTAACCTCGATGTATATTCTGTTAGAAAAAAACGTCAATATAATTATATTCGCGTGATCGTCGAGTCTCGTGGCGGTGCTAGTGAAATTCCAAAATGTTCCCCATAACATACAGTACAACGCTTATAAGCGATCGCTGCGAGTGTTGCGATACTTTCGCGAGCTTGTATATATTAAGATGCCTGGAAAGTTCGTAGGTTAATTTTGAAAGCTGTCGTCGGTGTTTGAGAATGTCTTCTCGTCACAACACGGCTAACCGAGATAGATTCGTCCGCAAACCGTGCACCCCTTGTTACTTCGGCCAGTCGACCCAGTTTCGAGGCTGTACTCCGCAAAAGTGGAACGCGGTAGGTCAATCGCTAGAGAACGAGAGAGAGAGAGAGAACTCTCGATTTTCGTAAAAACTGCCGCCTGAGAAGCGTCTTGGATCGTCGCGTCGTAGTGCTCCTTAATTCTCGTTTGTTTCGTCTATTGACTTCTCTCCCTCCTTCCCCCCTCTCTCTCTCTCCCTTTCTCTCTGTTGTTCCGGTAAAAGTGACGTTATTTCTTTCGCGGAAGTGCACGATAGAAAGACGGAATGGAGGGAACGAGAACAACGGGGTGGAGTGCGAGGCAGAAGCTCGCGAGCGTGCCTTTTTGCCGATCCTCGTTCTGCACGGTCTTTCGCAGCGAACGCTGCGAAACAGCGCGCAAGCCTACCGGAAGCGCGAGTTTATTTTTGGCTGGTGTTGGAAACGTTCTTTTGGCAGCACGATCACGGATAGAATCAAAAGGTACGCGACTCGTGATGTATTTCTAGCGATCGGCGTTACCATCTAATTCGACCGGCTTGCCATTGGATTCGCTAGATCGCTTCGCCTGATGGGTTTGGCCCTGCTTTCGAGTTAGAAAAACAGGAAGTCGGCAAACAGGAACGGGATAGGCTGACCGAATCACGAAACGGTATCTGTACGCGCACCGATGAATGACATTGTCAGCCTTGTCGAGATTTATTTTATCGAAGCATACTACTACGTTGTTAGTTGCTCGTTCTTTGTTTGTTTACATAACGTCCACGTACGATTCGCACGTTCTTACGGCCTCGTTTATAGACGTTAGGATATATATGGAATTTTATGCAGAACGTGCTAATTAGACCGTGAATATTTATGCGCTTTCATAATTCTGTGACTATGTTTAAAAAGAAAAAAAAAGAAAAAAAAATGTGGAGTTTAAACAGATACTTGTTTGTTCTATATTTTGCAACGACGACTTTAATCTAGATAGTCGATATGTTTTTAGTTACTTAAAAACGATTAAACTCTCGAGGGTTTTAATAATTCCCTAACGACGCTTAAAACTCGCCTCATTTTCCGCAAGTGTTTGCTCTAATTCTCTCGAACGGCGGTGTACTTGCGAATATATTAGTGTCACTTTGTAAGTAAGTAAGATGTAAATCGTTCTACCAGAAATTTTGGAGTTTTCCGGTGAATCAATGGATCTAGCGTTTCATTCGCGAGCGGTTCGAAGTCTTGTTTCTCTCGGTTCTGAAAGCGTTTTAAAGTCGTGAAACGACACCACGGACAGGGTGCGGTTTCACGAGTTAGCAACAGCCGGTTGTGCCACGGTGTCGCACGGTATCGTACCACGCACTGACACGTGTGCACCGTTGCACTCGTGCAAGCACATTATGCAATCGCGTGCGTTGGTTTTACGCGCAATTCGTAAGCTCCGCCGATGTCCGCGCGTGAACGCCACACGGAAGTCGCGGCGAAGCTCGCCTGTGTCTGGGCCAGACGATAGAGTGTATGAAGATCGATGTCCACGTGATCAAGATATCGCGTGTTGCCTTTCAATTACTATGCATTTTCTTTCACGACAATTTAGAACCGTTCCGTATTTTTCTCGGAATACTGTTTGTTGGAATAATGCCTGTTTCTCTATCTAAGTGGAACAGCTATAACACCGTCGTTCATAAATATTTGATTACATTCGTTATTGCAGATTCAAAGAAAAGTCTTTAATTTATCTTTGACGCCTGATCTTACCTCAGGCGATCGTAGCATAAGTTTTTAAGAATTTATTCGTGTATTTCGATTCTTAAAAGCATCGCCCTTATTCCACGTCGTGATACGTTTTCGTGATTTCACAAGGTACAATGATTTTTTTTATAACAGTACGCTGTTCTATGAAAACTAGCGAACTTATAACATTATAACAGTCTTCTAATGGCCAAAAATTAACAAAACCAAGTCTAACGCGCTTCTACGAAAGTACAAACCTCTTGATCAAGTTCCACCAATTGCAAATACTGAAATACCTATGGACAGCAGCGTATATTTATCGAACTGTCCCTTAAAATTCTCCATTCGATTTTTACCATCGACTTGCACGTAAATTTCATTCGAAGATTCTGTGGAAAGTTCCCTTTGTTAAGTTAATCCCTGCGTTAAGACGAGCTGGTCAAGCCAAACAACGGTTTGACTCGTTTCCAACAAGAGGATCTACATCATTCCGTTGTCACTGGGTGAAAGGATTCTTCCGCGCGATTTGCAAATCGACCAGAGAACGCGTTACACTTGAATGTACACAGTTTCACGCGGCTCGTAGGTACGCAAAACGTGCCTCATACCGTCGCGGCGCTGTCATTGACAGAGAGTTAATCTGATCTCACAATCGCATCTTTATATGACACAAGCTACTAATGAGCGGCTCAGAGAGAATCGCAATTAACTCGGGCAACGTTCTGCGCAATAATCGATTGCACAAGCGACGAAGACAGACTCTGTAAAGTAGATCGCAAGTTCAAGGTAGCTTCTCGTGAAATTTAAGGTCCTCCTCGACGTCACGTCACATCCTTAGCAACTGTTACAGCTGCAACATTTTTCTCAGCCTGCATTGAATTATTCGAGAGCCGCCGAAAATAGGTGGCCCACTTGTACCGTCCGAAATCCGAAGTTGTTCCCATTCGACTGCCTCGAAACTCTGTCGTCTATTCGGATACGAATGGGGTTTCGGTAAGGAGAGGTGCCGCGTGTTTTACTGGTGGCCTCTGTCTGTTAATAGCCCGTAAGTACTTGCTTAAACCGTCCAGGTAATTCGTGGCACCTGGTTCGAGTGAAAGGACACAGACGAGAAAGGACTGTTGTGCCTAATACGATCGTAGGCCACGGTTATTGTAATTCGGTTGAGTACAATGCAAAACCAGGGTATCTGGGCTCGTTACTTTTGCCAACTCGTCTGATATTGCGTCCACGTTAAATACCGCCTTCCTTGGTTAGCATTTCCTACCTCGTATCTCTTCATTTTTCAAGGTACAATGGCTTGCGAATATATTTGAACATTTTTTCCTAAGACATTTTGAAATGTCATTGACACTGTAACGAGGGACTCGACTATCGCGATTATATCGACAAAAAAACCAAAGACCAATTTAAAAGTGTACATAGGGGTTTACAAGATATTTATCGCAAGCGTATATTTCGTCACCGGAGTAACGGTGTCAGTTATTCGTTGTATTACTACACCACGCTATACGTTTAAGTATAAAACTAGAATTTAAGATTTCAAAGTGATTTATACGACATAAAATGGGCATAAAAGTTTTCGATGCTAAGGGTTCGAACGCTTTCGCCATATTTTCAAATGAAAGAAGGAAAAGCAAAGAGGGTAAAAGAAAGTTATAAAACTTCGGTTCTCTCGGATGTTTCGAAACTGTAGGTAAGACGATTTATCGAAGGAAGATATATTTGTGATGCTTACTTTCGTAAATGACGTTGCCAGTTCTGGCAGCTTTATTATGCCGAACTTTTCGGTTTCTGCCGAGACCTTCGAGTTAATCCGGTTTTCAATAGAGTACGCTTTTCGCTGAACCACTAAACTATCTTCCAGTAGTGGAAACTCGCTTGGCAAATGTTCATAAAGGTATAAAATACAACGGCACTTTCTTTCGAATTTTCATGCACTCGCAGAATCGATATAACTGGATGGAGCACCTGGTCAGAGTGAAAGGACACGAACGGAAACGTCAGGAACGTGCCGCAATATCGCGACGATTAGCGTTGGCACGGTACCAACTGGAATGTCAGGCTTATAAAGCGACTTTTGGTAACTATTCCTAGCAACTGTGGTAGTAGTAACATCGCGTTCGACGTAACCTCGTGCGACAAATTCAAGGGCGGCTTCGCTCTACGAAACGTTCGACGAACGCTTCTCTCTACGTTTTATCGACTTTAACCTGCCGTTAGGAAAAGCTAAGCTCCTGGCTACGTTGACCAGCTAGGTGAAAGTAGTATTTATTCTAGAGATAGTGGACGCAGTTAGACATCGATAAGATAAAAGTTACCTTCGATTCTGTGACCTCGTAAACTTTGCTACGAGGCCTTCGCGAACTAATATCGGAGAAACTATCTGATCGATAACAGGGATAACTGCAGAAACCGATTGAACCGCTATTTTCTTAAGTTGCACTCGATAAGCTCGGTAGCATTACCGTTTAAGCAATTGGTGCTCCAAAATGAGACGATAGAGAATTCGTCCACGGGTTCCCATTGGATTTTGTCTTTCCTATATCTAGTCGTTCCTTTCTCGAACGAGGCAATATCCGAGATACTGTTTGATCGATAGCAAGGATAATTGGAGGAATCGATCGAACCGCTATTTTTTTCATCTCGTACTCGATGAGGCCACCGTCACTGGTTAAGCAGTTTATGCCCCAAAACGAGACGACAAAGGATTCATCCATCGGCAGAGCTCTCGCTGGATTCTGTCTTTCGCACAGTCATTCTTTGTTCGAACGATGTAATATCGGAGAAACTGTTTGATCGATAACAAGGATAACTGGTGGGACTGATCGAACCGCTATTTTTTCAACTTGTACTCGAGGAGGTTGGCACCGTTGCTTGGTTAAGTGGTTTATGCTCAAAAACGAGACGGCAAAGGATTCGTCGAAGGGTTCTTTTGCGCTTTTCCATTCATATAGTCAACGCGGATATAATTTCTTATTCGAACGAGACTACTCTAATCAAAGAGCCCCCCCCCCCCCACTCCCCACACCCCATTCACGATGAAGTGGTTCAATGGAAAGATTGTTCGGCATTGTGCTTTCTTCCGAAAATAGTCTCATGGCCAAAGGGTTAGTCGACAGTCTTTGTTCCCTTGGTGGGAAGCAGTCGCGAATCGAGCCATATGGCACGAGAAACGGCAAGCCATTTTCGTTCTAACCTGGAAATAGACTTTCGATATGTGACACGTGCGCTCGCCTGCACTCGCGCGGCGTCTGCTAGCCAGACACGCTAGTGCGCATGTACGGACAACCGATCAGCTGTTCGACGCCATCTTTCGCTCCCAGCTGAGGGCTCGACGCTACGCTCAGCTGACCTCGTCGTTGATACGAGCCCCCAGCACTGGCAGGGTCGTACCTAGCCGGGGCCTTTATGGTATCCATCTGAATATCGATGTTACAGTTGAATTCTGACTGTAATTACATTTGTTGCTCCATATTTTGTCTTTTTCTTCGTTTTTCATTAATCAAATGGAAAAATATCGAAACGTAAATTCAATCATTACTATTATCAAGTAAAAATTCCTATCTTCTCTTTCATCGGTGTTCTTTGCACTCTCTCTCTCTCTCTCTCTCTCTCTCTTTTCTCTGTCTTAACGAAATTGAAACTTGGTTCAAAATTTATTATCGATTAACACGCCTCTTACCTTTGAATCTATTTCTGCACCCTTTTCCTTTTGTCGTTGAAGTCTGAATTTAATCGAAGATCTTCGTCGAGTTATCATCGGGTAAAACTTCCCCTCTTCTCGTTATCGATCTCCTTTATATTCGTTCTCGTCGTGAGGTCATATACTAAAGAAGTCACGAGATAAAAACATCGTAAAATCGCAAAGATATTCGCTTTTAAATGCCAGCCACAAACCGCGATCACTCGTACACACGCGTATAACAGGAATCCGAGAGCTATAAATCACGAATCCGTAAAATCGCGTCGATCCCGGCTCGTTTATTACGAACGGATAGACACCTGGTTTCGTCGTGTTTTATTCTCAAGAATGAGAAAGAAAGATGTAATAACCACGGATTACCAAAGAACGAATTTGTTTACGCAATCTTTTTGCAAGTGTTTTCCACGAGTGCGGGCTCGCTCGAGAACGAATAAATTACATGCATTTCACCGTTAACCGCAGCGGCTGATTTTCGACGAAACAAAAGCATACACGGTTGCGAAACGTCGTTCCACACGGTTGACAGTGGAAGTGCTTGTCTTTGGGCCGACACTGGTGAACGAGAAAAGGCCTCGACCAGCTCAACCTGTGCAAGGAAAAAGGATACAGAACAGGCGATGTGTGAGCAGAGTTCGATAAGCAGTCGACGCGTGTATCTACTGTTCGATCGATAAACATTAGCCTTGACATGATATCCAGAGGACCGCTCTTTCACCTCGCCTTTTTTACTCGAACCTAGTTTCTACCGCTGCCGTTTCTTCTTCCAGTTAGCACGGGACCTGTAACTCCGAGTATAGAGCGTGCGCGATCTCTGTGCTCGTGACTTGGCTGATGGGATTTGAAGCGGTTCGATTCGCTTCGAATTTATATAAATACGATGGCTGCTAAAAGTATTGAACGATTTGGGGAATTCGTAGTGCGTTTGACGATCGACGTTTTAAAGAAGATTCGCTTGAAAATTCGAAGCTCAACGTTCTTGAAAGATCATCGTGGAATTTTGTCCAATTAGAAGTCAGATTACATATTTACCTCGATCCTACATTATCCCGATAAAACGTTGAACGTTGAGTTATGATCCGTAGTTGTGTATTAGAAGAAATTAACGTTAAGCCTGGTGCGCGCGCCAGTGATTATGAAAGCTGTCTGTCATATATTTTTCGTTTCGAGATATTTAAAGTTTCGCGTTTGACGCATCAACTGAACTCTGTTTAACGACGCAATAACCAGCTCGATCCGACCGTTCAATTTCTACTACGTTGCGAAGGTGGTTTCAAATAATCGTAATGTAAATAAATGCAACGCAGAATAAACGATAAATTTATTTTATTTTAGATTCGTCGACTCAAGCCACTTTCGTAATCATCTACACACGTATATTAACAAAGAGTAGAACGACGTAGAATTTTATCGACACGTTCGTTTCCATTCACCGGCTCTAACCAACCCAGTCTGCCTTTTATCAAATCCTTTCAATTACGAGAAATTGAATAGTTCGAGGAAAATCCACCGTGGTTTTTAAGCGTCTATGAGATATTTAAAGCCGAGAAGATGCACAGGATGCTTGGAAATTTTCAACGACTCGAGATCGAAGATTCGACACCTGTCGGGACTTTCAAGAATTCTAAACTTCAAATCGTATTCAAAATGATCGTTCGGTCTCGGATCGTAGTCGCTTAAAAACTTCGAGTTGCCTCGAAGTTGAGACGCGTTCTCCCGTGACTCCGACTATTCGTGACTCTGCTCCGAGACACGTCGAACATTCTTCACGATACCTGTTCACGAAGTCTTAAACAAGCCACGCAGTTTCGTCAATAAACCTCGCGTGTAAACCTCGCGAAGATATCGTGTAAATGGTAATTAGAGACACCGAGATCTCTGCAGTAGAAGCTACTGTTTCTGTAGATTGAAAATTGAGGTTGGATCTGGAAAAGCAATCGAACAGTCGTCTGCGTATTTGATCGCAACTGGCTACATTATATAAACGGAAATCTAGTACGAACGGAAACTTGAAGTTTCTCTCGGTATCTACTCTCGCTCTCGTTCCATTACGTCAGCTCGGTTCTACGATTTTTCATGATTTCCATTCTACCCGAAGGAAAGAGGGGTGACTGCGTGTGCGTCATCCCGTTGGCTGGAAAACGACTAACCGCTTGCGTCAACGAGACGCTTTTGCTCGTGATTGTTTTCTCTTCATTTAATCGATCCTTTTACCGAGTGCTTCCTCCTGATCCTTTTTAAATTGCCGATTCGACACTCGAAAAGAGACTGAGAATCCGGGATTCGATCCGCCGATCGTAGCCGAACGCGGCTTTCGAGGAGCACCGGGTATATTCTTGCCCGTTTTCAAGCAAAGTTTTGAGACGTTTGACGAAGACGTCCTGATTCGAGTGGCGCGAGTCTCCGATGTCCACTGTGTGTCTCTGGAAATAGAAATAGAAGCGTGCTGTTAAGGTGGTGGATACTCGAATCGCTGGTGGACGTCTTAGTTTAGACACTGGTTTTTCCTTACCAGATCACTGTCTCTCGATGCCCTAGCAAATACACGTTCCTTCTGTAACTCGACCCGGGCTTTTGTAGTTTTTAACACCGTTCTTTAAAATTAAACCTTCGCGTCCCGCTTGAAACTCCCTGTACGTACGTTTCTCTTTCTTAATGTTACACGAAGCGACGTTTAACCACGAAGTGACACGGAGTTTAAGAAAATCACCAAAACACACGTGCCTCCTCGTCGTGTTCCTTTTTTTTCCCCTCTTTTCTTCTGCGATCAGTCGCTTAGCTACTTCCGAGTGTGGATCATCGTCGTAGGTATTCGTGTCAGTTTAGAGCCATCGGCGACGCGTATGGTTTGCTTTTCCAGCGTGGATTTCACTCATAGCTGTTTAATATACATGACTCCGTATGTGCAACAGCTGTACACGCGAGACCCTCTAACGCTTCTGGAAATAGAAAGTCATTCGCAAGGTGTACTAAGGCTAAACCACTGTGTGCCATTAGCCAAGCTGCAATGTGATTCTCAATTTGTCATTACCTGACATTTGGCGGATGAAATTTTCACGTTACTCAACGAATTATCTTTCGTTGGGTTTGCTTAATTTTTTACATCATCGACGAGCTACCTTTCAGGCTCTCGGATTCATCCCTCGTGTGACGCAGGCTTTCGAGCAAGTGTTCCCGAGTGCATTGTACTTTGTTCTACTGGTATCTGAACCTTTCCACTGTTTGCAATTGTGGCGAACGAAGGCCGTTCTTCTCTGTAATAATATCTCGCGGATGAAGATTGCGTTTTCTTTGCCTGTTATCGCCCTGCCGTCAATATTGCACTTCCTAGCACTTATTTATGGCTCGAAAGGCAATATAAATTATTGTCAGGGGCAATTACTGAAAAGAAGATGCAGTTTTGTTTCTTTAAGCGACGAGTGATTACTCGTTTTGTCGTAAGAGCTATTTATGGCTCGATAGAAACTACAAGCTGAGGTAATAACTAGAAAGAAGAAAAAAAAAAAAGAAAAAGAAAAAGACGAAGTTAGTCCTGTTGCGATCCTTGAATTTTTATGTCTCCGTTTCTCCTTCGTCTCAATGAACAAAAGAATTTTTAATTTTGAAAAAAATACGCTAAAATCGTACGTTATAATACTTTCTTCAAATTTAGGAAATTTGAGAAAGAACGATAGAATGGAAACAGGAATAAATTAGGATTCATCGTTAACGTCTGCACTTTTTAGGATTTATTTATGACTGGAAAGGAAATTCAACGCGGGTCTGTAGTTAGGAGAAAAACGAAATTGTCGACACTTTGCGCGATGATTCATTGTTAATGTTTGGAATTGCTTGCTCCGTGGAGTGATTCAGAATCAGGGAAATATTCATGGTAAATGCGAAGTAATTACGTGAACGACGATTTTCTCGCAGAGGCGGAATATAATACCTTAATGGATGAAACTCATTGTCAGTTGGCGGTTATCTTTCGATCGTTTGGTATTAGGTCCGTTCTCGAAACCCACACAATGCCCGTATATACCGTGTGGGCCATAAACCGCATAACGAGGGTATCATCAAGCATCTGGTTGTTGTACCGGGCGAAAAAGCAAATATTGTTCGTGCAGGTTTCCTTCGAGCAGAGAAATTTGGTATTGCGAAGAAGATCGGCGTCTCGTTAATTCTAAATCCGAAATCCACGAGATTAAGATTTTTACGTCTAGCGATAAATCCTCCGACTGAAAGGAATATATTCGTGGAAGCTCGAAGTTTCAAGTTGTATGACGCGTATCGGCAAACAATAATAAATAAATTTCACAGCAGGGTATAAATCGCGTTATCCGAGCAAGGACAGCTGTTTCTTATCTCGGACGATCGCTCTCTGATTTGTTGATCGTGTTGAAATAATCGCGACAGCCGTTATTGATTATTAGTATTCAGATAATCGATATCAGTTATATCGGATTAAGCAGGTATTTAAAAAAGGAACATTTTTATACCCGGATAAACGGTTGTTTTAAACGTAAGACAAATGGGAAATATAAATTATCCAAAGGTCTATCTAAACGCAATTTTTTAATTACGCATATTATATTCATAAAAGTACGACTCTGTACAAATATCCGCAATCTATAGCCAAGTAAATAAAGAAATTTCGAGCTACGTACGCGAATTAATCTGAATGAGGTCGTAAAAATAGATGGCAAGTGTACGATTTGTTCGGGTCATTGATTGCTATTTAAGTTTAAAGCCTCGTCGATGGAAGTAGCCGTAACGTAAAAGCGAGATCAGTCGTGGATGTCGTTAGCCCGTAAATGCCATCGAAAGAAGCGGATCATCGGCGCTTTCGAGCGGCAGAATCCCGATTTTTGTCGTCCGCTTAATTACCTTCGTGTCACATCCGCCCTTGCATGGCTGGCGAGGAAAACGTATCGTTGTTTGCCCAGCGACAAGAAGCAAATTAGTATAATTAAGTTACACGGGCTGTACATGTCACGACCGAAAATGGAACAGAATTAAATTTACCGCGATATTCGATAAAGCGGAGCTCGCGATACGCGCAAGAATGGCCCTTTTCAACTTCGTTCGCTGCACGTACTTCGGAGAAGAGCTCGACTGCGAGATTAAGAAGATTATGCTAAGAGCAGTATCTGTTTCTGCGAGTTCTATGTCTGAAGCCAGTTCCTTGGCTTTCAACGTTTGATATTACCATAATATCCTCCCTGGCGTCGAACGAAGTAAGAAGGAACATCAGAGTAGGTTCTCGGTAAGCTCGAAGGAGACTATCGCTCACGGTTATTCGCGGGCACTTTTTAAACAATTTAAAACGACGACCGTAATTTTTAATCAACGATGTAAAAAGCGTACACGTTATAATTTCCTTTTTTCATACAACTTCAGCATTTATGTATTAACTTTGCTGGTAGACTAGTCTCGATCTTAATCTATATATACAAACGATGAGAAATTGTCCTCTAGGACAGTCGAAATTCTAAAAAACATACCTCGATAAAACTTGTACAATCTTTTATCCAACAAGCCGACAAGCTACTTCGCTGGTATCATAAAAGTTAAATAAGAAACGCTCAACGTTATCGACACGCACGATTCTTTACCGGTGCAGCGAAGAAGCTTCGTATCGATACCGATCGTATCGGACGTAGAAATTGTTTCGGCGCGATTGCAGCAACGTCGGTAAGCAAGCGATAAATTTACATAAAAATGTTGAATTAATTTCTATACCAAATACGATCAAGGCGATGCTCGTTGCTCCAATAAATGCGTCATACATATGTATCGACAGTAACAAAGAAACTTTATCTTTTACGGTGCTAGGAAGCGACACAGGATATAAAAGTTGTATCATTGAGATGGTTACGAACTGTGTTGCGGGTAGTAAAATTCGCGCAGAAATCGATGCTCCGAGTTAATTGCCGGCTCGGAGGGATCGGAGGGACGGACAGATGCGTTCGAAACGGCTCGTACCACTCGAGATTTTTGTAGTCCCTTTAAATTTGTTGTTGTGTCACGTCCGCAGCCACAGGCTTGTATCTGCTGCTGCACGTGACGAAAGAAAACAAGGTGCAGTCTGGCCGGTGCAGCAGGTTCGAGGTTTCCTGAACGGTTAGTACGTCTTTTAGGGTCGGTGCTGTTCGCCTGCTCCGCCAGGCAATCAATGGAAATGCACGACTCCTTGTTGACAGTTCGCGTTTCTCGGCTCATTATTCCCCATGAAAGGGGCTACATTTTCGCAACGGCCGAAACCGCCGGGGACTTTGCCCGGTTTCATTGTGAACAAAAAGAAAAGAAAATGAAAACCGGCCCCATTGTCTTTCGAAGACTACGAAAAAGGAGCGAATTCGTCGTTGGTCACCGTCGTTGTTGTCGTTGTTGTCGTCGTCGTCGTCGTCGTCGTCGTTGTTACGCAACTGTGTCAAGCTGAAAGGTAGAATTAATTCTGTATGTTCCTTGGCTCTTTCTCTCTCCCTCTTCGAAAGTTCTTCGTGAAACCTCGCGAGGAATACGTATACCGCGAGTGGCAAAAGCATTCGTGCAGTTTGCGCGTAGAAATAAGAAGAGGCGAGAGTAAGAACGTGAGAATACCGTAGAAATAAGAATATCGTGCAACGAGAATAACTTTGTACTTGTTTCTTCCGTTTGAATACGCAGGGAATAGTAGTACAGAAGGTATTCGTCTTTCTACTTTCGCATTTCGATCGTTCGAAAAATTTGCGTTTATTACTGTGGATCTCGTGACGAACGGATCACGTTCACCCGTAACGCGTGAACGCGACGTTTCTATTGCATTTACATACTTATCGACACGATTCGTTTCTCGTGAACCGCGTGATTTCGAATTTTTAAAGACCGGATCGACTCCTTGCGTGTTGTATATCGTCGCGATAAACAGCGTAGTATCGCTAAGGGAAAGAATCTGCTAAATTGGCTGCATTGCACAATAGTTCTCGCGAAGCAGGAATTTATCGTCGAGTAAAAAGAAGAAGCACGAACGCGGTCGAAGTAGCGCTCGTAATTTATACTATCGAATGGGAAAAGGCGATAACTGGTTTCGAGCTTTGCGTAATGACCGTGAAATCGCGTAGGGAATAAAAAAGAGCTGCGTAGAGACGTAAAATCGAGAACAAGCCCAATCAAAGAGGGTATCAGACTCGTGCAAAAATAATAGCAGAATTTAAGGAACGAGGTCAGTTCTCGTTATTCTCGTGGCACGATCAATCTTGAAGTTTATTTTTCTGAGCCTGTAACTCGCATAACGAACAATCGAAGCATACGTGATAAATAGCGAGCCAAAGTTTGCCACTGTTTTACCCATCGACCTTGTCTGTTATTTATTACGCGATCGTGTTACTCTTTGGTTTATTAACCCTTGCGAAATCTTTCCCTGCTTTCTTTGTTAAAAAAGAAACTGATCTTTGGATTGTAGAAGCTTCCTCTTATCGAGTTTTCCAAACAAAAAACGTTCAACGAGCGTCTTGTAGAAATAAACTCACACGCGATTGCAATAAAGGATTGCATTTTTTAACGGGTCGCTAAAAGAGATACGTACGTTACATGTATAGCGATACAGTTAATCTTAACGATAGCGAACTTTTTTTCTCAATCGAGAGTACAAACAGCGTTATACATCGGCCGCTGATAAATCTGAAAAGAAGAGTATATAAATAATTCGAGAGAACACTGGTACAAAAGATTCGCTGCTTGCAGAGGCTTTCCGATTAATCGGAGACCGACTCCTCTCCATTTTCACATGCGTAATCAGCAGCTCTTTGTCTCCGTTTGGCTTTTTTCGATGCCGCCGGGGTTCTTCAACCTCCGTGCTGGTAATTCCTCCGAAATCAGAGGGGTGAGTCGGCCGCGTCTAGACGCAGCAAGCGACGACCCTTTTCTCGAAGGACGAAGGGAGGACAGAAAAGGTTCTGTTACGACGACAGGGATCCGTTGGTGAATAAACAGCTGACTTTTGCTTGAGAAATTATCCGTCCGACGAGAGGGTGGAGGATCGTCGAACACAGGAATATTCTACTTGACGAGATGTTTCGTTTGCCCTTGGTTTAATCATTTCTGCTTCTGCGTCGAACTGGACACATACGGTTTTCTATTTTACCCAACGTTTCGCTCAGTTCGTTGCGTGTTACGATCGATCCGCCTCTTCTCTCTATGCGCCAATTCTGGATTTGATTTCTCGCTGATAAAAATAAAGTTGTTGACTGCAACAAGACGTCCAAACGCAATCCGCTACGATTCCGCTGAACGTACCTTTTCTTTGCGGTCAACAAACACCTCTGACTTTCTACGCGGTATCTTCCGGTGGCTGAATGCCACCGTGGAAATAAGAAAATCATCGTTTCCAGTTCTCTCGAATCTGCCTCCCGACGGCGAGAGTTCGACGACGCGTGACGTAGGAAGATTTATAGGATTGCCTCGCGAGGCGGTCCGCAATCGTTACCCTTTTCAGTCTTTGCGACTGATTGTACGGTACATACGTGTTCGGATTCGCTTCGAGCGAGCCGAGAAAATACTCGCGACCGTAAAAGAGAATATCCTGTTTATCGTTGCTCCCTGCTACCTCGATGATATTCCTGTTTCCGACTTGCGTGGGAACGACTCTGCGAAATTGTACGCTCGGAAGGTCCGCTATCCTTCAGAAACTTATTTGCTCGAACGAGAATCGAACTTTATTGTTCACCGTTTTATCGACTACCTGTACTGTCCAGAATAATTAGATGATCGTTTCTCGTGCCCGCAGACTTTTAACGGTTTCAACGGACCTTGACGCATAAAGTTGAACATCGTTGGTATATTCCGTATGCCAAGATAAGGGGCAAACGTCGTACAAACATTTGTCATTGAAAGCATTGTTAAAGAATTAGAACGATATAACGATATACGAAATGCGACGTTGTAATGTGAACGTGCGTTATTGCGGTACAAAGTACGAGTAAACGAGGAATATTTAAATCCAGTAGTGGTCGGAAGGTATCGTAATGCACATGCTTCTACAACTTCAACTACAATTCCGTTTCAAAATGTTCAGCACTGCTGCCGGTACGAGATCGGCAACAGCCGATTGAATTCATTCAATTCAAAAATTGAATTCATTGCTCGTTGAAGTTGCTGCTGTAAAACTATTATGGTAAATTCTAACTACTACTGCATTTAAATGTTCCTGATCTATTCATACTTCGTAGCATAGCAACATTGTATTGCCTAACACTGATATCTTTTTCGTATCTCGTTCTACACAACGTACCGACCGATAACCATTCTTCCATTTTATCTTCAAACGTAAGAAGTTTTCCAACCATGGAGGAATACGATCGTTTCGAAAATAAGGCAGAGTGCGAATGGAAAGAGCGCAGCAGGGTTAAGAAAGTTCTCTCGGCTTGCCAGAGATAGTGGAATATTGTTCTCCAGAGCTTAGATGGAGTCGGATTTAGAGATGGTTTATTGGTCGGGATGTGCGTGTCCAGAGGCGCGGCCTTAGCGCATTGTGAGGCATGTTAACGAGCTAATTGGTAACGGACCGGTGGCAACAGAAGACGGCCTCGTCCTCATCAATGATTTCCTTCATCGAGCGTGTAAACACGAGCGATTAGGGAAGAAAAACGTGGCTTTACGTGCGTATTATGCATCCGGTTGGCCGATGATAAGCTCGTATTGCTACGCCTTGGACTCGCGTTGCGAGATTCTCCAGCGGTTTTCGCAACGCCTTTGTCCTCGTTCGAAACGATTCGTCGATTCAGTTATCACGCTTTGCTCAAGTTACATTGTCTTTCTTCGCTTCGAAACAGCTGACGCACGTCAAATCGAACCAATTTCGGTATCGTTATTTATCCTTCGCGATTATAATTTATCTATTCGCTTACGTTTCCCTTGATATTTCCTTCGAAATCAATTATGATTCCCAACGCAATTCCAGCGACGATAACAACAACAGAGTGACTATATTGACCTTTTTACGTATGAAATGGGAATGTAAATACACTAAAAACTTCGATTTTGAATGTGCTACTGGCTAACGGATGCCTAGCTTCCCTACGCTAAACCGACTTATCTTGTTGCTTTTCTTCATCCTCTTTCCGTCGTGTCTTTACTATTCCTACTGTTTTTTCTTCGTATTATTGTTTATTGTTTTTCTTTTCTTTTTTTCGCCGCTTCTTTATACGACTATGCATGCGATTATCTTTGCATCAAACAGGATACTCAACCTGCTTAATAAGTTAGATTAAATAAAGCAAGGACGCCATGGAATGCCATCGATAAAAATACAGTGCAAGGTCGTTGAAAAGGAAGTTGCAGAGATAAAAAAAAAAGCAAATATAGTGCGATACGATACGATTTTAAAGGAGTTAGAAAGGAGTAAGAAAGCGGTGGAAAGTAATTCGCTCGGTTTCTTTTCCTCGATTCTAATTACTTGTCCGGGTAGTTTCGTAAAAATGCTTTTCGCCTGCCGGTAGATTTCGCGAAAAGCTTCTTCCGGCTCGCGGTGCATAAATGAAAGGGAAACGCGCGAGCATACGGTTCGCCTTTGTGTCATTTGCTGCGTTTCAGTTGGTAGTTTGGAAACGGGGAACAAAACAGCGAGCTAGCTGGCGGATCCTTTGCATTTTTAATGCCCGTTGCCAGCTGCTAATTCCTCGGCTTTTCCTTCGTATATTCGCTTGCAGCGCACGCTGAACGCTTGTTGGATCGCGAGACATTTATTGGCCCTAAGAGATAAAAGAACGCTGATATTTTGTTAATGAAACGATAACGATGCACACGCTACTACTGATTTCGTCTATAAAAGCACGCTTTCTAATTCAACGCCGCTGACGAGAGCTCGGGCTCACCAGCAATAAGGCGTAATGACGTCGCAGACGTAACAAATTTTACTGTCACGCATTACGATGGATTATCATAGTCGGGAACCTGTAATTTCGCATTTTATTTGCTCCCTGGCTAGCCGGATGTCGCTGATTGTAACCAATTATTTCGGCAACAACGTAGACTCGATTTATTTTCCACCGTGTGCTCTCTACTTTGTCGCAGTTTGAAGAGTATTTCTGCAACCTTTAACCTTTCGATGTTCGTAGAATTGCGAAGAATTCGGAACCAACGATTTAGAGAAGGATCGTTCCTCTGTCCCCGAGGTTTACCGAATTTCTAGTATATCAGAAAATCGGAATCTCCTCGTGAAATAACTTACCATACGACGATATTAACGAGTCGACAAGTTACAAGCTACAGACTTCGCGTCCACAGTTCTATAATTGTTCGACAAATAGGACAATCGGATAATCGATAATTTGTTAAATTTACTTCTAAAATTTCAATCAAGACAACCGTCGTATTTGTCGGACTAATAAAAAAATTGAAGCTATACAGAGTGTGCGCTGGTGTCATCGAAACGTTTCGATCCCGATAAAAAGGGAATCTGCGCGTCAAAGGGAGAATTTGATATCCGCCAAATGAATGCAAAAGATAATCGTCTTTGTTAATGTAATTAGTAGGCAATCCTGGGTGCCGTGTAATTCTGTTAACGCGTTTACGTACGCGTTTCAACCATAAATTTCACGGTTCGTTGTCCCGTACGTGTAAAAGTTAATACGCACTTCGCGTATACTTCGCCTGGTCTCTGCCAGCGAATTCGATCGAGCATAAAGCACGACATGCTCCGTAGTGTTCATTGAACCAAACTCGACTTTCTAAAAAAACGAACGCGTCTTGATCGGATCATAAAGCGTCGACAAACGAATGACAGTTTATCGACGATAAAATACATATGGAAATGCGATACATGCAATAAACCAACAGTGGCGACGAACCAGTCCTTTCCGCTTATTTTACGTAAAAGTCGTGCACATTTTTACGTTCTTACCTCTTACACCAAAACACCGATCGAATAATCTTTGCTCTTTAATTTCTTTTTTCGATAAATTCTATCGCTTGTATTTGTACATGGTGCGTTTGAGAACGCGATAGCTGCGCTTCGCTGCTAACTAAGCTACTCGAGTTCTGTCTATGTTAACTGTCATACGAATGGTGATAATTGATAGTCGTTCAGTTACTAATAATGGTTGCTTGTTTGCTAGTCCACCGTCTTGCACAGTCGCTGGTTGTCGAGTTGGTTATCACATGCAGAAACTTCATTTCCATAACTATAAAACGTGATATATATATATATACAACACTTGAGAATTAATAAATTGTCCTATTAGAATTTGTTCGCGTCCCACGATCTTACCGAAGGAGCGAAAAATATTGAAAACTTTGGCCCCAATTCGATGATCGGAGAGCGTGAAATCTTCCACAACACGGCTACAAGTCTCGCGCAACTCTCAAAGTTCAGATTCGAGCTAAGGATTTTGCAACCTGGCTGCCATTGTGTTTCCAAAAGGTTCGCTCTTGTGCGCCTGCTCCTCGACTTTCTCTCGTTTTTATTTTTCCATTGTTTCCAGCTAAACGATCTATTCTTCGACGAATTCTCAGGATCGAACGATTTTATTTATTGGAAAGGCGCGAAGGTCGAGGTAATTAAGAGCGGATCGCGTTGGTTATATTCGACGACGAGAAAGTACGAGGCGAGCCGCGAAAGTATAAGTTTGCCCGAATAATTCCGAGCAGCTTGTTTACTACGCGCTGGATAATACTGGCGCCAACAGGCCGGTGTTTTCTCAGCTGGACCAGCCAGTGCATTCACACCGTGCTGCACCAGAAGCGCATCGCCCTTTCCCTCAGCCTCCCGTGTCGCTAACTATAATACACGCTTCGTAGCTTGCACGACCCGAGCCTTTTATTCCGTAACGCCCAATCCCTTCCTCGCTGCTTTGGCGAAGGTCTTCTTCGACGTTCGAACGGTTTGCCCTCGACCAATGACCAAGCCAAAACCCTTGGCCTCCGCCGCTTTGATCGCGCGATCGAAGTTTCGCTGAGGATCATTTTGGGTCTCGAGTTGAAAAATTGCAAGTTTTTCAAGCGTGCTTCTCGAAGCTGTAGACTTGCAAGAAGAACCAAGTACTTTGAACGCTTTCAGGTACCCTGCGATAGTAATCTTTTGTCACTTTTTGCATTTTTGCATTTTTTCATTTTTTCATTTTTTCATCTGTATCATAGACGATAGACGTGCTTCCGTTCTTTGGCCACTTTGGCTCCTGAATCGAAATTGCTAATCTTTCACGCGTGCGTCGTAAAGCATGGAACCTTGGAAGAGGAAGCAAGTACTTTGATCTTTTGTATCCTATCAAAGGTCCTTTTCATCGTCCTTTTTATTTTGTGTATCATCGACGAGAGATTTTCTTTCGTTGCCTGATCATTCTGAATCTTTAGTCGAGGTTGCAAATTTTTAATTTCAACGAAAAACAAGAACGCACCTCAAAGTTCTGAACGTAGGACAGGAACCTAATATCCCTTGAACTTTCGTGTTAGGTAACAGTAATTTTTTATTACTTTTTTCGGTGTTTGATACGTATCACCGATGGAAGATCTCTTTTTGTTCTTTCGTACGCAACTTGATGCATTACTCTTGGGAAGGTAGCGAATTTTCGCCGTCTGCTTTTCATCCCTGATCGATCCTCGGCTTTAGCTCAGCTTCATATTCGTCCCATCGTTCTTCCGTTTAAGAAGCTGCGTCTGGCAGTGCCGATTAAAAACACCGTTCGCCAGGCATCTTCTGGTCAACTTACTGTCCAAGATTTAGAGCGACTAATTATACGGGTACGATGCCGGGTGCTAACAAGATTCCAGTAACGTATTATCGGACGATGCGATTAGAAGCGGTACAAAGCAATTTTTTGTAGCGACTAGATTATTCCAAGACTGACGCGACTCGAGCTTAAAAATACTCGATCGTTCCAACGTGACCAACATACAGTGATCAAGGACCGATCCTTGACTCGTAAAGGAAACGTTGTTTAATCGATATCGATTAGATCGCCAATCGATTGGATGGTTTTTCGTTTATAAAATATCTGGATAGCGGAGGTTACCTCTTAATCCTGATAGCGTCTCTCGAAGGATTTCGCCAAGGGTTACGAACTTTTTGCGCATGACACCCGAGTACGATCACCCTCGTGGAGCCCCACAAGCTCTCCCTTGTACACAGACCCTCGACACACGTGAAAGACGCCAAGTGTGAGAGCCAGTGCCGCGCAGTTCTTTATTCAAATTCTTCGTCGTGCGAGCGCGAGTCGCGCCAGCTCCGACTCTGTGACTCTCGGCAATTTTTCGCGTCGCCTAATCGCGAGTCGAGTCTCAGTGCACGGGCGTAATCGTTTCATTTGCTACTCAAACTATACATGTCCGCGACAGATCCGCGTGATTACGACGGGGAAATCGTCGCGGGGGTTGAAGTTACCGAGGCGTTATCGTCGGAGAAATTTCCGCGGAGGCGGCGACGTTTTTGCCACGGTCCTATTGATTTTTCTACCGTGGTTTCATCGTTTTGACTTTTATAATATCATCTTATCGATCCAACGATATTCGGCCACTATCCGATTCGTTTACTTTTCTTGCCGATCGCGTTACGTTCTGAGAAAATGAAATGGATGTTTGCACTACTCGATTGTGTTGAGTTTCTCTTTCGACGGATGGATAAGATTTTCTATATTTTTCGAATATTTCCTACATGTTCTACGTTCTACGTTAAAACTTCAAATGCTTCGATTTCTTCGTATTTCCTACAATCGCAAAACCAAGCGAACGGAATAACGATACGATCGTTAAGAAGTAGGATTTAACGCGAATTAGCAGCAATCTTCCAACGTTGTTGCTCCGTTTTCGAAATAGGATATACAGAGCGACGAGCCTTTGTGCCAAGTTTCACTTAATTCGACTCGCGATTAATTACTCGGATGGTACAAAGTTCCGTGGAATTAAAGAAGAGTGACGAAAAATTCAATATTTTGCCTAGACGAATAGCAAGGGAGGACAACTGCTCTAAACATAGTTTCATAGTGCGAAGTAGAACGTTTCTGGATGAGATATTTCTCTCATCAGGCCGTAAGCTCGTTCTCGAGTATCTTCCACGAGATTTATCGAATTTCAGCGAAAAGTGAGTTACATTTTCCGAGAAATTTTCCTGTTTTCCATCGCCGAACAGCGCGCAGCGGATAGTATTCTGTGTTCGTTCGCTCGAATGCTGAAACGCTCGGAGGAAAGTGGCGAGGAAGCCAATCCGGTTGGTCGCTTTCGCCGCATATGGCGGCGGGCAAAGTTATAAATAATGCCCATCGCCCTCCTGCGTATTCATCTTTACATAATGACCGGCAGAAGACGGACGACGAAATCTCGGATCGGATGTCGGGCAAAAAGAAACGAGAAAAACCGTACGAAAGCCTGACCATCATATCTGTGCAGCCGATATCTCGATGCCCTACAAGCGCAATTCTCTATGCTTCTATGCGTTTACATGCTTGCTTTTCGAACGCTCGAGCGATTAGTGGTTTTTCGTACAGGAAACTTGTTGATCTAGGAGAGGCAGATCGCAGGAAACATTTTATCGTTGCAGAACTCCGTAGAACAAAGTTTGATGGCTATTGCCGCTTTAATTTTGTCGCGCTAAACGATTTTATGTATTACATATTCGGACAGTAAGCTTCGCCGAAATTTTGATTCGGGTTATTTGAAATTGGTGAAAGTTTCTCGAGTCTACGGCTCTTTTAGGGCGTCGTTATTTGCGAGGTGAAAATATTTCGAAAAAATGACGATCGATAGAACAGTCAGTCGAATAAGAGACGGTCGCAGTGTCTCACACCGTTTGTCAGACAATCGTTCGATAGGTTTTAAACCTTTTGCATTCTCTCTGGATCGTTTCCGACTGAGTCGGTATCGTTGGAGAATTCCTCAGGTTTAAAGAAGATAAGAAGCAATCGTTATCGATATCGAAACGTTAAAGGTGCTCGGTTAAAACAGAAATGAGATAGAGGCATAAAAAATTGAAAGACCACAGTGGGATTAAACAACGGATGTATGAAGTACGGAAGAACGGAATGAACGTAAACTTTTGTATTCGCGATGATTCACAAAGAAACGGAAAGACAATGGTGACTCGTTCTAAACGTCAGTTTTCGCTCTAAACGCGACCAGTTTGAAGATCAAAGTTCGTGTCTCTGACAAGAACATCGCGAAAAAGCTACTACCTGTGAGCCTGGTTCGAAGCATGGTCAGTTGCGGTAGCGCGCTTAAGATTAACGATAGCGGAGGTCGTGCGCGAATCGTTCCAGTTTTCATTCCCTCGAGAGCAGCTCTCGAAAATGTCGACGATCCTATTGCAGTGCGTTGGAAATTGCTTCCAGAGATGGAGAATGCGCACAGGTTCGTGTCGGCACTGGTTTCCTGTGGAAAACCATTATCCCAATCGTCGAACGCTTTTACGATTTACCAATCGCGCATCCCTGTTCTTTCGAACGTTTAAATGCCTTCTTGAAATCTGTTTTCTCGATTTCTTATTAAAGAAACTTGATGGATGAAGAAATTTAATTTTCTTTATTTTTTTTTTTTTTTGCAGATTGATATAAAACTGTTGAATAGTATATCGAAATAACATCGAATAAATTTCGTTACCAACGATGAATTTTCATTTTCGTTGCAGGTATGCACTGCCTAGGTGCGGTGACAGGAGGCATTCCCAGCCCAAATGGGGTTGGCGGTCGGGGTGGCATTCTTAGCGTGTTCCGAGCCCTTGGAGTCCTTGTGTGCGAAGGGAGGATTCAGGGCCCTCCACGTGGCTACAAAGAGGGCCCACATTGTGCAGCGCCTATGCAGTCGGTGCCTAATGACCACGTGTGCGAAGAAGATAATTACTTGGTAAGAAAATTATTCTCGTAATCTTTTCCACGATATTTAAACCGCTTCTCCAAGAACATACAGTGGCGAGCGTATAAATAAGGAAACAACAACTACTAATCTTAATTGTGTTATGACGGATTCTGTTCTCATTCTTTGTTACAACACAGCATTTAAAAATACGTATAAATACAGAATGACCGTCGAACGTTTACTTCGAGTAACAATTCGAAACCAGTTGTATTTCTACTTACTTTTATAGTAGGGTATTTAAGAATACATTTCCTATAGCCCGAAACGTTATTTAAAATTGTTATTTCGAGTAATAATCGCAGACCGAATTAAGTCGTGTTTTTAACGTAAACGCGTCCCCTATTTACGTGCTCGCCTCTGTACCTTTTGTTTCGAAAACAGAATGACGTCGTTAAATCGCTTCCTCCTCTGTTGAAAACGCAGCAATTAAAATTTCTATACACAATGGTTTTCTCATTTGCCTTTCTTTTTTCATATAATCTGTGCAGTGCGATCGGTATCTTGTGCTGGTTCGAGAGATCGCGGATCGTATTGCAATTGGTTCGTTCCTGTGCATCGAGGTGGTGTTGTGCAGCAACTGTCCGTGCGGTTTGGCCAAATCTACAAGCAAGAACCCGATCTGCACCGTGCCGTCCTTATCAATCTCACCATGGCAACAAGCGTCAGAGATGCTGCTGGAGTATTGGTGTGTTTGCGTCGTTCCCAGCAAGTAAGTGTGCCAATCAGTTGCTCTAGACTACTTATTTCAACGATAATAACACTACGTAATTAATCCCTCTTGGCGAGCAAATTTTCCCTCGATTCGTTAGCGAAATCGATCAAACTTTTATAAGAGAAAAACAACTTGCAAAGCAAATGTAATATGTTTATATATGTAAATTACAATCTATGTGTAACTACTTTTTCTATAAAGTATATAGTTATCTTGGTATACGAGATATTGTACCACGAAGATCAACGACATTCGATGGTTGCAATAATTGGCTCAACTGAATGCAATTAAATGTAATTCATTTAACTTGGTACTTGATACGATAGGCATATTAACGATTTTATTAAAGACTTTTTTACCAAGACTTTTGAGCGTGGATGTATGACTCGGCGAGCGGTTAAGTGGATCGTGCTCGTAAATTTTCTATAAATATCTTTTTTCTCACTAACAAATCGAACGAATAACAATGTTCAGGAGCCCAGAGACGATGAACTTCTACGGATTATATCAGGCAGTCCGTTCGCGACTTCACTTCAGCCAAGTCGCCGCATGGTGGTCCAGGAGCAACGGCGTCGATCCCAGTTACATCGTGACAAGGGTGGTGCCATATAACGAAGAAAATCTGAGGAAGTTCCGGGAATCTCCCGTGGAGCATACGTTCCCCTTAGCCGGCCAAGGAGATGGAAATTCTATAAAAGTAAAAGAATCGATTTTTATCATTTATCAGTGTCGTTTCAAATCGTCCGCTTACACCATTAATCCAGGAACATTGTCATCAATTGGGAAACGAAAAGTTGAACCGTCTGTGATATCGATTAATATATCCTTCTCACGTTCGACGTTCCTTTATTCTCACATTACACGTTTCATGAAAATCATTGTCTCTTTTATGTTCGCGTTGAAACATATTACGCGCGAAAGCTCATTGGATGAAGATAGATGCGCTTAATCGATCCAAGGATTCCCTGGCAAGCAATAGCTCGCTGGGAACGCTCGAAATGATGCGTTTGACTCGCGATAAAGGCGAGGTCAATGTTCCTCGAACTGTCCATGTAATTCGCATGGTGGTTCTCTCGTCCACGTACTCGGAGTACCTTCCACGGTTCTATTCTGGTGGTTCGAGGACACTAACGAATGCCTACTTTTAACCAGCAGATGAGTCACCGGCTACCCAATCTCGTTCCGAGTACCGCGACTGCATTTAATGGAGCTGAAGAGGATTTCTCGTGTAAATTTTAGGTCACCGTGTGGGCACTGCCGAGGATGGAAGAGGTGCCGATTCTCACCTGTCCGTTGCACCCGATCAAAGAGAAAGACGAGGAGGGTGTAGCGAGGGCTTTGACACCTACCAAGGCTATCCCGGTTCCCAGCGCTGCGCAAAATCCCGAAGCCCTTGTCTTGCCTGGTAATGAGGGGAATTAGAATCGATCAGTGTGATATTTCGACGTTCGAGTATCACCTTCCGAGTATCTGAGTTTATGTACATTCGGGCACACACCGTACTAACATTTTCTTATTTTCTTTTATATTAAATAAGTAGTAAACCTCGTGTCGTTTCTCCATTCTTTTTTCTTAAATCCTTCGTCAACATGGATACGTACATACGTACGTATATCGCTGACGCGATACCATTATTGCGACCCTAAGATATCTCGTAATGACGACATCGTGTTGCCGAGATATTTTGTACCTAGTTATGAAAGGGTTAATTATATTACAAAGCATAAGTTTCTTCTTCTTCTTTGCTTCTTCGAATCGTTAATAAATTAGCAAAGTGTATATATATGTTCCTTCCCTTTTGCTTTATCAAATCGTTAATAAATTGCGAAGCTGATGCTCGAAATACGTCCACTACGTACGTAACGCTCAAGCTTGAATATGTCGCGAAACAAGTATGTTTTATTGGAACAGCTCTGGTGGACGACAGACTGCAAACGCCTTGCAACAAACCCGGCAAACATCATTGTCCCTGCGAGGAGGAGGACGTTCCACCGCCATCACCAGCGATTCCACGACAGAATCGCGAGAGAAAGCGTCGTCGATCTCTTCCGTGTGGTCCAACAGACGCAAATTCCTGCGTTACGGTTCAACCGATGCCTCTTCCCTCGGTACAGGAAGCTGTAACGCAAGAATCGAAGAAGGACAGTCAGAGCTCGAGCTACCCGAAATGTTCCGCTGAGATCTCGATCAAACACGGTATTAAATTTGTGCAAGGCCAGAACTGCCAATTCGAGGAGAACTCCATCAGGAATAGGAAGAATCTAAATTCAGATAATCTGGAGCGGTGTTTTAAGACGCAGCTGAGCATCGACGGGCGAGATGGAAACACTGAGAAACGGTACAAACGAACGATCGACGAACCTGATGTAAAATCGTTGTCGAATTCTAAAGATAAACAGTGCAATTTAGAGAAAAAGCAGAATGAACGAGAAATAAAGTCGGAGAAGAATGGAATATTTGAGAATTTGATACCGTTCAATTCGTCGCTGCCGTGGTCTTTTGTCGAGTCTTGGAATAATAGTAACGCAAATGGGAAGTGCGCTTTTCAGAGCTTGCGCGGAAACAAGGAAACTTATTTCAACGACTCTGAGAGAATCTGCAAAGCGCCGGTCAGCAAGGATTCGAGTCTCGTGATCAATCCCTTTAGGCAACCCAGTCCTTTCCACGAATCAAATCCAGGTCCCTCGACGAATAATCGTTTAAAGCAGGATTCCTTGAACTCCACTAGCATGGTGCATCAAAGCGCCAAGTCGTCGTGCAAATTGTCGAATTCCGAAGCGGTGTCGCCTGGACGAGAAGTTATGGACACGGACTCGGACAGGGGTGCCAATAACAAAGGGAGATCCAGAAAGGATTTGAGTCAATTAATATCCAAGCTGTCGTTTCCTGACGATAAAGACAGAACAAAAGAGGAAGGAGGCTTCTTGGATTGGTTCACCAAGGTTCCTGGACGAGTTCTCGGGGTCACGCCAAACATCAGCTACATAGAGAATAAGGTGAAAGCTACGAATTTGAAGAGCCAGGAGCAACACGGAAACGAAGTGAGATTTAAAAATTGCAATCTGGAGTTGAGCCAGCAAGAATTCGACGAAGTTCTGGCTGTTTTAAGAGCTAGAACACCGTCTGAACGCAAGAGGACAAGTGTCAGGACGGTAAAGAGACGAGAGAAGCCGGAGAAAGCGGTGGAAGATGGATCGGCTAAGCCGGTAACGAAGTGTAGCAATGTGGAGAGTAACGAATGTTCGACAAATAATTTGGTGAATCGTGCCAAGTCCTGCGAAGGTTGCAACCACAAGTTGTGTAGGAAAAACGACCAACAAGCTTTAGAGAAGACCAATTTCGTTGAGATCTATGGCAATAAGAACATTTACAATCCCCAAAAACGCGAGAAGCTGGACGGCGATGAGTCGAACGAGAATCTACAGGCGATCAAATGCAATAATTCCGAGAAGAGGAGGAACGACACCGTCGACTGTCTGCAGAACGTGTCGAACAAAGCAGACATATTATTGGGAGCAATTTTGCGAACCAGCAAAGACCGAGGGAACCAGTCGGAGGTTCCTGGTGGGACCAAATCGAGGTCCGCGTTGGCAATGACCACCAACGAAACGGAAAGCAACCGAAACAACGTGGCCAACGAGAAATATCAGGAACAGAAACTGCCATTGGAGGACGAGAAGTCTTTGCCAATGGCGTTCAACAAGAGATTTAATCGGTTCCGACAGCTTTTCAAGAAGGAGCACGAGAAGAAATTAACTTCGACAGAGGATAATCAGCAGGATGCGACCCAACAGATTGGTCAACGTTCGTTCATGTACAACAACGTCCAACCAAGCCTACACGATCCAAAGAACTTCAGGGATAGCAAAGCGAAGAGAAGGATAAACTTCTCGAATATTACCGAAGAAACGGAGAAGCGTGACGGGAGCCCCGATCCTTCAGAGCTTAGTACAAATGGCGCACATCAAAACTCACGTATCTATAGTACAAATTACAAGAAGGATAGCTGCGACTACGACGAAGTCGAGACGTCCAAATGGCAAAATAGACTGCATAGTACAAACGACGAAGATAGCATAACCGAGCACGAGGAGGAGGAGGAGGAGGAGGAGGAGGAAGATGAAACTGCGTCGAAGATTTGTAAAGATTCTGTTCCAAGCGTCGGGAAGAAGAATCGAAATTATAGTCTCGGTAAAGACAACGCCATCGTGGAGGAGGACGAAACAGTGGACAAAGCCGTACCGACCGCCATCGAGCAAGAACGATTTCGACGATCCTTGGAGAACGCAGCTTCGATGGTGTTCCATAGTAGGACCGGTTTACCATTGACATCCAGTCCAGCTCCATTGAGAAGAGGCAGCTGTTGTTTCGATTACGATAGTAGTCTGAATACCGTCTCCTCGAAAAGAAGGTACGAATCGAAGGAACAGCTGAAGAATACGATAAGTCTCATCTTAAATTCAATATCTTCCTAGTCAACCACCAACTCTATGTACGGCGTAAGAACATATCGGTGAAAATATTCCTTTAGTTGAAACGAGCTTTTTGTTTCAGTGCTCTGTTCGAGTTGAACACTCCACCAAGTCCAGGTGCGGTGTCTTTGGAAGAAACAGACAGAGAGACTGAGAATCTCGGGGAAGGAGAAGAGACACCGAAAAGACGTTCGACTTCCCGCAGTAGACCACAGAGTCATGCTCTTTTAGGCAGCTTCGAGGAATCAGCTTTAAATGGTAGACTCGAACCTGTGTCCACTGTTCACGGTTTCACGGCGGAATTAGGTGCCAGCGGTTCGTTCTGTCCGAAACATCGAAAGCTTCCAGTCACTGTGTTCTTCTATACGCTCGGTGACAATGATAAAGTTTCTACGCCCTATCTCGTACGTGCATCTGTCTTCTTTACTATATTTTTTCCGTTTCATTTGAGTTTTGTTATTTGTTCTATTTTTCTCTCTCTCTTTTTTTTTTTTTTTGTAATATTGGAACTATTACGAATTGGCAATTTTTCATCTTTTTCTGTGTTTTTAGATTAAAAGGAATTTTGTTGTTATTGCTGTGTTTGAATGATATATTTAGAAATATAACGGGTCATTGATGAAACAAACTCCTGTTACTTTTGCGTAGGCACATATTAATTTGGGCAAAAAGGGCTACCAAGTACCAAGAAGCGGTACTATACAAGTAACGCTTCTCAATCCTTTGGGTACAGTCGTTAAGATGTTCGTAGTACTATACGATCTTTCTGATATGCCACCACGATCTCATACTTTTTTACGTCAGAGAACACTGCGGGACAAAACACTACGCTACCTCGTACATCTTAGGTGCGTACATCTCTGTTCCTGTTAGAGACGACGAATTTTGTCTGTTTTGTAAACTTTGAAATTTTAATTATCTATGGTCGAGGGATGATCCCTTATCTCGTTAATTAAACTTCGAAAGATTTCATGCCCAGTGTTCCTAACAATAATCGAGGTTTCCTCGTGCGAATTTCTTTATAAATAATGAATAAATAATACTTTAGAATAACAATACAGACTACCGATGTAAACTTCGATGTATACATCTGGATCTTTTTGCACAATTTTATTAATATTAATTAAACTGTTAAACCGTTAACATTAATTGGATCAGTATTAACGAAACTTCATGTAAAATTGTAGAATATTAAAATAGCAAAGTTCAACAATTTTGCAGTTCTGAAATCCTGAAAAAGAAAGGGCCAACAATTTGTAGCTTGTCGATTCACTAATGTTATTAATTGTTTAATTGTAATACAAGAGACTCCTGGAAGCCACGATTGTTGATTTTTCTCTTTTTAAACGATCCTCTTTTCTGCTTTATTCTGCCTATTTTACGCTTTTCTGTCGCTCTCTTCAATAACTAACTGAATCTTCACTGACTTTCTACCTAGCAATATGCAACTAACACCTGCATGCATCCAGAGATCGCTCTACTGCCACGTTAAAGTGAAATATCTCATTTCAGATTTATGTCCGGTAAGTCTGGCCGGATTTATCTGCATACAGACATTCGTATGATCATTTGTCGCAAATCCGACGTTGACACGGCGTCGGATTTTGGGTCAGAGCCACCAAAGGAACTACGAAGTTACATCCATGGTCCTACCAACCCGAAATTTTCGCCAAGGTGCTGAGCCACGTGGCTCTTTCCATGGGGTTGCTGTCAGTCACTCCGCTCGCCTAGTCCCCTTCACGCAGAGATTTAGCAGAGACCAGCTTTTGTTTTTAGAATTCCTAACAGATCTTCTCGAAATGACGCCTGAGAAACCTTTCACATTACCGAAGAACGATCATGAAAGGGAGTCGATAGAAAATCTTTGTGAAATGGCCTTTTCGAGAGGAGGAAAGAAGGTTGTAAAAAAAAAAAAAAAAAACAAATGTCCAGATCGAGAAAGATTTTTGTAGTAAAGTAAGACTATCCTTCTCATAAAGAAGGTATATTGGCGGTCCTTAGCAAGGCATTCATATTTTGAGATTATTTTCGCGAAGAAGATGAGGAGAGGGCAACGTAAGAGTTTGGAGGAAAATGTTTGTAGGATGTTTCAGAAGAAAAGATTGTCTTTCGTGAATGTAACGTTCCAGATTGGTAAGGAGAAAGGAATGCTGAGGGCATATTGCGAGCCGCTTTAATAAGAATCGTTTTGCTTATTGTTTAGCTCCAATTTATTTTCTTTCTTCTCAAATCGTCGGTGATGTTATCTTCAACGCGGAACAAGGCGTGTTAATTTCAGACTACAGTGGTTTCTTTCGGTTTTAGTTTCTTTGCTGGATCGAAATTTTTAGTTGAATCGAAGTGAATTATTATTTTTCGTTGAATTGAATTCATACGCTGTACGCGTCTTCGGATTTTCGGCGACGATCGTCGCTTGGAATTTTTGTCTTTCATATTTCTCGCGTTCGAACGCGCTCGTTCTAATCATATATTTTCAGACGGAAACGAATAAGGTTTCCAGTTGTCTGTCCCGAGTTCGTCGATGTAATTATAAGGTAGACGATCTCCTTGGAAGGCCATCTTTCTGATATATTATTGTAAATATAAGTCATGTGTAAAGTCGAATAAGAATTTTTTAAACGGGATGATACTGTCATGCGTATGTAGCACCCTGAAAAAGTTAAACAAAGAAAGAAGTAAAAAACAAAAAGAGGAGGAAGAAGAAATAAGTGATACGAGCATAGAAAATATCAAGAATCAGGTCTCTCGTTGACATTTAAAAGAATCCTCAGACTATTGTACAAAAGATAAACAGAGAACTATGTGATCTAAGAAATCGTTTAAAATGTAATTTAAATAGATACCATTTATCGATTCGTTGATATTTTCAGAAGGAAATTGAGAGACGGTTGTCATCGTCGTTTATTTTATTAAAAAAAGCAACAAGAGAAAGAAAGAGAGAGAGAGAGAGAGAGAGAGAGATGGAGAGAAAGAGGAAAAGAAAAAGAAGAAAGAAACATGTAAAAACGCACTTTCGTGATGTAGCTTGCGAATCAACGAGTGGCTGGATTATACGACTTTTCCTGCTCGGAGAAAAAGAATCATTATTTACACATATAAACAGAACACAATCTTGTGTCCGTAGCACTGTGATGAATATTTTGATAGACTATAAAGAGTAATTATATTATAAAGTATCTATTTGAGTAGTGAATATGTCCTAGATTAATTAATAATTGTACTAATGTCGTATGAGGAATGTAACCGAGCGTAACTACTAACCGTAAAAAAAAATTACACATACATTTCGCAGTTACACGGCGCTCATTATTGTCTCCGTATTAAATGATGGTACGTTTCCCTTATTTTTCTACGCGCATGAGAAAACAGGAACCAACAAGAAAACAGAAAGATAATTTAGGAAAGTATTCGCATTTGCACGAAGACCGCTTGAATTTCACCTGAAGGATCACCCCCTGACCTTTCTTTCGTCGCGAAACTTCTTTAATTTGTCGTTTAACTTATCGACGCCTTTTGCGATTTCTGTCGGATGAAAAACTATCGAGATTTGTAGATCTACATACGACCAAATTTGTTATTTAAATAAGATGTCAATTCAGGTGAATTTCCGGGCATTTGTTATGCTCGCTCTTATTAAAAATAGAATTCGATTAAGTTGACACGGTGGAGACACGTAGACGTAACAGGCGGATTTTGCGATTCGTTAAAAGAAATGTGTCTTTCTGAACGAGAAATATGTCATATACACTTACGTATGCTGACGAGTACGTTTACGTTGATCCACGCCGATAATACTTCGCCTGAATCATACGAGAGTATTACCTAAAATTCACTGGTCGATGAAGAATTAAGCTGTTTTAATGTTGCAAAAGTTTTTGTAGCACGTGTATTGTACGGCAAGGAAATATAGAGTGTGTAATCACTGCCATGCTGTAAATACATTATAGCATAGACGAATCGTTGAATAACAATTTAAGGGAGTTTTAGCAATAGTTGTTTGTCTGATCGAGAGATTCCATTTAAACAGAAGCAGAAAGCAAAAGCGGGGTCCGTTGAAAAATCTCTAAAAGTCACGGGAAACTCGTCTTGTTCTCTATTGTTTTTCCGCTTTAAAATCATTATTTCCATGTCACAATGAATAATAGATTCTTTCCAAAGCATTGGATGTTTGTTGTCAACCGATTGTAAGTGAATATTTTTTCAACTGGATCTCGCTTGTGGGACGATTAGAGAAACGAAGTGTACACGTTGCGAATTCTAATAGCATATTTTTCCAAATCATTGAAAAGTCGCTTGGTAGCTTTAACAGGGAGATCTCCACTATGAGTGTAATTAATTTTCATACGACGGAAATTGAGCGGAAAAATACGTGCAATTCATTAGTGTACCTTTCTTGAAAATTCATGGAGATACGAGAAGAATACCAATATTGTATTTTTGAAATCTGCAATCGAGAGACGACTTGTACACTAACTTGTAGGACGTGCACTAAGAATTTTATTATTGTGATAAACTTTTGTCGGAATAATGGTTCGTAATCACTTCGAAGTTGAAACGCATTCTCTTGTTGCTGGAAAAGGGGGACGAGTTAAGTCGACGGTGCCAAACTTAACAACAAAAGGAAAATGAGAAAAAGATGGGCTTTTGAAAGCGCTCAACGACGCAAACGTTTCAAATCCAACAGCTTCGATCACTATTTTAACTTTTATTTCTCAGCTATGAAACATTTATTTTATTCTTCATAATTACTTCCATTTCGTTTTATCAATTTTCTCCAATGTGTTTTAATTTTGGTTTTCATTCGATTACATTTTAAAGCGTTTTCTTTAATGGAAGTTATTTTTTTAATGCCGGTATATAATTTTAACTACCAAACGTCGACGTGGCTAAAACCTGATTTGTAAATTATCATAGATTGTTCGGTCTCTCGATAATTGAAAGAAAAAAAGAAAAAGGAAAAGGAAAAAGAAGATGAGCACCGTTCGATCAATGATAATTGCGAGCTTTATCTGTCAATACTAATTGTAGAACGTTTTGTTGAGTCAATTGTTGAATCACCTGAACACATTGATGGACGCCAGACATGTACATAGGGTAGCGTTATTTTATAAATGAAAATTATTGTTATTATTAAGATATACTTTTTATTATTTTTAGCGAGCGAAGCGTGAGGTCATAGAGAAACATTTGTCGAGAGCGAACTCACACTTATGGTACGCATGGCCAAACGTAATAAAACTACAGCAATGCATTACAACGTTTGTTCTGTGTGTTTATTTGATAGACCAGTAGATTCCATCGAAGCCTTGCGCGCTGTATTGATGTCAAACCGAATTAGATTCTTCGAATTCATTCACACATAATTGTTTAATATTAAACTACGAAAAAAAAAGACATTATCCATTTTTATCTTGTAATATATTTATTAACAATGTTTACAAGTGTTCACTCGCGTTATTCACGCGAATGCCCCTACATTCTATAATTATAACTAGAAACTGTCTTCTGGACAAATATTAATCCGAGTACTCTAGAAACTCAGAGATATATACACGAGGAAACGCATGCAGAGTATACTCGCGGCTACACTATGAAATCATTTCGTGAATCGAATTGCGCAGAAAACACATTCGTAGAAATGATAGAATTCTCGCGTCACAGTGTAACGAGTTTAGGAATAGCTCGCAATTCTCTTTAAATTCGTTCCCTCTGCGTTAGTCACCCACGTTTGAAGAAATAAAATGATAATAAGTCATAGAAAACGTGCAGCATATAGGCAAATTATGCAGTCTCTTTACAGTAATCTTAAGAAGGCTAAAGACTAAAAAATTGTTTAGTATTCTAAGGTATAAAGATTGTACCTGTCTCTTTGTGAAAATTAAATGTTATCGTACTCTACTCTTTACAAACATATGCAGAAGTCTTTATTACGTAATTTCGAATAAAATATACAGGGGCGATGTATCGTTTCGCGTTAGAAAACAGAAAGTTAACAAAGAAGGGTCTACATGAACGCCACGATATTGCATCATCTTGAATCTTTTCGAGTTCCTTCTTGGCTCAATTTAACATGTTCATGACGAAATGCATGTAAAATACCTTAGAATATAAACGAGACACGTACGAAACTCACGGTGTTTGCGAGGAAAGGAATTTATTGCGTGTACAAATCTTTGTTTTCGCTTAGTCCTATAAAAATTCCATTGAAAACTGGGACACCTGAAAGTGCTCCTTAAGAATTTCTGTTGCTTGTTACGCGGTATACAAAATACTTTCCTGAAGTTGAAGTTAGATATCAATATCATCGTTCATTATCGTTTTCAGCCAGTCGTCCCGACTCGCATGCCATTTTTATCTAATTTGCACGTCTAAGGAATCATTAAGTTACCGATCTCCCTCTTCGTTTCTTTACACAGTTTAAAATTCACAAACGCGAATAACATCGTACATTAACAGGTTCGAAATTCGCCTAGCTACATTTAACTAAAATTACGCATCAAATCACAGTTCACGTTTTGTGGCATCCTCTTATAAAAATTTCTCCTAGCGAGTGGAAAATTCCTCCTCTCTTTCCTATCGATCGATCACGAAGTTCAGCGAAACGTACATTTGCACATTTTCTCGCTCGAATAAAAGCAGCTATATACAATAAAATTAATTATGCAATTAAAATGCTCGCTTAATAAAAGCATGAAACGCGTGTGTGTATAAATATAAAAGAAGAAAACGATCTTAATGGGGCGCCTAGGTAAATTCTACAATTTTTAATTTTCTTGTCTAAACCGTTTGTGAACTTGTAAAATCCTCGTTTACTAATTAAAATCACGTACTGAGGTAACAAAGCCGAGGAGAAAGATTAAAAGTAAAAAATTAAAAGTTCTCAGGTACCTGGATGCCCCATACATTTCATGATTCTCGTCATTTTGCGTTACTACGTTACTAACGCACAATGAACCGAAAAAAAAAAAAATAATAATAATAGAGAAAGGTCGGAAACGCGCGAAATGCAGTCGAATTTCGATAATCGTGATATGTGGGCGTTGTACAACGAGCAGTAAGACACTTGACGTTTCTAACGAAGCAATAGCGTCGCTGCAACTATCACGGCCAGTCATCTAGTTTTCTTTTTTTCTTTTTTTTAATTTAGTTTAGTAGACCAGCTTGTCGTGAAAAATATGTGCCGGATTACGAAGGATCTCGATCATAGATCCCTGCTACTTTTCTACATATCGTGACACGAAAGTCGCGAGGGTTCTTCCGAATCACCTACAGCAGAAGCAGCTGCCCTGTTTCACGACGTTCCGTCGATCATGTCAGTGCTCATTAGCAGAACGCCTCGTTAAAAAGAAAACACTGAAACACTAAGAGGAATTGTAATGCAGACACCAAATATTAGTCTTTAATAGACATTTAACTACGATGGAAAGAGCGCATGAACTTATTTCAGCATTTCGCAAATAAGAACGCACCGTTCGCCTACAAGTTGTGAGATTCTACTCTAAATTGTACAACGGAGGATACAACCACACGTTGTACACGAGAAGAAACGAAAGACACAGATGAGAAGCGCGAAAAGAAATTTTCTAGAAAAACTTTCATAGTTTTAGAAGAGAAATTGCACATCAAAATTATATCTCCACTTGATTGTGGAATTACATTTGCTCTTTTCTTGAACGATAATATCTCTTAAATAAAAAGTTCTTATGAAAGTATAAATAACAGTAAATATTCCTTTAAAGAATATTTGACGATAGAAATTTGCAACAATGTTACAATGGTTTAAACCACCGGATGATAAAAATGTGAGAAAATCAACAAAAATGGTCCTGTCATATTCTTCTTGCGCCTACTTCGAACGTCGAAGTCTGCGAACATATACTCACTTTTCCTTTCTTTGGTCCATAGACAAGGAATTTTACTAGCAATGGCTGACTTCCTTTCCACGTGGGAGTTTGTGCCCTTGGTCGTGGCTCATACGTAGTTGCCTCGTGGCCATTCCACCGCCGCAATGACTGCTCCAGTCGGTAGTTGATACTTGAGTTCGATAAAACTTGGAGGATGTCTTGTTGAAGATTGGTAACAGCTCGTTAGCTTCGTTCGACAATGCCTGTCGATTGAAGCGTCGATTCAATAGACGAAGAACAAGGTAATATTATATCACGTTATGAAATTACAATACACGGTTCTTACCTTAAGGTATATTATAGCGTCGGTACCATAACCATCGCAACTTTGTAGCACGAGATCACCGTGGAAATATCTAGCGTATAATCGTGATACTGGAAGACCGTAACCGTATCCAGCAAGTGGAACGGTGTGAGCATCGGTTCTGGTTGGCTTAGGCGCTGTACTATACATGTACTTGAACAAATGGTCCATCTGCGAGCGTGGAATACCACCGCCTTTGTCAGACATCTACAAGAATTTTCCATGCAATGTAATCAGACCGCGGGCATTTATGCAAATTTATGTTTTTACGTATAAATTTGACAAGACAATGAAAGATTTGCAACCTGGATGGAAAATTGTTTTACCTGTTAAATGTTATATAACGTCTACTATAATTTGGACATTTTATATATTTCGACGATAGACTCAATTAACTCATTAAGGGTCAATATTGCGGTAGTGCAATATTCGATTCGCGATTTTTTTCTTCGATCGATCTACGTTATCGAATTTTGTTTTTAAAAATCGTTACTATGGAAGGGAATTGTAAGAATTCGATTTATACCGTCTTCGCTACTTCTTACACCCAAATCTTACGATTGTTTCCACGTTTTGATGATATTCTATATAGTTAACACGCTCTGATTGCGAGCATGTTTCGTATCGAATATCTGACACACCGATATTCGATATCAATATTGGCGAAACGTCTGACTCAATTTCCACGCAAACTATGTTTATTGATAGATTCGATTGTCGTAATTCACGCGTCGACCTTACTACGTGCTCCAATTGTTATAATTGTTTGCAACATTTAGAAATGATTCGTAAATCGTACTTTGACGCAAATATCTTCATCGCCGCGAGACACGATCACTTCTATCGCTGGGTACTCCTCGCTGGAGCTATGATGCTCCATAATAGCTCGCATGCTGTTCTTGAAAAGTTCAAACAGCATATGGAATAAATGGCTGGGTACGTAAACTATTCTAATTTGACTACATCGTTCCAGTTCTGAAAAAAAAATAACGAACAGTTAGACAACAAATTCTTTCATAGAAGGATTCTCCTTTTATCGTTCTTTCTACGTCACTGTCTGTATAAAAAACGCGATAATAATTGCCACATTGAAAGCTTCTCATTGTCATATATGTTTTGCCTATTCTGCGTACAGTATCTTCAACCGCGAAGTTCAAAGATTTCACCGTGGCAATTCTATAAACTATACCTACTATAAAAAATTGGTTATGTTATACTACTTACTAGCAATACTCTAGTACAATCAACATTTTTCAAACTTGCCGTTATGTTGCTGGACTATCAATTCCGGACTAGCCAGATAATATTGATCGCACAGCAATCTCGCTTTGTCATACGCGTCTTTCACAACGCTGATAATCTCGCAGGACGGGTCTATGGATCCCACGTGTGTACTGTGCCCATTCAATTCGCTGCCAAATAGAAGAGCTGCAACAAAAGAGACGCTTCTTCCAACAACCGTATTTAACATCTTCGAGTACGTTAGATAATATACGAAGACCACAGGGAAAGAACATGGCAAGACGCATGTTCTATTTTTTCTTTTTTTTTAAACAGAAGCAGTTTTCAATTGTCTTTTGATATTTTTTTATGCGAAATTGTCTTTTCATTCCAATTCAGAATTGAACGTACGTTTTCTCGCTCCCTTCAAAATTATCAAAGTATCGTCTTAACAATTATACCTTTGGCATCTGCAAAACTTTAACCTATTAGGTATTTTTTTAGAGATTTTCGTCTTCGAACCTAATTTTTTATTTTCATTTTCAATCTTGTCATGTTAAAATTCCCCTGTTTAATCGTAAAGTGAGGATCGTGTGTCTTTCTTCTATGATTCATACGAAATGCACCGATAAACTTACTGTGTTGATTGATCAGCATACGAATGGAGATTCGGGACATTAGAAATCTGTCCAAGAAATACTGAATGTTGTTTTCCGTTTGAACGTCGACGTCGTGGGCTTCTTTCAATTCCAGGACACCCTGCGCCATCGTCTCGACGATATCCTTGTGTCTATTGCGGATTTTAACCAAAGTCTGACAGAATCTACGAAACGAACATAGTTTAACAAAAATATTGATTTGTTTATCGAAATTGAACACGGCGAACGCTATCTTTATACGAGATATCGTAACGAACGAATCGAAAGTAAATCTCTCGAGAGATTATTCTAACGTTGAAGACTCACTTGTCTAAAGTGGTCTCGTTCACCTCAACCTTCTCGAACTGCATGATATCTTCAAACGAAGTGGCATACAAGTTGTTAACTATACCCATACTAGGCATTTTCAACAAATTCTCTGGCAGCAGATGGATCTCTTTCATAATATTGGCCAATCGGACTGGTAGCTCCTTCCTTAAGAATATAAAAGACTTCCTCTCACAGGCGCTTAGACCTGAAACGTTCAACATTTTCTATAATTAGGAATTCAATGACGAATCATTTCTTCCATTGCTTCTTTCTTTTTCTTTTTAATTATTCTGTAAATATGTTTCGTTATTGTTATGTTTGCCTGTCTCGTGATCGGTAAACCAGGATGTTCAGCAATGGATTTAAGAGATAATCGTAAAAAAAAAAAATCGCGATAACGACGACATTAGCGCGACAGTCTAAATTCTTTATCAAAAAAAAACGTTTCGGAGTTGTTTTGATACATCGAAGGAAGGCGGAACGATGAACTCTGTAAACAGAGGCTCGTTGCGCAAACTCGATTGCTCTTCTGTAAGAAAGGAAGCACGATTTCATGGAGAACGTATCTTGTTTCGTGCCGACGACGATACGCGATATCTTGCAACGCGTTTCTTTTATTTGCGTTAATCAAGAAGTTCGCGTTAACTTTTCTCTCCTCTTCCTTTTTCCTTTTGCGTTTCGAGACATTTCGGTAAACATCATAAATTTTCATGGCATATAACAATAATTGGAACATCGATTCCTCGTCGACGAAACAAAGATCAATATATGTCTAGAGACATATGTCTAAATTAGGAGGTAACGCGTCGCGTTGGTAAGAAACATTTATTTCTTCTAATTTTCTCTTTTACATTTCGATAAATATCATGCGTTTACGAAATATGTGAAAATGGTTGTAATATGGATTTTTTATTGGTGAAACAGAAATCATTTAGAGTGTTAAAATATCATAGAATGGAAAGGTATGCGTTCAAGTGCACTGGAAAAAGCATTTTATAGTAATATCACGTTTTAAGAAGCTATAAGTAGGTCATAGATCAACCTTCCTACATACATATATTATACTCGTATCTGCGCTTACGCGTTGTCGCTTCCTTGCCACTTCGATCGCGTGTGTACGAGCCTGGCAAAATTGATACGTTTTATCAATTCTGACAAGGCGTTGGCCTCATATCGCCATGGTACAGATGCTTTTCACATTCCAATTATGTACACGTCTCTTGGAAAATTTAAGATAGAATATAATTTTAACTGAACTTTGTCAACGAACGACGTCGTCGTGATAATAAGAACGGAGATTCTCGCCTACATCCGAGAATAACATTTTTAGACACAATTTAAGAAGCGGTCTATCGATAGCGGTTTTTCAGGGAAATCAACTTATTGCGCCGCGTATTATCTATAGAACGTCATTCAATCGATCGTATTGTTTACGTAGTCTGTAGACTTAGTAACCTAAATAACAAATGTGTATCAATATTGATAGTATTAATTCTACGTTTAATTGTACATATTGCATTAGGTGGAATAAGAGCGGCCTCGAGTTTTTCGTCACAATCGAGCCGCAATTGTTTAATTATTTAATTTTCGATTAAGGCGGGACTGCTTAATTACCACGGTGTTGAGTTGGCGAAGAGTAATACAGAATAACGAAGAAAGAGACCGAGATACATTTGGTAAATTTGTTTAGCCGAACCAGCGGCTTTAATGGATCCCAAAAGTATCTTTCGGTTAAAAGTGGTTGACATTTATTCTTGCAGGTATTGACTCTGACGAGTATATATATTTATGGGTCTGAAAAGGCAAATATGAACATAAGAAGGCACACGATATATAAAACTATATAAATTATTCAAAGTATCGTGCTCTCTGTAATATTTAATAGATAAAAGAATTCTCTTCACATTCGGTAAATCGTATCGACAGACGAGATTGCGTTGTACTGTCTTTCCTGTTTGATGAAGAATATAAATATTTGTGATAAAGTAGCAGTCGGTTGACAGAGGTAGGATTTGACCAGCATTTACGTCATCGGCGATATCGCATTTCCATCGAACAATAACTTGATCTCATTGCTCAATTGGATTAAATTTGCCTTGTATTCACCGAGTGATTTTACGAGATCACATACGTACATCACTTGTACTAGTAAGTTTCATACTCTGTGCATAAGACTGTTCAATCTGTTAGCCATATTAGAATTTTAACCAGAAATTTCTATTATTACAAATGAAAATTTAATAGAGATAAACTGTTAGCCAGGTTTTTAATACTTTTATGCTTACAAATTCTATATCAGAATATGGATAGTATCTAAATAATTCACGACTAAATGCACCGAGACATCCATCGAAATTCCTTCTAAGAAACCTTTAAACTTTAAAGCCTGAATTTCGACTATCAACGAGGTTGGCCGATAATAAGAAAGTCAGCGTTCTATTGAAATTTTTCAAATGTCATGTTTTCCATTACGGAAAATTGCATTTCCTTCTAATTGGATAGATTGGCGAGCAGCTGATATACTGCCAAGGTAACAAATTGCCGTGAAATTACCTATTGGCTTTATCAGAACCGAGCAGACTGTACAAGATAGAGAGAAGATTTTTTTATGAGAGAACGGTTCTCTGCGATTGAACTTGATAAAAAAAAAAAAAAAACTGGTCTTCGTTGAATTATCTGTTCACGCAAAGATCCGTGGGATGAACCATAAAATGATGCCCTTCGATATCTATATCAGTATCATTATCGTTTGATTCTAACATCAAATAACATTTAAGCTGTACAATATCTCGTGGAGATTATTCTTAAATCAATTAGTAGGAATATGGGCGTTTTATTGCTTTCTTAGATTACTTAAGAAATATTCTTGAAAAGGGATCCGCAAGATTATGATAAATATATAGAAAAAATTATTTTGTATTAATTACTTTTATGAAACTGTTACTTATCTTACAAACGTAAAAGGAATAAAATTTGTTAAGAACCTCGTAAATTGGTTATAATATTCATACAGAGGACGAAACGTTTCCTTGTAAATTGTTTCTTGTTAATTATGTTCGTGTAAATATAAATTTGCATAAATATCTTCATATTCCGCGTTATTTAACAAATATAAATTCAAATGTAGCTGATATTAAAAGAAAAACTAGAACTGAGACTATCAATGCAATTTATTACTCAGTTAATTATTTTTTTTTTATGTGCCTTTCCCAGAAAATTCCTCCAACAGAGTTTCCATAAATATTAAGAAACGATGTATTGGGTCTTTTAAGAACAACGATCAAGTGCCTTAACAATATATTTTTCCAAATATTGCAAGTACTCGCTTGCTTGGCAATATTATCTTTTTCTTTCCAGTTCGTGTGTCTGGGATGTTGAAAAACTTTCCAATTATCAACCTCTTTCGCGCTGTTTTTTCAAATGAGATCGCACTAATTAGGGAAGAACCAGACGATCGTAAAAAACCTTCTGCCAGATAAAACACGTGAATCGTAGTTAGAAAAAACAATCGCTACGTGTTTTGGTAAAAATTACATTCTGCGAGACACGTTGCGTTTGAGATAAAGAAAAAATGTTGGAAGTTTCATTCAGTCGATAACGCGACGCAGACAAAGAAGAAAAACATGCCTAATTGATACAATATTGCGGAATTGGATCGACATGTTTTGAAAGCTAACAGCAGAACGATCGAGAGGAGAGCTCGTCGTGACGAGAACGTGAAAGAATGGCGATTGTTTACATATTTCGCAGACGAACTCTGGACGTTGGCCGTGTTTCTTATGCATTTTAATGTATCATTAACGAAACAGCGCTTCACCTTGCGTACAGAGGCGCACAGTCCATTGGCCGATTTGCCATGGAGTTCATCGTGATTGTTCGCAAGGTCAGACACTGCATCGAATTGCAGTGAAACATGCAATGTCTCTCGATGGATTGTTCTCTGCCCATTCGAGAACGTCATACGTTTTTTATAGCAGTTAAATCGGATCATTGAGAACCTGCACTGACATTTTAAAGGAAAGAGGACGACAAGTGCAGCTGCATAATACAGAAATGACAATGGTGATTCTACGATTGACGGCGTTACTTATTTCAAATGTCAACGTGATCGATTCTCTTTCCTTGGTAGCTAATTCATAAGTAAAACTTATCGAATAAATTTTCGTTCAAGGAACAAACCTAATCAGCAGACTGCAAGGGTAATCACGTAACAAGCCGTAATAAACTTCGACAAACGATAAAAAAAGAATGAACTACGACCATTTGTTAAATTCCTAACAAACAGTACGCCATAATCGAATGCACGTGACACGATTTTTCCTCCAGTCAAAAGTGAATTAACTTCTGGTTCGATAACAGCTTGACCCATATGCGCCGTATCATTGAAAATCATTAGCGAATTGAAGAACAGGTAACGAAGACGCGAATGAAGCTTAACCCAGTCGCTTGGAGTGAATCGTGTAATTAGTAGCTTTGATCTAACGAGAGAGCGATGAATTCTCAGGATTCCAAAGGAACCTTTTATTTCACGGAGCTCTCCGAGAATTAAAAGGATTATATTCAATTATCGTTTCTTTTAATAGAACCGCATTGCTTTATCGAATAAGAAAATATCGCGCTAAAGTATGTCTGTAATTTTTTACCTCCGGATTATACAACGCTCGTTTTAAAACTACATCAAGCTCTGTCTTCGATTCATGAACTATGGATGTTTATGCATTTCTGAAAAGATTAAGATTCCAGAAATACAAAAGGATACACACAGTAAAGTGTTGAAAACGTACGAAGTATATATTTCGCAAGGACATATTTCATACACAGTTTATATTGAGTATTCATTACGATATTTAGATAAAATAAATCTTTATTTGTATACTATTTCTTTAACTGTATCCTTATCATATCATAGCGATACGCATTTTCATAAGAAGTGTTATTAATATCTATCTTCTATCGATAAGGTTTTAATTCTATTTCAATTCTGACGAAGTAGATCCCGTCGTACCAGGCCAGACACACGAGTATTCCCTCCAGAATTAATATTTCGCATCATCCCGTGTTTTTTCTTTTTTTATCTCTAATTACATTTGCGAATTTTCTACGATTACTATTAGACAAATTAATTCGTCTGTTGATTTACCGTAATATCAATTATTTTATTAACTGCTTATAAAAATCGATCGCGCACGTTTATACATTTTTAAAAAATACTTTTATTTGATACGAACCAAAAAGAAAATATAATACTGCGTACTAACTAATTTTCCAATTTTCAGATAATGTTTAAAGACTTTTAGCGTTAGATAAAAGTTACATTGGCATTTACAAAAGTACATACATGCGCATGTTTGATTTTCACACAGAAGCAACAACGCAGTATGTGATCCATGCATCGCTAAACGTAAATGATGACGCATCGTGGCCGTGTTTCAATGCAACGCGTTACTATAAAGTCTCTCTGTCTAAACTCATACGCATCGATCCGTCTTTCTAATAATTTTATTTACATTCGTTCATTGTTTTTCAGAGAACCAGAACGAAGCAACGGGATATCGAGGAAAGACATTCCCGATGAGAAGAGCGAGCTTTCAATCCAATCGCTCTGACGTCATAACTTAAACCACTGTACATCGTTCAACCTACAAACGAAGATAGAAACGATTTTCTCCACCCGTTATCTATCTGCGAACCGATATTTCCATTTCCGCAGAAAACGAATTTGCGCATGCATTCTAATTCACGAAGTCATTCGAACGTTTACGATTTACCGTATTGAGACATGACGACTTTTTATCGGTAAAAAACGTCAGCCTAGAGGTGTATGTGTAATATATTTAATTAAAAATCATTTCATTATATTTTCTACGTATATTTTCAGATTTGTTTTAAAAACTACTCTAATACATGTGTGAGATTTGGAGATGTAAAAATGCACAGGATAAGTATAATATACAAAAATTTAATCCAAATATATCACGGTTCTTTTTTCGTATATTTTGTAAACTGTTGGAGTACTATTAAACTCACACTATGTATTGTATCTGAAAATATCGAAATGTACGGACAGTACAGTAAATTACTAACTAATTATACAAAAATATATAAAACATCCAGAGTACTTAAATTTCATCGAAATATAAATTTGTTTACAAAATCCGTCGTCTAAGCGTGATACTGTTGTTTTATTTTCCGCGTAATATATATATATATATACATAATATATTCATAGAATTTTTCAGTTGTGGTAGAAAACTCGTCTCATTTCAGATAATTGGCCGTTTAATTTCCACAGGATAAAACTGAACAGGAAACGTTACGTAAGATAGAAAACGAGCTTGCAACGTGCTGCTGAACACGCTTCGAGAACGTAATTACTGTCGATTAACAGCATTAACTTTGATGTTAACACATGCCTTATGTAACGCGAGAAAGATGAAATTAAACGTCTCGTTTTTATTGGAAAACTCGATGTGACGAAGTGGAAAATGTCTTTTCGATCAGGAGGTCGAGGTTCAAACCGATCGATCGATCGATCCTGCGGAGATCGAGCATTAGAATCAGAAGACGCGAGCTTTTTCAATTCAAAGAAACAACTAGCATTATACATTTGTTAACTGGCTTCAGAAACAGTACCTACGTCATATCTCGACTGTTTGTGCTATTTTAAATCAATTTCCTTCGGCGACTCAAAGTTCTCGTTTTCGTTTTCATCGTCAAATTATCTTGATCCTCGACTTTTAAGATATCCCAAAAGTCATCAACTATTTCATAAATTGTTCACTCCACGCACATTACGGCAGATTAAACAAATATACGCGAAGTATTTTTATAAGTACATCCGTACATTCGATTTAGGACGTTCCTTCATATTTTATTATTTGAAATCAGATTTGGTGACTTCTTTATTCATTTTGATTCCCTGACAGTAGATATTTTATCCCGGTCTAGTTTATTTTACGAATCGAACGAGGTAGATACTTTCGTAAAAATAGACCTATTTCCGGCGGACGTTATAAGCCAATATCGTAACAGCGACGCATTAATAAATTTGGAGGACGCGGAGTAGCGTCCGATTTATATACACGCGAGAGTGTAAGGAACATTTTCTCGATAATAATGAAAGAGCAAACATGACGCAAAGTGGTCTACGAGAAAGCTATCTTATCCATCCCAATACATGTTATGTCATTCTCGATGAAATTGACCATCGGTGGTTACCGAAATTTCATCGACAAAAATCTTGAAGAATATTTGATAATTCCCTCGAGTCGCTCAAACTACCGCAGGGAAAATAGAAACGTAGACGTTTCATTTTCAACTGGAAGATCACGTGTTACGAAATATTTTTAGGGCGATCGACGAAAACCCTATATTGTTGTCACGTTCCTCAATACTATGGTTGCGTCCTTCCTTTTCGCAAAAAGTCGCCGAATATTTCATGGCCACTGATAACTCCAAGCGTAATAAAAATTTATCGAACGAATTTTACTTGCCAGTTACGTATTGCGTCATTTTACAACATTTTAACATACCATGATATCTGATACTTACGTGCAAACAATCCACCTGCCGAGGGATTATATAAGCATAGTGGATAAATTGTTTGGTAACAACAGAGAAAGTTTGTTTTATCGTCGACAAATAAATACAAAAATCTCCCCGTATTCTTCATTGTATGTACTAGGAAATAGATTCCTATCATATAAGGTTGCATAAAAATATATTTTCTATTCCTTTTATATCTTCTTTTTTTCTAAGAAATAGTTTCAATTTGAAATTGAAATTGATGAATGTTTCCACGTACTCCGGAAGAAAGGAAACACCTATCTTCTCAGGATTAGAGGTCGTCGGATTTCAAGGAATGGATGAACGATACTTTTACCAGTGCAAACCAGTCTCGGAGTAAAAACTCGGCCAGACTGGAGTCCCAGTTCCTCCTATCGCGGAGAACTTGCTGGAAGCATCCTAATCATTTTTTCGAGCGGCGCATCTCCCATGTGGGAATTGTCGGTGCAATGATTCACCATTGTATGTAAATTAACAAGTCTGTCGTTCCGTAATTTTCCGCTCGTTTCGAAACAATTGTCTAATTCAACTCAGAATATTTACCAGGAATTTAATGTGAACACATTTACAAACTTAATTTAATCTGTTAATCGAATCTCTTTTTAACGAGAAATTACTACAGCCACAGAATAGATAAAAAGATAATTGAATAATTAGACGAATCGATAAAAAGATTAACACTTAATAATGACAAATTAATTTCCGTCAGGTCGATTTTAATTCCTGCGAATGTAAAATATTGGTCCAAAAGAAGAAACAAGAAAGAGATGGATCTCAATTCCGATATGTCGAAGGGAAAATCTTTTAATTATTTTAGTATCTAATTTAATATCTTTAATTTAAAAGATTTGTCCTCTTTTTTATTCTCATTTGATCAGTAACGTCTTTCGTAACTCATATTTTCCAGTTGGCGAAGAAATAATTGCCGAGGAATTTTCTAACTTAATTTCAACGATTTGGAAATAAAATTATTCAGCATATCAACGAGAAAAATATTATTGTTGGTAAGAATACAATTTGTTACTCATCGGCCATCGGTATTTTTTTACTGTACGTCGTTGTAGGTGTTAAGCACTGTCCCATAGGTAGTTCTAGAATGGTCGACGAGCATCTATAATCGGTCGGAGGAAGCAGCTGTTTAGTTTTAAAGTTTCAATCTCAATGTGCAACAGTAGGCACGTAGATACACGCGATTCATAGGGCAACGCGCGTCTCGTGACTTACGTCGGCTGCATACATACAGAAAACACGTTCGCTAAATGAATTAGATAACGCTTGGTAAATGTTGAATTAATGTCAATTTATTTTAGAGGCAATTAACAACAAGAAAGGGATACCGCAAATTTACAATGTGGGGCAAATAACGTTTCGATTCGAGTGAAAGGAATCGAAAGCACGACGAATAAATTGAAAATATTATGAAATCGAAGTAACTTGTTATTGCTTTAGATGGAGGCCACCGATAACAGAAATTCTTGCTGCGTGTTTGGTATTCGTAACGTTTAACCATTGCTGTTCTACAGAACAAAAAAATCGATGGAAAGGCAAATATCAAGTGGTAACGTAGGAAATGTTCAATTTTTAATAACTCTCACTTTATAGAATCCTAAAAGGAATGTGTTTATGCACGTTTATATGAATAAACAAAGGAATCATATTATGAAAGAAAAAATTCTCAGCTTGAAAATTTACCGAAGAAAAAAGATTTAGATTTTACTGATACAACGAAAACGAATATTTTATATGTTACGACTTAAACTCGCGACAAAAATCTTTTGCGTGTCGTTGTATATCTTAAAACGCATTCTTCCTCACGGCCGAAAAATTGGGTATTCTCTGTCTCACCATATCATTAATGGGTTTACATTTTTATATAGCGAAGAATACAAATGGTAGCAGCAGGTAAATAGTGGACAGAAATGAAGAGTGTGGTCATAGTCGCTCGATAATTTCTAGAAAGTCGATTTTCAGAAACCACTACTTAACACTCCGCCTATAACCTTGTTTCTACTCACGTCAATTGCATACTGGGTCGTTTAAGTACACGCAGTTTTTGTTAGGCTTTTGCGTTTCAAAAGATGCCGAAAAATTCTTGAATACTCTCTCATGTGTCTAGATCTAGAATCATCCAATAACATTCACCGCAACATGTTACTTAAATTTTTTTAAGCATAGCGAGATTTAAACAAAGATACGAAGAAAATGTAAAAATTACTTAAAATTACTGATGGAAAACGATCCGATACGAAGCTCTCAAACTCTCGCAAACTTTCTTCGTGGCATATACTCAAGTTTGAAACAAATAACACGACCCTATTGTTAATTAGAAACTTCAGCATCGGATAAAGTCGACAGAGGAAAGAGACGACAATTAATTTTCAAGTTCGATAATCAATTTCGTATTATATAGTAACTAAATATATATCTATTTGCATCTTGTTGCACATTTCATGATAATACGAGATATATCATTAATTGTTGGCAAAATTTCATAGGTCCATCAGTTATTTATAAGAGTTATTATATTTTTCAAGAAGTAAACAATTATAATGACAAGCTTTCGGGAAATGAGTATGGAATTACGAATAATTTCAAGGTGGAAAATATTAGCAGGATTCGTCTACGTCAAAATCGTGCTGACGCGAATTTAAAGCCGAATGTATCGAAAGTTCAAATTCCAAAGGTTTCGCGCCCACGTTGATCGAACGACGCGAAAAAGTGGCAGCATTCCAGCGTCCCATTCGTACTAACAACGTATACGTTACTCTATTTTCGTGAAAGTCGCCAGAAACCAATGACAGTGGCCGAATTCGTTGTAAGGATTGCCTTTTCGAAGTTGACCAATCAAATTCGACTTTTTGTAGAATACAACCTGTTCAAAATCTACAATCTACAGCGTAGACACGCTACCGTTCGAAATCATCAAGATACTATGCTTTATTCTCTTTTTTAATTTTGCAGGGATGAAATTCGTTATTAATTCGTCGTTAATTTGCACATCTTGATTAAATTCAAATATCGCTATTACAAGTCGACTAAGGTATCCAGATACTTGCGACTACAAGTACAAAAGCCAAATACAAGCGCAAGAACTAGTTTCCTCGTCCCATTGATGATAATTTGAGGAATTACAACGCGTTATTCATGGATCAAAAGACCCATAAATTGTTTGCTACGTCCTGAAAAGCGGCTTAGGCAGCTTCTACGTGAAAGAAGACACTCTGACAGAAAGTACCTCTATTTAGAGTACCACTTTGCTATACAGTGCAGTTAAAGCGATCTATGTGAACCAGATTCGCCAAGGTCTGATCTTAGCGCAAGACTCAAAAGGCAAACACCGCGACAATATTTATTCTGACTGAAGATTCCCGTTATCAGCGAGCCTCCGTTTAATATTCACTCGATATTGGTTAAACTTATTATCTTCATCAGAAAACGATAGATACAAGCAGACGCGTGACTGAATATGTGAATAAAAAGACAACGAATGCATATCCGTTAATTCCAAACTGTAGACGGCGCGGATAAAAAGCGAGACAGGATGTTATTGCACCTCGTGACTCGTGCCATTGGCATTATTTATCAGCCGCATAATCAACTTAACAAACAAATCGCTGCATAGAATTCTTGATAATAATGCAACTAAATTGCTCGCTGCGCGAAACCGCTTGAGTTCTGATCTCTGTTTTGAAAATCAGGCGTTGTTACTAATTTTAAACAAACCAAACGTTTGCGATGACGACGGTAACGGAGCGGACGTCAAAGTGTATCAAGAATGTCAAAGAAAAATCCGACAACTTCTTAAGAAGTTATGGATCTCGTAACAATAGTTGCTTTTGTAGAAATATCTTCATTCCATCAAATATATTTTGCAATATAAATCATTTTTTATATCGATTCCATAGTATTATCTAAAATGTCGAATATTTTAGAAAGTTTATTTCTAGATACGAGTTCCTCAATTTATATAGATCGCAGTTTTTGTCATTGTATCGACGTACATATTGGTATATGGAGATGGAGATTGTACAGTTGTCGATTCATTAACAAGAAAGGACAATAGTGTGATGTTGAAATACGAGACACGCTGGACTCTGTGATGTCTGGCACGTTTGACAGTTTAACAACAAAGTTGATCGACAGACGAAATATTTATATATATATATATATATGTACATGTATATACAATGTTAATTAAATGAGAAAAGAATGCAGTGGCCATTATGTCTGTTATTGTTGAGGAAGGTTTTTACTCTGAAAATAAACGTTGGCAAATGGAGTCGAATTTGTTTACGACGATGTTTGACAGTTTTAATTTCTTTTCTTGTTTATTTATTCTTTGTGAAATATAACTTTTTGGTTAGAAATATAACGTGAATGGAAACGTTACAATATTAATTTCGGGTTTTAAAACGATTATGTCACATTTTTATTCTAAATAATCCTTATGAGGGACCGTTTCTGTTTTGATCTTTTGGTTTGGTCCAAAACGACTCTAGAGCCGATTCTCGCACCGATTTTACAATAATTGCAATCTCATAGATTATTGATAGATTATTATGAATCTTGTGAACAGAAGTCCATTACGTATTACTCATTCATATTATACAGATCCTTAACGATAATAAACCATGATATTACTTAAATTTTAACCTTCAACGTTATATTTTACCAAGAATCTTATGTTTATGTGGTAGTTTCTAAGAAAATCTGTTCTATCCATTATCTATTTTTTCATTAATTTTCCAGACATATAAAACTTAAAACAAGTGATTTTATATCTTATATCGAGGTATAAATAGAAGAGTGATTGATAAACTCGTAATATTTTAGTAATGTTATTAATAAATGATGCAAGCTTAAATTCGTAAGATTTTATGAATTAATCTCAGCTTAATGCGACCTCGGTAACCATATGATTACGATATTGGATTCACTGTGCTGAAATCAATATCGCATCAACTAATCAAGGATGCCGAATAATTCAAGAATCGAAGATAATAGACGCGCTGAGATTAAGAAAACTGTTACGAATCTGACATTTGCACGAGTGTAGTGACATTTGGGGATCGATAAAAGGGAAGCCAAGAGTAGCATTATCCTAATGTCTGAATTTCTTTCGAAATTTCAAGCGTACGGTTTTCTTCGAATCTTTCGCGAAGGAAGCTCCAATTTATTTTATTTTTAGAAATTCGTAGTACTTGTCAGATTGCTGTGGCTAAGATGCGTAAATATGGATTTAAAAAGTAAATATGGATTTTAAATGGCTTTTTCGCCGAGAAATCTCGATTCCGTGTAACAATTTCCGGCTCTATTTTCTTACCGACTTTTAGGTATCTGATATCACAAGAATTAATATTTTTGATTCAATTTTATATGAAAAAAAAGCACATTTGGGAAGATTACACGCAGTAATCTTGTAGTAAGTTGACATTACTCTTCAAGTAATCGATCATTCAGCGCTGTAATTAACTCAAAGCCTGATCATCAAGATTCTTGGTTGAACAGAGAAGGAATTCACGTTGCGATGACTACTTTGTTTACTCATATGTCTGTTACATCATGTCACACTTTCAATTTTATACTTTGCTATAAGAGCATCGATCACGTACAATTTGAATGACGTAGCTGAATTATTAGTCGCAATTGAACAAAAATGGCCTATTCGCGAAAGTATCAGTTTTTGTACCTAATTTTTGGTTTGTATCGAGTCAGGAAAACAAAAGGTGGAGTAACGCCATCGCTGGCACTCAATCGTCACTGCTGACTGAGAATATAAACTAGCCACGGGGACGATGCCCCGAGATCGTTGCAAGATTTTACCGATGCGACCCTGAAGATGATATCCCGTGCTCTATCGAGGTCGTTGTTCGATCGATTCCATTCTCGTCCCTTCTAACTAAACAACGACACGAGAAAACGAAAACAAGAAGCGAGGAGTAGGTAAAAGGAGATATAGTCTACTATGTCTCTCGACACTTGAAGCTCACAATTGGATGAGGTGTGTAAAGTTGCCAATAAAGCGAGCTCCTTACACTCACCGAAATCGATGAACTGTTTTATCGAAAGTGGCGAGGGGTTGAATTGCGAGTAAAAGTCCAGCATCTTGCTGATGTTCCCGAAACACTTTTGCGTGAGCTTCATCTCGTCGTACGTCGTAACACATGAACTCAATGAGCCGTTGACTTGGTTTTCCTTCGACCTTTTTCTCTCGAAATTCGAAAGTTTGTTCTGAGAATTTTTTGCTGTCGTTTAAAAAACACAGGAATACTGTCAGAATCTAACGCAGACAGGTTGAACAGCGAGGCTTCTTTGAGTAGTACGCCGGTACGAGGATAGGAGACAGCTCTGACCGTAATGGTTCGTGGCAAGACTAGACACGATTACTGGCGTTTCAAGAAAGGGATCCTCTATATGTTTGCTCCCGATCGCGCGGCTGCGTAACCCCTTACACGATTCCTATCAAGTGGAGAAAAGTGGGGCTGACCGAGGCGCCACATTCAAAATACCTTTGTGGTTTGTCGTTTTCTTTATTTCGTGATTTTTCAGTCACGGAAAATTTCTTTCGTGACGAATTTTATAATAATACACATTTGGCAAAATTAGTGATAAGAAATGAAAAATTGATAAAGATTATTAGAGAAAAGATACAATTTCAGCGTGTGATGTGAAGTCAATAATAAAGATTTACCCACATAAAAGCGTGAATAGATATACGATTAATATTTCCGAATAAAATAACACGTGTATGAACACAAGTTGAAGAATTTGTATTAAGCTCATTGAATGAAAACATTCTAAGGTGTACTTCTTTAAAAATGTAGAAATTCATTCTGTTTCAGTTTTCCTTAAACATTTACACATAACAATTATATAATATATGATGTGCTTAATTAGATAAACGATCTTTCCACGCTTCGTTTAAATACGATATTATCATACGCGATTCTTTTTTTGTTCATCTAGATAGTTGTACGAATTTAAGCGTCATTTCGTAATCCGGAAGTGGCGAAATAAAACACATGGCGCCACCACCGGTGCACGTCGTATACATTAACTCTGGATCAATTAACCTGTATATAAGTTACATTTTTAATACATATCACCCCTTTCTACGATTTCTCAAATCTTAATTTTAATTCGTAAGTAATTTATCATGCCAACTGTTTTTATGTTTCACCGAATGACTCGAACGATGCGATAATTTTGAAACACGCGACCACGTTTCTAGGTTAGGTAACCCTTGGATTTTTTTGTGTTGGTCTTCTGCTAGACAGTCAGCGCCACATATTCATCGTTGAGAAAAGTATTTCTCGATATTTTATGAAGTTAAAACGATATATAACGTTAAAAAGATCATAATATCGATTTCTATGATTGCTTCGTGTATTTTCTACGGTGTAAATCGGCCCTTGGGAAAGTTGAGCCCATATTTGGAAACTCTATTGACTTCGAAGTGATTGCCTGATTTCCGGCCAAGACAAGCCCATGTGGACAGCAGCAGCGGTGCCTCAGATCATTTCGTGCTGAGGCTGTCCCTCGTGTTCCTGTGAAAAAAACTTGTCCGACGAATAATAACGCGTGCACCGCGTAAGTCATCGCAGCATGGCTGATTTGGATGATTTCTTTGCGAAAAAAGATCGCAAAAAAGCGAAGGGGAAGAAATTCACAACCACGGAGGAGATAGCAAAGAAATTAGAAGAAACGGGCAAACGGTTGGGGAAGAAATCAAAAGACAAACCAGTGAATCCGGAGGGGGAGGAAACTCAACAAACCGAGGTGAACATTCGTCCATTCCGCATGTGTATCTTGTTCTTGGTTTTTCGTTGAACTTTCAATCCTCCAATTGTGAACAGTCGCACGCGAAACTGCCGAATACGGTGTGCCATAGGTCGCTGCCATATTTGTTCTTGCAAACGTCATCCTTACTATTACTGAAACTAATCTGCTTACATGGATCCTCCCAATCTAACATGATTCGCGTTGCTTCGTTCTCCGACGATCGGATTGTTCGTTACATAATTGAATTGTTACGCGGCTACGGATATTTCCCGTTGTAAACTTGCTAAAACAAAGCAGCTGTTCTGGGGATTATTATCGTGCGCGATTGATGTTGCTTTGAACGAAAATATGGTTTTTTGGAGTAAAAAGCTTTTACGTGATGGATTGTCGATATTTCTCTCTTTCTTTTTTGTGATGTAAACCTGGATAAAACGTTTCTATAGAACTCTTTCGTAATACATTATAAATTATGTGAAGAATTTTTTGCATTATTTTACATGTTTAAAATATATTTCTTTAGGATGAAGATGAGTGGAGAGAGTTCGAAGAAGAGAAAAAAGACTATACCGGCTTGAAGATTGGAAACCTGACAATGAACGAATCCATAGATGCAGAATCTGATGATGAAAAAGGTACAGCAGATAATAGCTCGGATGGAGAATCAGGTGAAGGTAGTACCAAACATTCAGGACCTTGGAAAAAGCCAGAGCTCCCTCCACAACCAGAACCAGCACCAGAAACAGCGCCACCACCCCCACCACCTGTTACTTCAGGAAGTAGTTATAAGCCTCCACACTTAAGGAATATCCAAACAGTAGCTGCTAGTCCTAGACAACGAGCAAAAAATATTGCACCAGACATACATAGCGAAGAATATTTCCCAACATTGAACTCCAAGCAGCAGCAAAGCAACGAACCCAGCGGACCATGGGGCAGACGGTATGTATCACGAGTAGTTTCGATTGTTTTCAAATAAAAAAAGGAGAATGCAGGGTAAAAGACGATATGTGTATATAACAAGTAAATAATTTTATTTTAGGAAACGAGACGAAGGTACGTTTGAAGAAGTGCGTAATCGAGGGGGAAGTAGATCATATAGCGTACAGGATGCGCAAGCTCAAGCGCCGAAGCTCTCTCTGGGTAACAAATACGGTGCCCTATCGCAAGATCAAAGCTGAAATCATCTTTGACTCGATCAAACGACAAACACAATCATTATTACGTCATCGCCTCTCTCCGTTTCGTGGCCCAGCTGCGCTATTAAATATGTTTTCTAGGATATAGAACACACGGCGGAACGCGTACGAGTAGGATGCATGATCGATTCACGTACCGTGCTCTACCTTTCGAAAGGCCAGACGTTGATCAAAAAAACAAAATCGAGAAAAGAAAAGAAATCCTGTTTCGTTCGATAGGAAATCCCGCCTGATATCGTGAAACCGGATGTACCATTTCTTTCGCGAAAACGTGATTCGTGCTTACGGTGAATTTTGTGAAGAAACGCGAACGTTTATTTTTTCATACGAAAAGAACATGCTCAAAACACACACATACATACACATTTAGCATCAGTTTTATATTTAATTTTTTAATCTACATACTAGAAAGATGAAAGATCTTTATTGAGAAATGGGGCAGTTGAGAAAAGTCGCGAGTTTGCATAACGAACCGGAAATCGAGATAACGCAAAAACGGTGTTGAACTTTGCGATTAATCACGTAAGGCACCCATGTGGTCGCTGTATTTTTACACGGTGCTGCTGTTTTCATTTAGCGTGCTTGTATTCGCGTTAGTCATTCGACCGCCTTCGAAACGTCCCGAGAATATAGATTAAAAACACTTGGATACTCGAACGCTACATTGTTTTAACGCAGAAAGGACTATATTACATTATTAAGTGTGCATTGTATAAAGAAGGAAAGTCGATCAGTCCTAGTTGGGTTCTGTCTTTTCGAGTAATCGTTTCGCTCAACGCCAACGTACGTCAACGAACACAAAAGTTTAGATGAATTAAGATACATGTGGATAAATATGTATACATAATAATTACTTGGAAATAATTGAACTCCGGGGCTGGGCTTTGGAACGGTGTAGAAACACTGTTATACATGTCGATACGAAATAATTTCATGAAGAAAAGAAAACAGAGAGGACATATACGCAAAGTATAATGAAATCGGATAAGTTTAATCGTGGAAACTTAAAACAATATGCAGAAGTAACGCAGAAAGAAGAGACTTGCACGCGTGAACGAACATACAATATAAAATAACAGGAGACGTATGTACGCTTTTGTTGACGCTTGTTTAATTAGTTTTGTTGATTTAGGGACTTCTTTTGCGAAAAAGAAATGAAAACAGGGGAGAGGTTGTATGGAAAGAGAGAGAGAGAAGAAGTCGTTGAGTTTATCCTGTGTGATATCAGGAAACGGGGTGCTAACGCTGTTACGTTTTCATGGTGAACAAAAAATGAGAAACAGATAGAAGAGAAAAATCTAACTCGAAGAGACAAAATGGAGAAAGTGAGCCATACACACAGAATCGCGGAAAAGAAAGAAATGGAGCCTTGTATAGTGAACTATAAGAAGAAAAAAAAGGATGTGATTATTTATAATAAATTTCCTAGGACAACTTATAAGTACTGCCTTAAGCATTTTAATTTCGCGAACCATCAATGATGTGTCGGTGATCTCGCGACTGGTTCAGAACATAGAAGAAGATAGAATTCAGAAGAAAACGATAAAAGAAATAAGTGCATGCTCAAAATGAGCGTGGTTGCGATCAATAGTTTCCTGTTCGCGCGATCGACCGTCACAGTCGTTCTATCTCGAGGATCGAAAGCACTTTTCACGGGCATTTCCACGTAGAAATACGCAAATTCCATATGCGAGAGTCTAAAGTTGTTTGTTCGGTTGAGTCGATCAGTTTGTTCGTTTAATAAATCGAAACATGTAGGTAATTATTCTTTCATATTCGTATAAGAAAACATTTTTAAACGCGAAATTAGATGCAGTAACTCGTGGAAGTACTTAGACATTTGATATAGAAAACTTCTATACGTATATTGTATGTGTTACATAAATCATTTCGAAATTTTATAGACACTATAATAAGACACGATTGTCATGATTATATTGGTAAGATTTGAAACTGATTTGAAGTTGTATATAGAAGTTACAAGATATAAATACTGCAGATATGTGTTTAGTGAGTTAGTATACATCATGAATAACAATTTTAAAAATACATATAACACGTATTAAAAATTCCCACTAATATAATAAATAATTGTCCGTTTAAATATTCTTGTGATTTCTACGAAGTATATATTTGTACTAAATATTTATTAGCTTCTAAGTTCCACGTTTGTTCCAAATTTTGCCAATATAACGATGATAATCGCATCTTATTACAGTGCTGATAAAATTTTAAAGTATTTCATATAATGCACATAATATACTTATAAAAAGTTAATATAAGTATTCAAATATTATCGTGAGCTACTGTGTATATATATATATATATATATATATTTTAGTATCAAATTATTGTAAAAAATTGTTTATCGTGTGGTTTCTTCAATATCAACGAACTGATCGACCAACCTCGTATTGTGTTAAAGATTACCAACCCAGATTTATCAATCGATTCGGACAGAACAGCCAAGAATAAAGGTCTTGGCTAATTTTGGAAAGAAGTGCGAGAATTGGTGTCTGTTAATGCGGTAAAAATAGTAAAATCGAATGTCGAGAGAGAGAGAGAGAGAGAGAGAGAAAAAGATGAAGTCGCGCGACGACAACGTCGTTGTCAGGGCAACGTGGACTTCGCCTGCCTTTTGTTACAGAATAGTTGAAATAATTTTATCGCGACTGTTAACAAAGAGAAATCGATAGGATGACAGAAGAAGTGAAAGAGTGCGCGAAAGAAAGAGAGTGGCGAATAATGAACTTGATATAATAAATAATGGAGGAAACCAGAGAGTTGACATATACGAAACTTTGTTTCCGATGATATTTCTTGTTCTCGTTTCATTTCTCATTTTATACACATCTTTAAAGAAACTCGCAATACTCGTGCCCGATTTTTGTGGAATGAATAATAAAAAAAAAAAAAAAAGAAGGAAAGAGAAAAGGAAAACTGTTTTTTGCAAATAGTAATTATATATTACAAGATATATTTTCGAGATTGTACATAGGTATTTAATGAGGTACTTTTCATTGTTACATGTACTGTCAAAATGTTTTTTCAACGATCGGTTCATTTTATGTGAGAGGACATAGCGCTTCAATTGTTAACTCGTTGCGATGGAAATTAACGAGAGATAATATTTAAACCTCTGGAGTCTTAAATGTCTAAGAAAAAAAGAATTTGAATAGGAAACTTGCCCTTGTTGATGGTAAAAAGACATATTGGACTGCAGAGGATTAAATTTCGATGGTTTTCATTTGACGAAAAATCTTTTATTAACTATCACGATTAACAAACATAAAGATGAAGCGTTCATGCGATGATGGGGACAATATATTATGGAAAATAGCTTGATCAGAGTAGGTCTTCCGGCCTTACTGTACTCTCCTCGCTGGAAACAAATATATTTTGGGGGATAAACCATCACTGAACTTCGTTTCTGTGATTGTACGAGGGGTCGCGAACATACTTCTCGCAATATTTGAGTCCGTGGCTTCCCTCGTTACTATACGAGCTGTACATGGGATTCTCCAATAAGGACGCTCTGAACCTTGGTAGAAAATATATCCAGACCTTTGTCAAGGTACTGATCTGAGAACAAGTTTGATAATAAATTGAGCAGATTAATTTAATAACAATTGCGTGTATTAATTGGTGCAGCATACTTTAGCCTTTTGTGTTTTTAAATTATGGTAAAAGAAATACGTATCTTTCTTTTGCTTTCCTTTAAACTTTTTATTTAAAAAGAAGTAATAGGTTGTTAATTTTGAACAGGAAAAATAATTGAAAAGAAATGAAATATTTTTAGAAACAATATCTACCTTTTCAAAATTATCGTTCGATTTGATCTTGCCCTCTGGAGCAACCAACACATTTTCCTCTGATCGTTCATAAAATATCGGATGTTCTTCTAGTTCGTCTAACTTTTTCAACATTTTCGTGTCGACATCGTATACTTCACCAAATACATGCTGTTTATAAGGAAATATAAAAAGGTAAGTGAATAAATTGTACATGTAGTTTTTCATTTAAAGTAACTTACAAGCTTAATTCAAACACCAAACATTAAAAGTTAGTGTTAATTTTTTAATAACAGATATTAAAATTTAAAGCAAAGTCTCGAGTTAGCAATAACATTAACGCTAGGACAACAAAATACAAACTCAGTTTAACGTATGAATTTAGTAACTCACAAATAAGAGATATTTCATTCGATCTAATGTAAATTTGATAAATAATAATGTTCTTTGAGGAAAAATTGCGCTTATGACAATGGACGGTAGGCGTTGTCGCTTATTAACAATTCGGTGAAACTGGTTGGACAATAACATTATCTAAGTTGCTAATATCGAATTCGTGCAATACTCACGTGACCAAAGCCAGGTTTCTTCAACAAAAATGGTATATTATAATGAGTCGCAATTATTAGTGGGTACGGAACAACGGTTCTTCCAAGTCCCAAGAACTTTGCATATCCATTCGCAACGTCTTGGATTAAATTGTGGTTGGGTTCTCCTCGCTTTAGTGTCCCGTATACGAAGACACGGTGTAGAGGACTCTTGAACAGGTGTTCGTACATTTTGAACTTTCAATCGTATTAGAATTAAATGAATATACTGTGCAGAAAATAATTTTTCATTCTATCTTCAAAATGCAAGCTTAAAAACAGTTTTTTTTTTTTTTTATTTAAAATATATTCACTTCGCTGTCGATAATGATCTACAAAAGGTTTCAACGTTTTTCGAAGAGATGGCGTTAGTGGCCAATGTCCACTAACAATTTAACTTCGCTGTCGATAATGATCTACAAAAGGTTTCAACGTTTTTCGAAGAGATGGCGTTAGTGGCCAATGTCCACTAACAATTTAACTTCACTGTCGATAATGATCTACAAAAGGTTTCAACGGTTTTCAAAGAGATGGCGTTAGTGGACAATGTTCACTAACAATTTAACTTCACTGTCGATAATGATCCACAAAAGGTTTCAACGGTTTTCAAAGAGATGGCGTTAGTGGACAATGTCCATGAACAATTTAACTTCGCTGTCGATAATGATCTACAAAAGGTTTCAACGGTTTTCGAAGAGATGGCGTTAATGGAAATGTCCACGCTTTTCCTAAGAGATGGAACTACTAGTACTGTTAAAATTATTGGTTATGGCAAACGAGAGTTGAATCGTTTCGTTTCTTTCTCGAAGAAGGCAAATTGTTTTTGCTACTCGATAGTGTTTCACCACAAAGCATTAGTTTTCACGAAACATTTTCGTACGTTTAAATAGAATTAAAACCAACGATTATGAGAAATATAGCAAAAACTGATTACGGCGACGCACTCGACAACGTTACGTATGTTTCGACACACACCAGAGGTCATTCGTGTTCACTTGTTTCCGGATACCGATATTGTCATCGACTCTACCGCACTTCCGGCATTCGTTTGTGTAAAAAAGAAATAAAAGTTATGGCTGAAACATTACGCACTGTTTTCTAAATTAAATATAATTATTGCTTCGACAAAATCATTCTGTCTTTTCCCTTCCATTCGTTGTATGTTACATTGATTTACTGAGCAATATACGTTTACGTAATAAATTGTGGACAGTTTTTCGTTGTCAATTTAAAGAACGATAGAAATGGCCGTATAGTTTAAACTGATTATGGCAGATGAATTAAAAAAAAATGTTAAATTTTGTAGGTTTTTACCTCGTCCGATAGTAATTGCATGTCCACAATGTTATTCGACAGTTCATGGAACGAGTAGATGTCCATAAACGCGATGTTCGTTAGCATTGCTGCGGCAGCAATATGAAATAACATTGTTGCAAATTGCAACGCGGCGAAACTAGTGATTCCACCAAGAGTATAGTGCGTACAACCCTGATCTCGCTGTCGCATAAGAGGTCAAAAGTTGAAGCGATAAGAGCTTTCGTGCGACACGGATCACAGTCACGCCATTTCATTTTTCCTTACGATTAATTTCGTTCCACTTTTTTTTTTTTCCTCCAACCTCTGTACCCTTTTCCGATAAGTTTCGATTGACAAAATATTTTTACTCTTTGTCATCGTAATTATTATATCTGAAGAGAAATACCACCATATCGTTTGATCAATTTGCTGAATTAGAGTCTTTGAAGCTTCCGTTGTTCATCGTTATTATTATTAACGAACGAAGGAAGAATAAACGACGTTTTAGAAATACAGTAATTTTATTCGCGGAACGATTAATCTCTTTCAAAGGCTATCCAAATCGGTGTACAATTTTTAATCATATCAACGATACCTCGTTATTATTAATTACTAATACGTACATTTTATGAATTAACTTATTATTATTGAATATTTTATAATTAAATTGTTTTAGAAATTTATTATCAACTTATTAACTAATTTATTATCAATTTATTAACAACGATAATTGCGTAGTAATAAGAACGAAAACAATTCTCCTTGCAATAGACTGTGGATAAAGCGATTTTCTGCTTAGCCTCCGTTTATTTAATTAATCCGCACGAGGATCCTCAGTGTATTTATCGTCATTTTAATTACGTGCACGATAGAATAGTATTTTGTCGAAGGATCTGGCTTTCCTGTGACACGAATTGTCGAAAAGCATCGTTCGTTAGACGTTCTCCACTTTGTCTTTGTCGTAAAAGTTCATCGAACGTATTCCAATCTTCGCCGCCTTCCTCTTTCATATCCCCACCCTTGAGATATAGATTGATAACGATAAGAGGAATTCATTTCAGGCTCAGTAGGTTTCATTACCTCGATGAGGACGTATAAAAGGCCTTTGCTTCTGTCTCCAAGTAACATATAATTCTGATAATAGAGACAATCTATCAATTCTTGTAAAATATTTTTCGTTAAGTGATTGTCTAGATAGGAAAGATCTTATTTTAGAATTTTCTATTAATCAGTGTCGTGGATGTTTACGCATTGCATTTGTGGAAAATTTAGAGACGCAAAGAGCGCACAGAATTCATATAATATGCAAATATATATCCGTATAAGATAAAAATAATTAATAATTTATTTAGGTTCTGGCTTCTGGTCGTGTTCGTGTAAAAACACCAATTTGCATAAAATATGTAATCTATTAATCATCGAATATATTAATAAATTGAAAGTAGTAATCACAGCTTAAATCTAAGTACTGCAATTTTAAATTTCCTGTCGCCATCATCTCTCCATTCGTTGGAAAGCTTTCTATCCTGTGAGGATGACGCATTTCGTATCCTAGTGTCGTTTTGATTTTCTGTACATACGAAACGACGGATATTGTCCATGAAAAAAGAAAAAAAAAATGGATATTCTCGATAGCTGCGAAACTAAACAATTTTTATTACTTGTATAGATTCCGAATCTTGAATTGAAATTCCTTCCTCCCTCGTTCTGATCGAAGATTCCTGAAGATCTACAAACATATTTTATTCTATTCAGTTACAGTAAGTTAACTAAAAGTAGAACCTTGATTATCCGAAATTATTACAAAAGCTGTTAAAGGAATAGAGTGACCTTATTTTTATACGAGAGAAGATCATTTATTTTTAACCGTTTTTAAATATTGATATCGAACACGGAAATAAACATTTCCGAATAAAGACGTAACAATTTCTTCCGCTTTCTATTCGTACCCCAAAATTCTCCATTGATCGATGGTTTTATTAATCAGCTATAATCAAGGCTCTATTCTACTTGCAGTTTGTACAAGTTACATTTTTTAGATCGTCTTGCAAGACTCTGACGTGTTCCAGATTTGACATTCTTCCTCAATGATTCGTCATTCATACTTTTGTCAATTTCCTCGTTCTTCTTTCTCTCCATCTAAGTTTTCGTAATTTTTAGTAACCGAACGAGCCTGTCAATTTCGTCCGAGGAAAACAGACATTTTAGATAAATTTCTGATGATTACCCATTCCTCCATTAACGACAGTTCAGTGAACTTTCTACGACGCAGCTCGACAATTTCACCGTGCATCAAGGCAATTCTGATTTTATGGATGAAGCGCGTCAAGTAAATTTAGATATTAATCTGCTGTAGTACTAATTAAAATAATTTGCACAACGACATACATACAGTAGTATTAGAATGCTATAACGATATACTCGGAATTATTAAACTACAATAATTCTATACTTTGACTTATTAGAATAATTTATACGCATTTCTATGTACATTTTGAGCTCCTGTAATATCAAAGATGCGCCTTCGTCGCATATCCTATTTCCAAATAAAACAAGACACCTCAAAGACCTGCAAATGTAAAAGTACTATACTCTATAGACAATAGTATGCGATTAAAAAAAGTCATTCAGAAATGCTAAACATGCAATTCTTGTTTCGGTACAAGCCGCAAGACGAAGAACAAGAATAGAGGAATATAGAAATAAGATCAAGTCACCTGTTCGTTCGAAGCATTTTTCCCAGATGTCCTGCACCATCTTTCGTTATATGATTATTTGCCAAATTTAGAATAATTAATTTGGGATTATTTGGTGGGTCACGATACCGTAATTCGTGTGCAATTTTCTTCACGCCACTGTCACTTATTTTGCAAAGCCTCAATGACAAATATTTCAAGCTAAACACGATTAACTATCAGAGTGAATTCTGCACACGCGACTTTACAAATTACTTGCCTTCCTCCAGGCGTGCAAAGCAAATGATAATTTTCTTGCGTGTTTGGATTCATGTCTAAATTCAAATCTTGCACGCATCCGATATTTGTCACCATTTCCGCAATTTGTATAACGCCGAACGCATTTATATTGCAATTTGGCAATCTATGAAAATGTTGGGTCATTTCTTTGACGAACGTAAACGTCGTGCGTGAAAAGAAGCGACTAATTATTTCGTTTACTTCAATACTGTGATAGTATTATATTTTTGCATCGTAGAATTCAGTGCATCTAATACGCAGATGGATACCTCACGGCGTGTAACAAAGTAAAAATGAATTCAAGAATATGCGCTTATTTCAACTTCTGAACCGCGGATTTTTATGCGTCCATGAGAGATTCAAAAATGCCAAACTGCACGGAATGTGCATAGCATGTAAAAACATATGAAATATCCAAAGCACTATAACATTTAGTAGATGGTTGTTTAGGTTTCGTTCTTTTACATTTATATTTACAAAAATATAAGTCTGCATAAATATCCGTAGGTTATTAATCATATTACAAAGAAAACTTCGTTTCAGAAGATACTTATCTTTGCTTTCAATTTTTACTGGGGTCACGAGTTTTCTATTTGGATAAGTTATACGAAAAACTGGCGATCCGTCGTCCTCGAGTCTTAAAATATTCAAATTACAATTAAAATTTACAGCAATTCGGATTTTCATCGAAAGTGATTCGAATTTAGAGGGTATTACTTTTCGGATGTTGCCGATAAACTATTGGAGACACGAAAATCCGTAAGATTCTGCTGGTTTCGAGATAATTTTTTGTTAAAAGAGGCACTTGATCTTACGAAGACACTATGATTAAATTATTGAACTTTAGGGAAACGCTTACTACAATTCTAGGCAAGGGATACACGTTATACTCGTCGGCGTGTTTTAAAAATTCGCTCACAAAATTTTCATGCGAATTTCTTGTTGTGTCGCCTATTAATATAGCCACGTAACGATATACTTAGCAAATATAAATATAAATATAAATATAAATATAAATATAAATAAATATTTACCTCCGATCGACGACGCTTTATCTCGAGCAGAAGCTGTGTATTTGTTCCTCTTATCTACCATGACTTTATTTCATAGAATTCTTAACACGATTTTTATTAGCGAGGTTAAAACGAACTGATGTCAAAGCCACAGGCAAGTGAACGTCGAATTTTTCGGAAGCTTAATATACGTGTATGTTTGTAGTACAACAAGTAATACGTAATGTTTCAATAGTTGTAATGCTAGATGTAGAAATTAATCCAGTGTCTTGCTGCAGATAAATTTGTCATTGATTTATCAGTTTTGCTTCTCGACCAATCTTAAATATCTCGTGAAATCCTAAAATATATAGAGCGAAACGATATTTAAATTTAGAAGATTATTCAGAATAGATCATATATCATCGCATAGTGTATTTTGTGTATCGAAACTTTTTATCTCAATATTTAACCATAAAATATCACGCTATAGTCGAGTGTTTTGTTTATTATTCTCCGCACGACGTAACGACGAAACATTACACCAGGCGGTAAATCCATAAATGCTGGCGCCTTTAAGCCCCATAAGGGTATAGAATACCCTCTCATAAACCATCCACCCCATGATGGTTGTAATCGGACGCCAAAAGGTTGCCAGGGCGACATCCTCGGTGGATGGAAAACGACGAAAAGCCGCGTGGTCGAAAGTATCGAACGATTTCTGGTAGCGCGATGTAATGAAAACTATGGAGAGCGGCTCTGACATCATGCTTAATGGTCTGTATCAGGATTTTATGGGATTAGGTTCGTAAACGCGAGGCTTTCGTTAAAAGGGTGATTACGATAATGTTTCCTACTCGTTTCGAAATACGAACAGGATATTAATCACGAGAAGTGCTATTTTGTCATTAACAGTCCTCGTTAATTACAATTGCTTATCAAATTGCCCTACATTTTTTTTTATCTATCATGCGATGCAAGTTATTAAATTTGAAGAATTATACCGCTCATAAATATCAAGACGCTTGGATTCCAAGGATCGATAATCACGGATTGATACGAAATCTACATCGTTTTTATAATATCGGTTCCACTAACTTAAATCGAGCGTTTAAAACCGAAGTATTATTATCCAAAGATTCACAGAATCCGCTGGTTCTTATCACGAGCTTCTTCGTCGTGGATACAAGAACCACGGATCGTAGAAAATCCGCTAGAATTTCACTCTCTTTCGACGATATGTTTCCCCGAACCTTGCAACGAGTAGCGTAATAAAGTAAATAACATCAGGAGGCCCCGCGTCCCACCAACAAACAGGTCTGCGTTCACGATCGCCACGCGTTATAGCGGCGATCGCGAGCCGCCTCGGGTTCAGTTCAGCTCGGCGCTTTGACCGCGCAGCTCCGCGTCCAGGAAAAAAGCGTTGACTACGCGAGGCCTTTGACAGGAGAAACGGCCGCTTGACAGTTCCGTTCTCGACCACGAATAGCCACTGACTAATAACTATTTCCTCTAGTAACCAAGTGCGAACGTTCGTCACTATCCAGCATATTACGTTCGGCAGGAAACGGATCGGAGGTGAGTGAAATTCCCGTGAGATTTATTTGGATTTTCGTTTCATTGAAATTCACGCGACTTTGTATGGGCAAGGACAAAAGTGGATGATACGTGTCTGGTAATTGAATATTTATTCCTTCTACACTCTGTCGGAGCTGAATTATCGAGAGAAGCGAACAATAGAACGAGCGAGTCCTTTGCGATGCAAAACGGACCCATTGATAGTCTGATCTCGAATGACACGCGATCCCTTAATACCAAATGCAATTGACTTTGCTTTGGACGCGAAACAATTGGTACAAGCCCCTCATCCTACTTGGAAATGCTTTAACTATTTTCAGACGAGATTTCGTTTAATATAATTGTTGTTTTAATATGTTATTATAAAAAGGATATATGAAACTGTTGAAACACTTTCGATAGGAAAACTAGCTTATATATGTATTTATATATTTATATATGTGTACATGCTTGTTTCATAGTCGTGAAACCGGCATAAGCGAAGTATAAATATCTTCTTATGTCAAAATTGAACTCAAGATAATAATAATAAAAAATGAAATTGTAATAAGAACTTAGTAGTCTTTTGAATAAGTTTGATTCCTTGACTCGCATAATCCGACTCTAATCTGACTGTATAGAAATTGGAAATTTCGGTTTGCTTCCTGAATTGAATCCTCGCGATTAATCAATTTACAGTATAACAAGATATAATACATTTTTTAAGCTTGTAACTCGGTAAATTGGGATTCTCGATGTTACATCGCGATAAACAACAAATACGTAAAATAAAGATAAGATATTGAAATACAAGCCGAAGACTATCGGCGATACGGATGACTCTTAGAAGATGTGCTCGAATGCGATTTGCGTGGACTGTGTCTAAGACTGCTACGTGTCTTGAGGTTGTTCTGCAGGTTTTGTAGATAATAGGGTCGTGGATGAGTAATCTACCTTTTTCTTTGACTCATAGACCTTAGAGAGTCAAACGGTCTTACAATCGAGCCTCTTCGAAGGCAAATTGATCGACTCTGCTTCTTATCGCTTATTTAATTTCGTTATGTAAATGCTCGATTGATATTCGACTCTCAAGAACCAAATATTCAGTTGTGAAAGTCCATTCGTCGCAAAAAGATGACACAGGTAATAGTGAATTGTGACGTAAATTTAAAAAACAGAGCGTTCGTAACATCACTTTTCTATACGTTTCTGATCGCTTCCTTAATTTCGCTATATAAATACACGATTGATATTCGATTCTCAAGAAACCAATGAGTTCAATTCCACAAGTTTCATAAGTCTAAAAATGCCATAAGTAAATAGTAAATTCCAACGTAAATTGAACAAAAAGGAAACAGTGTTTACAACGTCAATTGCCTATGCTTTTCTGATCGATGTGGCTTCTGGAGGGTTCAATTACGAGACACCTAGTATGCCCCTCTGAAATTAAAACATTCAAATAACAAAAACAATTTCAACAATATTCTGTTACTTGTCGCTAATGTTTTCTTTAACGAGTCGTTGCATCCCTTTAATGGGACCAATTACATACCGGAAGCGGAGAATAGAATGCAGAGAACGGTGCAGGCGCGTGGAAGCTGTGCAATCTTCGAATTTGCGAAGTGTGGAAGCGCGAAGTTCACCGAACGCGATGTTAATGTGTCTATTTCTCCATTTCTCTCTTTTTGCCACACACGTGAACCAGCTCTGGCCAATTGCATTAATTTACGACTGTTTACATCATGAGGCATCGGGGTGTGCCATAAAGCCAGACCTACCACCATGAATTATGCATCGTAGGGTGCTTTCGGCTCTTCCCTCCCGCCTTTTTTGCTCGATCGCGCGCAACAGCCTCACGACGCGACGAAATCGTTATCCCGATTGCACACACACACACACACACACAAAAAAGGAAAAAAGGAAAAGAAATCACGATCCAAAAGCGCTTTTAATTTTTCAAATTACGTATTCAGCGTGTGGTCGATCGAGTGTCGTTCTTCTTAATGAATTTATTTTGAAGAACAGCAGACCGTTAAATTGAGACGAATTACGCTTAAACGAAAGCGACAGGACAACGATTAATTAATCGCCTCGGTCATTCGTTTTTTGCCCGTCTGCGGCTGCGTCCCCCTGTTTCTGAAGTTCAACTTTTTTAAATCACCATAGCGGAACGGTTAAATTACTTCGTAAGCAGTTGGACGGTGCGTTCGACGATCAGTGAAACGAGATAGCGAGGATGTTTCGCGTAACAGTAGTGTCAAATACCGCGCAGAAACCTGTGTAATCTTTTTCGTTAAATTGCAGTTTCTTCGCGTCGAATCCTTCTCTTTTGGTTCGATACCGCCGCCTTTCCGGCAAAAATTCCGGTCTTTTGCTTTCAAAGCTTCGACGTCTCGATGCCTTCGTTTGCTCACAAAGTTGTAGTTTCCTAGTTTCAAATCTTCCTCTATTCGATAGCCTAATTTCTTCACAAAATTACGATTTGTTTATCGAGGGACGAGAAGCGTCGCGAGTCTCGGTTTCAAATTATGATTTCTTCCGTCCAAATATTCGTTGTCCCGATAGATTCACCTTTTCAAAAGAGATTACGATATGCTCCACGTTTATGCTTATCGAAGGAAGAAAAGTATCGCGAAGATCTTAGCAACATGTTCGTGCTGGTGTTTCCGTCTGGCAGACGGCGTGCCATCGTGATAGTAAACCTCGAAATTCAAAGATCTGGTTACGATCTGGTAAACCACGAGGATTCTGGACCACGAGGACCGTATCTCTCGACCATACTGTACTGCAATCGGCTATGACAGTTATTACGTGCTGAACGAAACAGTCCGCAAAGTTATTTCTACGATGTAATAACGCCTCCTCCGAGACAGGGACATGTTCTCGCAAAGATACAGTCTTTGAAATTCGACATGCTAAATCGTCGAATTCGCGAACGTGCAGAAAACTGAAATTCTTAGCTGCAAGCTCGCTAGGCGAAGTTATCTCTAAGAAGAAACGAATGATATCACACGTGCACCGATACAATGCTAAACCCTAGTAGCAGTTCCTTGTTATCAAAAAATTGAAATTACTGAATTGAAGTTACTGTGACAGAAACTTTCCCTCAGGCAAGCTTTTCGTCTAAATTCTTTCCCATTATAAATACTTCTTGATTCGATACAATTCGATAGAATTTGTAATAAGTTTCTCCTTCCTTAACATGGCCCTAATTAATATTCCATGATGGGATAAACTTCGTGAATTGGTCGTGGCTCTCCAACTTCAAACTCGGAAGAAACGATACTGCACATGCGTCTACCTAATTACTATTCTAATAACTGTCCAGTGGCAACAAACTAACATCAGGATTTCGCAAAACGAGACGCTGGAACAGAGGATAACGATCGTAGAAATTCCTGTCGAAACTAATTTTCAATTAGATCACGCTGCATAATCTTCTATATCATTAAGAGCACGAAACGATATCGAACCGTTAGAACGATCGAGAGAGCTGTTGCGAAAGCTCACGAAAGGGACTCGTTACCGAATCCGTTTTCGCTGTCACGATATGAATCGTAGGACAAATATGGTCGATGGCATAAAATATGCTCGACGTACGCTTGGCTGTGGTCTAGCCATTAAAGCTTCCCAATAAGGCAGCTTTTACGCACGCACGTGAACACAGGCGAACGCACGGACGCCGTTCAGACAGAATCGAGGCTCCTTCTCGCGTGGGAAGCGATAGTATTTCGATATCACCCTCGCAAGCGTGGACACGCGTGTCTCAACAGTCTCAACGTCAATACACACTCGCGCGTACGTGCTCGCGCGTTTATTCGAACTGGCTTCTGTGAGTACACAGAGATGCGTCATCGATATGTATATATATATATATAGGAAGAAAATATGTACTCTGGCCATCAATCGTGTATCATCGTATACGCGTGGTTAAATATACGGCTCGTTTGCAAATTACATTTCGCGCGCCTCCCAATCAAACTCTGATGGTATTCGCGACTTGAGAGACGAACGACGAGTGCAACGTTTTCAGCAGCGCCAGACGGTATAATGATTTAATAACGAAACTACTGGAACGATTAAAGCGACCGATTTGTAATTTTTCGTAGATTTACAGGTTTACAGAGAGTGCCTTATTTAGTAACTTATTATTATTATTATTATTATTATTATTATCTTAAAACTTATTTCGTTTCGAAGGAAACATCTTGAGATAGTCACAAATCTTATCTATGTAGACGCGTCTTTGAGATTTTAAGATGGTCTTAGTTTTCTTAAATGGAACTATACGTTTTTCTTTTATACGCCACTCGATTTGATTTGAAACACTTTTCCGAATGATGTACAGTTTACGAGATATTTGCGTGGGACGATTAAGATGAGACACCCTGTACACAGGGTGTTGCAAGTTCAAACGAGCAAGCTTCACCAAACACGTTGCACGAGCAGAAATAAGAAAAAGATGAAACGTGAACATATGCCCTCAAACGTCTTATTACACCGAAAAAAAGTTGATTTATGGGTCCATTTCAAAGTGCTATCCCCCTTTTCGAATATAAGCTTCGCATCGTTTGGAGATTGAGTTTGTCGCTCTCCGAATTTCATGAATCATTCAGATCAATGAATGCACCATCAATCCTTTCTATTAGTTCTTGTCGCGAATCGACTCTTGTACGATACACAATCGCTTTCACTGTTCCCTGCAGATAAAAATCCGTAACGTTGCAATATCTGGCGATCTCGCGGAAACAAATAATAATGCGCCCTCTCCGACCAATTCGCCTTTCGTGACGATGTTCGTCTATTGCTTTTAAGTTTCATATTTCTGCTATAACGTTTTTACAAAGCGTTTATACATTATAGTACAATACTTACGTTTATATGATATCTTTTTCTTATCCCTAGTCATAGAGCGTTTAAACTTGGGACACTGTGTAGATTGTATCGAGCGAGCACCGGTATTTAATTCGAATTCAAGATATGCAGCGTTTTTAGAGATACTCGAAGGTATATATTGAATTTAGCAGTAGCGATACCGAAGCGATTCGAACGAGGAATCGTAATTTTTTATAAGAATTTTATGGATTTATATATACGTAGCTTGGCACTGCTGACAGCTTCTTCAATGATATACCAATGAGATACCAAACATGGCTACATATCAATGGTTTTAAATTACACGTATAGATACAGACACACGACACATCAGCTGAGGTTTCTCCAATGAAGATGATATCACTCTGCTTGAATGAATTTGAGTTAAGTACACGTATAAGCATGGATGCGCGACACGCGAGCTGAGACAGCTGTCTTTCTATTTCATTGAGTCTTAAATATTTCTCATCCCCGTTTCCGATTTACTTAACAAACGAGCAAACTAAAAAGAGATAACGGCCAACAGTCCTCGGATTTCGTCCTGGCGTTCGTAGCTCTTTGGATATCTTCGGCCTTTGCAACGCTTGATCCATAAAAGGCGCGGAATATACAGCAGATAGTAAAATCGTACGAAATACCAAAACGAAATGTTTCAAAACCATCTATAATTCGATAATATCTATGGAAATACGACGTTCATTTCTGGCTGTGTAATTCTAGCGTTACGTGGATTTCATTCGAATAATTGAGAAATTTATGGAAAGTCAGATCGTTCGAGGGATCGTAGACACGTCGCTGATCGTCGGCACCAGTACGTTAAGAAATCTTACAGCGGCTCTAAAATAGAGTAATACGGTTGAAAATAGAGTAACGAGACGCAGAAAATAATTGCAAGCGGCGCAACATCCTGCAGCTCTTTGTAAGTACACGCTTCAAAGCGTGAATCGAATCGCGTCTTCGTACGCGAGCTCGCTTTGAACTGGCAGGCTTGACTACATTACGGCCACGCTTGCCTGTAAATTCACCTTTTCTTTCTTCCTTTTTTTTTCCTCCCCACCTCCAAGAGGAGGGCTCTGGCCGCTTTTTTTCCTGGTACGTACCTAACAGAGGAATGCGGGCGACTCGTGTCCGAGAAGGAGCTGCACGAACAAAGGGGAGTACCCCGATTTCTGTCGGCAGATAACGCGTTGTCGTCCTCGGTCTTAAACTGGGTCACACGCAAATGGATTTTCACGATAATTCTTAATTAACGCTCGTGACGATACGTCAATTGGGTCGCTAATTGACTAACACGATAAATCAGTCGTCTCGTTGATAATACCGACGTTTATCGTTAACCTTCGATCACTGGCGAATTTTCTCGATACACTTGCAAGAATTTCCAATAAAGCTTGCTGAAGTTACTTTCTAACGATAAATTCAGAAAAAAGAAAGTCAATATGCATCCCTGTTCCAAAGTCCCCGAGATGTCATCACCAGACTGTTTATGCGAATTCGTATTTTTACGATCACGATTTTTTGTTCTTACTTGATTAATCAATTTCTCAATTTTTGTCCATAGAGGAATTAAATTTTGATACCGGTCATTTGACCGGGCCTGGTAAAGTTAGTGTTAAAGATACAGAATCGAAAGAGAAATTTGTTTCATCTGTAACCTGGATATTCTACTTGTTTTTATCGTATCATATGCATTTTCTGCGCTCTGCGGCTTTCGATTCTCTGTCGATGCATAAACATCGCAGGCTAGTTACACTATGTAGCTCTTCAAAGTTGCAAAGAGTTAAGGGTTAACTGTTAAAAGATCATTAATCTCTATACATTCTATCCGACAAAGTACGCTGATATACGCTACAACAATTAGATCGCTGTTATAAGTAGTTCCATTGGATGAACCAGATAGGCTTGATAGATCGGTACGTTATTCGTACGAAGTACGTTTCGATGAAGATTCGCTTTAAAACGGCGATTAAAGGAACAATGTACAAACGTAAAAACTGGATATAAAGATCAAAGTCCGGGTTTCCATGGTTTCCAGACCTGACGAAGTCGAAGATTCGAATTTCGCGAATTTAAGATTGGTCCCTGAATTATACGTTTCTTCGTTGAGAAATCTTTCCGAAGCTATCATCCAAAACATTGATCGAACAACAAGAAACCGAGAGTGATCCTGAGGCTCGTCGGGGACTCAGCTCGTGGCTCTGTTCGTGGTGATGGCAACGCGCGTGCAAGTCGTTCGAAAAGCGAATGCACGGTGCATTCTAATCTTCCAACCGGCTGCACTGATGCAAGCAACGTTGTTGGCGGCTTCTACCGAGAAAACGAGCCCCCGTGGCAATCTCAACGATCTGGAATGGATTCGTAATCGCTCGTTAATGCGTTTCCAGGGAATCAGAAGCTGTACGAAGGTTCAAAGAAAGATACCTTGGGGACAGAACTCGCGTTTCCTTCCGACAGTTTCCTACTCCTCGTTTATATAAATGCATTCCTGGATAAAGAAAAAAAAAGAGAAAAAAAAAAGGAAGAAGAAGAAAGGAAAGTAGAATTTAAAGTATCTGTCGGTTTTTAAATGTTTCGATGCACACAGTGAGGTTTATCACGCGATTCGTTTAGATTTATCTAGAGTTCCTCGAGTTCATAGCACTTTGCGCAGACGGGTTTATCGCGATCTTCAGGAAATGCCCACTTGCGACTTCCACCGAGGCAAACTGTGATTATTGCGCGCCTATTGCAATTTAATAAATTATATTACTCAGAGAGATACGTTTAGGTATGATGCAGACGAGCAATGCGAATTTTGTCGCGAGTTTCAGCAATTCGTTAGATTATACGGGGAAACGCACGAACCTACTTACGGTAAATAAAAATTAACACCCGCCGACTCCCGTTCCAACATACTCCTATAATACGAAAGAGAGCGATCAACTTTTCTTTTTATTAATTTCTTAATTTTCAAGTTAATCAAATTAATCAAGTACGCGATTAATATTCAATTTCCAAGAAACAAATATCTGCTAGCATGAGATCATTCGTCGTTACGAGATACGACGGGCTGTGTGTTTTCGTTATTTGATTATACTCCGTGGGAGGTACTCGAAACGACCACTTTGCGTTTCAACGCAAGTCTGTGGACGTCTTAGGATTTATACGATCTATACATTCGATACACGACTGTCACATATGTTAATAGCGACGAGGCCCGTGTTTGTTATTTTGTTTCCACGCGCACATCGTTTCCTGTTCCTGCACGGCGTGCGTATTCACGCTGTAATAACGTGCATGAAAAAAATCGCTCGAAAATGAAACTCTAGTCTCGCTATACTAAATACGTTGTCTCTCGAAAAATCATAATAATAAAAAAAAAGGAGAAGAAGAAGTGGAAGAATCACAAGAAGGAGTAGATCGATAAAAAGTGACGAGTCAGTCGGTAAATCGAACGTTGCGAAATTCGTTGTGACAAGTCATTCGTCATTTTTGGCGTTCGTGTTCTCTCGCGGCGCATTAAGATTCCGAAACGTAGCTATAGCCCGCGCGTGTATGCCAACGACTTTCGCGGACGCGTGTGCGGCTCGCACGCAGCCCCATTTGTACCAACAGTACCAACACGTATCCAGAAATCAATTTATATTTATGATGTATCGAGGCTCGATGACACAGCGACTGGCTATGCTGGTCTCGAACCAGCCGGGACTAGCAGGAACAAATGGGAAGAGAGGAGGGAAGAAGGAAGGGCAGAGAAGATGGGAACTGGGTGCGAGAGGGAATGAAAAGCGTCAGCCGCGAGAAAAATAGACGCATGAGCAGCATCTTTATTCTAACATCTTTTACTGGACGTGTTACCAACATTCTGAACGAACCTTCCGCGTGTTGCGAGCAGCAAGTTAATGGAAACTGATCGAAAGGGAAACAGAAAACCAAACGAAGGTTTTTCGTAGAAACATGTATACAATTGGTATCTTAGATGTTTCAGCGGTTGATAAGTTTTGGAAAGTTTAGCGAAACGAAAATTTGCTTGATCGCTTCTAACGTGAAACGTATTAAATATCGTTAGTTACGTGTGTGTTACATTTACACATTACATTAATGTTAGTAAAATTGTGCGACGAGATTAAGAAAGAAGCGGAATACGAAGCGTTATATTAAAATTGGAATTTAATCTGAATTTGTTGAAACTTTGATGCGAAGTTAGAAACTCTTGCTTAGGTACTTATGTATATTTTGTTTCTGTAAATTTATTTTGGATCGCCTTAATGTAAGAAATAACTGGTTATCTAAATATTTTTGTCACTTCTGTGAAGCATATATTCTCGATAAATGTCTTCTATTTCTTATACACGTCCTCAAACATGTTTCAAGCTTTGGCAATACGGTCGTATCTTGTTATACAACTAACGATATTTCACTTGGATTCTATTTGTATTCTATTTGTCTTGCACACGTCTGGCCATGTCACTGAAGGGATTAATTTCAAATCTATCTGTGTTTCCAACAACCGCGACAGGCAACGACGATACCGAGGAAAATTCGAGTGGAATAAAAATTCCAAAAGGATTCCAGGTATCGATATCCACGAAGAGGACAGCGTGACCAGGGAGACGCGTAGTCGGAGCGTGCGATCGGCGATTATCTTAATTGCCGGGCCTAGCTAGATGCGCTGGAAATCACCGTTAAGTTGGTCGTCTTGCTCGTGGTACCTTAATTATGTTGGCGGTCGTTCCACTGGAAAGACGCCTAGCATCGAACTGTTATCGCGGTGCTGTCGTAAATAGGATTTCGCCTCGGAAGTAATATCGCCGACTCCGTGTACTTCCTGCTGATCGTTCTGATACGCGCCGATCATTGATCTTTAACCCTTTATATTCGGCAAAACGAACTGATCGAACATCCGGTAACCATAGCACGCGTGAATGGCCAGCGTGTGAATTATGCAACGATTCTTTTGGTTCGATGTAATCGAATTGAAATCAATAGAAGTCAATGAGAAAGGGAGGACAGTGGTTGGAGGACGAGGTTTCAAGATTAATGACGATTAATTTAGTCGAATAGTGGAAGAATACCGATGAGAACGTTACAATACAGGCAACACTTCGTGCGTTTTTTTTTTCTTTTTTCGCCTTTTTTATAAAGGATACATCGGACGTGGAATGCCGTAGCCTTTTCGAAAGAGATTCATGGTAATAGGCGTGGCTGTTCCAAGAACGCAAATCGTTCTACGGAACTGTAAATCTGCCCGTGAACAAAAGGGAATTCAGCTTGGTAATCCGCTATCGACGAAACCTTGAATTAAAAATCGACGAAATCGAGGAGGGAACGCGTGAAACATGTAGAGTGTACGGTAATGAGCAAACCGCGAACGCATACTCTTTAAGACGGCATTACCTTTTTACAATTCCACCAAACGACTTGATTTTCTTTTCTTTTCTTTTTTTTTTTTGAAGTTAAAAGGAATAGTTTACTAGATGGCGAGCAAACAAATTTTTGGAAATTTTTTCCATATCAACCGATTCCGATGAAATTTTCAGCATGTACGTGACTGAAACGAATCTACAAAGCGCGTTGTTCAAATTTTAAATTGCACTTTTACTACAATTTTTTCCACAACATCTAGTAAACTAATCTTTCTGACTTCTCAGAAGAAGAGTCGTTTGGTCCAGTTTAAAAAGAAATGCTCTACTTTAAAGGGTGCGTGTTCAGTTTTCTCCATTGTTCAGTTTTGCTCAGGGCACGCTAGAAAAAAGCTACATAATCGATTCTTCGTTCTATCTACATTGCATATATTGAAACATAATCTCTGCGTAAGTTCCATTTCTCTGGTTGTGTTCACAAAAATTAAAATAACTTTGCATGAACATATGCAATCTACCTTATGGGCACATTCCATTGTATCTTCAAGAACGAATAAAATATCTCTTTTGATAGAGAAAAATCGATGCTCCATTTTATATCCTGTTTGAAGCGAACAAATTGTTGAATTGTGATCGTAAACGATGTCAGAATATCCGGAATACGATTTCTGGAGAAATTACAGCGGGACTTCGCTGAATCGTTTCTCCAAAATATTTAATCGGACGCGATCGGCTGAAATCACGATAAATTACTGTTGGATAAAATCGACAGTGTGCATGCCAGGAGGAGGCAGGTAAAAGAAAAAGGGGAAACAAGCGGGAGTAGAAGAAGAGACCGAAGGAGAGGGAGAAGAAGGTGAGCCTGGGAGGATCTGTCGATGGAAAGAGGGGACGAAAACAAGAGAGTGGAGAAGTAAGGGAGCACCTGTCCAACAGCTGCCTTGCAGATGGTCTACGTCGTCGCTGGATTATGCAACGTGTAGGTGTCTCGTGTTTCTGTAATCGAACGTTCGATTGTTTCAGGTTTCGAAGAAATCGTTATCTTGCTAATCTCTCAATGGATTTCATATGGTAAACCGTAAATCAGCGAGTAATGTTTGGCGATGGAAAATGTTTGCAACAAGTTCACAATTTATGATTGCACGCGAGGAAGTAGAAGACAAGAAAGACGGAAGACACTTTGTTCTATGTTTAAAAATTCGAATGATGAATTTTTGAAAAACAATCTAGAGGACTGTTCACGACGTAAGATCAGATGTGCGAAGATGCAGAAGGTTCGTATTTCTTACGAGGATATTTTTGAAAATAGAGGATTATAGATTCCGTCGGTTTCTCGTGGATAAAGAATGCTCGTAAAGCAACGTCCACGGGCCGGAAACGTGTGATTTGAATTTACGAGTGTTAAGTTCGCACTGGCCGTCGACTTACGCCTTTCTGATAACGAGCTGCCGGACAGAGGACCCATTGCTGGATGACTAATGGTCGGAGCCTCTCGTCCAGGGCCACGAGCAAAGAGAAAAGGAAAGATATCGCATTCCGTGATGCGCAAGGCAAGGAAGAAGCTCACTAATATTGCGGAAATCTTATTCATCTCTACTAATTCATCGCTTTGCTTTACCTGAGTAAACTGAGATTGAACCGAGACTTCTAACGCTGTTTCCCCTGGTAATTCTGTAGAATTTTAACACGTTCGCGATCACAGAGGATTGAAGCAAATGTCCACTATAGATCATGTTTCGTATCATGTACTTTTGTACGATATATTTGACAATTCTTCTTAATATTCAACATTTCATAATTTTTCCTTGGGTCTACAGACGTATTCAAGAGGTTCATATTACAAGTCATTTGTAAAACTTACGTAACACGTATCTTTATGTATTTTACATTAACTTCTGGTACGTCAACTTCTTGTTCATCTTGTATATGAACTAAATTGAAATACGATATATCGCACATAACTATGCGAGATCAAGTTTAAGCATACAACTAAATGTAAATTAATTGTAAACCACGTATGCCTGGTTAGCGAACGTGTTAATTCGATCAGAAACCTCGCTAGTCGATCGACTAGAATTTCGTTCCACCTAGTTTACAGGCTCAATACTTTTGCCTGATCCCTTCCAACGAATTAAACATCGAAAATTAATTCAGCAAAGGGGACTCACGTCGAGACAATGGAGCCCTACTGCACTCGCTAAAGGCGTGGCAACCCACAACAATGAACGCAACGATTAAAGTGGAAAAAAAAAAAAAAAATAAGAGAGGTTGTCCGTCGAACGACTGGCGGCCTACATGCAAACTCTGATCGGTCTTATCTCGTCCGTCTTTCTCCGAACTTCGAATGGCTCTAAGCCAAAGCGCGGTTTATTAATGTCACGTGGCGGATGCTAAACATTTTCAACATCATAACAGGAGATACCTAATAACGAAAGAAGGAGAGAGGTTGTATTAATGCCACATGTTTTTTACAACTACGGCAGATGTTCGATGTTGAAACAAGTTGGAGCAATCCCGCTGCTCCGCGAGGTCACGAGTTTCTATACCGCGGTGAATCAACGTGTTTCCGGTGTTAGGGATTCATTAAATCCAACGCGAAACTCGAAGACAGTATAAATACAAACAGCGATTAAGGGGCGATCCTAAGTAAACCCGGCCTCTTGAGTGCTTCTAGAGGAGGTCGCGCGCAAGAAATGATAAAAATAAGACTGGCAGATGTACAGCGTGAAACGAATTTAATTAAACATCGCTGCTCCCCACGTTACTCCCGGGGGCGACGCGACGCAATTATTGCTCGGCGTCTCTTTTCTTTCGATATTTGTCCTGTTCAAACTGTTATTCTATCAATGTAGATATATAAATATTATCTATTTTAATTTTTTACGACAGAAAAATCTGAATTGTTTATTCTATCTTTCAATGCGAAGGTCGCGAATCGCGACAAATCGTAGCTTTACTTGTAAAAGAAAAAGATCGTAAAATTTCATTGCGTCGCTACTTAATCCTAAAATTCTCTTCTTATATGGATTTAGAATTATATATGCGCGTTGTTGCTCGCTTCTCAAAATTTTGTGTCTTTCGATGCACGAATAAAAGAATATCCCAGAGAATGGAGCCAACCAAGAAACCTTTTTCTATACGAAGAACATGTCATATCGTGGCCTACTGATTCGCCACGTTGCGGCTACATCAAAGAGAATCGCTCATCTGGCGCTGAGGAATGAAAGCGATTAAGTTTGCGGGTTTAAGGGCGATCAAAAATCTCAAGGGTCGCGGAGAACAGCATACGTTCGGCAACGAAGGGCCACCGCCCACTAAATCATTCACGGGTCCCAAACTTAGGTCGATCTAAAGTTAGAAAGCAAAATAGGTCAGTTCTGAGGGAGGGGCAGGTTTCCGATCGATCTTTCTAGCCTTGGTTCTTGGCCACATTAAAACACGAAAAGCCTTTGTCGAGTAGAATCATATCTTCGAACAAATTCAAATGTATTCATAGAGTAAACATAAATCGTTCCGCTCTTTGCTATAAACATTTTTCTGTATGATATTGGGTTGCTCGATAAGCGATTCGATCATTTCCTACTGATTTTTTCATGTGGTTTTAATACCGTACTTTGAAACGTATCATATTTTTAATGTAATTGTACGTATGCCTCATTTTGTTCAATACGATATTTTTCATATACTTTGAATTAGTGTTTCTTATTGATCATAATCAATCATACAGGATCTTACCTAAATCTTCTTGGTCCTCGAAGTTGAAATTACCAGTTTTAAATCTTGCGAACTATTTCCCGACAGTTTTTTTTACAAAGAGTTTGTTTTTCTAATAGCAGATCAAACGATAAACATTTGAAATAGAATGTGCCGGAAGAGTTGTCAAGCGGCTGTCAAACTGAAACAAACCGAGAATTCCAATATAACGATCCCGTGGCAGCTCGAAGAAACCTCTTCTTGCCCTTTTCTCCGATCGAAGTCGATTCGAATCGGCGCGCGAACATGCTCGTCGTTTTACAAGGGGTCGGAAGAAAAGGATGCTTTGTTGGGCGGGCACGGCTTTACGATTCCCACGAAATCAGAATAAAAAATCGGAACCGGTAACGCGAGAGAAAAGAAACGAGAAAAAGAAGTGTATGGCTGAGCTTACGACTTTACTTTTAATGCCGGTCTGTTCGTTGGTTCGCGGGAAAAGGACCATACGTAACGTTTCCCCGAAATATATGTGAGTGGCATTTATTCTTGCGCAGTTGCCCGAAACTCTCTGGGCCCGATCGCCGAATCGTTGACCCCTGAAGCCGACTGAATCGCGATAAGGGTGTCCACGAGACATGTTTTCAAACTTGCCTTATAACACGATCAATTTTGATCCAATTTGTACCAAGTGCGATATCGTTGATTTGCGAATGGTAGATAAAAATAAAAAATTACCTGTTAGAAATTGGTCAGCGATGAATTTCCTTATTTCTTTATAATTCTCTATCTTTTTCTCTTAAGCTTCCTATCCTAATTTGTACAAAACTTCGGTAGTGTATAACTACTTGCAGCGCTTTAACTCTCAGAAGAGCCGCATTACCTATGGGATCACATAATAATTGACGTATACTGTCCAACTATGAAGAATGGCAGTCGCTATAAATACACAGGCGCTCAGAATGCTGACGTTGTAATTGACGAGATGTTATTTTGATTATGAACCGTGATGTTGAAGATCCATAGCTGAAGCGATAGAAGCTCGTGTCGTTGTGTCTTGCCATGAATTGGTTCTTTTAATGAATATTGCCTTTCTTCATGGGCCAGTATAATTCTAAGGGGGGGAAATGTTGCAGGAGGAGATTAGAGCTTGAAGGATGGCATAGATCCACAATTGAACGGCAGCATGTGCTATGTGATAGTCACTGGTCGTAGTTTGCTGTGGACGCTCTTGTCCCTGGCGGCGTTAATGGCAGTTTTATCGGGGCTCATCACTCCAAAATGGCTCATTGGACCTCGGATAAAAGACACGAGTAACTATTTTCTCTTATTTAATCCGTACGTCGTTAGTATGCGGTCGAAGGGTGGGATATATTCAACGAAGTTCTTAACGTTGATTGGAATATTAATGACTCGCGTCTACTTCGATGAGACTCCATCACCTCGTTGATACTTCTTGTAGAATTTATCCATGATTCGTTCGTTCCTAAGCAGAGAACTATATTAGACGAAGGAGTAAAGTCTTTTTTTTTCTTTTGATCGTTAGAGAATGGAACAGAGTTTTACGTGCCAACAGTTGGAATTTTCAATCGTTGCATCAGACTGCACGGAAAGAAGACTCACTGCGCAAATTTCAACTTGGATGGCTTCGCCACAGATTCCAGCGTATTTCCAGACTGCTGGAAAGCCTCTTACTTCTTCCTGTCTCTTGGTTTGGCCATCATGTCGATGACAGTGCTGGCAGCTTTGGTTGGCTGCTGTATGCAAAGCATCGGCAGAAAGAGCATCTTCAACCTGGCTGGTGTTGCGCAGGTTATTGCTGGTAATATTTCAACATGACACTTCGATTTTGTAACAGCTTACAACTCTGTAAGTTCCTAATGCTATTTCGCTTCTTACCAACAGGAATATTTTATTTGCTGGGGATGATTTTGTATCCTGCCGGCTGGGGCGCAGAAAGGGTACAAAGGATCTGTGGACCGGAAGCTGACGCTTTCTACCTCGCTGAATGCTCTCTAGGTAGTAAAAATTGACAATTCTTTACATTCTCAAAACACTTTAACGATTATGTGGGCAATCAAGATGCTGTAGATATCCGACAAGCGTAAATAAATTTGAAATTTTTATATTTATATCCTTTGCATAAAATTCGACACAAAAAATATTCATGGATTTTGCCTTTGCGATTGTTGCCCGCACTACGCGATATTAAGAAATTTAAAACGAAAATAACAATAAAATATAAGAGTAACATAATTCAAGAAATAAAATGAAACGAATAGAACAGAATAGGGGACATCTCCTATCTTGATTCCTTAATTAATTTATCGTCAAGCAAAAGGATAAAGAACGTTTTTTTACGTTCCAGGTTGGGCTTTCTATAGTGCCGTGATAGGGGTTGGATTGACGTTTGTTTGTGCGGTAATAAGCGGCCAAGCAGAAAAATCCACAGCCAGTGATAAGGTTCAGGACAAGATGAACGAGGGCAAAACACTGATCTGTCTCGCGTGAAACAAGAAAAACTGGGGAATGCACGTCTTCTATGTTTTGGGAATATCCATATTATCTTTGCCGAAAGATAAAATGAACCAAACGTTGCCAAATGCGACAAGAGAGTAGAAGGGAATTTATCGTGGGACCAAATCAAGTTCAAGGTCAGTGATCTTTGTTAGTGGGTCGTTGAACTTTTGCTCCATCGAGTATATATGTACTTATCACAGAAATGAATCTGTTCTGTGCCAATTTTCCCCAGATTTTCATCTCTATAGCATTATGATTGTTTTAAAAGATTTTAAAAGAAGTACGGTTCAGCTTACTACAACCGATTTGTATACAAGTAAATGTGTATGAAGCAGATATTCGTAAGAAATAAGATATAAGAGAAGAATAATACTGTACAAGGAAGTAATAAATCAAGGATGTTGTTAAATACTTGCATCTTTCTACTTTCCTATCGTTCGTGCTTCTTATCCCTTTTGCTAAAATAAATTTGCATGTTTTTCTATCATTTTTTATTAATTCATTGAGAACAGGTGTATGGACAGCTTACTAGTACCTAATAAATAAATAATCGTAATTGTTTATTCGCGTAAAAAAGAGAAAGGGAACGTTCGATGATCGACGCGTTTAACAGACATCGATTCTTTTCCCAGCGATAAGTAAAAAATTTGCGCTTCCTGTCGTTTCCGAAAAGCTGTTTCGATTTCTCATGAGATAAAAACACAAGACATTTTCCTCTTAGGAAGGACGTAATTTGAAATTCCGGTGAAATTTTCGGCGAATTAAGAAATAGAGACAATACATTTTGAGAAACGTGATGATTGTGGTTGTCACGACGATTGTCCTTGTATACGCTTTGGATCGATCTCTTGAAAAGCTATGTGGCATATGGGTCCCTACAAAAGAAGCAACGGGGAACTGTTCTGAATATAAATTACTACGTGTGGATTAAGGTGAGCCCCTAAACAAGGACTGTACACAGTATATCGAGGATGTAACTAAGAACGAAGAGAACTAACAGAGTACGAAAAACGAATTGCAATACGTATGAATGAATTCTGTCTTGCTGGCCAATGTACATATCGGTATATATCGGTTTCTGTAAATTACACGATTAATTTGCTTGCAATCGCTCGCTGTTTCAGCCATGCAATATTCTCTCACGCTTATATACAGTCGCTAGCGGCACACGGTTGTTGCATTAAAAAAATTAATCGTTTCTCGTTCAGGATGACGTTTTACAAAAAATTCTGATGGACTCGCTAAAAGTCTAAAATAAATCGTTACCAAAATTAGTTTTCGTCTTTAGGCAGAACGGATAAATGAGAACAAAACTATATGATCTCGATCCCTTATGTCCATGATCGCGAATACTGTGCAAGAAGATTGATCAATAAATCCAATTAATTCAAGAAAGAAGCTCCCAACGTGTTTTCATTTCATTCTCATTTATCGACTCGCTTGTTATCTTTCGATGGGTCTGTGATACGAGCGATCAAAAGCGATCGCACGTGATATCGCGTCGAATCGTCGGTTGTCAGTCGATTTTATGTACACACGTATAAATAATCAAGGCACCAAGGGAATCAACAGTCAATAAATAACGCAGACTGATACGCGTTCCTGCGTATTTCCAAGCGGAACGACGTTTCGAGAAAATTCCTTTCCACCTTTTCGCTTTATTCTTTATTTTGTTTCCTTTGCATTTTAACGCGCATGGAATTAAAAATTCGTCAGCATATTTGTCAATACCATCGTGAAAATCGCGACACATTCGTTATACCGAGTATTAAATTAGATAGCGCGTGTTTTTTGGTTGGGCCAGCTCTAAATTATATCTGCTAACGTCAGTTTATCTACCAGATATACCTTAAAATTAACATGGGAATTAAACTATCGGGTGTTTCGAGACCGTCTCTACGGGAATGTCAGTTTAGACAAACGTGGGTCCACACGATTTTTGCGCAGGGACTCTGAAGAATCTTTCACCTTTTGTCTGTCAGGTAATTCGCAAAATCTATTCACAACTACGATATTTTTTCCGAAACCGATTTCCTCGTGAGAGGTATTAATGCGATCAAAATAACGATCGAGTTTAAAATAATAATATCAATTAAACGTTACGAGAGTTACAGAAACTGTATAGATAATAAAAATAATAGGAATCTTCTTCTGGTTTAACCTGCAACTCACGATCTTTCCCCGACCTCGATCGTTTTGCAAGCAGAAATTCTTAGGCGAGCACGGTTGATTGTTCGCTTTTTTCGAACGATCGTTAATATTATATACATGAACTACAAAATAAAAATTATACCTGGCTCAAGGCAGCCAATATTTTTCGAGTATAAATTGTCTTGCAGTCCTTAAACCAGGTTTATTAAGTTCCTAAGTTTTGACTAACTTCCACGATTAATTATAAACTTCTCTACCGTCATCTTGCTGATCATTAACGTTTACCAGCGATCGTCGATCGTTCATGCTATTCGTATAAATGTAAGTTACTCATGATCGCTAGAAATACCATAAGAAATATGATCTGGCGGCTTTACTCGAGTAACTACTTTTCAGCTTTCTTGCAAAGAAGATTCAATGGGCAAAGGGTAGTCTCTATCCCTTTCTTTCTGCTACGAAAATTGAGAAATGATTTTTTACAATTCATCTTCTCCCGAATTACTTATTCTGATTTGCTCTTTTTTTTCTTCTCATTGAGTAACATTTTCTTTGACGTAGTATCTTACAAAAGAAACATGAAATAGAAACAAAGAGCCGAAGATGCCCAACTGTCACTGTGCTATTCCGTTCGTAAAGTGAACATTAAATATCGTAAAAATCGAACGACAGCGTAAATTGTTATAAAACGTAACAAGATTAGCACGAAACATCACAGCGTGTATAAAATCGAAGTGAAACGAACGTGTTTAAGAGCGTGAGACGAGGAAACATCGTAATAAAATATCGTACATTTAAAACGTTAAAAACTTAATCTCCCGATCGATCCGGCTCTTTTTATATTTACTAAAAGTCAATCCTTTAAAAAACCGATCGCACTAAATATTTATCAATTATATGAAACGCTCTTATTGCTCGTATGCTGTCCCACAACGCTCAACTCTATTAACGACATAAAGCGAGTTTGATTGTAGTTCGAAGCATATCGATAATTATTGTTTATAGTCAACTCCATACCGAGCAATCTGATGCTTAATTGTCATTAATCTATTTATTAAGTGAATCCGGTCGCAACAACGAGCATCGTATTAATCGCCAATTAAAAAGCTTTGAGAATTAATCGTCAGTCTGCTCGTGGTTCGAGTTGTTTAAGAAAATGCATACAAAATACCGCGGTTTGATTTGGCTCGAGGCATTAAGCGTCGCCGGAAACGCTGCTACGAATTGCTGAATAGATCCGCTCCCCCTTTTTATCGTTACGTATCAGGGGCGAAGATCTTCACGGTATTCTCGGAATTTTGCGCTTTCGAGCGCATCGCTCGTCTTCTCTCTTCGATCAGTTGCCTTCGAGCTTGTTCTCTTGCTTCTCTTGCCTTCTTGTTCGCTTCGCTGTTAGCTGTGGATTTTGGTTTGTGAATTGGCGTGACGCGACGTTTGGCCGTGGTGCCATTCTGCGGAGCTGAAGCAACCGTCGTTTTCTCTGGTACAGTCTGGAAAAGATATTACAAATGTAATGAAACACTGGTGATAGAAAATAATGGTACCGTTTACGTTAAGGACTGATAGAAGTTAAGAAATGTCAGGAATTAAATTGGAGAGGCGAAAGAAGTACAGGTGAAAGGTAAAAAGAAAGGAGAAAGTGGAGATTGAGAATATCTGTACATGTTACATGCATTACATACACTTTTGCACTTTTACATTTCCTATAGATATATAGAAATAAGGAAAACATACTTAGAGAAAAAGGATCCTTCTCGGATTTCTTCTTCCAGCTTTTCTAGATCTGTTTTCTTAATCTTCGTTACTTGGGCATTTGGACAAAAATTTAGGAAAAATACCGGAGGAGGAAGAAGAGGACTTTTATTCTACAAACGCCAGAGGGCATAGTTGATCGCTGCTAATAATGATTAATTTAGTACAAATTATACAAAATTCTGGGATTCAGAATACGTGAGTACGAAGATTCGTCATACGCGTTGATCTTTAGAAATATAAAAACAAGACTCAGAATACCGTACACGTACAAATACAACGATAATCGACAAAGTGTTCGATTTGATTTAAGAAACGTGCACACGTGTTTTACTTTAATAGGCAAACTCTTAGTATTTGACGAATTTGTGTGAACTTCGATACTATTAGGAAATAATTGCATATATTTCGTATGTTTCAAATAACGATTCACGTGAAAGCCTTTTCTCAATGGCAGATAATTGTCGAGGTCAGAAGATATAATATTTTTTCCACTCTTTCGATTTGGTAAACGATGAGAAACGAAATTTGAACGAACGTGTTGCGAAATATCCATGAAAACGTTTACATTGGCATTGGACTTAGATTTTATATTTTTCGTAATTACACCATAACTTAGCTTCTTGATGCTTACTCGATTTTTCAATTTAGAGCTGCTATGTTTCGCAACTTTCGACACAATCTCAGAACTTATGGAGGATATTAAGGTGGAGAGAAAATTCTGTATCTCACCATCCTTGACTGGCCACGTTGGAATATTATTTGTAGTATTATTTGTAACGAGAGTCGATTCATTTTTATTATTCGGCACACAGGGCGTCAGATTCGTGAGAGGAAATATACATTGCATGGAAAAATCGCGACTTTCAGGTATAGGATTTAGAGTTTCGCTTGCCGCTTCGAAATTATCCTGTAAGCTTACAGAATTTGTATCTTGAGTGTCCAATCGTTTCAAAAAATTATTTTCTGGACGATTATCCAAAAGATTAGACATGATTCCACGAGAAACCATTTTTTTCAAAGATTCGGCCTCCACCATTTTGAAAGTTTGTTTCCTTTTCTTGTCGTAAACCTTCATTCTTTCCAGTTTCTCAGACCTGTTCATAGTTGAAGATAAATAATTTTCGACATTATAGATTTGTCTTAATTGGCGTAGGGTTTCTTGAGACAATGGAATAAAAGGTTTCGAGTCGCTTAGTCTCCAAAAAATATTATCCGATATTACAGATGAAATTTCTGCTTCTTTTTCGATTTTTTGGGACGATTCTTTTACCTGATCCTTTCTTAATTTTTCTACCTGCTCCTTTTTGAATTCTTTTGCCTGCTTTCTTACGTTCCACGTCCCAGCAAAGGTGCAATTTTCTTCGTATGCATTGGTTTTCCTTTGAGACTTTTTATTACTATACACAAAATCGAAATTCGACCAGACCTCGCTTACGACAGAGAGATTACATCTTTCATAATAATTATGACTCAATTTTTTCGTATTCTTCGTTTTCAACATCTTTTTTGGTTTCGTATGCAATATATTTTTTGTGGATGATTTTGTTATGTTCACAGTGTTGCGATCACCAGATGAAATATTTTTTCTTGTTGTTGGCGGTAGTTCTTTAATGTCATTTGAAAATGTGACGTTATGCCCAAGTTTTTTAACACTTCCTTTATGCGCAGGGAAAGATTTATAAGGAAACTTGTCAATTTTTGATGGAGTAGGAACTTTCTCTTCGCCCCTTTTGTGGGTAATGACTGGCTTTAAGTTACAAGACTTTTGCTCGTCGTCGGTACCTGACTTAATTGAATCGTTTTTTCGAGGCTTGTTTTCTGAAGTATGCGATCTTGTTCCTCGATCATTTTTTACTTGGATCTCCTGGTTCAGATTTCTCCCTGTGGAAATACAGGATCTAGCTTTCGGTCGAACCTTTCCCATTCTTTTATCGACGGATACAATTCTTTTACTGGATGAAGAAATAGTCTTCACGTTGGTTGCAACACTTTCATTTTCTTTGATATCCTTTTGCGTATCTTTTGAGAACGATTCCGAATAATTATTCTGTCCTTTACTGAAACAATGATCATGCTTTTGCTGTTTCAATTCATCGTCTTCTTTTCTAAATATCACTTCAAATTTCGATGAAATATTCTTCTCAATAGAGTCATCGCGAAGATACAAATCAGAAGAGGATTGTTTACAATGTTCGAAGTAAAATGGACTTACATCATGCTGTAACTTGTTCACATAATTGATGACGTACGAAGTGCATGGTTTAAGAGGAGAATTATCACTTTCTATCGCTTGTATTTCAGTTATATCTTCAAAAAGAAGCATGTTATTACTTTCATTGTAATCTACTTCATAATCTTCGCAATGGTTCTCATGTTCCTCTAAATTTTGGGAAATGGTTAGAAATTGAAACGCATCGTTGCATAAACGCATTTCAAGCGCTACATATTCAGGTACTTGAGGGATATAGAAATCTTTTTTCATCTGATTCGATTCTTCCGGGTCGGTAAACGTTGCATCATCGAATCGTACGCGCTTATTGGGAACAGAGTGCGAGTAGGATATACGGGAAGACAATTCAGCTGACTTTACGTTATCGGTATTCTCGTGAGAATAACAATTTTTCCCAGGAGGCTTCAAGGAATCGATTGTCTGAGGGTGAACAGAAACTGAACATACCTCTTGCCACTGAGAATTGCGTAACTTTTCTATCTGATCGAATAGCTCGTTTACTTGAACCACCTGCAGCATCACCATGTCCCAGAAGCCCGCCAAATCCTCGTTTGTTGTTGGAAACTCCTCGCCAGGCACTTGATTCTGCAGTAAAAATGAAATATTCGATATATGTATATAAATGTATACATACTAATTTATATTTCGATTTATCTATAATTATGCAATTAAAATGTTGTCAGAGATAAGCAAGCGTCCACATACTTTGAAGCGTCATAATTTACAATAATTTTAATAATTTTATCATGTTCTCTATAAAACCAACAGGTGTCCTAATACTTATGACCGGGAGTGTATATAGTTGGTAACATAAGTGTTGTTTATCATCTAAATGTTATGCTAAATTTAACAGTCTCATTAGGAAAGCGATATACGAAAGTCATACAATATTTTTCTGGCATAGTCCCTCAAACTGTTGCATCTTCTGCGAAGTGAGCAACCTAGCTTTGCCTGCTGCTGACCGCAGTTTTCCGGCTGCCTCTTCCGGAAGTGCAACAGTATCGTCACTGGCCAATTCCGCTTCCGCTGACGCGGCTAACGAGAGCAGCCTGTCCGTCTCCTGTTTCAGCAGCTGTAACAATGAAGCAAAGAATGTGAGTAAACGTTTCTTTCGACATGCCTCGTTCCAGTTAGGCGTACCTTCATGAAGTAATGACCATTTTTCTCTTCGACCGTTTTCTCCGCCTCCTCAACCTGTTTCGCCACGTTTGTCGAACTGGCGCTCGGTTCTAAGACAGGTAGGACTACTTTTGGAGCAGCTGGCTGCTGATCTGGGATGCTGGTCACGCTAGAATTCAGCTTTTGTGCTCCACTATCCGCTAGATTTACGTCTAAATTCGTAGCTGCTGGTATTTTTGGTTTCTGCTCGACCTTCCGTGACACTGGCGTTACCCTAACGATGAAAAAATACGTAATTGTATTTCCCTTGAGGCATCAACTCCGTCAGGGTTCTATTGCACAACTGAGCTGATATTATTAGCGAAATTTTATAAGTCATCGGTAGCAAGTTATCAATGCTAATAAATTTTCTTGCATAACAGTAATACGTTTAGTGATGAAACAGGCAAAGTTCTACAAGTCAATTTTACAAACTGCAAGCCTAATCTACTAATTGCCCTCTTCAATGTAAAACAGTACAATTGGGTAATAGAAATCTGTAATTTATAACTTCTCATTATTGTGCAAGAGAACTCTGTCTGTGCGATTATGTTTGCAATATAATTTTCTAATATTGTCTGGGTAGCGAATAGATGATAATCTAGTCAATAATATCATAAATCAAGAAGTCTGCAAATTGTATGACAATGAGCGACTGAATGGGTAACATATGCCTTTTTCCCCGGTGAAGGTGAACCGGATTTTCTCCTGATTAATGCGAAAGCGACGTCGAAAGGTCCAGAAATATGAATGAAATATTTAAAGAAAAGTTACCTTTGCAAAGGCTTGAGAATTTGTTCCGAACCATCGGTGGGTCTTCTAGGGCTAACCACAGGAAGTTGAGCTCGGAACTCTGGTCTCAAGTGTCTTAACACTGGCAAATTTTTCAAAGACTCCTCGGTATTCGCATTCTCAGTCGATACGTCATTGTTGTTACTAGACTTATTAAAGCTGCTGTCGCTAGTGTTCAGTCTGCTAGTGCTACGTTTGAAGAAAAAGCCCTGAGCTAGAGCTCCAGGACCGTAGAGCCGTTCTACTCGTTGCTGAATGAAAGATTTCTCGCTGCTCGTGGTATTGTTTATCACCTGACTTTCCGCTTCCTCGGTCGCCCCGTTTGTTATACTCGTATCGCTAAACGAAGCATTCGAAACTGCAAACAATTTATGAATGAAAGTTCCAATAAAAACAGTAATAGTGAAAATAGGAAATAAAAATTTCATTTGTCTCAGATATATTTGCGATCAGATCACTTACGGTTAATAGTAGGTTCCTTTGGAGACGACACTGAGAAATGTTTATTCTGTTGACTACAAGACATCATCTGCGATACTCCAGGACTGCCTTTCGTAGGTGTAGAAGCTTTGACAGGACTGATATCAGGGAACGTAGTGTGCAACACGCCTTTGTCAACCTCGGAGTAACCCTGATAGATACCCATGGAACTTCTGGCTTCCCTGTAAGTCTCTACTTTACACTCCTCCTTCAGACCGTTGGAGAAACCGTTTTGTCTATCCATTGCTAAGGGTGAGATTGACTGGCTCTTAGGTGGATAAAGGTGCGCTGGCACGTTGAGATTTTCGTTCGATCTGAAATATTTTAACGTCCATTGAATTCCCAGAAGACTTGATAAAAGTTTTTTACCGTTATCTTTATTCCAAATTGTTCCTCTCATGACTGTACAAGTAAGATAATATGCTAACTATAATTACTTATGATTAACGTTAGTATGCTAAATATATTTTACTTTCAGTGGTGCAAAATCGCTAACAGGCGTAATATATTTTCTTCCATAAATTTCTCGTTTCTCCTATCAGAGCTAACTGAAATTGACTTGTGTTTACTAACTTTCAAATCTGTGACGATAGAAGCGTTTGATCGAGGAACAACTCAGTTAAAAGTAGAAGAAGAAATTAAAGAACATTGCAGTCTGGTTGATAAACATTTTACCTGAAACCTGCCGGGCTGGTGTCTCTGTTGATCGACCTGAACCCAGGGCTGCTGTCCCTCGATCGAAATCCTTTCCTCAGCTTGCTGTCGTATCTGTTGATCTCCGAATAGCCACTGATGCTACAAGCCAGACCTAAGTAACTCGGTTTCTTCACTGTCAGCTGCTCTGGCTCTGGACTGTTTCGATGACCATTGCTGACATTTAATTTCTCATCTGGAGTTAAATTGGACTTTTGCAACGTTTCACTGCTACCGTTTGCCAAGTTCTCCGCCTGAGACGCCGAGTCACCGTTGCAAGATAAATTCAGACTGTGCAACGTTTTCTTCGATATAGTGTCTATGGTGTTCTCTGTAAAGCAGAAGCCTCTGTTGATTTCGCAAGGTTTGCACTAATTACAGCCAGGCCTATGCTTTTGCAATTCCTTGATACACTTTCTCAGCCTGCTTTTCGCACCTTAGACGCCCATGTTTATTACGTCCGGTAGAATAATAATTTTGAGACGCGAGCACGCAATGCTGACTGCAATGGGATCGCGTGTGGTTCACGCTCGACGCGAATCTTTCGCAAATCGAGTCGATCGCGCGATCCGAACGGTACACTTTAGCGCGAATCCCATGAAGAATAATGAAGAAAAACCATCGAGAAAATGGAAAAGCGTTTTCCCAGCGGAAAATAGAAGCAGATACGAGGAGAGACCACGGGAAGGTTGAAACGTGCCCGTTCGAAACGCGACACAGGAATAACCCTGGAATGGCAAGAGGCTGGCCGAGTCACGATGCAAAAGAGACAAGACCGCCTCTCTACATCTCTCCTCTGCTCGTCTGCTCCTCTTGGCACTGACGATAGAAAGAAGCTGTGCCCTGCACTTGCTGTACTTGCCTACGATCTAAATTCGATCGACACCGCGGGGCCGAGCAAAAAGGAACGATCCACAGGAAGGTGGAGGGAACCGGTAACCTTGAACGTACCAAGATCGTCTCGCCTAAAATTCGTTGCACGAGAGTTGATCAACGTGTGATCGTTCTGCATGGCCTTCGATGCGTCAAGTGCAAGGTCATTGCATGATGACCCTTGAATTCCACAGATTTGTAGATATTCCGTGAACTTGACTTTAAAGTTACTCATCCGTAGTTCGTTTACGAATGCTTTCACGTAGTAGAGATACGTGTATCGCGATATATGTACGACATACGTGTCCTCGAGTAAAATATAAGAATTCGTGCGCTACAGTATCCACTTAAGGCTGTGATTATGCGTGTTCTGATGAACTGTCGTCTTCACCAATACGTTAGAACAAATATATGGATGTTATCATCATCAATTTATTGTAGTCCTTTAGGCTTCGAGTGGTTTCCTGTTTACATCGTATCTAATCATCTATCGTATGTATGTATATCGTGATACACGTATCCCTGTAGAACTAGCACGAGATTTTATTGGCCGTAAATGTGACGGAATGTGTAAGGATTTTTAAAACGAGGTATAGTGTCATCGATTAAAGAAACTTCGATAAGGAGGCAGTTCTACTTTTCAGCAATTTGAATAATTCAACAAACACCAGCTCAAAATCCAATCGCTTTTTCAAACGCTATAAATTCGTAGTCAACTGATATTCTTGGTACTAAATTTTAGTTTTATGAATATGAAAACCGTTATCGTCTTTCCTCTTTCAATAAATACTAGAACTGTCTCCTTATTGCTGCAAATCCTTTAATTATTATCGTTCTCAACTACTGTCTTATGACAGAATTTCAAATACCCAAGACAAAATGTCCAGACGCTATTTTCAATGAAACCTTACACCTAGTTTCTCATTAACTTCTCAATCTCCTGTAACAGGACGGACGTGTTCGCGTGACAAAAACTACACAGACCAGAAATTTTGTAAATGTTGTAAACTCTGCCCCTATTGGAAAGCGCTAGACATCGAAGATAGCCAACCTGATCGGTCGGACGCGGATTGATCGACGTCCAAACTGCAGCTGCCGATGCTCTCCTGGCTAGTCATGTTAGGATGATGGCTGGTGACGATGTCGATGGCGATTTTCGGGTCTGGATCGAAGCGTCGATAATTAAGAGGTTGTACTGCAAGGGAGAGCGGCCTTGTACGGCGATTCGATCTGATGCCGGCGGCGCCTGGGACCGACGGCGTCAGCGTCGCGGCGCAGCAATCGCCGACGTCCTCCAGGCCCGCTACCTCGCTGCCACCACGTGTTTGCCCGCAAGCTCGTCGATGATCCTCGTCTCCGCGGTCCTCGTGTACACTGTTGAGTTTTTTGTTTCCTTTTTTTTCGGCGATCTTTCCCATCTTTATCTTTCTTTTTTTTTTCTCGTGAACTTCATTCACGAGTCTCTAAGATTCTTTACGAGAAAACATATCGAGGATTTGCTCGTTTTTTCTCAAGATGTTTCCTTGCTCGTTCGAAGATGATGGACGTAGGATGGATTTATTTATTTATCGTTGAAAACTCATTGCTTAGTTGCAAATTTGTATCTTTTTCGTTTATCATATATTTTCTCATTTATATGTTTAACACGTTTTCTTTTTTTTTAAAGAGAATATAACCTATCCCGTCCCCGGGGAAATATCGTTTCTGAATATAATTTCTAGCATGATATATCTCGTTCCTTACCATGTTAGTTATAAGAATTAGAAACTTCGCAGAATATAAAATATGAGAGTTAGAAATTTTTAAGTGGTTCTATAATTATAAGACGCAACGTATGTTTTTGCATATCAAGCGCAGTATGTGCGTTTCTACACTTTCAAATTTCCTATAAACATGTAAATATCCCAATGTGGTAAATAAAAATCGAAAATAGAACAGCAATAAAAGTCGCGAATAAAATCCATCATCTTCGACGTCATTTATCAGTGGAATTTCGTTGGTAATCCTCCGATACTCTCGAGTCGTTCCTCTCAATCCACGTGCAAAAATATCAAAGGCGAAAAACGCGTCGATTTCACGAACTAAATGAGACATCACGACCTATCACGGAACGTTCAATTTTCTGTATCTTCGAGCAGAAAAATTATCGACGGTATGTAAACGGCAAGGATCACGAGAAAGCGGAACGAGTTAGCATCAAGCTCGAGTCGTTCCGCTCGTTTCGTTCCCTTTTTAACGACAGAAACCGCACCAGTAGGTGAATCGACTCTTTTTTCTACGATGAAACGAAGCTCGAGGGCATCCTGGATATTAATTGAAAGCTGGTGCTATCTTGCAGCAAACCGGCTAATCCCGACGTTGACTTTCACTTGGTTTTTTAATCAACGTTAGAACGTTCGTTTAGTCACGTAGTGCATTTAAATAGAAATTGCGTTATCGTGGGATCGAGCTTAAATCGAATTAGATCCACCGAGAAACGGTTCGAGATAAACGCTTTAAAATGCCCGATTGTTTCGCGGAAAATCGCGTAATTCGTTTCACTGCGGTACGATCACGGTTGAAAGCAAGGCGGAAAATCCTACAAAACAATTACAAGATTGCTTAACGAAACTGCATGCTCCGTGAACCTTGGTAATTTCGCGCATAATCGTGCCACTGGTTGAGCAAACAGTTTTACCATCGTGAATCACGGAAAGAAAGAAAGAGAGAGAGAAAGAGAGAGAGAGGTGCCGCGTGGCCCCGTGACTTTAAAAAGCAAATAACGCGTGTGTAAACTCTATTCGCGTGGATCTAATTTTATGAATCGACGTGGCAGAGTATAGACGAGCCCGTCGTAATAAATCCATGTATCTGTCGATATGTGGCACCAGCTTCCACGTTTTCTTCTCTTAACGTAAAATCTACTACCTCTAGAACCTCGATTATCCGAACTAGCATTCTTAGTCCCCGGAGATCATTTACTTTGAATTGTTTTAAGTAGAAAAGATAACTTCTGAATAAAAATGGTTTCTGTTCTCGTGTCTCAATTTCTCTTGCAAGGGACCATCGTTAAATTTTACACCGATTGATGTTCGGGTGATCGAGGTTCTACTGTACGTTTTATAACGCGTTTAGATGTGCTTGCAAATAGCGATGAAGACAAAAGTATACGGAGCGATCCATGAATCGGTCAACACGATATTTCACCTGGCTCTGATAACTTAACCAAAAAAAAAAGAAGCGAAATAAAGAAAAAAAAGCTCAGATAAAATGCCGTGGCGACCGATTCATGGACCACCCTGTGTAGCTTCGAATTTAGGATTGAAAGCGTAGGTAGAAAAGTCTAAAAAAAGAAAAAATGTAAAACTAGAAGTAGAGAATAGTGAAAGATGAGCTGCTGAAATAGATAAAACGTTGCATCGCTATTTGCGATCGTTTTCTAACTGCCTGCTCAGTTGTTTCGGTTGAATTAACGCGGCACTAATTGGGCGCTAATCGTTGCCGAGACTTATACCGATTTTGCACGAATCGCGTGGGGTTGTGCAGAATCAGAAGGCAGTGCAAGCTGATGCATCGATCGAGTACGATTCGCTTTCGAGAATCGCATGCATTATAAAAGGAACGTAAGGTGTGCAGCGAGCAATCGATATTGTGGAGCGAGTGATTCGTTCGATCTATTTTAAGTCGTATTAATCGGACAGTTGTAACGTCACGCCAATTAATTGGATATTTTACATTCTTCGTGTAAAAAACGTACACATTCACAGTGAAAGGCCTTCAATTTTGTTAAATATTAAGACCGTTAGTTATACAGGTGGTTTCGTATAATCACACTTTTCAAACGATAGGTTACACACACTGTACAGTATTAGGACACCTAACTCGTGCTATATTCTCGTTGGAAAATTCTAAATTTTGCTGCGCATATAATGGGAATAAAACAAGTTTCTAATAAATCACATAGAAAATTCATCAATATACAATAAATTAATAAGTGCCCTGACATTTTTGGCCAGCAGTGTATCTAATTTCAAACATTTCTATAGTACAATTTTAGAAGATTCCAGTTGATATTGTTTCTTTATGTTTTTCTTTCACGAGTTGCACAAGTGCGGTTGACCGCAGCGCAGTTCGTCTGTATGCAAATGGTGTTACGGATTAAAAGAGCATTGCATGAGACGTGCAGCGAAGCAAAGGTATGCCAAGATAGTGCAAGGTGATCGGATCATGCTTGATCGTGAACGTATTGATGATGAATGTAGACGCACACGTGTGGGAATGAACGTGGTGGGGAACCGTAGAAAATGTCAAAGCGTCACGAGAATCCTCGTGCGTTCGCCGATCGAAGAAATCGCGTGTCGTTGCTAGTTAGCCGAATTCTATCAAGATTCATCTCTTAATCAAGTAATTAAATTACAGCTCGTTAGCCACAACGTTAACGAGCACGAGTTCAGAAGAAACACTGGAAACCGGCTCGGAAAAGAGAAGATATCGCGAGCCGAGTTTAACAGAGCTGTCAGTGGAAACAGTGAAACTGTTGTTGTTGGATGAATAAAACGGTTCGTTACATTCGCGAGAACTCGTTCGCTAAGTCAACTAATAAAAAAAAGTTCCACCGTAAATTACGTGACATGTAAATACCACGCTGAAAAAGTCAATAGTTTCTCGTGTGTATTACCGTCAATAATAAAAAAGGATCCGTCAGATAAAATCGGTGAAACTAGTCGCGCGAAACGGAGAGTAGAACGAGTACACGCTTGAAAATCAAAACGTCGGTTGGAATAAAAATTGTCATACCTCCTACGCCAGTGCTTCCAAAGGAGGAACTTGGAAACGTTCTTTTTGGCCACAGGGTTCACCGTGTAGGTGCCACTTTCGATTTTCAGAGGCATCTTCGACACACCTTCAATCGTGCTCGACGTTCATCGACTACGTTTCTACGTCTACGACTACGTCTCGAATATTACGCCGAGACTGATATCGGAGCCGGGTTATTCGCGTTTCTATCGATTCGAACTGCTCTTAAACCCTGAACCTTGCGAAATCATCCATTTATCAGTCTGTTCTTAACTTGGATACAAAATAGCACCGATATTACCGAAGCGAAGGAAACTTGACGCATTAATTAAAGTGTCCTTAGAACCATCGTCTTCAGCTTTGTACGATAATATTTGCAGAACAAGTTCACACTAATCGAATAAGGTGACACCACTAGAAGGCTAAAGTGTTGTCGAAACAACACGTTTTCGATGAATCACGGGTCAGAGGAACTTCAGATCGGCTAACTCGAGATGTTCCTTCTTCTTTGACGACCTTTGTCACCGGCAAGAACTCGCGAAGGCACGTTGCTAGGATGACTAGTTACCGAAGACTGGCATTCCCATCTCATCTCTCTCTTCTAAGACTGTAACGCACTCTCTCCCTCTCTTTCCTCCCTCTTTATCTTTCTCTGTGCCCTCGGCACGAGGATATTTCGGGAACACTCAAAAAACCACGAAAGCACACGAGTTGCTTCCTCCGCGCCCCTTGCTCTCCCCTTTTTCTCGGTCCTCCGGAATAAGCACCCACCATTCCTCCCAGTACACAGATTTTCGAATTCTTCGCACGCTTTCCCATCCCTCTCGCGCGCATAATTTAACATTTATTGCCATTGACGCACACGTTGCGTCGATTCAAATATTTAGAACAGTTCCGATATAATATTCGTTCTCAGCGTACTTTAAACACTGCATATATTGATACTTGCATCTCAGTTTTCGTACGTTTCGACAAAGTAAATTAGAGAATCGAACGAAGCGATGGAAAGTGTACTTGATTATAGATTATAGATTACTACCGAACATGAAGATACAAATGAAACGCATATATAATATAATGAGATATCCAACGTTGGAAACTTTGTGAAGAATACGCGTGCGACGAATAGGTGTTATTAGTAACGGAAGCAGGGTAGAAAAATACAGGGTTAGTGGCTTGAACACGTGTCTGGCACGCGTACCGTTTCCACACAAGTTCACGCGTCGGAAGAGAGACTCGTGCGTTCGATTTCACGTTCGTAAGAGCGGCAAAGTATCAGACGAAAGAGTCCCTAGGGTTAGTAACCCTCTCTTTTCAGAGGGTTTTTCTAAGACTTACTCTTTAATGTGTCGACAGTTTGTCAGCAGCTGGAATTTTCTAGAACCGCTTCTTTTTATCGTTGGAAATCTCTCTTCGGTGTCTTTTACTGTTACTGTTTACTTTCACCGTTTTCATTGCCGAATCGTTATCGTTCGCTTTTTCATCAAAGGAATATTTTCTTCTTTATCTTTCGTTCTTTTTTTTTGCTGGAACCTCTCTTTTCTCTTCTTCTGTCTTTTTCTAATTGCTGGAAACCCCCCTTACCTTTTTATGCTTTTCCCCTAATTGCTGGAATTCCCCTTTGCCTTTTTTCGACTTCGCCTGTCCTTTTTTAATTGCTGGAATTCCTTTTTTGATATCTTTTGCTGTTTTCATCGCTGCAATTCTTCTTCTGGTATTTCTTTTCACTTCATTATTACTTCTATCTTGACCACTTTCTTTTTACTGTTACAATTCCATCTTTGAAGAACTTGGCTGGATTCTTATCGTTGAAGTTATTTATACGAATGAATCTTTTCCGTGACAGAATTATTTCTCCAAATAAGAACATATATTGAGGATCCAATTTTTCGTGATACATCGTACTCGAGAATATTTATCGTGCAAAGGAAACTCGTTGCCTGACATATTATCTTTCATCGCTCATACAAAATGGATAATGTTCGGGCAAGCAGTTGGTAGCACAAAGAAGTCCTCTGAAGTTCACAGAAACTTCTTATAGAAGTTATTCCAGTCTATTCCTCGATACTGAATTACCGAGTATTCTATCTTTGAAACCGATCCCGGATATCTCTGCCAGACTTTTCTATTTCCATGATCACGAAGGTTAAAACAGTCCAAATTGTATTCTTAATCGAAATTCAAATATTTATACGATTACTCGCGTTTCCAGGGTATCGTGTTGACGCAGGGATCGTTAAACACAGACTTGACATTCTCCAATCCGCTAGTGTGAGCATGAAACCCTTCACTTTTTCCCTTGCAGTGACATACTAGACCTTGTCGGTTTCACTTACCGAATCCATAAATCACGCGGATCTGTTTCCTCGGATCCGAAAATAGACGAACGATAGACCGGAATTTATGACAACCGAAAAACCATCCATCATTTGGATCCTTCCATTCTAACCAGATCAAAAGTCGAAATTCATTGATAGAAATTGATGGATTGCATAAATTCAGTATTCAATAAAATACCAATTTTATAAAAGTACGTGCCTTTCAAATTTCTCTTCAAGAACGATCTCTAATAATAGCAAGCTTTTTTACATTTTTCAATGAAACCTATTCTCTCTCTCTCTCTTCCAATAAATACAATTTAAATATTGAAACTGCTTCCTCGTTTCCGCATACCCTTCAGTGGTAGATCGATTTCGAATGGCGTAACCTTTTCAACGAAACGATTAGACACTTTCCAGACGTGTCTGAAACGGGTTCATAAAAATTCCTCGCGTTGCTACATGTTTCTCGCGCATCTAAACGAGTCTACGTGCGTTTGATCCGAAACGAATGTATCCTGGTCACCGAAAAAGTCGCTGAACGACATAAATACGGACGGCAGGCACGTATGACTAGCGTGAAACAAGAGCTGCCGTCTGGGAATGCAGAAAGCGCAGCTATGAATTCAAATGCAATATGGTGCGCCTATGGTGAAGTCTCATTCGGAGGGTAGGGCTGAACGAATGGAAAATTACACGGGACAATACTCAAAGTAAACCACGGTGCACGTAAAGCGTGCATTGTCAATGGTTCTACGCGTTGTTCGATCAATCGACCAAGTGGAGCCCTTGAACTGAATCGTAGAGCACGTTGAATCCAAGTACGATCGTTTTCACGAGTCGATTGTCCATTTACGAGCGAAGTAGGTTCCCTATTTCGTTGGAGATACTAATACAGTTACTCGCGAAAGTATTCGAACATTTATAAAATCTTTTTACCAGATGACGTAAGCAGGAAACCAGATCTATCTTAAATGTTTAATTAACACTGTAACGAGACAAGTGATTATATTGGTAAAATTTGAAGTTCGTCTGAAAATGTATATATTATAGAAGTTACAAGACACTTATCGCAAGCTAACGCTTCGCAAAAATCTCCGAAACACTCAAATATTTTTACGAGTCGTTATATCGATTTTAACTAAATGTATGCCTGCAACGAATGACTCGCATTTTCTATATGTACATTCCTATTGGATTTGTTCCAAATTTCACGAACATAATTACGACAGTTGTGTCTCGTTACAGTACCAATGAAATCTCAAGCTGCTTCGTAAAAGACACATAATATATTCAGGAAAGAATCGCATTGTGTAAGCGTTCGAGTATCAATTGATTCGAGTAAACGAATCTTGGAAAGGATCGTTATCGGTTCCATTCATGAATATCGAGTGAATGACCAAGCGGTACGTGCGAGTAAATATACCGCACGTTGCGTTCGAATAGCTATTCTTCTCGAGAAAACGTCGAAAGCAGCATACGCGAGGAATAAAAACACTCGGGCTTATCTCGTTGCGGTTAAGTAATGATTCAAGTCGCGAACGTGATAAGGTATCAGCAACTCGGCGCTTGGTAGCTTGTGTCACTATTGAAGCCAAACAACGACGACTGTGTAGGCAAACAATAGGTGAAATATTATGCTAGCTCGACGTACAGCTGGAACTCTGTCGATGTTGAAATAACAAGATTTTGCTAAAAATAACAACATTCGTGTTAACGATTCGTTTTATTCGCGTCTTGCTGCACGTGGAACAACCTGTATGAGTATATTACCGTGCAGATCGCGTGTACAACGAAGAAGATAGCAACTTATCACGTATGCCAAGTCGTGTCCTCCAGAGTTCCTTGCTCTTCAACACACATATCGTTTTCTCCTTAGTCTATCGTTCGCCCATTCTCTCCGGGAAATCACTTTCTATCAGGAAATCTATTCGAAGAAAAGCGCAATAAATAATTTTCACGAGAAAATTTTCACGATTACTCGATATTACGCACCGAACAGCTTCGCTTTTTTTCTTTATTTTTAAGTATTCGTATTTATCAGCATACGAGTAAATAGTTATTAGACTTCTTTTAATTGGAAAAATTGAGCGGATATTGGTGAAATTTCGTTTGTGTGCTGCAAAAATCCAACTATCTTCAGATTCTTCAGAAACTTTTTGCAACGGTTTGAATGATACGACTTAGGAATTTTTCCTGTCGTTTCAGTTTGTCAAATGAACGGAAAGTTGAGCGGCTATCCGAGATTTTGCAAGTCACCGGTGTCAACGAACAGGCTTTAATCGTAAAGATCATGCACTTTGCTTAAGCTCTCGTGGGTTCGATGAATTCCAGCTAATTGCGAATTATCGACGCGTGCCGCGTTCTTCGAGTAGTAGTTTTCGATCCAATTGTATTTTTCTATCGATAACAAATTCCTTGTGTTTGAAAAAAAGTGAGACCATCGTTACGTAAGATAGGCTTAACAAGCAAATCGTCGAGACTCTCTGTTTGCCGACGAGTTTCGTCGTGAAAAATGAAATAATCCGAGATACCTGTAATCTTGTTTGGTCACCCAATTAATGGACAATTTTTATCGACGATCAAAGGAAAAATGAATTGCACTTTCTTGTATGTGAGATCGAAATGATAATATCAGACGATCGCTTTTAATTCCGTTTGAAATACCTGTTTGTCGAGATACGACTGCAGTACGACGATTCGGAGCGAGTCTGTGCGACTTCCGAAGAAGAGGACGCGCGTGCAACGTGGTGCACTAGGTAATTCTATCCTAGAGTCGTAGTGGAGAGCTCGCAAAGTATATTGAGTTACGAAATGAACGGTAAATTGAGGGGAGACGAGCCCAAAATAGAGAGCCACTGCCACCGCGACATGGTTTAAATACCGGCATTAAGACGTTCTTCCGGTTATACGTGCGAGCCACGAGAATCGTGTCTGTCCACAGTGTCTACGTTCGATCAAGAACTCGAGGAGAATCGATCATTAATTTCAAATCTTTCTGAACCTCCTCTGCACAGTGGCAAACCTCTGAAACTCTTGCGCAAGAAAAATTACTCGTATTAATTTCTACGAAAACACACCTTGGAAAGAACCATTTGACGGTTTAAATTATCTTCGATACGATGTTCGCGAAGTCGCTAAAGTCAGTTGAATTTCTAAAATATAATAATTACGTAGAATATCCCGTCGAAGTAGTTGAAGAGATTTCTCGTCCATCAGGTTAGAAACAGAGAAGCTTCGAAGTAACTTGCAACTTCGTTGAAACATTTTTCGCCCGATATTCCACACTCTTAAAACTTTGCGGCGATTAAAAGAGAAAAAATTGGATATTGAAAACTGTCAGGCTGGTGTACTTCCTCGAGTCGTTTTCCAAACGACTGGCTCTAGCGAAACGAACGCGACGAATCTCTCGTCCAGGATGGATCACATTCTGGCGATCCTTCTTTTTGGGAAATCATCGGGCCCAAGTGTCGCCGGTAGTCAGAGGTAAGTGACACCGGCTGAACTCTCTCGTTTCTATATATAAACGAAAATAAACCACAGTGACATTTGAACCATACTCTCTTCGTCTTGCGTACACGATCGTCGGTTCCTCTCTGGGGCGCGACGACGCCTACCAAAAGGGAAACGACGTTGCAGCGTCGCGACGACCGCCGAGAAAAATTGTGTCAGCTAAATTAGGAGAACGCCGTTCTCTACTGCTTTCAGAACCGCTTTTTTTCGCGCGGTTTCGTTCACATTGGAAACAGGGCGATTAATCAATCCCCGCCAAGGAACTGGTCTCGACTCCGCCAAGAAAGCGAGCTTTTGTTTTTTCCCTCTTCTTTGATCATGCGGCTATTCAGAGAAAAGGGAAACTGGGTAGACCGATATTCGAGAGAGAAAAAGAAAAAGAGAAAAAAAAAGGATACGCACTGATAATGAATTAATTGGGAACTATCGAAAATTAGCATTTTGTTTAGCATTGGTATTGAACGAATTTGTTCTCTGGCAAAGAAATCACTGGAAAATTACATCCTTCGTGGAACGTGACTCGTTTTACACCGTGCAAGTAGGTGGACGTGTCGTAGACTGGCAAATATGTGCACATGGTGTACTTAACGTAAGAAGGAAAGTTTTTACTTTTTACTTTCCATCTCATACCGTCTTAAGATCGTTGGACGTTAAACCAAGTCAACGCACTTCGCTATCTGGCTCGTTAATGCATTAATTTTAACGATACGGTGGTCTTCATACAGTCCTTGGCCATCGAATTAGGATTTACACGTAAAAATTTCAAGTTCTCTAACCACGATCCGTCATACATCCACTTACTGTCACGTAAATGGCAAATTATCCGAATTATAACCGAATACATAGACGATCGTCGTCAGACCGCACGATAGTCGAGTCTCACTACGGTGCTAATGAAATTTCAAAATATTTTTCAAACATATCTCAATATTTTCGTCAGCTACTGTACGTGTACTCGTGCTACCTTAGTAATTAGCTTCGCTATTAGGATCTGCTTACGATTTGAAAAAATGAAAAATTTTTAATCGTAATCCGACGAACAGGAACTGCAGTTGGCACGAATCCTCGTGACGGAGGAAGCGACGTCGATTTGATATTACCAAGACAATATATCGTAAGTGTTGCCTAAACGATTCTAATGAAGCAGCGCGCGGAAATCGCAAGCATTGTTTCGCTACGCGGTTGGAATAACGATTAACAGCAGGGGAGGACATAGAGGAACGTGCATTAACAGTCGCGGCCCGTAGCCCCGGAAAAAGACACGATTATTCCCTTCGATCTTCTCTCGTCGTATCTCAACGGAAGCTCAAACAAACAACTCTCTTCTGCTCGAGTGCGAGAAAAAATATACTTCCTTGACGGACGAGTAGCTTTTCAGGGCGCGACGAAACGCGGAAACAACGAAGCTCGGTGCCGATTTCAGCGATTTCATTAACGTTCATTCCGACTTTCACCTCGATACTGAAATTCCGCTGTGTCGTTCGGATCGACAGCGTCGTTCGAATAATTCTTACGAATACTCTTCTTAACGATAACGAATAATGACCGATCGAGACGAGATTTGCTGAATATTATGGAAAGATGGTACCATGGACCCGAAACACAAAACATCAGCGTCGCTTGCATCTTTTCGATAGTACGTAATTCGATCACAAATTTGGCAAAAGACCCGAATCATCTTCCTCTTCGTCGTTACTACGATTATGCATAGATAGTAGAATAAGAAGCGATGAAAAATTTTAAACTACTTGCGAGCAATAGCGTGTATAGGGATCTGCACTTTTCAAAAGCATGGATCGTCAAATTTAAAATTTCATATTTTAGATGCACTATCTCTGCCGATGAGGCCAATTTTTTTTTTTTTTTTTTTTGTTTCGAAAGTAGAACTTTCAATGGTATCGTATCACCGTGACAATAGCTAGTCGCGGGAATTGAAAATAAGTTATAAATAGCGCGTAACAGGCCAAGAACCGTGTTATCTGACGATAGATATCGAGAGAGGGAGAGAGAATATCGTGGACAGTTTCAAACTGCACGCGATTCGCCGCAAAATGGCTGACCACTTGGATGTTCCTCTTGGTAAACTTGATTTTAACGGAGATTTTTATAGCGGCGCATAAATTCCTCGGAGCAAGCTGCTGGCGACGAACGACGAGATAAATCCGTATTTATTTAGGGGTCGACTTTCGGGGTCAGTCACTTTTGGAAATCGGTCGGGGAATGTTGCTCGCGCGAGCTTATTTTTACCAAGAATCGTAATGGCGAGGCTCCCGTGGAGGTGCTCTCGCGCGAAATACAGGACAGGAAATAAAAGGCATGCACCCGGTTGCACGTGCAACGGAAGAATGCATAACGACCGGCCAACACCGATGTGCACCGTTATTAATATGATCCGCGAGAGTTAATTACTTTCTAGTTTGTTCACGTTCAGAACGTTTGCACGTATTTGGTGAATGTAAAACTCCTGTCTTATCTAACGACGGCACTTTGTTTTTTTTTTTAATAAATTATGACAGAATATACCCTTAACTGATGACATTGGCTTACAAGAATTTGGATATTAATTATATTTTGTTTTCAATTCTTTAGCGATAAAAATCACGAATAGATATATGATTGCAGTTACATAATTATAAATGATTGTACAACATATGATCGATTAGTTTCTTAATAATCGCGTACGACATGGAATACAAATACGAAACGCTTCTTACCCGCAGGAGACACGAACTGAGAGGAATAATTTTAACGAAGACACTCGAAAAATTAAAGTCAATTGGAGCTTCTTTCCAGCCTCTGATAGGAACGTGCATAAATTGAGCGTGGGCTCGCGTTCGCGACCCAGAATCGAGTCAACAAGGCTATCTTCATTTTCAACGCACACGGAGATTTGTTACAAAAAAAAAAAAAAAAAAAGAAGGAAATTCGCATAAATTTGAATCGGTCACTTTGTCCTATGCTTCATTCGGGACGAAACCCGAGTCTTTGAGCTAAATTTTAAAATATGGACGAGATCGAGCGGCCTGGTTTAAAATTTCAAATTTCGTCAAGATAAATCGAGACCAGGCACGTGACATGGCATTTTACGATGCTAATTCGCGGAACTTCCGACGACTGGCTCTTAACGAGGAGAGATCCACGAAAGTTTCGGTCGTTTCCGTGGGAAACTCGCGCGCTCGTTTTCATTCCTTGTTCTCGCATGATTTATGGAAAAACGAAGGCTGGTTGAACGCCAACTGGTGAATCATCGAGTTTCAATGAAAAGGTACACAGGGCAATGATCACTTGTGTCGTTTCGAAATTGCGTGCAAGTGTGTGGACGCGTCTCTTGTCGATGATAAATGTTAATGGCTGAGAGAATTTTGTTATTTCGTGCGCGATCGTTTGCTGTATGACGATGGTACTAAACATTGCGTGCATTTGTACACTATCGAGCTATCAACTAACGATAAGTACAATGGCGAGAATGTAAATAGGAAAAATTGTTATAATCGATTTGAACGCCACCCTATATTTATAATAAAGATAGAAACAAAATTCTTTAGAATGCAATTAAGCGAATTTAAGTAGTTCCCCATTTATATATTCGCCATCGTATAGGTAAAAACAAACCCATATCCTTGTATATGTTTCAAATTAAATACATGGTAATATACATATTCTAAAGAACGATAAATGGTAAACAATATGACCATTAAGATTCGCAGGTGGTTGAACAGAATAGACGACAGAAGGGAACGCTTCGTTTTTACGATCCTCGAACGATTATAAAATATACGGCGAGCTCGTAATCGGGTCATGATTGTACGCTACACTAGCTATCTCAGCGTCAAATATAATCTGTAATCGTAAATTACTACCGGCGCAGCTGTAATCATTGCTCTTGAAGGCACCGATTAATTATCATTCATTAGTGCACATTGTCTGCAGCTGCGTGTTTCCTCGCATACCAGTTTGCTCTATACGAACTCATCACCTATTCAACCGAACTATTTTTCATTATTAGCAGCTTTCTTTTCGATATTACGAACACTCTGTCCCTCTTGTACTTCGAACCATCAAAGCTCTATTTAACTTTCGAACTATTAGCTATTCGTACCGCCTCTTCTAAATTCATACAAGATACAGAGTCACAAATATTCTTCGTTGAAATTCATTTTATGACTCTTTTGAATACGAAAAATATCTAAAAACCGCTTCGAAAACGTGCGGTGCGATTTAGGAAGGCACTCTTTAAAAAAAAACGTAAAGAGAAATGTATTATTATTATTATCTTTCTTCTTTCTTTTTCATTTACATATCTACAGAACTAATTTTTCGCTACTGAAAGTTAACGTTAAAAGACGACATTACACATGGAATACATTTTTCTCTCTTCTAGCGTTCGTAACTCGATTAAGATTGCGGTGGCCGACGCAAACGAGTCTACGTCAATCTCGTCGCGTTTCAATTAAAATTCCCGCCATTGAGGACGGGGAAAATGCACCCCGGGGGATTCCCTGGAGGGCAGCGACGCCGGTATTCTATTTTCGTGCGGGAAAAACGGGGCCGTTGAAAGAATATTCGGCCGACGAAAGAGCCGGATGTGCGTCGCGGCCTTTCCTTCTGTCGTCTCTGTTCTTCTTTCGTTGGGTTAGGACCAGGGCAGGGAAGCGGGGAGCCGGATTTCCGTAAAAGGGAAAGCGACTCGGGATGCAGGTTGCCTGTGCGTCGAGAGCCTGTATACGCCCACGCGAATGCGATAAATTATACGAGGAGGCGAGACCGAAGGGGTCACCATAAAAGAACCTGTTACGTTCCAGATATTAATCCGGCTAGCGGGCATAAAATCGATCAGTGTTCCACGTTGTTCTCCCACGTTTTCGACGATCCTAACCTCGTGTAGAACGAACTTCGAACCCGTTCTCTTTACCGTGTTGGAGTGTTAATCGTGCGTCGATTCTTTTGCGATCGATTCGCTCGTCATCCGATTTTCTAGATTTTAACAATTTCTCTACCGATGAATTACATTCCTTTTCTTCCGGAGTGACACGCAAATTCCTATCGGTCGATACGCGGGCTTTTGCGCTTTTACGGGAAATTTGAGGGCGAAAGAAATGCAAAAATACATAAAATACTTGTATACTTTTTCTACGTAAGCTTCAGGCTAAATAACGATTCTTGAAGGTTCTTGCGTGTGTCATTTATTTATGAACGGAAATACATAACTACTGCTGTGACGTAATATTCTACTTTTAAATGTGAAAATGCAACAGCAATGAATATTTTATGAAGAAAGAAACGCAACGGTTGCGTCAACAGCGTTATCGAAACAATGCAATCCATACGTCAATAACTTGTTGGCTAATTCGGCGAAATTTCATTTCAATAGAAACAGCTTTCTCGTAGAACGCACGGAGTCTTTCATGGCTGACTGCAGTTAATCTACTGTTTCCATGTGCATCGATTAATCACAGCTAGACTACTGACATTTATGCAAATTCACATTTCCACGAACGCAATCGAAAAATGCAACGTAGTTGGAAAATTGTTTCGCCTACGAAATATTACATCGAGTATATTACATATGTTGGATATCTTGGTGCGCAATTTTGTGCATTTTTGTATCTACGAACTTCCCGTAAAAGCATGACAAATCCATACGCCAACCGTAATTAAATCTCTTTGTAAAATCATAATTAAATCCTTTATTTTGCAAGAAGCTTTTGCGCTATTTAACAGAAGTGCAACGATCGTGAAAACGCGTCGTATGCCTCGACAGAAGTGAAAGTGTCAAAGTTAAACCATGTTTCGGCTCATTGCTGTTCTTTCTTTCTTTTTTTCTTTTTTTACTTGTCGCTTGCATTCAAACGGGCCAAGTTAAAACGTCGAAGGAAGTTTTGTCGTGCTTCGAATCCAGATAGCGATCGGTCTACAAAATCAAGTAGCCCTGCGGAAGAGGGCTCCTCTGCCCAGGTTCGCAAGCCAATAACCCGATAAAAGATAAAATGTGAATGAGGTTATCCCACGATCTCATTCACTTAAACGCATCGCCGTTATCCTATCATTAAGTACTAAAGCAGCACGGTTGCCTTGTAATAAAGCGCGTTCTCCACGACCGATAAACCCCGAACTGTACGAAATATCGAACAAACAAACCACATGGTTGCTCGTTTGTACGATTAAAGTAGCCTTTTTCGAGCGAATAACGAACCAATGAGGCGAAGAAAACACGCGTTACCACGGTTACGACGATAATCCTTCGTGTACTTTTAATCGAATCATTATCCCGTAAAAGCAGAACACGTAGAATCGATGAATGCCAAACTGGCGTTTGCTGATGGAGCTTTCTATCCGATTAAGTTACACCTTTCAGCAAATACTTCGTTAGGAGGACCGGCTACACAGCAGTGGCTTGCGTAAAGTGGCTCACGAAGGTTTTCGAACATTTATTGTTGGAAACTTTTATGCGTATGCTGCACGTGTTAGGCAAAACATTTTGGATATTTCATTAACGCTGTAACGTAACGCGCGAGTGCCACGATTATGTTGGTAAAACTCGAAACCAATTTGTAAATGTATATAGAAGTTACGTAATATTTACAACAAACGTATTTAGCGAGGAATTGGCATAATATAAGATCAGTGGTTTGTTAAAGTAACGAATACTTTTGTGAAATACTTGCGCTAAATATCACGTACGTTTTTAGATTTGGCTCAAAGTATATCGACACAGTCGTAACAGTTCTGCCTCGTTATAGCGTTAATCGTCATTTCAAAACGTTTTATACGACACACATACGATATATGCATGAAAATTTCCTATGGTGAATGTTCAAGTACTTGTGTGAGTCATCGTATATATTCGACCATGGAAGAAACGCTAATACAATGATTCAAAGATAGAACGAAGACAATGAGTAATTTCGAGAACGGAACGAAGGAATTTCTGGGACAAAATCTCCGAGCGAAGTTTTTGTTCCCTGTTGGAGAAATGGCCGAGTGCGAACTATCTGCGGTTCTCTATCCTTTTTATCGATCGTCCAGAACCGGTATGTACCACGATTCGTGTGAAACGAACAGCTCAATGCGGAGAGCAGGGGTTCTGAACGAACACGATGTCTGCACCAGGGACCTACAGTCCATTGTAATTATGAACTCTAGCAGAAGACAAAATGCTGAAAAAAAAAAGATCTAGCGCACGAAAATGCTCGAGTACTTGGTTAAACGAAAAACAGAAAAAATAAGGAAATTGGAGCGCTCAATGCTTTTCCAAGAGAAAATGGGTCGCATTACTTACTTAACGTCACGCGATGCCACTTCTAATCTGCACAAAAGTAATGGCGAAACAATGTTCCCACGGAACTGTACGAACTTCCTGCATTACTCAGGAAACTGTAGACTTTCTGCTAATGTTTCGAGGAACTTTCGAATCACCACGATTAGAGAAGATTAAACAAGATTAAAGAATACAAACGAATCAACCTCACGATGAATCAATATTTCGTGAGAATAAACGCTACGATAATTGAACCGATACCTGAAGCAAATACCGATTTGCAATTATAAAATACGCGATTGATACATTTTTGTCGATATTCTGATTGTAATATCGCTTTATTATTGAAAAGGATTCGTTGTATCGGGTATAAAGGGTAAACCATGAAATAGTTAAAAATGAAAAGAGCCTGTTAGGAACAGCGATGCAACATTTGCCCCTAGTTTTCTACAGGGTACGATGGTTTCATTGCCTATTTTTGAAAGACTTATATTTTGGAATTTAATTTAATCGCAACTTATCACGTTGATTCGCATCGGTAGAATAGTAGAAAAAATTGAAGACGTTGTAGAAATTTCTTACGGATGCAAAACAATCGCATGGGACATCGATGCAGGAAAGAAATACAATCAGCTCGTTGCAGATGCAATGCATGAACTGAGAATGCAGCAGCTGCCTGTTCCATGGCCAAGTGTCTTTTATTGCATTCGTATCGACGATACCAGCTCGGCCACGCGGCCGATTCGACTCATCTTGAAACGATAAGAGTGCTTTCGTGATCCAAAAGTATCCTTGTGCTCTCTCATCGAGCCAAATCGATACCACGGAAACGAAAGCAAATTGCGTCACTATGACGTTTGCGTAAAATAATGCGATATCCTTTTGTCGAGCCCTTAAGCTACGACAGGCTTATATTATGCTAACCGTGCGTTGCTCACGGTCGCTGGAGGATCACCTACTCGAATGACCTCATCGTTTGCAATTACTACGGCAGAAAATTTTATTTCCGTTTTAATGACAGCGTGTACAGCTTTTCGGATGCTTTGCTTCTCGGACGAAACAGACTTTCTCGTACGCGTATCTCGAGAAACAAGAACGTTCTAACTGCAACTTTTATTCTTAAATATAATTAGTCACAGTTTCTATGTTACATCGAGACGTTAAATTAGCTCGATGAAAATTTTGAAACGAGAGAACGACGATGCAGCGGAAAAGAAATACGAACGAGAATGGAACGATCACGAAGAAAGCGATAAAAACGTATATCACTCTTACTAATAGTAAAACAAGAAACATAGTCTTCCAAGTATTTCCTCTTTCGACTTATACTCTGTTCGACGTATCGTATCACTGTTTATAATAACTCTTACGGATACGTGCATCGAATCAAAATACATGTAAATCAACTTGAAGAGACTAGTTTTTTTAATCGTGAAACTTACATCATTGCTCGAACAAACGTGCTGTTTATACCAGGACGAGGATGGCGCTCCACTTTTTACGGGTGCAGTTTTCTCTTGCGCCGGGTCTGTACGATAATGGAAATTCGTCGCGAAGAAGATGGAAAAGTAGAGTATACCGTAAGAAGTAAAAGCAAGGATTAACGACGATCGATAGAGTCACGTTGAGTTTGGACCACTGACAATGATATCCATTTCTTTTGACAACGCCGCGTTGTCTTCGATCCGGTCGCACTCTACTGACGAACGATGCCATAAGCGATTCGAGTGCCGCTACGCGGTGTTCTCTAAGCTGTAGAAAAGAGGAAACGCGCTTGGCATATTTCGCAGCGACCAACCACGTATTCGAGCGTGTCGCCGTTCCACGTCCTTACAAAATTATTATTACTGTTTCGCGTTACGACCGCTTTCAATAAACGCTATTCGATTTTCAACGGTTTATGTAAAAGCCGTCCTTTTTTTTTCAATCTTACACAGATGCACAATCACGGCTGAAGGATAAATTGAAAATTACGTTCTTTGATAAATTGTAACCTCCGAGCAAATTGCGTAATTAACCGTTCAACGCGCGTGTTGTGTAATAATTATTAATCGTATATATATATATATATGATTAATAATTATTAATCATATATAAAAATATAAAATAAAATATAATATAATAAATATAATATAATATAATGTAAATAAAATATAAAATATAAAATATATAAAATAATTAAATTATTAAAATAATAATAATTATTAATCGTATATATATATATATGATTAATAATTATTACTAACTTACATATAACGGTATATATATAAGTTAGTATAACAAAACGCGTGCTATCGGCATTTTTCGCAGAGATCAATAATCGCGACTGCTCCAATTTCAATGGAGTTCCTGTCTAGGTGAAACCAGTTGATCGAATCGGATTAATTCGATTCCATGAGAATAAAAACGATCTTGCGAGGTCGATAACTGGAATTTAATGCCATATACGTAGCTACGCGCGGTGGGTTCAACGCGAGGATAATTACGCCAGTCACGCAATGTTATAATCTGTCCCGACTTACGCGCTTCAAGTCACCCTATTTAGAAGAAAAATATCAACGGGGTACGAGTTTACCGCTGTATGCTAAGCGCAAATACGTACAATACTCGGGAGAAAAATCGGCTACGAGGACGAGGATAGATTAAACCTTTTCACGTCGATGAAACAGGTAACGGTTTGCCTGTATACCAGGTGTCTTGACGTATTTTCAACATCGCCTGACGGGATACGTCTTTCAAGAATCTTCCATTCTCTGGGAACAAACGATGAAAATCGACTCGCAACAAAGACCTTTCTTCCGATCCTTCGGGCCACTTTCGACCGGATCGTATTTTTCTATTCCTAGAAGATCTTTCATATTTGAGGAAAATGTGGCGGAGCCGGTATCGATATATGAGATTTTTCGCGTAGATTTTTGTTTGCAACGTTAAAACACAACGTTAATGTTTTATTTAAACGAGCGACAGTGACTGCTGGACGATATAGAAATTTGTCAGAAAATGAAACGATTAACAAATATTTATCTTCAAGCGATGCAATTAATCTACAAATATTAAGAAAAATGAACGATCGACGAAAGTAAACGAAGAATGTTTTCGCCACTGATGATGATTATTTCTAATAAAAAGAACTATTTTCGTTATCGATAATGCGAACGAGTAGCCAAAAACGAATTCCGACCATTTCTAACGATTATTCCTAACGAAAATAATTTTATCTGTAACTTTGTAGATCTGGATATATAATACATAATATATAACGCATAAATATAAAATATAACGGAATTAAAAATTCTTTTGTGGGTTAGAACGAAAGCTGGGTCGAACACAGAGACGAGGATCTCATCAGGGTTGAAGAATATTCGGAAATAGAAAAATTCTAGTTTGAAATCGTTAAAAGCTGTTCGAATTAGACATGGTAAGGTGTTAAGCAGGTAGACCACCGAGTATACGGAACATTTACACGGCAACATTAATGGACGTACTTTGAATTTAACAGTACACTTAATGTTGCGATCGACAAGCTTAGTGGTTCGAGTGGCGTAATCGTTAAACGAGCCACTTGGCATCTCGTCGAAGGTATTCCACCGAAGGAGAAAAAAAAGGCGAATGACCTACCTCATCGCGAGCAAGTCACTCGAAACTTCCACGATTCCATTTTATCTGCTGAATGATCGCTACTTTATAAAACATACAATTGTCACGTAGACAATTGTACGCCTGTACTTCCTAATTTCACGAATTCTCAGTAATATAAAATTATATAATTAGCTTCCTACATGGTATTCCTTAAATATCTTGGTTATTCGTCGTTCGTTACTGGATACAGAAACACGGCACTGGTCGACGAAAAATAAGATATGACGTGGGAGAAACGTAGTTCCCTATAGCAATCGATAGTCACTTACAGACGGAAAGAATCTCGACAGATATTACACGATAGGGAGAAAACGCGTAAAGTAAAATGTAAAATTGAATAGAACGAGGCTGATGTGTACTAGAAACATTCCACTTGACTCACCTCTGTTTCGACAAGCGGTTGCGGATTTCAAAATTCGAAAGCTCCTTCACGCCATAATCGTTACAGTAGGGCACTAAGAGTCCGGTTCAAGGCCAAGATAGTAGATCGGGGGGATAAAACGGGAATCGCAGAAACTGGAATCGAAGATAGTCTTCGAACGAATCTTCGATAATAACACCTAAATATTATCGATCGAGACGAGATTTTTTTAGAGCACTTTAGACACCACTTAGATAATAATAATAATAATAATAATAATAATAATAATAATAATATAAAACCGCTTCACCAATAATCCCGGCACAACGTGATCTCGACACAAACAAAAGATGACTGAAAGATACTGAGTATCCTAACCAACTGTTTACATCGTCGATTTTAACCACAAAACCCCACCCCTTGATTATCGAGCCTATCGGCGGACGACAAGTAGGCAACGTGCATCTTTAGGAGAAAAGGACCGTGTGTTGACAGATCCCGAGGGATAAAATATTGAAAGGATGAGACTTGTCACGCTGCGTGTATGTGGGTTTCGCTCGTTACTCACGTATGCGCAAGTTGTAGTGTTATCTAGTTCCAGGATTGCCAGCGAGTTCTTTATACGAAGATTTCACGATGATCGAACATTCGGCCTGACGATATCACACTTTGTACAATTTAACGCTCAGGGTGTGCCCCGAATTTCCATGCGACCAACGGCATCCGTCAAACGTGAACTACTGCCGCCATCTTGATACGACCGTCCGTAGCGACACTGCTCGACGGATCGCTCAACTACTGGCGTTGTCGCGCGGGCTATTTAAAACGTTTTAATTTCCTACACGAAATTTTGAACGTCGAAAAGTTATTGAAATCTCAAAATTCTTAAATTTACATAGTTTTTTTATAATAAAAACAGGGAAATTATATATCAATCTTTTGAAATACGCGAATCGTTGTTCTTCGTTTCAATTACATATTTTAATAATTTTATTAAAATTTCGGATACTAAACTTCGAATAATTGCTTATAAAACTGTATATTTGATTCAACAATGTATTATAGAAATTAAATTATAATAAAATAAACGTGTCGCGTGGCACAATGAGAAATAGCAAAGTACGTAACTTACAACAAATTAAAAGAAAACAAGAAAGTTACGATACTGATGTTCTCATATTTTTCTTGACATTTCACGATATATCACAACAGGTTATAAAATTTATTCAGTGTTTAAAATCTATTAAATAAACTTTATCATACGTGCAACGTAATTCCTCGGTTAAAATCACTCGGTTAAAAGAAAAATCCACGTAGTTTAAAAATTTTAAATAATCGCGGTATTGAATCATAGGAAATTTATGACGTCAGACGGTGTGAAATAAGGTTAAGTGCGAATTGTATCGATTGCACGTAGTAAGAGAGCAGTCTATGGCCAGGGTTCACGAATAATTCAGGACGTCCCTGGTTTCGATCGAATCAACGTTTTCGCTAGCGGTAGTAGCAATCCCTGGGCAGAATGCAACTGCGTGGTGATACGGAACGACAGACCTAATTCTCTAAACTTGGACACACGTGCAGTTTCTGGTACGTAATTGTCGAAGAAGTAACGTAATTCGGCGAACGATAGTTTATTTAAGGAATCGATACGACCACGGCACAAGCGAGATTTTATTAATCGATTTTTCGACCGACTGCTTTCAGAACACGTGCGGGTCGAACGACCACGTGGGCCGCATGTATCGAAAAGCAAGGGCCGCATCGTCTGGTGAGTGCATTTAGAGAAACTGTGATATTTCTATCGTCGACGCTACATCTTAACGAAGAATGGAATATTAGTTTCGTGAATAAAAATCTAATTAGAATAATCATTGTCAGTTAACTATTAGAACCGAGTGGAAATACGATAACCTTCCAGGATAATGTTTTGAGAGAAATAAAACGCAAGATCGGATAGAATTGGTATTTTCCACGGAAAACTTAATGTCACAGACGATGAATATACACAGTTAAAACATGTAATGCTACATATCTGTCCATTTACGCGGAAAAATGTGATATACTTTACAAAATTCTAAAAGTATTTGTAGGTAAAATTAACAAAGAATATGTATTGTTGATGCTAAGAATTGAAGGACAAAGACTGATAGAATAAGAATACATAAGTAAGAATTCTCTAACTGACCGTTTCAAGGAAGGTACAGAGTAATGGCTGAGGAAGAACCGCAAGTAAAAAAGTTAAAGCAATCTATCATTTCTGATTTTATTTATTCATCCAATTTCCAGCAATTGTTTTTTGAAAATTGGCACAACTGTACTGATGTGAAGATAGAGAACCTTGAAATTATATCAAAGCCGTTTAAAGTGTGCAGAATATCAAATTTTCTCTGCAGCGAAGAATATATGGATGAAATAAAGAATGAACTGTTGGATGTTAAAAGTAGAAGGAATAGCATAGACCTTTATCAGTTTGAACAAACCAGTGACTTTGCTAACATTGACACAGAAAATTTAAAGTTATTATACCAGACTTTTCAAACAGATTTAACGACATGGATGGAACGGAACACAAAGATAGAGCTTAACGAGAGACTATCCATGTCAAGTTCTTGCTATTGCGATACAGATTACTTACTATGTCACGATGACAATATGGATGACCGTAGAATTGCTTTTATATTGTACCTTTCAAAAAATTGGTCTGAGAAAGACGGAGGAGCTCTGGACTTGTTTGATACGGATGAAAATGGATTACCTAGAAATGTTGTCAAATCTTTAGTACCAGAATACAATTCCCTTGTATTTTTCGAAGTTGTGAATAATTCTTATCATCAAGTAGCTGAGGTAACTACACCTGATAAATCGCGTTGGTCGATCAACGGTTGGTTTCATGGACCACTTAAAGAAGATCACAGATCACCGAGAGCAGAGTTCGAATTCAATTACATAGAACCATTAAACGATCGAGTAAATTTGAAGGATTGGGTAACGGAATGTTACTTATTCCCCGGAATAGTTAAAGAAGTTCACCACGACATAGAGGAGGAATCGTTCGCATTCTTATCGCATTTTTTGAAAGACGATATTTACGAGAAACTCGCAACAGACTTGTCGTCCGATACTATCGTTTGGAAAAAAGTTGGACCAGCCGATGTTCGTAATTACGAGGTGGCGGACGAAGGAAGCCTTCCCGAATTATTAAAAAAATTTTGCAATATATTCAAATCTATCACGACGTTCCAATTGTTAAAAGATTACACGGAATTAGACCTAGTGCCAGAGAAAGAAACTATGAATCCTAAGATGATGATGGAGCTTCAGAGATGGTCTGGTGGTTGTTATACGTTAATATGCGATAGAACGAATGACAGCTCGAGCGAACAAAAGTCTAGTAGTAACGATCGTACAAGTCGAAGCGACGAAACGCAAGATGATTTGTTGGAAACCAGTAGCAGGGAGGGTCAAGAAAGGTCGATACCCACTAAGAGCACGGAATCAGGATGTAATACCCCGGTGAGCACCAGGGAGGATGAAGACATTGACGAAGACGAGATGCTAAAGAAGACGCCTAAAACGAAATCTCCACGTTTGAAGAAGAAAAATTTACCGCAGCAGGCCTTCTCGTCGTTAATGGAGAATCTATCGCCAGAAAAATTAGCTAGAACTCTAGATACCGATGATTCTGACGTATCCGATATTGGAGATTATTTGTCCGACCCTTTAGATTGTTCTTTGGAATGCTCGGATCAGGAAGGTGACATAGACGATGCAAACACGTCCGAAGCAGGAGCTCTCGATGTAATAATTCAATTTAACACGAGTCATATATGCGAAGAACATACCATAGATTACGTGGATTCCAAAGAGCAAGATGGCGTGTTAATTCACGTGCCAGCGAAAGACAACCATCTATGTCTGGTTTATAAAAAGTTAAGTACTAGTCGTGTTCACAAATACGTGAATCATTACTGTACAGATTATTTTTACAATCTGATTTGTACATATTATGAATAGTAATTACACGTACGATTCATGTCGTCTCGCATGTTCAACAATTGAACAAGTTGACAAATTGTATAATGAGTGGCGGACAAATCGCGTCTGTTTACAGCATGTATCATAGTATTCGTATTAATAAAATTGTCAGTATTTATCATCGAGCAATTCATTCGTTACTCATTTCTACGAACCTGCTAAGTATTCGATAGACTTAAGGATGCAAGTAACCAAGGTACTCGTGCGTCTTACGAAAACTAAGATGGAGATTAAGACCACAGTGCAGAAAACATTGTCAATTATTTATTGGGTGTGATGATACATCTATCGTTTACGTTTACTTACGAGCTAACGTTAGGTGCAATTAGGTCGCATGCAGGGATCTCGGAAGTACTTTGCTTGTTTTAGAGCGTAAACGGTTCTGAAGGTGAAGATTTCGAATCTTTCGGTTCGATGCAAAAGCGAGGGGAAATTCTTCTAGGTATTATATCAGAGAAAGAAATGAAAATGAAATAAAAAATCAGGCTTACGATTGCGATGCGTTAGTATAATCGTTTTCTGGTTGTTGTACGCGTATCCTGATCTTCGAAGAGCTTTGCTGTTCCTTGTCATCCTTAACGACTTTCGTGGTGACCTGAGATAAATAATTTGATAAATATTTGTATAAATGTTTTGATAAATATAACCCTATTGACCGTTCGTGTTGCCAGTAGTCTTCGATAATAAAGATACGACTGTTAACCTGCGATGTCTTCGCGTCTTCTTTTTAAATTACTCAATGCGGAAACCATTAGCGGTCACGCCTTCGATTTACCTTTGTTCCACACGACTTGAAACAACGAGCGATCGTTTCTATCATACGGAATACGCAATATATACATCGTAACAAATCACCTGAGAAGCGGTAGGGATTCCAGCCATGCGTTTCCTCAGTTCGTTTAGCTGCAATTCTCTCTGGAAGCTCACGTCGTTTTCCTGCGAATCTTCTCGCAACCCATCGTTAATCGATTCGGTCGAGTACTCTACCTGCACCCAAGGACAAATGGTCGGAGAGGCTTGCAAGGAATTCTTGCTTGCCGGACGAGAAACTCGCGGAGACAATCTTCGTAACAACGAGATGATTTTCGACCTGCGGAGTTCGTATTTTCTATTAGCAGCTGTTTCTACGTCAAGCACATGTAACAGAATGACGAGTACTTTGTACTGGATGTTTGTAGGTGATCAGAACTGATTGCTCCACTTCTCGAAAGCTGTTCCGCGCTACGCGTAGTGTCCCTCCAATGTAGCTTGTTGATAGATCTTCCTACTCGCCAATCAAGGCTGCTGCTTTGACGGGATTGAAAGCCTGGAATAATAATTTAGAATGCTGCTCGTGTAGCTTTAACGCTGGTTCGACAGTAACGGTATCACGGTACGATAAAGCGATCGCTGGAACTGAAAAATTGCCCACCTTGCTCGTTTGTCGTCGTTTGATTAACCCTCCAGTCTAAGGAGCTACTACTTCTATTCACGTTATAAATATTATCACAGGATTTTGTTGCAAGATATGTTGCCGCGTGATGTCGACGTCTGAGCAGTTTCGAAACTGGTCCCAAGTGCCTGAAACGTTATCGTATCGTTAAGAAATAAAATCGCTATACGTACTTTTATTCTTTACATATATTTATATGTACTATATACGTACTTTTTGAATTTCCGATTCTGCTCGATGGGCGGTTTGCTGTCGCAAACTACCACTTTGACTTCCGGTTCCGGGCAGTACGTGCCTACACGAACGTAGTTGTAACTGCCACGGCCACCGTCTACGGATCGGAAGTTACCGCCGCGCTCGTTCGAAGGCACGCGGACAAGTTCGATTTTTGATCGCTCCTCCATGCTTCTTTTCTCTCTCTCCTTTTTTTCTTTTTCTTTTTCCTTTTTTACGATACCACTTCTAATTCGATTCTTATTATACTCACGATTACACTTCTCGATCGTAAAAATAGTAAAAAATTAAAAATCTGTCACGCAGAGGTGTTTGCTTGCTTTTCTTCCCGGTTTTTGTTCCGCTGTCTTATTATCGACTATCGAAGATGCCTGGCGCGTGTCAGTTTCCACTTTTCTCCCAGAAACTATGCTCATCGACGTTCTTAAAATAGTCGTGGAATTCTCCTGAGCTACTTCCACCTAAAAGTCTCCGCTCGCTGCTGGATCACGTCATAACGGTTGATTCTTCCAAGCGTTTGGCACGCGCGGCCATCACAAATCTTCGTCGATTCACGAAGCACGTGCGTCTACTCTCTATATCCGCATAAGAATTCCAAGGGTCACGTTCATTCATTCCACGAGAAAACAATGTTTATCCGTTGGCACGGACGCGTCTCACGATGCACTCGTGTACACGATAATTAATCGAATTGTCCTGATAGAGACGCTGGTCTTCCTTTCTTCTCCTCTTAGCCGAGAAAATCTTGCAGTATTCGACGTAATCCCTTTTATTTGATTCGTCCATTCCACGTTCGCGCCTTCTTGAAATGTCGTTTACGGAATAAATATATCGAAAAAAGGGTCTACAAATATAGGTGTTTTCTGGTATAAAAAAGCTTGGAGTCGCTCTATATCGTAAACAAAAGTTTGTCTTTTCGCGCGCTTCTCGCACTTTGCGTATTCGAAGCGACGTATAGGAGAACCTGTTCTTCGTCAGATTTACGAGCTTTTTCTTCCCTTTTCCGACGCGCGTAGTAGTTTCTACAGTTCGTGTGCTCGTTTGTGCGGCTTCACTCGCGACGTGTCTCCGGTTTCAATCGCGTTAAACTGCAACGATCCCAATTTCCTAAACAGAGAGCCAAACGTTAACGATGACTTTTCTCTGTGACACCCACCGTACTGCGTTGTTGAGACGCCTATTTTCGAGCTCTGATTACGCAATCATCAATTATGATTAGAAGGAGGACAATACACGACCTGACTTACATTAGACAATTGTGCTCGGGCAATCGGTTCGAAACTCTTTTCGCTCGACAATTACGAGCTCGAGAATTAACCGGTGTATGTACAGAAGAACAGCGTCTCGTTCGTTTCGTTGGATTGTTTCGAAAGGTTCGTAGTAAAACCCGTGAAAATTCGGTATTTTATACGCTACTTGTCAATTTCGCGTTGCCGTGATTGATAATCAACGTTTCGAAGAAAGAAATCTCATTCCTATCAATTTATTTATCGCGAGGAGATAACGCAAATAACGATAAGTTTCAAGGGAAATTAAAAAACATGATTATAATTGCCAGTCTTGTATGCTCTTTAATTTATGGAGTTCATTACATGCCTTCTGAGCGATTCATTCAGTAAACGGGATCGAATACGATTAATGGAATTCTGTATAGTTGAAATTTAATACTTTTATGCCTGCTCTCCGTCGATACACAAGATCCACTATTATTTTATTGAAAAAGGAAGCGTTTACGCTTAATCCGTTTCACGTAGATATTTCTCTTTAGTTTCTTATAGTATCGAAATAGAACGAATACGCTGTACCACTTCCAACAAATATGTACAAAGTAATACGTATCATCGGCGAAGCACACTACAAATTGTTCAAACAATCCGTTGTTTGCTCTAAAAGCGTCTCTTGGTTCTCCAAGTCATCTCCCCTTGACTTTTTAATTTTCTATGGAAGGGTGGTGTCGCTTTGCGTTTCATACAGCGTTGCAACAATACGTTTTCCAGTCTTTTGTAAGCACGAGGAATCGTATTACGGGTAGAAAAGCGTAAAGAAACGAGTTCGTCTGTTCCATTCGAGAGACGATACGGTTCAAATCGTAGAAACTATTCGCATTGGCGAATACCTACGGCGAGAAATTAAATCGAATCGCGCGTTCGCGCTCGTTGTCACTGTGGAGACTAGCGCGTTTCCATCGGATGCACTCGAAAGCTTTCGTTACGGCCGAAACTGGGGGTTCGTCTGGCAATTAAGTCGCTAATTAATTCGAAAGAATACGGGAGCTTACGTCGAACCGGAATATGGATTTCCATAATTGCAAGGAGCACCGTCTGTGTTCCGAGACGCAACTTCTAATTAAAAAAAGAAAGTACGGAATAATTCGATGCCTACAGTGGAGCATTCTGAGACTGCTACTCGGTTTAACAAACTTTTTTCGATTCACCGGAGACGCACCGTGTCACGAGCGAATAAACCAGCGGTTATACGCAAACGAAAATCACCTCCGTCGTAACATTTTCGTTTCACGGTCTGTAGCGAACTAATCGCTGGACTTGCATCGTCAGCTTCGCTTCGATCGACAAATCGTATCGATCTCGATAAAAATAAAACGTTACAAGGTACACGTCAGGAACGCTTGCACGATTCAACTTGATAACTAAACGACACGCTTATTTATTTAATAGGAGAACTCGTGAGATATAGCGCACAAATTGCAAGGAACAAAGCGTAGGCGATGGATGTTCGTTAGAGAGTATGGTCACTTGCGAGTGTATTAGCAACGAGCGTTTTTTCTTCTTCTTTTTTCTCGAGAATTGTAACGAATCCGATAGCCACGTGGTGAAACGCGCGAATCAGACGCCTATTAAAATGCAAAGAGGATTCGAGGAGCTCGTTTCTTCACTGTTGTAGCGGGATTCGCGTCGCTCCGCCGCGGTGTAACGTCCGCGCTCTGCGACTCGCGGAGATTCACTGCCGGCTTTGACGTACGATCGTTGCGCTTTACGCGCGCACACAGAGGCACCGCGACACACAAAAGACTCTATTACACATCGGTGGTTTTTTGGAGCGGCGAGAAAAAAAATAAGTAATTAAAGCGTAAATACCTATACGCGACTACGTGCCGTCATGGTTTACCAAACGCTGGTCGACCGACCGATCTAAATATCGGTCGATCGTGAATTTCCACCGATTTAGCTTCTCCGTTTCTTCTTCCTTTGTCGTTCTGTTTTAGATACATTCAGCGTACGCGGCAACGTACTCGACTATCGTGTTTTCTTTTATTAAACTTCAACAATAAATCGAGCAAAGGTGCTCGTTTCCTTTTTGAAATTTCTCCCTCTCTAACCTTCCTTCCGTCCCCTCTTTCTTCTAATCTTAGTTCGGTCACTACGATATCAGTTTGCCGTAAAATTTGAATAAAACAACCGGCGATATCCTTCATTTCTCAAAGAAGAAATATTTTGGAACTTTCGGGCGTCACCGAAGGATTGCTTCGATCGTGGAATTCCATGTAACGCGGAAGAACAACACCGTAAAACAACGCGACTTAATATCCCAAGTCCTAAGACATCATTTCCGCTACGTTATAAACATTCCTCTTTTCTTAATATTCTCGCTCATAAAACTACATTCTGCGTGTATTCTACAAACCGCTCTAACCTCGCGTCCGCCAGTTATTTTATCAATAACCGATACCATATCAACACCAATCCATTACGCTGTCTCGGAAACGATCCACGCCCATTGAATTTGATCGGAGGATAATCGAAGCTTAAGGACGTCGTACGCTTGTACGAGCCGGCAAGCTCGGTGTTTGCACGAGACGCGAACTCGAGCCGCGGGTATTCTCAGCGGGCACGTGCGCGGCGGAAGCGTAGAGGCGCGCGGTCGTCTCGTGAAAAGTTAATCAATCGGCTAGCCGCCTGTCTGGCGGTGAGTCGAGAAATGCGCGAGTCCGAAAGTGTCGCGCGCGCTTTTAGCTAGCTACCGAGCGACGTTTACTGGCAGCGTATCAGCTAGATAAGAGAGAGGAGAGGCCGCGAAGCTTGCAAAAGCTGTACGAAGTCTACGGAGCCCGTATGTGGACAGCGTGGGATACGTACTACCTGAAAATAGCAACGACACACTTCGCGGTCTGCTGTGCTGACATCGAACGTCGCCAGATCGGCGTCGTCGATGAGACGAAGGTTGGAGGCGTGCCAGGATTCCCTGTCCTCGAGAGCTTGCGGTTCCACCGGCCTCTTCAATTCCCTCGAATTAGTCGTTTCGATGGGCGTCGTCGTCCTCCTCGCGTTTACTCGACGAGAAAATCGGCCGACGATCAATTAAGTGATACGAATGGACGCACTAGAGACCGGCGACGAGATCAGCGATCACGTGTCGAACGCGAGTTTCTCTTTTACGGAAACACCTACTACCTTGCAATTCGTGGTGGACGGACCGAGGAGGAGGGAGAGAGAAGGAGACAGGGGTTCCTCGTCGAACCCTCTGCTCGACAGCTCTCCCGCCCCTGACTTGTTCGATCGCGACCACCCGCGGGATGCTGTCGACTACCGCATCGAAACGCGTCGAGGAAATCCCTATCCTCTTAATCCCCCTTGGCCGCCCTCACCTAGCCCGCGAACTGCCAGACCTGCGCTTTCCACCACCGTACTCTCGCGTTTCAGCAATCACGTCCGACCACTTCCATAGACTGACTTTTATCGACCGGGCTCGTGATAAAGAAGGTTCGTGCACCGCGTTCAAAACGAGGCGATACGATTTACTTACTGATATCACTCTGCTTGCACCTTGTTTGTTCATCGATGGAAACGGAAGAATGTATTTATTTTTATACGAACTGTCCATTATTAATTTCAATCTTCAAGCTCGCGGTGTTGTACGTTTTTACTTAAACAAGAAGATACGTCGACGTTTACTCTTTCGACGTCTTTTTTCTTTTCCTTGCTAAGTCGTCGAGTTCCTTGGACTCTGTTCTTAATACCCGTGGAATCGTTGGATTTACCGTCCGTTTCCTTTTATGGTTTCCTCTTAAGTCTTCGAGCGATTGCTCTTACGTCTTGCGGTTAGTATCTTTCCTGAATATTTCTCTTTGAAAAAATGAATCACTCGAGGGTTTAATCAGTAGCGGCGAATCGATGACGAGATAAAATTGCTAACGCGCGAACGATGACCCAGGATGATGGAATCGTGACGCAAGATTTTGCCAATTGCAGCGAAGGTGAAACGCGACCGTCAACTGCACGTGGGTTTTCACGCGTATTGTTTTGCAATGTTCCAGTTAGTACTCGTAGTATTGAATATCCATATAAATCTTCCGTGGCGGATCCTATACCTGACTATCACACGCAAGAATGTCGCTTCGATAAAAGACGCTGTTTCCAAAATAGTCTTCGAAAGAAAAAAAGAGAGGCGTGTGCGGCCTTGTCTCCCCAAGAAATTTACAATTCAGTAGCACACATTGCGCATTAATATCTTAAGTCGTTCGAATCAGCAACGAAAATAATATTCTAATTTCCATATTTGTAAGGATCATGTGTAACTATGGTTATTATAACATGGTTATTAAATCTTTCGTAAATTTTACACATTTGTTGTCTTATCGATGATAAAACGCGGTTCAAGAAACGTACAGAGTGTCGTCGATCGTAATTTATTTGATCTTTATTTCGTATTTGTACACGCCCTTAGCATGCCACATATAATCAATATGATACAGTCCAATGCAGCCAAGGTAGAAGTAAAATACAAAAAATATATATATATATATATATTTATATTTATATATTTATATTCTACGTCGATAGTTAATATTATTGTTACCACGATGTTATAACGCTGAATATATTATGGATAATAGCTAAGAATATAATACAAAGAAGAGTGCTGGTTACAGTAGGACACGTAATTCGGATTGAACGTGGTGCAATTTATGATTATTCTTCAGCGCTTCTTTGAAATCGCCAAGAGAAACGGCAGCGATCTCTGTTTCTCGAATTTTTCACTCCCTATCGGCAAAAGTTGAAACGACCTTCGAAAAGAAAATTCAAAATCACAGCTCTCTTACGGTGATCTGTCGAAAGATTTACAAAGGGAAAAGTAGCTTGAACGATCGAGAAATGGGAAAAAACAACACGTAAAAAAGAAAAGTAGAAAGGGCAACTTAAAAAGCTTCTTATAACGTTACGTATGGCTATGCAAAAATATAAGTAAAACACGACAGAAACCTCGATAGAAACGAGGTTTCGATTTGACGTTCCACGTGGAAATCTGTTTACTTTCGATCCGCTTTCGGCGGAAGTACGAGCGTGCGCAAATTTAGAGAGAGAGTCGCGATAAACTTGAATAATTTGGTTCTATAACCCTTTAATAATTGGTAGAGTCTCTAAATAATTCACTCGTCAGTTCTGTCTTTCTTAAAAACGCTATCTATCGTTACGTCTACTCGCGCTATCTAATTTATTGCTATCAAGGGAAATGAAAGCCGTCGAACGATAATGAAACGTCGATACTCGCGTAAAACACGAATAATCCGCAGTGAACCACCCTTTCGAGAATTACAATTTATTCTTCTTAACGATCGGTCAGATTTGAATGTTAAGATCGACCGCTACGCCTCAGATCCCAGACGTTCTTTAAAACATATACTGCTTACACAGCCATACGTTCGATTCGCGACTAAAAAATTCCACAGACATGCTTGTGAGGTATTAAAACTACGAAAGAGGATTAAACGTTTCACGAGTAATATAACTTTCGATAAATTTGCCTCTCTTCTCTTCGTGGAATCGGTGTCGTTCGTTGCAAAAAGGATCGGAAGAAGTGATACGGGAAGATAATTCGTTGAAGTCTTTCGAGTTTTCTGAGTTCTTTATTAGAGCGTAGCCGGTAAGCGTTTATGGCAGCTTTACGAGGATGACTGGGGTAGCGACCGTCGTAAAAGTCATCGAAAAGAACCTAACCCAACGGTGAAACAACAATAAGACGAATAAATCCATAATATTAACGGTAGAGTGTAGTGATATTAACTAATGTAAATTCAACCGAAGAATAGTAAAGTCCTCCTACGTATTTCTGTATGGGTATGTGTGTGTACGCGCGCGTGTGTGTGTGTTTGTATATGCGTTTGTGTGTCTCCTCTTTCGATCTCGGGCCAGAAAAAAAGAACGAAAGATAAAGAAATATTATAGGCGGCAGGAGAACGAGTGGGAAAAGAGAATAAAAGGGGGTGTGGTAGAGCGGAGATCGGAGGTGTTCGCGTACTAACAATTATCTCGTTCGTCGTCGTTGACAATATTACAATAATAATTGTAGGAGTTTACGGCTCTTCCATTGATCGCCTCGCTGACTGGAATAAAACGCAACTACGTGATATTGTATCGCGGGCTTACGATAGTTAGGTCTCTCTCAGTCGCCTCTCTTTTTCTGCACGACTCCCTGTGTTAATTAATACTATGTTCTCGTTATAATTTTTACGCTAGTTTCCACGTTCGCGCAGCGCTGAACGTTATTTCGTATTTTCTTTCCTCTCTTTTTGTCGTAAATCGTCTCTCTCCTCTTGCACACTCTTGTTTTCCACACATACGCGCGTCCTCTTGCTCTCTCACTCTCTCCCTCTCTCGCACTCTATCATCCTCTTGCGTTTCTTCCTCCGTTTCTAATGTTCCACGGTGCAGGATAGCGCGCGAACGTTGCGCAGAAACGACCGTTTGCCGCCAATAGCTACTTCCCGTTTCGTTTGCGGCTATCCAGCGTTAAAACGACGACTGCCCCGACGTTTTTGTTAAACCTCCCTGTCTATTCGATCATTACGAGGAATCTCTTCGTGTTTTCCTTCCATCCGCTTTTTTTTTTCATTTTCTATATAATATACTTTATAAAATACATTAGTTTACAAACAACGTGGATTAAGTGCCGACGTCCCGCGGAAGTTATCGCAGCTCAGGCTCGATCGTGGAACGGCTCGACTATAAGAACTCCTTATCCCGGGTGAAACTAGTGGAAGAACTCTAGCTCAAGAAAAAGAAAGCATATTTTCGCGTGGTTCGCGCGCTACCACTCGCACGAACTACTCGATCGATATCGTTCACGTTATTTTTCGTTTCTCCTGAACCGGGTGTACGCTTCCCGCGCGTCGATCATATAAACGCGTGAATTTTCTTCTGACCCTTGTTCGCTCACTTTTTCTCATTGCTTCGTTCAATTACGGAAAAATAGTACTAGAACTATATCAAGGTAAAACGGGATCGCGTTACGGAGCTGCGCAACAGACTGGCAGAGACGTCGATCGTTAGAACAATAAGACTATCTTATCGTGCTACATACATATTTACAAAGCCTCCGACACAGAGGCACTCTCCCTTCCTTCGATTTTATTTCCATAATCCGGAACGTGCACCAACGCAGGGAAGGCATTTATTTAAAGGGCAGCACTTTCCCCTTGCTAACTTTCAAATCTTTGTCTACGTTACTGGACTGAATATTCTGCGGTCTAAAATAAATATCTTCGAATTTGTCGGTCCGCTAGAAGCGCGATCCTCGAACGCCAACGCTCGCTCGAAAGAAACTGCGATTGGCAACGATTCGGCCTACGACGTCATAGTAAAATCGTAATGACAGTACACGTTCCGGATGTATCTACAATGAGGCAAGATCCCTTCAACGAATACCCTTTCACCATCCATCGGACCACGGTTGTACCCTACGCTATATCATCCTCTCTTTTTAAGGTTGCGTCGATAACGAACACGAAGAACGTACAAAGAATCCTGAACGGGTGGTTGCACGACTTGCAAAAATATTTCTCAACTATCTCCTACATATTTCTTGCACTTTTTTTTTTACTTAATTTTTTCCAAATACTAACTTTTAACGATCGAGGGGGGCAGGGGGCTAATATCTTTTTAAGATTTAACGGTAACTGTTACCCTCGCGCGAGGGCAATTGGATGGTATAATTTTCTTCTTCTCTCTTCTTTTTTTTTTTTTCTTTTTTTTTTATACTTTTCTCTAGCTTTTTTTCTTTTACTGTAGTAGATAAATCTCTAAATCTTCTGCTCTGCTTTGAACGGAAAAAAGTCGATATTATCGTTCGTACAATGAGTTGAATTTTTGGCGCGGTAAAATGTCGCTATAATATTTTCGTCTCTCTATCTAACGAGCACTTCGCGCTGAATTGGACATGGAGACGGGATAATCGGATAAAAGCTACAATTTAACGAGCTTTTGTCGTCGAGTCTAGTCTCTGTAGACCGAAGGAAAAGAAAACGGCCGGGCCGTTGCAGCGACGTTCTTCTTCCACTCTCTTCTCTTCTCTCATGCTCGGATCCGGTGATCGTTAACAACGTACCGGCATCATACGGAATAATAACTCTGTTTAAACGAGAAATAACGAATCGTTACAACGTTAGGATGTTTTCGGACCACAATCTCTTGCGAATCCTCGCCCTCTCGCGTCCCTACGTATCCCTGAAAAAAATTACAACTTCATACTCTGATGAATAATCGATGATGCGAATAAAACGCTATATAAAACGACGTAGTTGTTAACCTGTTAACCAGCGACGACGAATTAACTGGAATTAACAATTTTTCGGGCATACAGTGGGGGCTCGCGAATATACGTGAATTTATACGTTTCATGCTTAAATAAAATAACAAATCTCGTTAGCACTGCAACGATGACGGCCGTGTCATGATACTGTTCAATTTATCGGGACTAAAATCGAATTCTAATTGAAATTCGTTTCCCTTTATTAATATTTCATTCCACGATCGTTGAAGATCTTAATCGAGGAACGATTCGGTTAACAGGTTAAAAAAACTGCAACGAGAGAATATAATAAGAGAAACAACCGAACGTATGAGATTCCCTCGATGCGATAAAACTCTTTGAAAGCAGATGACGGGATTTACGTTGACGCGTCGCGGCGAAATGGCAAACTGGCAAAAAGTTCGATGTTACCTTAGAATTACTTTTTCCATCAGCATAAACAGACAACCCTCCGAATGATTGGCAGGAAGTAAAGACTTAAAGAGTTCCCTGATAAGAGCCTCGGTCATTCCTGGCGAAGTGCGTTCCGCTGTCTCGAACGCGCTGCGTAGTTCCTCTATCGCGCCACCGTTCTTGCCAATGCCGCTTCCGCCCTCGCCATTATTGTCTCTTGCCGAATATTGATGCTTCCGTTGAAGCTGCATGTTACGATACAAACAACGTAGATAGAACAAAGAATAAATTTCTACATTTCTCTGTGCAATCTTTTACAAGCGAAAGCTAAGTAAAACTCGAGTCTGTTATATTTAAGAGGCTACGCCTGCCTTCCTTCCGCTTTTCTTTCGTTTCAGCTACATCTCAAAGAACAACGGCAAACAAACATTCGATGCTCTCCTAGAAGAAACATTTACCTCGGAAAGGAGAGGTAAAACAACACCGGAAAGAGCCGCGCTCCGCGGATGCTTGAGTTCCTGCGAGCTCCTTGGTCTCTGTTTGTCTTCACCGGGCCTATGGTCCACCATAGGTACGACAGGTACATCCGGTTTACTGTTCCTCTTCTCTTTCGCGCTGAATTCCCTTTCCCTGTCTCTGTCCCTATCCCTGTCCCTTTCTCTTTCTCGTCCTTCTCTATCGCGTTCCCTATCCCTGCTGTCTCTGCTGTCACGCATCTCCTTCAATTCCCTCAACGAGGAATCCCGATTAAAGTCCCTGTAATCTCGGTCTTCTCGTTTTTCTCGCGTATCCACGGGCGGCGGTGGCGCAGCCTCGTGCGGTCGGGACTGAAACATACGATTAAATTCCAGCGATATTAAAAAAAAGAAAAAAAGAAAAAAAAACAGTCATCGCTCGAGACGACTTGGCCTCGCGTCAGACGACGAGATATTGCCTGTCCGCCGTAGCTCGTCTACGAGACACTCTTCCTCTTCGTTCTTCGACGCGTCAGACGCTCCTCGGCCGGGTATCGGATTCGATTGCGGCTTCACGAAACAGAGAACACTCACCGGCGTGTGTTTCGCTTGGCCATCGCGTACAGAGTCCCTCGACTCGCTTCTGTAATGATTCAACGTGGAATCTTTCGGTGGAGATCTCGAGGCACCGTTCGCGTGTGGCTTCGTTTGCTGATTGTGATTCGTGGATCTGTGATTCGGCGTGTGTGTGAGGGTCAACGAGGCTGGCTGTTCGTCGAGCGGTAGCATAGGCACCACGGATCCTTTCACCCCGTGTGGGCCTTTCACGGTCATTATCCATGGCTCGTCCATGTCGCTATCCTGTTTCGACTCCTCCCTGAAATCGATAAAATCGTCGTATTTCCGAATCGTGCTTCATAAGTTGATGGACATATGGAACCGACACACGGACTGCAGTTGTTGGTGCAAATTGAAATTTTCATCGACACAACCTAAGAAATTGGATATTCATCCATCGGTCAAAGTAACTGGTTTCAATCGCTTCGTATACGAATTTTGTTGGTCGAAATAGAAATTTTCTCGGCCGCGTATCAAACCAGTCAGTTTGATAGAAATAGCTACGTCTCGGTTATTCGGTATTAAATATTATAACGAATACTTGTGTGTGTGTGCGTGCGCGCGCGCGCGTGCGTGCGAATATTTTGCACGTTATAACACGCATCTCTGCGGATCTTTGTACGTTTAAATTTCCAACAAACGCATAAAGATCCATCGTTCAGCCAACAACTGTCCGACGAAAATGGAAACTTACGAGTCCGAATTTTCGCTCTCCGTTTCCGATTCCTCGCTGCGCTGCGACTTCCACTTTTTGTATCTGTCTATGAGGTCGATCAGGTACGAGTTTTTCTTCGCCTTCCTGATGAACTGGAACTTTAGTAGTTCTTTCGCCGTTGGCCTCTGAATCGCGAGAATGAAAAGAGTAATTAGACGGAACAACGTATGACGAGAATAAGTCTGATTACAGACTGCTGAATCTACTTAGAGACATAAACGCCAGTACGACAGTTCTAGTTCTAACGAACATTCTCTACGAAGTACGTGCTCGTACAGCGAAAATTAGTACAGCGATACGTGCGCGTAGCTTTTGTTGGGCGAAGACATGGTCGCCGGATGGGAAAATCAACTCACGTTTTCAGGGTCTTTGTTGAGACAGGCCTCGACGAATTCCTTGAATTGCTTCGTATAATTTCCTGTTAATTGGGGCGGATTGTTCTTCGGTATGAGAAATAGAACCCTCATAGGATGCAGCTCGCTGTTTGGAGGTTCTCCTTTGGCCAATTCGATCGCCGTAATGCCCAGCGACCAAATGTCAGCCTGTGGAACAAGCGTTCTTCGCTTTACGACTAGCCAAGGTGTTAATCACGCGATAATGACAACGTGACCGCTCTTTGCATCTTTCAGAAATTGTTCACGAGGACTGTCCAGGCATGGATAACGGGATTCTAGGTTTTTCTTTTTCTTTTTTTTCAAAGGATAACCCGCACTCGCGTTAATTTAACAACCGAGGAGCTTTCTGGAGGAATCTCGAGATAAAGGAAAAATCAAATTAAATAAATCGTCGCGTTTTAATAGCCAAATCATATTTAAGTAACATTCAAATCGATAATTGTAACGATCCTGACAAGATTTCCTCTTTTTGTATCAACGAAGTACAGAGAAATTTCGATATACGTATGTAATTTTTAATAATTTGAAACCTCCTTTAGAAATCACCTAGATCGGTCCTTTTCTTTTTTACCATTGAAACGAGTATTGTAAGAATCGCTGGGTCTTCGGTATATGGTTTTTCTTGTACACAGAGCGTGTGCGGATAGAAAGAAGGTAGATTAAAGTCTGCGAGAGAGGCTGCGAAGAGGTAAACAAGGTAACAACGTTGAACCCAGGGATGAAAAGTCAGAGGCAGGTAATAAAATTAAATCTCCTGGGATACGTGACCGGACTGTAGCCTACGAGCAATGGCCTCGGGTAGGAGAAACGGCGAAGATGAAAAATATCCAGGATTCCAGGCAATATTATCGTTCTCCGTGATTTTGCATGATTACCTTCGAATCGTACGAAGCCTGCTTGATGACTTCCGGTGCCATCCAGAATGGCGTTCCGACGAAAGTGTTACGTTTGCTGGTCGTATTGGTCAACTGTCCAGCCACACCGAAGTCGGCCAGCTTCACGTCGCCCATTTCGCTCAACAAAACGTTTGCAGCTGAAAGACGAACAATAATTATAGTCAGAGAAAGAGATAAATATATTTTACGTTCTTCCAGGCTTTCGAAAATCTTCAAAAATTCTTAGAAACGAGTCTTCGAAGTTATAAAAGTTCGAGCGTTTAAAAAATATATCGTTATATCATTCCGTTGGAGTCACGAAAGACACCACACTGTGCCATTTCACGGTAAACGTTTAAACCGATTAATTCCCTTCTAGTTGTTTTTTCCGTTTGGTAGATAAATGCACCTTTAATATCGCGGTGAAGCTTCCGCTCGCTGTGAAGATAGTCCAGCCCTTTGAGCACTTCGCGCAATATCACCGCGATATGCATTTCCTCGAAGTTACCGGCCTTCATCAAGTCCAGGGCCGAGCCGCCACCCAAGTACTCCATAATAATCCATAGTTTCGTTCCCTGCAAACAGAGAAAGATCCACTTTGTAGGAAACGCTCTTTGTGTCTGGGAACTTTGCCGGTCTGTCTCGGCCGCGAGTTTGTCAGCCAATCTTTCTTCTCAATGCGCTAACGCAAGGCAAGGCGCGCTACAAGACGATCGACTCGTGCAAGTTTATCGATAGTTATCGTAGGAAACTTGGACGTTCGTATTTTATAAGTCGCGCGAGAAACACTTTGCATTAGCAACAGCGCAACGAGACACGACTGTCACGATCATTTTCGTCGATTTGAAACCAGAATCAGAAAATGTATAGAAAAATGACGAGACGTTTGTTGCAAACGCGTATGTAGTAAAAGAATCGTGTAAATTTCCCATAAACGAACGAAACTGCGCGGTCTCTGTCAACGACTAAAATCATTCGTCCTTCGAAGACTAATCGCGTTAAGGTGGCAAAAATTTAGGAGTCATGCGCGTTATTTGCAAACGATGTATCATCATTAGTAACGTTAATTTTTGTTGCTGTAACGTGTCGTGTCGGTGAATACCGCGCCTTCATCGATAATTATACCCGACATCGATATCCAATCCACTGTGCTCCTAGGCTTGTGCATCGGTGTAAGGATGATTCATCGGTTATCCGATAATCGCATCTTCGTAATCGACAGATTAATCACTGGGTTGCACAAGGATGTTCAAGATTCGCGCTCTTTGGTCACCGGCTTGTGAAGGAATCATTAAGCAAGCGGGCATCGAGATACCGAGGACAGGATGATGACTCGGTTATATAGCCGTGCTCCATCATCTCCGACCGATGGAAAAATTATAGTCAAGGTAACCACGTGGTGGAGACAAATAAACGGTTCGGTAGATTCATCGACGATGGATCGATGTAATTTTTCGCAGCTGGTCTGATTAAACCCTGATATAGACAGACCGTCGTCCGAGTATCGAGCTAGAAAAAACGTCGTTGTTTAACCCGAATATACTGGTAAAAGATCGCTATGCCGGCTCCTGGTGTAATTTGACCAAAAGATTCGTCGAAAGTGGTAATAATTACTGCTGGTAATAGTAGGAAAACCCTAGATACACTGACGTAATGAAACTGACGTTTCCTTGCGATAAGAACGACGATAACGACGACGATAACGACGACTTTGCGCGGACGAGCAGAGCAAACGAAAATCATAACGAACAGCTGCCTTCGCACGCCTGAGCGATCGAAACAGGATTTCGGTGATTCCAAGTGCAAAAAGAACGCAACTCCGTGCAGTTACTCGTGTGGAAAGAAGTATGCGACTTCGCGGTTAAAGGAATACGGAATCCATAAATATTCGAGGAATCTTTCGATCAATCTGTGTTTCAATAAATGAAACTTCGTATCAGGAATGTGAATAATAGAACAATATATGAAACAACGAATACCACTTACGAACGAGAATATATTGGTAAAACGTAAAAAAAGATTTGCAAACGGAAATTCATTGCCGTTGCCTAGGTGCAAAGAAAGAAAAAGAATCCTTGCCAAAGGAGAAGCATCGAGCTGATAAATCAACCGATGAAAAAGAAGCGCCAACGTCTCGCTAGAGTACTTCTCAAGATTTCTCGATCGCGTTCTGGTCGACACGAACTGCGACGAGGTTGACGGCAGCCGACACTTTATGGGGTATAATTTTCACGTAGTAAGCACGGAGTGTCCAGTTCGACCAGAGGCCCTACATTCGTGGGACGGGGTGAGACCATAAAATGGCACCATTTATCATCGTCCTACGGCGAGGAGGCGCAACGCGGCCACGGTTGCGTTTATATTCTCATGTAGATCCGCGTCAACGTAGGTGGCCAAGGTTCGCGAGGGTTCGTTCAACCTGGTTTTCAACCAGGCCGCATCTTCGGACGTAAAACGAGGGGTTGCTAAATCATTCCCCTATCCGGCAGACACTTCTCCGTTCTTCCTGCCGTAGGTATTCGCCTGCAGAACCGAAAAGGGGTTGGCGCGGTAAACGCGAGGTACGAAGGAAGCTGTTACGAAGCTTTTCTTCGATTTCGCTTTGCCCAGCCGGCACGTATTCTTGTTCTTTTTACGCCCAAGGATTTCGCCAGAGCGTCACGCGTGCCTCGCCGAGGGTTGGGAAGAAACCTTTTGCTTTTCAATTTCCCTTTCTCTTCCTCCTCTTCTTACGATTGTCTACGAGGCAGAATACAGCTTTCACTTGGTGTTTGCGAGTGTCATCAAGGTGGATTTAATTAAGGATCATAAAGTGGAGATTAATTAAGGTCCCGATAAAAGCGTGAAGTAACGACCAGATAAAACGGCACGGTTCGAAGGAGTACTAGGTCTTCTCGTTCGAGAAAGTAGCGACGATCCGTCCGAGATTCGAATCCTGTTTACTTGTTCTTTTACGAGTGTGCGTCGCGTAGAGGATCGCCAAGAAACGTTATACTTTCCCATCTTTTCTTCGTTTCGTCGTCTTTGTTATTCTCTGCAAAGATGACGTTTTACTTTCGCCTCGCGTTTTAGCGGACGGGTCAGCAGGTTGGTTTTAATCAAGGAACGCAGAGTCGAGATTAAACACGGTGCTAATAAAAGCGCCAACTACTTTCCAAGTGAAACGGCACGGTTTTAAGGGGCACGACGTAAGTTGGCTCGTTCGGCAAAGTTGCGATCATCCGTCAGCGTTTTCGGTTCATTTCAGGCGGACTCGCGGAGGTAACGATCGAAGTTGGCAACCGATAAACCGGCAACGGGCGATTAAAACAAAATAGAACGTTGATGCTACGGTTGCCAGCGGCGTTTCTCGTTGGTCGTTTTCGCTTGTTGACGCGGTTATTCCCGCGATTCTTTTGCCTCGCGGACAGAGATACTCGTTGAACGAGGGAAACGAAAGAAGAAGGAAAAACTGCTTTTCAGCTTAATGAATGTCGCTTGGCGTTAAAAACAGCCGCGTCACGAGTGTATGTCACGTCTGGAACGCCGCATTCAGACGCTCTCGAGAAACGCTGTTGGCGCTCGCGAGCAAAAATACGAAAAAAAAAAAAAAGAAGAAGAAGAAGAAAAGAAAAGCGACACCTGACAAAGGAACGAATTTGTCAAGTTTAATCCATCGTGATAGCCCTCTGTCGAATCTGCGCGACGATTAAGCTACGCCCGTGGAAAATCATCTTTTCAGCGGTTTTTCACAGGGATTACGCGTTGAAACTTTCAACTTCTACGACGAGTATCTCCGTTCTGATCAGACTAGGCTGTCGAAAAATTGAATCATACACACACACACACACACACACATATATATAGACGATATATTAAATAACGCATCGTCGGAAGTTTAAAGATGTTGTAAGAAAGTGAATCTACGCTGCAAGTGTCTTGCAATTTGTGACGTGCGGTGACGTGGAATTAACGCGGACGCGTTACGAGTCAACTGGTATGCAAATTCTCGTCGCGAGAGAACGATCGGACTGCTTTTGAATCGTGTAGAGCGGGCACGCTCGAAGAGCAGCTGTCGGAGGGTGTACAGGCTGAAACAGACGCAACAAAAAGCAAATATTGCGCGATTTCCAGTCTGTCGCATCGGTGAATGGGAAGTACGAGTGAGAGCAGCCCGCTTGCAAAAGCGGAGTGTCGCTATGAAGAAGCAAAAGAACACCGGACGAACGTGTGATTAATGGCCGATTTTGCTTCTCTCTATCGCGCGTGTCCTTTTGTTCCTGCGTTTTACAAAAAGGGCAGGCGTGCCGGTGGCAGTGATGAACGATGCGACGGGATTAATCTTCGCGTGCACGATATTCGAGACCAATGCGCTTTCCTTCATTGGCTTATTTCGCTGGTCCCACCGGAAGATATAAATAATCGCCGATACTCCAGATGGTCTTTCAACTTTTTCGCGTCCTTTGCCACGTATCTGCGAAAACGTTTCTTCCTTTTGCGGCTTGCACGGTCCAAGTAAATTATTAGATAGCAGTATCGTAAACAGATCGAACGTTTATGTAAATTTATATTTTCACGTACATAGTCGGTCAGAGTAGTGGCGCGTCTATGCAGAGATTTCTTTAAAGCATCGATTATGGAAACGACATGAAATTAAAATTGGTTTATATAACGCTGTCGATCTTTGACACCTTTGAAAAAAAAAAAAAAAAAAGAAAAATATTCAAAGGCAAGCTTATTACGCAACCTGGTATTAGCGCAATTTTGCAAATCACAAGTTGCATGACGCTGGCGCTGATTAATCCTCTTGCGTAACAGCGGCAAGTTTGACAATGAGACGAGCAAATTTCCACTATTTAATCTTACGCGTATAAGTCAACCGATTCGATGTAAAATACTCCTTTTTTTGCGCGCTCGTGTCTCTTAATTCATTCACATTTTCCATAAAGCAAGGTTTTAGTTTCTTACGATGTTAATTGCTGTTCATCTTTTATACATGTCCCTGTCATTTTTCTTCGTAACCTTGGGCTATTTTTTTATTCCTCCTTTGACGTTCTTGCGCTGATTTTATCGCTGAAATTCCTTTTTTTCCTTTTTTTTTTGTGGTCTTCTCGCGTTATATTTTACCAGCGGTATTCTTTTTCCCTTGCAAAATTGGATCTATATTATTCCTCCGAAAATCTCCATGGTAGCAAGATTGGTCTCTGAACGTGGACATTTCTCCAAGCCAGAATTTCATCACGGTGGAGCTCTAGGAAAATGCTGTTGAATAAAAGTCCGTGGCTGACAGATTATTTCTCATCGTTGACCTGGTAGAATACCGCTCGTGCAAGCAATTGGGGCTGACAAAGCACTTGCGAAAATATCGCTTAATCGTAAATGATGTCGCTGCGTGATGCTGCAACGTACAGTGTCTTGCCATGGAATTAGCTTCGTTTCTTTTTCACCGCTACGCTACATCGTAAATAACAAATTGTTCTTAGCTGTTCTCGCGTCTCTTGAATTTTACTAGGAAACTGAACGATACTAGGAACCCTCCCGAAGGTTGCAAAATCCTGAGACCATCTGGGTGCTCCTGGATTCGATGACCAGAAGTTATCGTATAGAACCTTGCTATATTTCGGAAACCGACGCGGCAAAGTACAACGTACAATTTCTGCATAAGAAGCACGGGTAGAAGCGCGGTGGAAGAAAACAAAAAATTAACTGCGAACTCGATAACGGTCGATAGCAGCCGGCACTCGACCGAGAGTGAAAACGAACAATTTCAATGGGCCGAACAGAGAACAATTAGAGGTAATTGCCACGAGAATAGGGGAAAACGGGCGTGAGCCATAGCTAAACAGAAATTCGTGGTTGTTTAGAGTAGGCGCGGTGATGCTTGGCTTATTCTTGGATCGTCGTCAAATCAAGCAAATCGGAGCCATTAGAAAATTGGTCGACTAATAATAGAGGTTTGGTTGCGAGGAACGGCAGCGTGTTACATAAAGTCATTTGTCTCAACACGAGCACCAAACCTTTTTCCGGGACTCCACTCTCGTCCATAACTGAGCTTCTCACAATTCCAATCGATCAATTCCGTGTTTCGAGCAATAAATAGGTATCCGCCGAGTATGGTCGGTGGTATCATACTTCAAACATATCGCGTGCTTAAGATCGTCGTTTGTGCCGCTAATTTTCTTGCTAAATATATGTTTACATAACTCGTAACTCCTGTACGCATTGCCAGACTGGTTTCTAGTTCCACGTATATATGATCGTAATAGTCGTGTCTCGTTCCGGTTCTAATGAAATTTCTGAGCGTTTTATGTAAACGTAAATGACAAGTGCGCGGATAAGTGCCTACCGCGAGCGTGTATTTAATTAACTAAAATGTATCGATTAAATACGTTTCTGACGCGTATAGCAAATGCCACTTTTAAAAGGAAGCAACTGACCGTTATCCTTATCGATTATCCGCTTAACCCACATACGCGCCATCCTCTGCATAAAATTCTGCTCAAAACGGAAAACGGAGTGAACACAGGAGCACAGAAGCGAAACGATACTTTTCTTAAGCGAGCGTAAGCGACCAGATGGTCGATAGTTAAAAAAAAAAAAATAAAAAAAAACGCGAGGACGGGCGGATCGTAATTTGGTTGAAAGGCCGGCAATTTACCGTTCGAGGCTGAACGTAATAAGCGTCCAATTAGATTTACTCATTCATAAAATCTGAGACGCTCGTTGCAGTCTGAGCCTAGCGTAAGTACGCGCCACGGAGAATCGTCTTTTGTTCGAGAAACAATGAACCGAGCATAATGGAGAAGAAAGGCGCCAGCGGGGAATGCAGCGGCAGGATCCTCGACGCCTGGATGCTGTCTCGATATACGAATCGAGTGAACTTGCCCGCGAGATGCCCTTCCGGTCGATTGCAAGACACGGAAAAATCCCAGTAAATTTCCAGACCAGGGGAGGAATGAATTATTTTCCAACGATAGGGAGAGCATCGTAGTAGAGGGAAATACGGGGGAAAACGCGAGCTACGGGAGTAAGAAGCGGGAACAATTAAATCGAATAACCGAGGGTAGGAGAACTCGAAAAATCCTTGATTGTTAATCCGGGCCGTTTTGTAATTGCTCGCGGGGAAGGAACGCGAGAACGCATTAAATAACGACTCCCCGAAAAGACGAGAATAATGCCGAACAGCATTCACAGACCGAACCAACACACGGCCGCTGCAGGACAATAATAATCCGGAGAGAGAGCGAGAGAGAGAGAGAGAGAGAGAGGGAGAGCGAGAGAAAGGAAGAGAGAAGCGATGGAAAAAGAGACGACGAGACGCCCCTCATCAACCTCGATGCATCCGGATTGAGAAACGTTAAAGGAGTGTCGCCGAAGTACGATGACTGTTATTGCTCGCCTCGACCTGCCCATCGCGTCGAAATATGTCTCTCGAGCGTTTTTCTCGCGAGCCAGTGGAAAATGCTGCATCCCAAGTCTCTCTTCTCTCTCTCTCTCTCTCTCTCCCACTCTCGTTTGCGATTTCGAAACCAGACGGAACGCGTCACGGCTCGGCAACGAGAAAAACTCACGGCTACGCCCGTAAACTGGGGAAAAATACTGCCTTTCATTTAGCTGCTGCCTTTCTTCACCTCGCCCACACGGCTACCTGAATTAACCCTTAGTCCATTAGACTGATGGAGATGGTTGAGATCGATATTCGCGAGGTGGTCTCGGAGAGAAAAATCTGGATGAAAAATGTATCCAGCCGGTGAAAGCGAGAAAGGAGAGGCAGATTCGTAGGATGACAAACTGTCGTTTATCGGTTCGATCGACGTTAATATAGCTGTTAACTCGAGTATGATCCGAGTATTCGTTTTGTTGGTTGCGAATAGAATTCGCTAGGTACAGCGATCGATTCCGTACACGGCGGTCAATTAACTGCGGATGTTCGCGCAAATCCATGTTTTTACGAACAGAACAAAATAAAATCCGAATGGAAATGATTTTCATCCTCCAAGTACAACGAGTATTTGGATTACATTTAGGATGATTTATATATATATATATATTTTTTATTGCATATAACGTATATCCTGCACATTTACAAATATACCTGGTCCATTTATTATCGTTTAATATAAACAGCGAAATAATTCCATTCGTGTACGAGTGTTGGTAAAACGTTCTGCACGAAAGTAACTTTAAAGATTGCGAGACGATCTTGAGTTTTAATCGAATTACATAGCGCATCTTGCCCACGGTGGGTACGAAATAAATACCGCGTGAATGAGTTACTAACAGCCTCTAAACCGAGGAAGATCGAGCAATGGAGAAAAGAGATCCAGAGAGGAACAGACACATCCGTTACGCGATAACATCAGACTCGTACGCTCCTGTTCATAAATATTACGACACCTGCTGGATTCGTACGAAACACGGCAATTAACCGGTATTACGAAGGAAATGATTAATCGATCAGAATGTCGTATTCGTACAGGCGTGCGATATAATACAAGTAAAAATTTGTTCAAATTATTTAATAATAATTACAGCAACGTGGCAAATTATAGTATCCGATACGTATTAGTTCTCGCAATTTTCTAATTTAAATCGTAGTTGATAAAACCTGAGTTTAATTAGGTCGGTCCAATCTTTTCAATCGTACGCATAACAATATAAATCTGCATAAACATCCGTCTACCTGCAAAACTCTAGATTTCGTGCTTTATAATCTACCACGGGCGAATACGCACGTTAGTCGGCATTAAATAACTACAAACAAAATCGATATAACGCAACCTTCTTTAAATGCTACGTCACGATTATATCATACGTAACATCATCGTATAAATTAAGATTTCATGAGCGTGCCAATACTTAGAACTATAATACTATAATACGATGTATTATAACGCTATAAATACGGCGGTGTGTATCTTCACGTAGGCGCCACACGTACTTGATTCTCTGGCCAACAATTATAGCGATTGTGTCATCAATTCTCTATATACCCTTAGCGGGTTGAAAGGGTGCAAAGAGGAAGAAAAAGAAAAAGAAGAAGAAGAAGAAGAAAGGAACGTAGGAGATAGGAAAAAATGGGAACGAGCGAAAGAGGGGGACAGTGGAAAATGAAATCTCGTAGGCGAGCGTGAAGAAATCTGCGGAAGAGGCCGATGCTTTTGTTCGAGCTCTCGCATCTCTTTCCGCGGCATCGATGGAGAATAGGTATCGAGAATGAGATTGCGGAGGACGGAGGATCCTTTTGTGCGCGCGGCTGTGATTAATGGCGGCACAATAGCCGCGTGCCGTGGGATATAATCGTACGCGACACACGGAACGAGGATCGGTTTAACGCCGTTATTACCGCGACACGCTGAGCAATTTAAAAAAAAAAAGAGAAAGAAGAAAGGAGAAAAGGAGAAAGATCGATACTATCGAAGACATACCTGGCGTCTGACGCAACGCCGTAATCTTTCCCTGATACTCGACAATCCTACGGGATCCTCCGTCTAACGCGTCTTATTTCGCTCAGCGATTGGCAAACTGTAAAACGCTAGATTCGCGCTGGGAAAGAGAGATTGGTCGCTGGCTTCGATTATTATAGGATTAAAGATGGAAATCCCTATCCCTAATCTGCACGAACGGAGAGAAATCCCCCTTTTTTTTTGTATAATACGTTTAAAGGGGATACAGCTTTGCGAGGCGAAGAATCGATCCTTTTTACCAGCTTGTTTAAATGTTTATAGGGCGAACGTGGCGTAGGAATACCGTTAGAAATATTTTTTGACGACTGTTGGTACGATAACTGTGTCGATTTTCAATAATTTTGGTTGATTAATTCGCCGGTCATATTCACTCACACGTAACTTTGCCAATTTGTTTTAGACAACGTATCATGCATGTATGCTGTTTACGATAAAAAGATCGATAAAATCAGTTTCTCGGATAACGTCTCCGAGAGAAATTTCCGAAAGAACTCTATTCTTTCGTGTGCTTGAAGCTACGGTAACTATGCATATCCCTTTTTAACCGTATTATAATGCAGTTACACGTATGCCACATATATGGACGTAGATTATTTTTAATCTAGGCCAGCAGTTCTTAACCTATGGTTCGCGGAACCATACAAAGTTCTCACGCGTGCATGTTATTATTGTATTACTCGAATAAAAGTGTTCAATGTGTATATATCCGTTTAACCTATTTATTTATATTCATATTTCTATTTACATTTATTTTATTCATATTTATCGAACCACTTCTTTCCAACAAGATCGTCAATAAGCGGTGGATGTGCTTCAATTATACATATTTGGCACGTTGCCGATTTCAATTTTGAATCGAGTCCGGAATGGAAGGCGACAACGAAATATTTTCTGTTATTTAAACGAAATCCGTGGCAAACAGGATGTTAAGAACCGGCCGATCCAGGCGATCGTTTTATTCGCTGATCTTCGCGTATGCTACGATATCTTACGTTAAAATATACTAACGTGTAATATCTGACGTTCCTTTTTTTATCGTACGAAAATTTAATCGCGTTGATTAATGGGCCAATGAAAATTCTACGTATTAAGAGCGTAATATCGGACGCGATATTCCTAAGCCCCTAATCCCAAGCATCCGATCTTCGATGATACGCGTAATTTAGATGCATTGGAATGACGTACGAATGATTAAGATAGCGCACTTGACGACAACGAACAGCGAACCAAAACGATCATTATCCAGCATTCTAGAGACGAAACGGCAACGTTAATTGCAAGACAACGGTAGAAACAAGTTTACAAGTCGATTTTCCACTGGAAGATCGGCAAACGAGGAAGCAGATTAGAGGCGCGGGGCGGGGGTTCTCTCCGTTTCCGGGCTCGAGGAGCGGAAAATTAAGATGATTACCTATGAAATGAAGCGATGTCCGATATTCCCTCTCGGAGGGAAGGAATTTTCCTTAATGACCGCGCAAAACGGTCATTAGCAATCGTTAATTGCCCATCCGATTGTCCGCAGCAGTTCGGTAGAAATATGCCTACGGTAACGAGATGAGATCTTCGAGCGAACAGCGCCTAGATCGCAGATATCGACTCTCGCTACGTCCGACGATTTCAGGAGATGAAATTCTTTTTCCTTTTTCAGTGGCGAAATTAATTTTGTTATTTCGCATCATCCGTTCGACGAAATTCCACGCGTAACTCCGCGAATAACTGCTTCGTCGCGTAACGTTTTTCCTTCGATATAATCGGAACGTTAAAGTTGAAAACTGAATTAATATCCGTCCTATATAAACCCAAGAAAGGTCGCAACTTTTCGCTCTGTGATTGTTTATAAAAAAAAAAATTCTCGTGCTTTGTTCAACTTCCGCCTTCTCGAAGTAACGCGCTGCCTCTTTACTGCTCCGCAAGTCATAAACTGACGAAAGTTACTCGACCATTTTTATTATTTTTATTAACGGGCCACGAAAACTTGCGTTCCGTAAGATTCTCGACACGCAGATCGACCAAACGTGCGCAGGTTCCCTCTCCAACTTGCATTTCGTCGTTCGCGCAAGATTTCACGAAAATTGAATTTCCATCCGTCCCCATACTATTCTTGTATCAGCCGGAATTTCCTCGAGAGAGATCGTAGAACTGGACTTAAGGTACGAACAAAGGGACACGGTGTAACGTTAGAACCGTGTCACTGGATGCAATTTTATTTCGCGATGCTTTCGAGCGAGCACGGTGAAGCGGCCGCAGGAAGCGGAAGCGTCTATGCGACACTGTCCAGCCGGAAACGATGGTTAACCGACCGTCAAGCCCTTCCCATTCTTCGCGTATGAAAAATGATGGGGGGCGTATTGGTCGAGTGTCCGTAATAGCGTGACCCACCGAAAAGGGGTTCTTTCTCGCTACACCTCCGAAAATATTGTGAAAATTCATCGAATCGGAACGGTGGCAGAAAGGCGTGGCTCGTGATGAATTTTTCGTCCATGGTAACCCGCAATTCACCGGTTACAAGCTCTTTTTACCTCCGACACACGCGTGAACCTGATCACGGTAATTTGTTCTCCGGTGCACACGCATCGACAGACTCCGATTAACCAAAGTACCTATGTAAAACAGCATGCCTCGCGCTCTCTTTTTTTTCTTTTCAATTACGAGACACGCGCATGGAATCGATCGCTATACGTTTATCCACGCGAAAATAAAAACTCGTAATGCCACGTTACGGTTAATATCGTCGGTTTGCTCCGAGAACGATACTCGTTCGTTCGAGCTAGTTAGTTTGAAAAATCGTCAATTACGAAACGTTAATCGTAAACGATATAGATCGATTTGGAAGTGAATTGTTGTCTAGGCGTGGCGAGCCGTAAGTAGCTAATAAAACGATACCGTTTAACACGAGAAGATAATTCACGAAACTTCTTGTATCGATGTTCCATTGAGAATTCGTAGGAATTCGAAGACGAGCGGCTTACCTTGAGATAGGACCCGTAATACTTGGTGACGTATGGACTGTCACATTGTGACAGCACCATGATCTCCTGCTGTATATCTTCGATCTCATCCTCTGCCTCTTCGAGATCGATGATCTTGATGGCAACAACCTGCTGGGTCCTATTGTCGATGCCTTTGAACACCTCACCGAAACTACCCTTCCCAATTCGTTCTTGTTTCGTGAATATCAGCTCGGGGTCCACCTTCTGCAACAGAAATACCATTGTCTGCCTTAATCGGAGAATTCGCTGGAACGAAGGATTTAACAAAGCTTTTCGCGGCGCGGCTTTTCAACAAATTTCGCGGAGGACCGGGATACCGTAATAGCGAAAGTTTTAACAGACTTTACGGGGGCCTGGCTTTGCGATCGCTGTACTTTGAGCAAATTTCGCAACGGCTTGGAATCGCTAATAATATCTCGCGTTTTGGCAAAGTGCGCGAAATTCGGCGGCGAAAGTTTTAACGAACGAAAAGAAATCAGTAGCGCGCCGCGACATTCGCCGGCGATGTAACGCTGTTACCTTGATTCGAGCTTACGCGTTTGAAAATCGTACAAGGGAAATACGACAAGTTCGCGTCTTACGATTTTGTGATTTGCACTTGGTGTTGCTTGGCGAGTAGATTGGAATGTTTTAATAAACGTGAAATAAAGATAGGATTTTCCGTATCTTACATCCTTATGGGAGCGGAGAGTGCAATTTCGAAACGCTTCACAGCTCGAGGGAATTCTTTCGATCGTCGTAGAGACGAAATTAAACCATCAACGCACGATTCTCTGACTGGCCTTCGACTTTGTCGATAAAGTCTCGACAGTCGGATCTCGTTGCAGCGAAATTTTTAATAAGTCTCGTATGCACGAATAATATATTCGTAAAAGGTTTCTACGAGCGTCGAAATACTCTGGCGAGCTACAGTGGTCGTATAGCCCAGCCTTGTGCTCATCACACTCGTGTCATAACTATGTAATTAGAAAATTATACAGTCCACTAAAAGTCACGAAGAACCGAGCTACTTGTATGCAAATTTACGACGTAACCGCCTTTACATCACACTGCATTATAGAATTAAAAATGCGGCGAAACGCGAACACTTTGGAGGAAGTCGCCTATAAAATTCTTTCGAATTGTTTCGCGTTACGTGGTGTTAAAATTCTACGACATAGAAGACCTCGAGTCGTCTGAGCATAAAATTACGTCGAACGTCGTTCCCTCGAGGATTAAAGATTCACAGAGAAGATCCACGTGGGACTTTCTTCGGCCATACATACACGTCCTTCGATCGCTAAAGAATGCGGTTACGTGTCGGTGAGAAATGCAGTTCTCCTTGGCTCCTTTCTAACTGATGACACGCGATGTCACAGTTGACAGCAGAGAAACGCGTATACCACGTATCGATTAACTAAATACATAATCCGTTGATTCGATTCGACGCCACGTAATCTTCTATAGAGATCCTGGTCGCTGAATCAGTATCGCATACAGTCTCTTGCTTCCTGCTACTCGACGACGTAAAGCGAGAACGAGAGTCGACGAGGCATCCTTTAAACCTGTGCGAAAAGAATCTTTCGCGGCTTTTGCTTTATTACGAAACAGGTATTGCTATTGAATATCAATCCGTTTGAAACGAGTCCGCGTACGGCGGCGATCGAAGTATTCTTATAGAAGTGTCTTTATATTACCAGTGACAGTAATATGGCCAACAGTACGGGCAGAATATAACGACCCGGAGTAACTTTTATTCTCTCGGGTGTTTATCGAGTACCTAGATACTCATCGGGTCGACTAGTGACAGCGATAGTGGTAGCAGTAGAGCGATTCACGATATTACGAAGAAACCTTGACACGATGATCGATGTGATTTTTCCATAATACATCTACCGTTTCACGGCTTATTTTTTTTTTTATCGCGTTACGTTACTTTTAATATATATCCGGTTATCTTTTTATACTCTGCCGAATACTTTCACAGTAATCGCGTACCCAACGGGTCGGCCGGTAACACGCACGAGCTCGAAGATGAGAAGCAGAATGATTCACGATATCGCGAAGAAACACTGGTCCTTGTTATTTTTCTGCCAATAAATCTACCACTTTACGCGGGAAGAACGCTTGGCAGGCAGAATAATTAACGAGTATCGCACGATATCCCGAAGGAACCTTGACACGATGATCGATGTGATTTTTCTATAATATACCCGCCGTTTCGCCGGTTACTTTTTCGCGTGTTACGTTATTTCACACATCCGGACATTTCTTTACTCTGCCGGATACTTTCACAGTGATCGCATACTCAACGGATCTGCTGGTAACAGCGCAAGCCTCAAGGACGTATCGAGGGATTCACGATGACCGTGTGGTTTTTCTGCCAATGATCCTGTCGTTCGAACGGGAGAATCCTTGGCAGACAAAATAATTAACGAGGATCGCGATATCGGAAGAAAATTACGGGCCGTTGGACGAGAAGGAGAACGTTAAAAGCGCGGGAATAAAATCGATATTCCGTAAATTTATCGGGACGTCGAAACGTTCTCCAACGCTGGGCGATTGTGGCCGTGTACGAGAAAATTTGCAAAGCAGATTTTCCGCGTTTTACCATCGGCGTCTGTCGCGGCTTTCCCTCCCTCGAGTCCACCCCGTTGGTCCTTTTCTACCTTCAATCTGGCCTCTCTGACGCGAGCTTTTTATCTACGTGACTTTGCACGCGCGCACGCCTTGCAAACACACCGCGGCGTGAGCGGATTCCGAAAAGGGGTAGAAAAATAGAGGAGCGCGTGCGTCTGTTTATCGCCGCTTTCATCTCGCGGCAAAACGAAATTCTTCTCGTTCCACGGCTTTGAAAATAATCTGCGCGCGACCATCCGCCGTCGTATATTAATTTCGGTAGGCGCGATTCCGCGTCGCAGCGATCTATCGCGAGAGAACTTTCCGAGGCTCGCCGATCCGACGTTTTTACTTAACGTCCTACCGACGCTATACGACCTATCTCGCCACTTGGCTTTCCAATCACGTTGCCCGCGAACGAACACCTCGCAACAAAATCAATTACCTCGAAAACAGCGACGAAAGTAGGAAAGAGCAACTTCCTGGCGAGCTTCGTAAGAAAAAGGAAGAACGAATAGGCTGGAAACGAGGATGGTGCAGGAGGAAGGCGAGGCTTGGGAAAAAGAAAGAAAAAAAAAAAAGAGAAGAAGAAGAAAGAGAACAAATCGTTCCGACAAAGTTCGAGCGGCCTCGATTTCTTGCCCTCTTTCACCCGGGGTAAACTACTGTCGTTACGGCGATTAGAGCCGGCTGCTGCTACTCGTGTTTCCCGGTGCCAAGAGGAAAGATGAAAAACAGCGGAATACAGGTCGGTACCACGGGCGACATGAGCCAGAAGCACGAACGACAGAGAGAAAGAGAAAGAGAAGCTGCTTGTCCGTGTGGCGTAGCTATGCAATGGAGTCGAGAGGCAGGCGGTCGCATCTTAGCTCCTTTTTCCGCCTGCTTGCCGAGCGTACTGCATGAAACTCACGACACAAATTATAATTAGCGGGTGTCAGCGGCACAGAGAGCCGGCACGTAGGTGGTTAAAGTACCGACAAGGGAAGCTGAAGAGCACCACCGTGCACCAGAGAGGACTCTACCGTACCGGTTCTTCTCGGTTTTCTCGAGTTCCTAGCTCGATGGCGTCGCCCGATAACCGCATAATTAAAGGATAGACGGAGAACCGAGTTCTACCCGAGATTAGCTTATCAGAGGGATTCTGCTCGTTTTTCATTCGAAAACAGAGGGGAAAAGGTGACGAGTAGGATTTCCTTGATTTCTCTGGTTTTGACGTTGCAGCGTGTTTGAAAAGGCTGTAGTTTGATGTAACGGAGAGGGGAAAGAGGAATAATTTATTTTCGGTCCCTGTATTCTTCATTTTTGACGGGAATATCTTTCGAGGGAAGTTCAAAAGCGGATTTAAGCGATTTTTCAGCGATCGGGTGGCTGACAAATTATCGGACTTTAAACTTGTTCTCGTTCGAAAGGCAGAACACGTTGCTTGTCGTGTCTTTCCACGCGGAACGTTCGAATAATCAGCATGATAATAAGTTCGACGATTTGTCCAAGTAATTCCATTTACTTTTGCCTATTATACGGTTAAAACGCGGACGAGCGCGATCGAATCTGTCGGCCCTGTTTCGTTTCTCTGGAACTTTGGGCCAAGATTGCCGTGTCTAAACGATTAACGCTTCTTGTTTGCCCGGCGAGATTAACAAAATCCCGTGAGAGATCCAAGGTTTCATCGTTTATTTATCATTTTCTTTCTCGCTTCCGACGCGGAGATACTTCGATTAAACGCAGGAAAATCGAGCGTCGCGTGATAAAACGCCTTGTTTCGGATTTCTCAAGACGCGCGTAAAACCACGCAACGGCCGTCGCTCGAGAAACGCGTTGCGGCTATAAATCAAGCCGCGCTGCGTCGTACGTTGCTTTTTTTCTCGTCAAACGTATTGTTACTCAGCGGCCGCGGAGAGACGCGATCACGACGATGGGCGTCAGTGAGAATCGTAAGTTCTCACTATGACTACGATAGTCAACGCCGCGGAACCGTTGAGCCCCTGATTTCGTTCGAGAGAATAGGGGTGTTTGAATGATTGCGACACACACTTAACGCGAATATTAAATATATTTTCGACACTTTATACACTAATACACAACGTCGTAATTTTGGATCAACACACTGTCGACGTGAGACGTTTGAGGATTCTGACCTGAGACAAGAGAAAGACTGCGGATTTGCAGCAAAAGTTGACGTGGGAGAGGGTGAGGAAACCCTTAGGAAAAACCAGACGGGCCCCGATTGTGTCGAGGATGAGCAGTAACGCTAATTGTTTTATGATATAATTTGGGAAATCTGCATCCGACCCACTTGACCGTTTGGGTGGTCGAGTCAATGGGGGGTAGAGCTCTTAAGTCTATTGCTCGTCCCATTAAAAAGAGGGTCTCGCGCATCTGTCGACCATCTTGACCGTCTTGGGGTGCCACGGCATGTGCCCTACGCCGTAACACGTATTCGTCAAACGCGAACATATATCCCTGGAGGATTTCGTTCCGCGACAATATCCCTCGAAAGTAAAACACGCCGAGACTCGAAAGTCACATTCTACGCGCGTGTTTCAGATTCTTCCTCTACGAGGAAATTTATCGGCTGTCTGCTCCTTGTAGGCGCGCACGGCCAACCAACGATTCGCAGACGAACGTAAAGGCACAATTCTGCTGCTCGAAATATCCTGTAACAGTTCATCCGTCGCGAGAGTTTCGCGCCGCTCTAGTAATCAAAATATCGCGCCGACGTTATCGTCACGTATCGTTACGTATCGTGGCGAGTCGAAAGAAATTGCAAGGAAATCGATCTACGCTGCGAACAGCCGAAGCCGATGAGAATCTCGCGAACGAGACGCGTCACGGACGGTGAGTTATGGCGGTGCGTGGTCAGACAATTAGCGAGAAGTTGGCACGGGGACGTCGGCGTCTGTTGTTTCTAAGTTTCAACCGATTCTGTGTTACGCTCTGCTCTCCGCGAGACCAACCGGAATTCTGATGGGCAAGTTACCCGCTCCGAAACAGAATTATCCGGCAACCTCGTGTTAAAAGGGTCGCGTGTTACGCTTCGCGTCGTTGCCAACCCAGTTATGCTTGCTCGATGTTACATAATTGACAGAGCGATACCGCCGTCCAGCAATCAATGTTTCCAAAGCGGTCATTGTGTAAGATCACTACCATGTACGCTGACCTACAATGCTTTGACTAAAAGTTTGTTTTCCATACGAAGTCGACGATGGAATTAGAACGACTACATATCGCCGACGACCACGGTTTTTCACCTATGTTATCGGATACTTTTGAGAGCGATATTCCGGAAAATAGAAAAAATAAAACGCACGGTCGTCGTTGTTTTATACGCGCGAAATGTTTCAGCAAGAAATTTCCTTATACCAGCGAATAATATCGTAGTATTTGGGTCAAGTAAGAGTCTAGAAGAGTCACAGGTTTGACCGACGCTGCTTTACGCGCGCAGAATGTTCCACTAAAAAAAATGTATTTATAAGAGCGAGAAATTTAGCAGTATTTAGGTTAAATAAGATAACGAAGTCAATTAAGCAGGAAAGAGCTACGGATACCAAGACGACACGTGGCTCGATCGGTGTCGCGTCGACGTCCAGTCTGAAAGCTAAATCGAGTCAAAACAAGCGCGTATATCCTCGAATTTGTTCATCGAAGCGTGCCAGCTTCCTTACGCTACTCGAGATTTTCGCAACATTACGTGTCTATTTTAGTAACGCGGATTTATCATTCTTGTCGACTCGTCTTCTTTCTTTTCTTTTTTCAACAGGAATTTGTATATTCACGCAAGAGCGGAAATTCAGAATTACCCGATGTCGATTGTTCTTCGCTCGACTAAATACCAGTAATTGATGGAAATTAATGCTCAAGGTGCGACAAGATGATAGCGGAGCAAGCGATGGCAACGAGCAAACGCTGGTGTATTTGGGCCCGGCACAGGCGTTCTAGGGTCAATCAGCAGAGTCAACATCGGCAATAATAGAACGAGCAAACAAAATCTGGCGCCGCGGGATTACAGTGTGTGACCAGATCTCAGATACCGAAGAAACGGAATGGCGTTGGAGCTGAAAGTCGACGTTTTCTCGAGCTCGCGAAATTGAAGCGTTCCAACGCCTTATTATGTCGTTGTTTGGCATTAATAGCGGTACGATTTAAAACGTGTAAATACCGTACGAGAGGATTTAAAGAACGTACGTTTTTCAATTAAATACGTAAGATATTATTTTACGCGATAAGAACAGGAAACGCAGACAACGCGGCCCTGGTATTCGATAAAAACGAACTTCGAATTTCGTAGCTTCAAGCAACGATATACGCTATACGAAGCATTTTGAAATCTTGTTCGCGCCGTTACGAACACTCGATCATCGCGACTGTATCGACGAAGCTCGAAACAAATCCGCGAACGTATATGGAAACCATAGGATGCTCGTTACGAGCATGGACTTCGTACAGATCACCGAAATATTGAAACAGTCAGTTTTATTCGCGATACGAATAAGGTATTTAGTTCGAGTGTTCTGCCGATTCTTACGTTCAACACCGCTCTACGTATCTATACTGTGATTTATTTGCCAACTTTATTTATTGTACTGTAATTAATTCGCCAACTAATATCCTGCAACTTCCGCATACGGTTTCTGGTTGGTTTCAAATATCGTCGATACAATCGCGATAGTCGCGTCTCATCAATAAAGTTCCAAGTATCGTACGCGCAACGCGTACGATATAAATATCTGAAAGGTTTCCATCGCGAGTACCGGAATAGCGTCGCGTACTTTTTCTCCCGGCGTGCATTAGAAATCCGACGGATGTCACAGTCGTTTCGCTCGTACTAAAAACTTTTCTACGCGATCAATTTTCGACAGCTGGCAATGGCCAACGAACGACATCATCGCGCAGATAAGACGAACAGAATAGAGTTCGCAGCTGATAATTAGCAATAATCTCGCGGCGAAAGTCACGGAAAACGTTCGACGTTACGTTCGATGGTGTTCTGGCAAAGTGTTACGCGATCATCGACCCGTGAAACAAGACGTAATAATATAGCGCAGTTGGATGAAAACGGAGGGACCAGCGACCTTTAACTCAGCGAGGAGAAAGTAACGGCCCCAGGAGATCGATTCCGTACCTAGCCAGACATCGGTGTAACGCGCCACGTGACACAAGAGGTATTTTTAATCGCGTCCTTGTTCGAGCCTCGTCGATCGATTTCTTTCTCTCCCTTCTGATTCATTAAAGTATCGGCAGAAGCTGACCACCAGATCTTTGCCAGCGCTGTAAATAGACGCGTTCTTGGAAGCTACGATCGAACGGAAATACAGGAGAAGCCTGTTCGTACCGCGAGGAGAAAGAATTCGCGTTAATCGCGCCAAGCATCGGGCAGAAGTGGACCAGCGTGATCTTCTAACGGGGTCGTTAGGTAATTGTACAAGATTCTGTGACGTTGGCGCGCCGTTACAACGGCATTTTCATAAAAATTCAATTTACGATCGCGGGGAATGGTCGGCGCCGGCGCGGCAAAGATCGTGCACGAGCCTCGGAGCTCGGTGAACTTCAACGTTCGAAAGTAGTTCAACGAGCGCGCGTTAGCGCCATGTGTCGTTCGACCTCGTTTGTTGCGAGAGTAATTTATCGCGCGAGAGGCAGCTGAAATTAAAGCTTAAACGGCACTTCGGGGCCCGACCAAGTGATTCCGAGCGTGGAACGCGCGCGAGGCGGCCCGCCGCGTCTCGAGCCGGCTTCTGTGCACGTTGAAACGGATCGCGTGCGCTTCGTCCGCTGCGAAATAAACGAAAATCCACCAGGAAAACGTGGCTTTCGAGCGCGGTGCGTTTGCCTAAGGGGATAAACCCTGGCTTCTCGCTCTACTAACGGGATCAAAACGCGCGTTAAAAGGCGTAACGCTGGCGCACGTTTCTAATTCCACGGGAAACCACGTTTCTCGTTGGACGCGCTGTCCGCCTTGGTTAATATCCTTCGATATCGAAATCTAGAGTATTTTTTCTTTCTTTTTTTTTTTTTTTTTTTTTTTTTTTTTTTTTTTTTTTTTTTTTATTTTAACGGAGCAGAAAGCTGAACGCGTCCTGGAAAGGGGAGCACGAGATCGAAGTTTCGTAATAGTTCGCGGTCACTGGTTCGGCAGTTCGTTTCGACCGAAGAGCGATCGGGACAAATACATACAACTGTTTCCACGCTTTTCTAACTTTGTTCGAACTGCAAGAAAGATACGAGAAGCTTCGAATATTCGAATATATTTAATTTAGGAGGACAGCTTTCTTTTTTTCCACGAAAATTCGCTGGAATTCACCGTCGATACGCACAGCCCTTGGATTTCGCGTTCTCCTAAACGAGTTGCCTGCACCGATTATTATTGCGTTATCCCTTAATTATCTCGAAAGCTCCGTCAGTCGCTCGTAATTCGATTCCTAAGTTTGTCAGTCTGGCATCAAGGTTCTCGAAGCCTGGAGGATTCTTTCTTCGAGGAGAACGGGCCGCGTTTTAAACTCGTGCTTGGAAGAAGCGACACGCTGCAATATATTACGCAACGGATAACTGTTTCTCTGACTACGCGGTTGATGCATAAATACGATGAAACAATAAAACGTCGGAATATTAATAGCCGAAGAAGGAGACAGCACGCGTTACGAACAGCGCTGAACGAATATTTGCCCCGTGGACGTGTTTAAATACAAACCTCGACGATCTAACGGAATACAAGTCGAGCGTGTTTTCCAATGCAACGCACGAGCCTCGGTTAGCTTAGAACGATACTACTCGCAACAAGCTTGCGTACGATACACACCCGTGGCTGTTTATTTATGTATGCCGGCGTACGAACGTCGATACGATATGGACAATCACGCGCAGAACGAAACGATTACAGATTCAAGCAGATTGAAACCGGAGAACTTTCTCGAACAAGCATCCGCCAGTGTAAGTCGAACAAATCCGAGTTTTATCTTCCGCGCGTGAATCGATATCTATAATGCGGTAGTGGTACCGAACGTTGAAACGAACGTTTCCTCTTAACGGATCGTCGGCTGCATATTTCCCCTTAAACGATGGATCGAGGAATTTAGAAGTGGACAAATTGGAAAGTGAAGCCGCGCCAGCTTCTTTTTTAAACGGGCGAGAGACATCCGTGGAATTCGGATGACGCAGAGTTTACATGGTTCACGGTCCATCGTCGTCCGAAATAAACTTTTTGGAGACACGTAAACGAAGGAAAGGAGCGGAGAGTCGACCTTGTACTGGCCTCGGCTGATCTCGTACGAAAGGGGGAAGAAAAAAGGAGCACACAGCCTCCGAGATATCTTACGGTCCTCGAGAATCCTGTTACACCGGTATTTCCTCGCTGCACCGGGATAATTTCTATAAGACGTTCCTTCGTCGATATCCTTTCTTCGTTGGAGCCTAGTTTTCCAATTACTCTCCGCCACGCGTGTAAACGAATAAAAAGAAGAAATCCCAGCCGCGGGATTTAGATAGATGACGTTTCACCCATCGTAATTAGATAACCGTTTGATCGGCCATAGCTCGAGAAACAAATTTCTGCCCTTTCTTTCGTCTTTAAATATCCGCGTCCGCTTCGAAATGCCTGGCATTTTTCTTTTCAAACGCAAAGAAAAGAAGGAGACGGGGACGATATCGGTTTTCCTTCGACCGCAAATTACATACTCCGGCACCGTTTCTTCTTCTCTTTTCCATTCTCAGTGGCAGTCCATCTCCGAAGCGTTCGATCGAATTGCTTGAAACGCGACACCGAGACCACTTTCTAGCATCTCGTCGTGTCTCAGGTTGCCTACGGGACTTTGAGGTTGGGGTTAAGCAAAACGAAGAAAACTGGTCTCTCGCCATCGAGTCTGTCCGGCTAACGCGTTTTCTCTGTTTTGTCTCGCGCCTGTCCATGTGCGCTCTAAACATATAAGCCTGATACATAATCCTTTCGTCAAGAAAGGCCAGGACAAAGGGGTTAAGGGCTAATGGTAGGAAAGAGAAAGCAAAGAGGGGCGGAAAGGAAAATATCGAACGCAGGCAAGCAATCGAATAGGAGGAAGAACTGTATGACAGAGATAAAGAGAGAGGAAGGAACCAAGTAACGCTGCGAGTTTACGTTACAGGCAAAAGGTTGAAATTGTGAAATATTCTACGAATAAAGGCGTGGACGAAGAAGGACGAAGGAAAAGGGCGGCAGTGCGAAGAGTAAAGGTAAAACGTAAAGCTGCGAGTTTGTCCCGAGCGAATAGGCGAGGATCGTGTAAAGAAAATAAATAAATATAATGCTCTGGTCACGGTAGAATTGGCCACTACGTGGTACGTGATCGATGGATCGGTCGCTATGTTAAACCGGAGACAAAGGAACGTCGAATACGAGCAAAACACCAGGTAGATTTTGTGACATTCCTTCACGGATGCTTTTGAGCCTCGTATGGTATTCCATGCTGCGCTTTTCTAGATACCCGCAGCGCATAAGAAGATTCATGCCTTGCCTCCCATGCCTTTCTCTTTCTCTGCTGCTTGTCCTCTACGCTTATTCCCGCCGTGACCGATCGGCTCACGCTAACCGAAACCAGTCGAATGTAAACCATCCGACACTATCTAGGAATGACGAATCAGTTCCTAATACAGCTCTTCGATTTAAACGTTTATTTCGCAACAATTTCGCTCGGCTGGTCAGGAAAACTCTGCAAACGAGGAAAATCGATACTACAAAGATACTACGAGTAATTGCATTAACGCAATTACTTAATCCCATTAACGGATTATCCCGAGTGTGAATCGTACGGATATTTCACGCGGGGGCTACTATCCATCTATCTGTTCGGCGGTCGAATAAATGCGCGATAAAATGCGCGAAAAAGCATGCTTCGCTTACTGCCTCTGTATAATAACGAGCATTCGACTACAGAGAGATCTTGTTCCGGTGTAATTATCGACATAAATGCGCAAATACACTCGTGCGCTGAAAACACCGGCCAAATGTCGCACAGTTTCAGAGTTCGATGATTTCGCACTTCCGAGTTATTGTCTGCAAACTGAACGCGACTTGTCGATAATGGAAAATTAGAAACCAGACAAGATATCGTTACCCGGGCTGCAACGTACGATCGTGTATCGCGTGCTTCAAAATTCTGTTTCGAAAGGTACTTGTAAAACTTGTTTCTTTTATATATATATATATTCTCCGTCACGTTTATTGTTTTACGTACACATTGTTTCCTCTAACTGGAATTCGTAATCTTATCAGACTATCAAGGGATCGAACAATTGCATCGACGCAATGTACGACTCAATAAAAATAGATATATATATATCAATAAAACGTGGAAAAATTCTTATCGCCTGATCCACACACGTGTTGTCAAATATCACAGATCGATTCGTGATCTTCCATCATGCTCCAAAAAAAAAAAAAAACAAAAAAAAAACAAAAAAAAAAGGGAAACGAAGACAAAGACACGAAAGAAATCGGAAAACGTCTCTCCCCTTTTCCAAAAGGATCTGTCCGCAGAGAATAAAGGATCCTGAGAATAAAGAGTCCTGAACTCACCGAAGGTGTGGTACTCCTATGCGTTCCAGGTTTGGAATGCGGAAGAGACGTACTCTTAGGGTTGGCGGATCCGTTGCCAGAGGGTCTATGGCTTTCCCTTCTGGAGGGTGGTGGCGGTGGGTGTGACAAAGGTCTGGCCGTGTTCCTGGGATGCTGGGGCCCTTGAAACTGCCCCCAGGACTGGCGTGGTACGTAGCCGACGTAACCGCCGGAAACGAATTGCGCGGAACCGTTCAAGTGCGGCGGCGTCATTACCGCCGTCTGCTGTGGCTGACCGCCGTTTCGCATTTTTCATCCGTACTTTTCGTCGCAGTTATGTCAAATCAGCACACACTCGCGGCTCGATCACTAGGTCAACATTCCGCGATGCCAGCTGTTCCCGACGACTGCCTGCACAATTTCTTCGTTGCCTCGCTGCGCATTTGAGATCTTATTCTCCCCTGGCACGCTCTGTTCGCCACTTTCCTGAAGATATTTCCACCTTCTTCCACTATTTCTCTAACGCTAGAACTACCACGAACCGATCGAGACGAACGAGAGCGGTTTCGAATTTTCGTCCGTGCGAATCATCAGAAACGCAGAGCGGCGTTTCAGGCAAAGTTAACGTTGATTTTTATTCGCACGGAAATACGATTGTACACAGGCTACGCTAAAAATCGTGGCGCGAATACTCAGGTCGGAAACGCGGGGTAAAAGTATTACTGTTTATTATCGTAATTATTGATTATTATTGTGTCTCACTGCGTACGCGGCTACGAATGTTTAAATATATTTGGTATCGCGGGAAACGTTGCTCGTTTTCTTTCTACGTTAAAGTAGCACGAATATTTCTATCGTTCGCTCGGTAGTTCTAGCGTTGATCGAAAGAAACACGGATTTCGAAGGAACTGGCGAAATTGCAGAACGAGGAGTTACGACACAGCGTAAGACGATCGGCAATTACCATTCTATGGTATTTGGACGACCCAAAAAGCAAAGTACGAGAAACGAGCGTGTAGGAGAGCATACGCGATTCGCGCGGGATTCGCTGGAACAGCAGTCACGCGATTTTAATCGAATCGAAGCCGCCTCGAACGCGATTCTCTCGGTTGTTCACCCTGGATTGGACTCGATCTATAAGCCGAGGAGTCCTATTGACGTGTCGTGCGTTGAATTTCGATTCTGTCGTGGTTTCGCCCGATCAATCTCATTCTCGGTTGACCCAGATTGTCGCCGATATCGGTTTATCTATTTTTACTAACGTTGTCGTAGCGATTTCCTATTTTTCACTGATACTATCGCGCGAGTCGTGAACCGTGGCGAGGGAACACAAAGAATTCGTTGCCTTTCAAACTGTCGTTCAGGTCGAACGTTCGACAGAGAGACACGGCTGTCTCTACGGAATCGTTCCTTCGAGATTTTCATTAAATCTACACACGCAGATGGAACGACTTTGGATATTCATTTTTTTTTTTTTTAATGCTTTTCGGTACGAACGTTTCTCTCGATGGAGAAACACGTTGCTCGTGTTCTGCAGTTTTCGAAACTATCCGATTGCAGGAAGACGTATACGCGCATGTGTAGCATTATATGTGGGACAAGTGGCCAAGCGTAAGTCATTGTCTAAATCGTCGTTAAATACGTGGATCACGTATGTACGTGTGTACGAGCCTCCCAGAAGCCAAACTGACCGACATCGTAGTTCAGTTAATTTTGTAATCTCGTCGCGCAAGTACTCGATTGATATTCGATTCTCAAGAAACGAACGACTTCCGTAAGTTCGTTGGTCGCAAGAAGAAGATTTTAAGAGATCCTGATTCCACTATGGTCATAGTGGACTCTCTGCGTTTTCCTAATGTTCGTCTTTAATCATGGAATCTTTGAGTCGCCACACACAACTTGTAGCGCGGACGTTCCTTTCAACGATGTCAAAGACCACTTCCATCTGTCGGACATCAAAGTAAGAGGAAAATTAGAGCGGCTATCCATCTATTCGGCAAATCGGTCATTCTCGTAGCGTTTCTTTCGAATTTTCTCTTGTTCGTGATTCTTTCTCGAGACTCGTTTCTTTCACCATCTGGTTCCTGATACCGAGTAATAGCTACGTGGTCGTTGCAAGATCTTTTGTCTCCTTTCCGCGAATTGTCGAGGTCAGAAGTTAGACAAAGGCGAAGAGAGGAGCGGATGGTACTGTTTCGTGTAAAGGAAAGAGATTTATGCACGGCTCAAAGCTCGCCGGCTTCCAGACATCCTACATTTTACGAGCTTTCAGCGGGACACACCGGCGTTTCTATCGTCGTTCCATGAACTACGATATTCGATCGTAAAGCCGCGCGCAAAATTTCATTCGCATCGTTAACGCAAAAGATCTCCGACGCGCTGCTTCAAACAGATTCTACCACTATTGCTATTCGAGTATCCGACTAAACGCACAACACGTAGCGGTAAAAAGCTACCTCAAAGTGCTAAAGTTGTTAGGTAAGATACGAGATTCTCCGGTATATGTATGAAACGGCAATGTTCATTCGTACAGTGACGTTTCACCTTCGTAACAATGATATCGTACGCCTGAAAAACCGTAGCAATTTCCATTAACCGGCGACCATCGCGTTTCGAAAGCTTATTGGCCGGTGGCGGTGCACGCTATTTTCGAGCGAGGATCATCGAAGAGCCGTAAGAGCGTGGCGAGTATTTTTGCCGGTCGATCGGATTGCCGGCCGCAGAAGCGGCCGATATTTAATTAAAACGATGCAAGTTCAGTGCCAAACGCAACACGGCCGACCGAATAAAAATAGGAACACCCATGGAGATAATAATGTGGGTCAGGAAGGGGGCAAAGATTCGGCGCAGAGTACGATCAGATTGGATTTCTGTTTGCACTGGCACATGAACGGAATATCGATCGTCGAGAGAACACGGCCAGGAAAAAAGAGAGAGCAGCCGTCGCCTAAAAACGGCGAGGATCTTTCATGGAACGGGTCAAGATCGGTATTGCCGATCTGCCACGAATCATTTCACGAGTAAGTCACGAATTGGTTTCTCCATCTTTTCCCTCCCACTCTCCACCCTCCTATTGGCCGACTCGATTTAAATTCACCGAGCAAAGAGGTTTCGCCTTGATGAATATTCAGCATAATGAGTCGACGGCGTTCTCGATCTATCAACGTCGTCTACTGCCGATCTGCTTCGTAGATTGTCCGAGTAATGATCCTGAAGATCGTAAAGGAGCCAAAAAGGTGACGCGCAAAAAGGAGAAAAGATCGATGAAATATCGCGGCGCTATCTATGCATCTGGTTGACAGGGAAAATTTTTATTGTAATAAGAAAGAGGTATCGAGGGGGGAAAAAGGAAGGGAAGAAAAGAAGAGAAAAAAGGAAGACGAAAGAAAGATGGGACGATTAATCACGAGAGTGGAAACGCAGCGAGCAGACTCGTAACGTTCGAGAATTAACCTAAATTGCATTGGCCATGCGGGGAGAGGAAGGAACGAAGGAGAGATTGTTCGATCGGGGCTCATCGATCGAGACGAGAGAATAGACGCGTCACGTCATTCGTGATCACGCAACCGATCGGACATGCTCGAATAATTTTCAGGGTGGCAGCTTCCGGCGGAAGCGTGCGTAGAAGATCGAGTTCGCTGCACTATCGACGCTTGCCGCGGCTCCAAATCATCGAGCCGAACGAGCGATTAACTCGGGCCCGAACATAATCTCCGGGATCGAAGAGAAAAGAAACATTTGCGGTCTTCTTTTTCTTTTTTCAGTTTTACAATCGCGGCCAATCGCGTCGCTTGTTACGGTTCCTAGAGACTTGTCATTCTTTGTTCCTTTTTTTTTTGTCGAGATCGGTTTTTACGCGACTGCCTATCGTCGATCGATTTAAACGCGTTTCGCAGTAGAAAAGGAACGATCGCGATCGGACACGGTGCTGAAACGCGACGCAGGTGCTTCGACGTATCTAATTGGCGGGCGTCTGTAAAGTTACGCAATGTGGCGCGTAAATTGCGCAAAGTATTCGAAACATCTTTCATCTTGGCGTTATTCATAGAGCGCGAAAGGCGTCCGAAGCAAGGAAAGGGGTTCGAATCAGCTTCCACCGGTCGAAAGTTCTCCGTTAAACTCTTTAACGAGCGTTCCGTGATACAAACCGGGCAACAGCCTTCCGTGCCGAAGCACAAACCGATAAATTGAGAGTTTGAACGAATTCGCGTAGCCGAGGACGCGGAATCCTTGCCGGGAAATGACTTTGAATTTCTCGTCAAAGTGCCTGCTGCTTGGAAGGGACAGATGGCGGGTTCGATAACCCGGCATCTAATTACTTTCGCATTGTTGCGAACTTCGAAAACACTATGAGCGACAGAACTCTCATTTTCGGCCGTCGAACGCGAAATCCTCCTAGGCTTTTGTCCCTGTCGTGAACAGTGAAAACGTGGGAGTGCACAGAGGCACAAAGAAAGGATGCGTTACGCACTCTCGAGTGGGGATAATCGCGCCATTTGCTTTGAATTAATCATGCGGCGAAACTTACCGAGAACTCGCTCTAGCCGAGCTAATTTGCCAGTAGAAAGAAACTGCGATTCCATCGTATGAAGAATAAAGTAGTATTCGGACACACGAACTCGCTGTATATATCAGATTTTATCGGATCTTACGTTTCGGTTTCATATCGTCGAATTTTCCTGCTCGTATGGACATAGACGCTACTAAACGATACGAAATTTAACATACTTGAACCGAATTGATCAGTACGTAAGCGTTATAGAACGTGGGCTTTGGTATAAATTTACTGTTTTACGAATACAGAGGAAACGAAGAGGAATTCAATGGAGAGACTCTTCTGGCCACTTTGGAAATTTTCTATATTTTTCTACCTTTAATTACGAGCAAAGTTAATCGCGGATACAAAGCGAGCGTACAAGGTAGTCAGCGAAGACTAATAGGGAACTAAATTAAAGCGATAACGTTCATCGTACAAGTTTGTCTAAGCGAGAGGAATACGAAAAAAAGATCGACCGACGAGGCTAAACTATCGGTGTGTAGCGTCGGACGGTCGAAGCAGCTAAAGCGTATAAAGTATGATGGCATCCGACTCGCAATAGGCTCAGAGTGACGAAGGCGTTTTGGAGGAACATTAGGGTTAAATTTATCGATAATCCGAGGGCAGGCAATAAGGCCGGCCGAAGCTTTATCACCAAGTAAGACATCAGCTACCTTTCGATTGTTCTTTAAAGTTATAAGATAAACTTCGGTTGGTACTTGATCACAGTCGTGGCACGTTAGAGGCATTGAACTTGCAACATATTATACGCGTTCTATTTTTGTACAAGCGGTTAAAAACAGTTCAATTATAATGAATACAACTGTGCGATATTCTTTACATCCACCGTGGATAATTATATTCCAACTAAAGAAGGCAGTTTCTCACGAGCTAGCAGGAAAGTGTAAAGATTTATCAAATGGCGCAAAGAGAATTCTTAACGACCATCTCTCTCTCCCTATCTATCTATCTATCTATCTATTCCACGTTTCTTCAAATATAAATATATATATATATATATATATATATATATATATATATATATATATATATATATATATAAAAATGGGAAAACGTGGAAGCACAATCAAAGTCACGGGTTCTTAAAACGCACGTGCCTGTCGCCTGTCGCACGTTCCTAGGTCGTCCGTTACTCGGAATAATTGGGGCTCGGCTGGTTGCACGTGCGTGCAGGTGATGCACGCGCTTTCCTGCTCGGGTTTGGTATTCGATAGACGACCATTAATTGTTAATCATGACGCGTAGGCGGATACGAAAGCGTGGCTTTATTAGGGTACGCGAGGTGCCGTGGGATCAGCCGTACCTCTGCCAAGCGTTGCCTTTTTATGACGAACAGTCAAATCGGGAAAGGAATCTCCCGTATACGAGATACGCTTCATAGAAAAGCAAAAACGTGTCCCCTTTGAGAAGCGTAAAACGATGCAAAGACGCCAAAAAAAATTCATCGCGCCAAGCATGCGGTGAGCGCGTTTCACGGTTAAGTAGAGTCGATCGTTTATGGTCAGACGCGCTTCTCAGCGTTCCCTAAGGGCGTCGCGCGAATTTCTGGCTACCTTCGTGATCTATCGGTGTACGAAGAAGCTTCGCTTCCTGAAAATAGTTGGTTGTATCGTTGATCTACCGAATGGAACGAGGCGACCGACAAAAGTAAAATCGTCAGGCTCGTCGTAGAAAATGTTTAACCTCTCTTCAGAGAGGAAGACGAATCAACTCGTCGCTCGAGTTGTGTTCATTTCTACGAATTGTTATATATTCTCCGACTAATTTATTTTTACGGACACTTCGAAATCGACGATTTTTGACAAGCGTCGCTCTTCCGTTGAACCGACAAGCTTTTCCTCGAGGCGAATCTTCGCTCGCAAAGAATCACGCGCGTGGTCCTTCGAAACATAGGAATCCTTTTCTCCTCGATCGCGAGTTACTACTTCCCTTGCTTTGATCGTCACCTGTCGAAGCACCGGTGGTCGCGGCTATCGACCAAGCTTCCCGAGAAATCCGCGGCCTGGCAACTACGAAAAGTATACGAGCTCCTCGGTTCCGTGAAAAGCAATTCCCGATTTCAGTTGAAAATCGCTCCGCTTCTTAAGCGACTCGAAGGAAACATCGAGCGACACATTTCGCCGTACAATGGAAAATCGCTCGAATTACACGTACCGTTATCGCGCGCCTCTGCCCGAACGAGAAAGCGGTGCTTTTTGCGATTGGACGAAGCGTGTAGTTACAAGGAAGAAAAAAAGAGAAAGAAAAGAAGGAGAAGAAAAAAAAGAGAGAAGGGAAGAAAAGGAGAAGAAGAAGGGAGTAGCAGAAAAATTCCAGTTGCGCCGTCTAGTAGCTTTTTCCGCGTCGTTCGTCCGCGAAAACGTGGCTACCGCTTAATCCTCTTAATCGTTCTTCCACGTACACGGCCACGTATCTCTCGAACAAGCAAGTTCGCGTACACTGTCGCTCAAAAGTATCCGGACAGTTGCTTCTTCCCTTCTTTTAGACCAGAGACGAGAAACACGACATCGTTACGGAAGAGCAATCTTAATTCTGGCATTTTGCGCGATCGATCCCGCTTCCAAACTATTTTGGCATTCCCTGGCAGAATTAAACGCTTTAGAGTCTTTCCACTAATTAAATCTCTCCAATACTTAATACCAGTAACGCGGATTAATATCAATTAAGCGAGATTAACGTACCAACCGTTTCTTCCGCAACCTTCTACGTATATTCAAAGGATTTACGTGGACACACACAACGCCCCGAATTATATTACGTTCGCACGATGGTACGCGCGATATTTAAATTACTCGAGTATATTGTTGCTATTTCTTTGATACGGCGGATACTTTAGATTGATATACCCGGTGGTTGCGCGAGAAACGTAACAATTACCGCTTGAGATTATAAACCTGTAGTTAAAATTCCTACGCTTTGGTGAAATGTCCAACAAATGTCCAAGTTTCTTACTGCAGATCGATCAAAACGTTCGAATACTTATGAGCGGTAATGTACGTACACACGGAGCTGGCTGAATAGACGGACGCCTTTCTAAGCGGAGAGAAGGAACGGTAGACGGAATCGAGTCTCGGGCGAAACTCGGGCATTCTTTGAAACGGTGTCGTTCACGTTTCTACATAGCGTAGATGCACGTTCGGTATATACACACGGGGCGGGCACGAAGCGGGGAAAATCGCAGGAAAAATTAGCGACTTTCATTACGGCGAGCACGCGTTCGCGATGCGCGGCTGCGTTTTACAGCTCGCAGATGGGGATCCCTGGCATTTTACTGGTGGGGAATGCGCGCGGCGAATGCCGGAAATTTTTCGTTTTGGCTAGCGTTGGTAAAACAGCTCGGAATGCATCTGCCCACGGTGTAGCGTACACACACGGAAGCTCCCATTACGACGTACAATAACTTCTTGTGTAACTTTTGAACGGCAGCTGGCATAACGGTACCGCCGAGCGTGCCGTCTCGCGAAGCGCTGCTACGATTAGAATTAACGTTTCTTCGGCCTACCGGCACCTGCCGCATCTCGAAATGGCCTAACAACCGGTCGAATCGACGCGTAACCGAGGGAAATTGAACGAGGAAAGCGCCGCTTTCTCTGCCTCGCGTTTTGCGAAATAACGTAAAACGCTTCGTTATCGACCACCGAGTATATTTTTTTTCTTTTTCCCCGGTTCTTTTCAAATACAGGATCCGGCTGAATAACGCGCAGAAACGGCCACGAGGCGGCTCCTTATGGGGGAGGGGGGGCGAAAACAGGGATGAGACGCGCGGTAGACAATTTCTGCGCGTGACGCTTTTGTTCTCGAGAAAATCGAGTCTCGAAACTTGTCAAGCGTATTCGAACTTGCCTAATTATATGGGCCGGATATACGAGGAAATTATTCTGGATCCGAAAATAAGTAAACAACGTGGAATACAATTTCTCCGCTTGAGGCTTCGATTTCCGAAAAATACGGTTCGAATGTGTTTAACGAAGGATTGATCTGGTGTACGCGTACGATGATTTTTCACGTTTCTTTCTCTCGGGAACGAAGCATCTGGTGGAAAAAGAAACGTTATTCTACGTTTGTTTGTCATACTACGCGCGAAACTCAATTTCGAAGTTTGTCCGTCTTCGAACGAACCGAATTTGGCGAGTTAAAAGGCAAATTACTAACAAGGAAAAATCTTTTCGAAATCTGCGGGTCGAGGATCTTCCCTTGTCGCTTTGAATCAAACACGAACCACTGGAAAGCCACGTTTCGACCAACTTCATAGAGCGAAAAGTGCAGAAACGCGACGATATCGGAGATTCTGCTCGTAAAACTCGAAATTCTTTATCGGTTTACTTACTTACCGGAGAATTCGCGCGACGATATTAAAAAATCGATACAACGCGGAGTTAATCGGTTAGGCTTCCGAGAAGCTCGTTTCCTTGCGACTCGAAAAACCTTAGCTTATGCCGTTTCTCGTCTCCGCGTGGAAAAAAAAAACGAAGCCGCGAGAGAACATGGATGATAAAAAAAGACAAGCAATAAATCGCGAAGCAAACGCACGTAGGAAATAATTGTCCACGGCGGTACTTGCCATTCCATCGTGGAATACGTTTGCGCGATTATCGACGCACGGCCGTCGTTTCCATAAACGTGCGTCGTTAAACTCGTGAAACGAGCAACAGCAACGCGCGTTTTTATGCATCGATTGTATCGTCTGGCGCGGTAGTTAATGTTGGCGAATATTACCAGCGGAACGTCGAAAGCTCCTCCGTTCGATAGGACACGTTTCGTACGTGTGTTTTCTACGTTCAAGCTACGTTTCCTGCGTCAGGAAACGTTCTAATGGCACGAAAGAAAAAAGCTAACGCAAACACGCATGCACCGGTGCGCACAGACGTAACTCGCCGCACGATATACACGTATCAGCCGATAAAAAGAATATCGGTCACTGACTTTCGCTCCAGCCTTCGACTAGATGGCCACTGCTCGACCACGATCGTTCGGATTGCTGCTATTTGTATTCGGTCTAATTGCTGTTTCAGCCAATGCGTCGCTTCACGGTGTTTCGGTGTTTCCTTTTTTTTTCTTTTTTTTTTTTCTTTTTTTCATTCTTTCAAGAGTCACTTTTCGTTCGTTTCCTTAATTCGCTGGCGCAAAACGCGAAGCAATTTTTCACGCCACGAAAACCAGTAAGAACTTTTCAACGTTAGTTGGACAAGCGTGACACGCGAGTGCCGGTGTCCTGGGGGGGAAACGACGGAACAGGCGACGCGCGGTAGGATAGAAATGCCTAATTTATATAACGCGATTCGGCCAGGTCGATCCCTTTTCTCTTTCCGCGCGTTGCTAGTGAAAGTGAGCGAGCCGAGTCGCGCGGATAACCGGCGACGGATACGCGATAAAGCGATCACCTCGAACGAAACTCGTTTCTCTCCGCGATACCGTCGAAACCGAGCGATTTTTCTGCGCGATTCGACCGACACGTTGCACCGTTTCGGAAAAGTACGAACCAGACGCCCGCAGAACCATGACGCGTGTATTTAAAAAGGCGAGAAAATGGTGCACGCTGGGAAACTAGTAACAGAACCTATTCCGTGTAAATTCAAATCATCCGATCGCACGATTTACCGTGTTTCGAGTTTGGAACAACGATTTAAGCTTATCGGTAAGGAGAGCGAATGGACACGGCGAAAGTAAGTGGGAAATATTACAATGGGGTATGCGTTTCTCGCTTGTTCTCGCTGTATCTGTTCTTTTCCCTCGTCCAAGGACTCGATACTATCTTTCTATTTATAGCGACATTTTGCAAGACCCGCGATAAAATCTGCATTCCAATAGGGCAAAATTTTACTACGGATACGTAATTTTTGTTAAGGATACCTGTTCCACGAGAATTACAACGCGGCTGCCGATTTATTGAAATTTATGCAAACGCCGTTGTATATAAAGGATCATTTTTCCTCGGATCTCGATCGTAATTAGCCGACAACGGACCGTGTTCGTTTCCTTTACGACGGTAACGTTAATTGCAAAAACGCGCGACCGGCATCGCACCCGATGCACAATAAAAGTCCCCTAAAACAGAATACCGTATTTCACGTGCAGAATTTTACGTCAACCGGCGAACTTTAAAGCGTCCACCACCGCTTTATTGCTTTTCCGCGTCCCGACGCTTCTTCCGTCGGCGTTATTCTTCGGGACTTTTAAAACGAAAGTCAATGACTGCCCCGTATATACACCAGCGTTTCTTTTTCTTCTCTCTCTCTCTCTCTCTCTCTCTTTATCCTCGGAACGCAGGGGATCGGGGCTCTGTGTTTTTGCATTGCTAAACGCCAGACAGAGAGCTCCGCGCGGAGATTAAAAGCGTTGGCCTGCGTCGAGCGAAAAAGGAGACGACGCGCATAGCGCACAGCGATCCTTGAATATTTTCTCGGTTAATTACCGGTGCCGAAGGAGCGCTTTTCATTCGTCAGACGAACCAAGAGTTAAGTAACGACTACTTTCACTCATTTCCACCGGCGACCCTCGGCCTCGCTTTGCCTCTTTTTCTATGAAAATTCACAGGCTCGCTACGGAGCCACGAAACTCTCCGGTCGGATTCCTTCCTCTCGCGAGCATCTTCTCACGTTTTTACGACTTTCAACAGGAACGCGAGCGCGTCTCTTTGATCCTTTCCTCTCCCGATGCACGAGCACGACCCACCGCTTTCCACGGATACGTTTCCACTGCCGCTACCGCGGATCGTTTTGCCCTTTCTTCTGTTTCTTTTTCTCTTTTTTTTTTTTTTCTTCTTCTTGAATCATCGTTGGACGGGGAGAGGGCCGTCAACGAGAAAACCTCGGACCCTCGTCAGGGAACAATAATTATTTCAAGCAGTCTTTTTTTTCTCTTTCTCCTGCACGCGGGTTCTCTCGCCTAGATGCGCCAGGCAAAGCCGCACAGGCCATTTTATGCTCTAAATAGCTCGGCGACTATAGGAGAATTAACCTACCGTGCCCGAAAGCATACTATCTTACTTATCCTGACGACTACGTCCTGTCCAAGACGTCGTCGGATCGTTTAACCGACTCTCCCGCTGAAACAATTACCAGGAATCCGTTTGTTCGCGAGAGGAACGAGACATCGCGAAGATAGCATCGGCGAGATCCCTTTCCTCGGAAATATCTGGTGGCCAAAAGCTCGATGGACCGACGACGACAGAACCGGGTGTACACGCGCAAGAAGCGGTACGACGATGCTCAACATCTCGAAACCGACTCACGACGGCACACGGCAAATGGCCTCTCCGCTGACATTTAAATGTCACATGCTGAGAGCGCGCAATAACGCGCACGAAATTCCCTACCACGTTTCTAGGACACTCGACTGTCAGAAACCGGGGAGATCCTGCGAAGAAACAACGCGTCACGGAACGGTGGAGGCCGTTTCAAAGAACTGCACGCAGAAATACGCAAATGGGATAGCGGACGTTGATAAATCGCGCGCGATTCGAAACGCACGTTATCGTCAACCTGGCGAGATAATCGGCCGTGTCTCTCGCAATCCTGATAACATATGTTTCCCAGTGAGCTCGCGCGTTTACCAAGGCGTTATGCTCTTTCTCTCTCTCTCTCTCTCTCTCTGTCTGCCGCTGACCAACCCGCTCGTTCTGCATTCCGCAACGTCAACCTCGAATCGTTCTTTCGAAATCGGACGTTGTACCTGGAAACGAAGATGCATCGATCATCGGGCCGCGATCGAGAAACCCGCTGCTTCCTCCCACCAATTGCTCGCTTTTTATAGATGTACACGCTCGACAAGCTTGATTGCTTATGCGATCATCGTGGAACACCGTCAGAACACCGGTAACAAACACCAAACTTATTTCTATTTTATCTCTTATCTCTTGTTCACCGCACTGGTACGCGTTTCATCCATTTCTTAGACGCGTATATAACGCTTCACATTTTCACGAGCCGAGAACACGCCATATTTGCTACACTTTGATGGAACATAGGCGAAGCTAGAATCGCTGGCGAGAAAGGAAAGGGACGCGATTTTCGCAGCCAGAACGGCTGGCTGGCTGACCGGTTGCTTGTCAGTTATTGTCCGCGGTTGCTTTCCAACTGACACGCGGTGCAGCAGCGCGAAGAAAGGCGCGGGAGAGACCGCTTCGAGCGGCTTGCCGTGGCACATCAAACACCATCGTAGTAGGGGAAACCTGGCGAGTGGCTGCTGGACGATACGGACACCCGATAGATAGCACACGTTGGTTCCTACTGGGCAACAGAAGCCTCGACGCTACACGTTCGTTCGATTTTCCTCGAGGAGACGCGAGGAATCGCGAAGCTTCCAACTACCTGCGTTCGGGCTGATCGTTCGATTTCCGTCGCTATCGACGGCTCTGTCGTCTCGTCCAAACAATCGACGGTACCTTGACGCCACAACCAAATAATAGCAGTCTCTAACGTGCGTCTAAACTTGTCGTATACGCACAGTTACGATTGAAATGGTCGCGCGCGAGTTGCTCGGGAATCATCCTGGTTAAACGCGCGTGTTCAACGACGATTAGAAACATCTTTTTTTTTTTTCGTTCTTTTTTTTTCGAATTCGTCTTTGAATCTGCGATTGGTTCGAGCATCTTCTCGCGACGAATCAATTTATGAGAACGTCCACTGCTTGACGATATGTCGGCCACGGAGACGCGTATCTGATCTCGAGATCAAACGAAAAGAGAGTTTCCATGTGGAAGTGGTTGACGATATGTTCAAATACGATCCCGTGTTCTCGTGCTTCGGCAACAACGAATCTAAACTTCGCCTTCGGCTTACGAAAAGTTACTTTTCCCTTAACTGACCTTTTCAGCAACCTGTTACGAGTCGTCACCGGAAGAGTCGATAACACGGTCGACTCGATCATTTTCTCGATAACCAGAAAAGATACCGGAGAGAGGTTTGCAGGAACCTGTTCGAGAATTGCTGATAGTTGCTACACAATTTACGATCACTCGCAGCTGCTACTATGTATATGCATAAGAGCGAACGAGAGTAAAATCCAACTCGAACGAGTTCGCAGTTTCTAGCCTCCTAGTGACGCAAAAGGCGACCGGTCTGTTTTAATTTTGATATTGTACGATGTACGAGCGTCACGATTCGAACGGCAGAATATTCATAAGCGAGGCAACCTTGATCGAAACGATAATAATTGTACACGCGATACGCAAGAGAACCAGACCCCTCCTTCGAAGCCTTGAAAAGGTTGTGATCGGTGGTCGAGCTTACGGATCACCGGTTACAACGATGACAATGATTACGAAATTACAGGCCGACTAGCGTACGAAAGCGCGCTATGCCGAGCGTGGACGTGATCGATCGTCGCTGCGGATTTGATCCTGTACGAAGCGTCGCAACGAATGCCAGGTGGCGTAAAATTGAAAGAGGTCGAGTTCGAGTAGCCCGGAGAGTCACTTTCTTTCGTTTGAAAAGCGTTTGCGCGTTGAAGACGAAAGAACGGGCGCGGAAAATGAGGGAAAACCGGCGAAAGTGATCCGTGCGACGAAGCCTTGCCAAACTCTTTCATAGTTTATCGATCGAACGACCGGTTTGAGAATTTAATTCAAAATTGCACGTTCCTTGTTATTTCTTTCGTTCGTCCAACTTTATGTAAATTCCTATAGTAGCAAACATTGAGAAATCGATCGGTCAGATAATACGAGAATTTGCGTAAAGTCGGACGAACGAACGAAGTAACGATCAATGTACAATTTTAATTCGATTTTGAAGCAGGTCGTTTTGCCGGGCGTGGCGAGGTTAGCGTTAAACTATCGAACAGTTGAAACTACGAAACGAGCTGTTCTTTCTCCTATCCGCCAGATCCGCGAATTTAGGCGAGCCACGTGGAACGCCAGGAAAATTGAAACTCTTCGACCGCGGCAGCTACGTAAATCGAGCGACGTTCGTCGTGCTCGTCCGATTAATTGGATCTGGAGAAAAATAGCGACCAATGTAAGACCGCAGAATCCTTGGACGGCGAGGTTAGTCCGAGAAAACAACGCTTAATTACGGTTCAAAGCGGGCAGCCGTTGGTTCGCGAAGCTCGGGCGACGCAATTTTACGGCACGATGCCTCGGCTTATTTCCCGTGTGCTAAATATTTTTCCCTCCGAGCTGGCGCGCGATTCGTCCCTCCTTTTCCTCCTTCGGCGACCGAGCTGACGGAGAAAGACGCTGCAACGGAGATTCCTATGTAAATCGTCGCGCGAGGAGATCATTGGCAGCCACGCAAAATCGGCGATGATGCAAAGCAGCGGCATTTAACATAAAGGAAAAGCCACGGCGACACGCAGCTCGCGCGAAATGAACGTCGGAAAAATACGACTCAAAGCAGCAGGATTTTCGCGATACTTTCGACCGTACGGGGATTTTCACTGTGCCGCCGCGATGAATACGTTGCTAATATTGTGCCTCCTTCCCTGACTTCTCGCAGCCAGCGTTATTACTTCTGCTTAAAATGCACGAGACTATGCCCGAGATAGCTCAAGGTAATTTCACCAACGGCCACTTTCTTTCTGCGAATCCGAGCGCATCAGACGTAATAATTACGCGGCGATCACGCTGATAATGGCCGGTATTACGATTACAATTAGGAGAAACAATCGGAAACGTGGCTCCAAACCGCAGAGAAAGTGACGAAATCCTTGCCTAATGGTAGCCAATGGAGGTGGACGTGTATTTCGTAATATCGTGGCAAGACTGTTGTGACAACGTCTATCTTACTGTCAGTATTGTAGGACGTTATGTAACGCTGGAGATACGTTCTATGTTAGGGGAATTCCCTGTTACGCTGGACCCAGAGCGCAGTAAGTTAGAATTAGGTAGCGTTTGTTTTTAGTAGAATACGAAATTCGAAGACAACAGAAACAAAAGTTTTCCCCTCGATGGAATAATTTTAAGCGAAAAGGAAGGTGAATCTAAAAGTCTAGCCGCTGGACGCGGTCAGAATCGCTTTCAACAGATTTCAATATTAAATAGAATAGATAGATGCTTGGAATTAAGCGAAGAGAATTAATAAATCGATATGAAATATTAGGATAGCTGGTAAAAATGCTTTAAATGAATTCTACAAAATCTATGAAAATCTGCAAAATTGCGGACACGCGCCGAAGACTGTACGATACTATTTACAACATTTATGCTACCGATTCATAACGTTTAAACTATTCATTTGTAACATTTAGGCTATTAATTCGCAATATTTAAAGTGTTAATTTATGATATTTAAATTCTACGCTGGACTGCAGTTACTAGCTTTAAGTATTTATAGACAATCCTTGCCTTCCGGTTTGGGATCACTTCCGGCTTACCTTATTCCTACTACACACTTACGCTTTACACTCTATGCTATCTCTTCTACATGCTAGTATCATATTATATTTATCAATACGTAATGTCGTGTATTTACGTACCTCTATTCAAACTAATGGAATTTTAACTACTAATTATTTCTATATCTTATTTTATATATCTTGTATTGTAGTTTTGAGTACCCGTCTTTGTCGTACCATCGCGCTTGGTTTTCTAGATTTTTTCTTTTTTTTTTTTTTTTTTTTTTTTTTTTTTTTTTTTTTTTTTTTTTTTCTTTCTACATCACTTTCTCCTATTGCCCTGTATCCCTGCAGTTATTAGTTAATAAGTAAACTAACTGTTAACACCCGTCGTGGGACGCGTGCATCATCAAGTTTTAATTATAAGATTCGGTTAAGATAGGACCTAGCTAAAGTCCATTGTGAAGCCCGTCCCGTACAATGATACGCTTATCTGACTTGGAACAAAAACCAAAAATCTCTTCTCTCTTGTTCCTCTCGCTTAGCACATAGAACAAAACTGTTCTCGCGGTTTATCGGTTCGCGATCGCCCAGTTCCCTCCAACTACCGCGTGGCGTACTCGTTCGCGCGTATTCCGGATGCGTGCGGGTCAACGTGCACTTGATAACTCCTTGTATTCATACCATAAGCCACAAGGATGTCCGTGTCTTGGTGACTGCGCGTTGACTGTTCGTCGTTTGCGTTGAGTCGCGAGAGTTGTTATCGCGCCGATGGTACTTGCGGAGGAGCCGCAGACCTGCACGATCGGTACTTTGGTACTCGGTCAGGCATAGGATTTGTAATTTGATATTCTTCGTAATCGTGTTCGGTGGTTCTTCCCACCGGGAGTCCCACTTGTTCAATTGGGGTGTATCGGATTACAGGGCCCTACGCACGAGCCTCGGCCGAACTATCGTCGGTTCGGTTGTTTCGACCGTGGTTCGCGTAAGTTTCGAGTGACGAGACGGGAATCGAACGATGGTCGATTCTTGGGCCTCTCGCTGAGACTCGGGATTACCTTGTGTACGTCGCGTAGGTTCGTCGATTCTCCGCTTCTCAAACTATCGAATGGGAGAACCGATTTAGCAAAGCGTTTATAGTTTGATCTCGTGATCGGGTCGATTCTGCATCTCGTCTGTGGTAATAGAAAGCCGCGACAACGTCCGCTCTCGTGCGATCCAGCGTTTCCAGCTTCAACGCAAGTCAACGACGAACATGCTAATGAACGCTTTAACAACTTTAACGGTACCAAGCTGTCTCTTATCTGCGAATAATTAAGTCGGATTTAACGCGATTGCATTCCATCGTGCATCTGGCGCTACGCTTAAGAACAGTTTAATCCGAGCTTGGAAAACTTTTGATTTATAGTTCGCAGTTGTTCCGAATGAAACGACTGGTGTTTCGAGATAATTTATATTCATACGAGTATTAATTCGCGTGCGCGGTACGCTGTTCGCGTGCTCGTAGCTTCTCGTTTGAATAGTATCAATTTCCTGTCCCCCTGATTTTCTATGAAGAAATATCGGCAAAGTTTATAACAGGAAAAACTAAATTCGGTTTCCGTGTACGGATGAAAAGGAAGCGAACGCTATAACAGGAAGTCGCATTATTCGATGCGCTATTGTTCGAAGATCACGCTCGAGCAACGTTCAGGTCCGAGAGCCGCTGATGAACGCGTTTTATATCGATATTCTTCCGCGCCATCGATACTGCAAATACCGTGGCGAATTATCGAACACAGTTCGCCGAAAGAAATTGAAAATCCATTTACTTTCATGGCTTTGGTCGTTATCCCATCGATTCGATAAAAATGGCTTCAACTGCAGTTACTTTGCTGCTGCAAAGTGAAACCACGACGATCGAGTTAGTACTGACTTAATTCTTCCACTACGCTCCAATACGTGTTTTTTTTTTTTTTTTTCTTATTCTTTTTTTCTTTTTAATGTAATTTGCCAACGATCGATAACTCTATTATATTACAATATATCAAACGAGTATTTCTAACAAATAGGACTGACAACAATTTATCGTACAATTTGTCGTCAAGTCTGTCAGAAATTTTTCTGTCGCAAACGTTCTAACCATGTTTCAAGGACGAGCCGATTCATCCTTGAAAATACCAAGTATCGTTTATAGCGGAATTCGTTCGTCGTTGACAGAGTTTCAAAAGAATTACTATCGAGCCATACGATTCTAAGGCTTCCATAAGCTGTTCAAAGATCTTTTAGCGAGCACAGCTCTCTGTGAAATATGCCGGCGTTAAATTCCCATCTACGGATCCATAAACGTCGATGGTATCAGAGAGAGTGAAAATATTTTTTCGAGCAGAACGGCGGTACTCGTGAAGGATGTTGCAATCGATAGCTCGTAATCGAAGCTATCGAAGTTATCGGTCGGAGTCGAGTCGAACGGCGCCAAGGAATCGATAATGCGGTCAAAGGGAAAAGAAGAGAATACCAAACAAGCTTGCATCGACGTGAACTGGATTGTACGCGAACGTCGACTCCTATTTTATATACACTGGCGATTGCCCGTAGTTCGCCTTTCAATTCGACATCTTGAAACCCATCCGTTGTATTTTCACTCGTAGAAACTTCACTTTTCCTCTGTCCGCCACCTTTCCTTATTCTACCTCTTCTTATGGTATTACTTGTTGTTTCAATTGCTGACATTCTTTTTCCCTTAGATACCGTTTATTGCAGCTTTCCATTTCTGGCGTTATTCTTCCTTTTTCATTGCTGCAACTTCTTACTGGCGAACTTGTACCGTAGTTTTATTGCTGGAATTCCTCCTTTGGTCTCGTTCCACTGTTTTTTTACTGTCGTTGAAAGTTCTTCCACGGTGTTCTTAATTGCCCCTTTATCGTTCGAATCGTTTTCTCGTATTCTTCAATTTTCTCGTATTCTTCAATTTTTCCAGATATTCTTTCGGCCTTCTCGGCAGTTTTCCACGCGTTAGTGGAACTTGTCCCTTTTTACTCTTGGAATTCGTTCCTCGACGTCCATCGCTGAAATTCCTTCTTGCCCCCCCCCCCTTGTTTAATCATTGGAATTCATTCTTTGGTATCTATTATAGCTTTTTTATCGCTGGCATTCCTTTCTTTCTTCGGCGATTCCTTTTATTATATTTGGAATTCCTCCTTGATACGATTCCCTCGAGGGCATTCGGTAGTCCGTAAGATTGCTTCACCAAATGTAGAAAATTTTCCAAGTTTCAATCTTGTCGTGGCAGATTGTATTCCGAGAATCTTATTATCGAAAGGAAGTCCGTTTTTTTTTTTTCTTTTTTTTTTTTTTTTTTTTTTTTTTTTTTTTTTTTTTTTTTTTTTTTTTTTTTTTTTTTTTTTTTTTTTTTTTTTTTTTTTTTTTTTTTTTTTTTTTTTTTTTTTTTTTTTTTTTTTTTTTTTCATTTTTACCGTCGATATAGAATAACGATATCTACAGAGATAGCTGAGCGCAGGAAAACAGCCAGTTGTCAAAAATACCCACAACGATCGAGCGATGCTCGGACGATTTCGAAGTTCAGAATCACGAGCACAATACTCGTCGAGAATATACATACATTGCCACTGTATTCTTCAACCACGTTACGTCTTATAGCCACTGTATATGTTTGAACGTCTTGACGAACGAACACACGAAAGTTTGAGAGAGAAAAAGGGAGCTATTACACGTACAATCTCGATGCATTGGGCAAGATATTGCATGCAGCTCTGCGTGTCGCTAAACTCGATACTTTAATTTAAGATCACGCTACATCGCAAAGGAGGCTCGTGTGAATCGATCGTTTCGTCGCAGATTACCAAGGAACGCGAGCTACCTTATAAATTTTAATCATGGCTCGAGCCTCGCGATATCGTCGAGGAATACTTAAATGAATTTCTCCGTGGACGAAACGAGACAAGAGGTGCTCTTCGGCTTTAGGACGGTGGAGAAGCTTGGACGAGCTGAATTTCGCTAGAAGCTGGCCTAAAATGTCTCGTCGATTTCCACGTGTCTCGCCGATTGTCAGCCACGAACTTCGCTTTTACGACCGGCTGTTTAGCCACGTTAACGCCACAATTATGTCGAAACGATCGATTCGTGATTGAACAGCGCCTGCAGAAACAAGTTTCTTGGGAGATCGACGAAACCTTACGCGTCAGCGCAATGCAAATACATGGAAAAGAAAATCTATGGAGAAGCCGGTATGCTCAGTTGCAAAGAGAACTCGATGCTCCGATTCGTTCGGACAAATGTCACAGACAGAGAGAAGCCAAGAAACAATGAAATAGCGTTTACCGGCCACGATCCTTAGACCGCGATTTATAATCTTTCGTAAAACTTTCGTGGATAGATAGTGGAAGAATAACATATCCGAGGCTCAACAATGATCCAGCGACCATTGGATCGATTAAAGGGCTACTAACGCCGCGGTGAAATAAATTCTCGAATTGTCGACGAATATTGGCCGCGTCAAATGCTGGTGCAATGACGCGTACATTCACAATGCGTTCGTTTTGGACGAGAGAACCGAGAATCATATTTCTCCGAGGATTTATCAGAATGCAAGCGAGAGGGTTGGAAAGGAGGGAAGGAGAGAGAGAGAGAGAGAGAGAGAGAAAGAGTGGACTGTTCGACACAAGGGACTGAATCACAAGCGCGTGCGCCGGCCAGCTATTAAATTTTAATGGTATCGTCCGTGCGGAATGAATTTTAATAGTGGCGCGTATGGACGGATGCGATTTAAAATCCGGTCGACGCGTGGACGTATTTTTGCGAGGTCGGTTGGCAAATAAATCAGCCCCCGGCTTTATGGTCGTTCTGAATAAGACACGAGAGCATGGTGAATCGACGGGCTCCGACTTTCCATCGTAGCGGTGCTCCTTCACGGCTAAATGCCTCATTAGTCGCGAGCTTTGACTTACAACGTAGCTGTAAAACAACGTGTAAGAGAACGCGATGCTCTGTTCTTTCGATCGGCCGATGGAAACCGACAACCGAATATTAAATGGCGATTCTGACAACCGCGCGAATACGCGAACACCGGATAATCGAAGATGCTTCGATTTTATTAGTCGACGAAGATACGACAACGAGAGTTTCTTCGATTTTCATTCGTTTTCTATGCGCGTATCAATCGGTTCGTTCGATTCCACGACCGCTTCTCTCGATCGATTAGTACGATCTTTCGAAGAAAATCGTTGGTCCGTGAATCTAATTCGATCCACTCGCGGATCGTCTGTCTGTTTGTTTCTTACAAAAGAGTCGCGTTAAAAAGCGGTCTCGTTTCGCGAGTTTATTATTATGTCTGGCAGCTTTTAACGATACCCTTTATTTGCCATCTTTGTCGATCTTTCGAATATTCGACTTCTATCTTTGGACATAAAGGATCGTTCCCTTCCAACCATATATTTATATGAGATTGATAGCTTGCTTGTAATGGAGTAAGAGTAGCGCGGAATTTATTCAACGACCTAATACTCGGCCGTGATTGACGATTGACGAGAGAGGAGAAACACACGCGATCGATGACATCGTCGGACATTCAGAGATCGTCATTCATCCGGGGTAACTACACACGAAGTCTATCGTCGAGAGAGATGGGAATGTCACGAGATGGGAGTGTAACGGTAACTATCATACGCGTGCATGTATGTATATATTTATACAGGTTCGTTTTGCAATGCAAGAGAACTAAAATATCGTTGCGCAACTCGCGGCTGCACAATGGCGCGAAGTATAGCCGAGTGAAAGGCGACGAGATATCGCGAGGGGCTTGCAACTAACACCAAGTTAATCGTATATATACGTCGCCGCATTTACAGTTACATATTAATACGTGCACGTATACACGTACGCGAGCTAATTCGATTCGGTTTCGTTTCTGTGGTCTTCGAGGTTGCCTACTTTTTAGCCCCTAAGATTTTTCAGTTATTTCTTACGATATCGTCAAACCGAGATATCCGTCGACGGCTGAGAACGTCGAAGCGAGCGACGATATTATTACACGAGTGCAACACGCTCGGTTTCTGCTGCACAATTTTACGCTACTTAAACAACGGCCATCGAACGGCACAAAAACGAATACCAAGTTTCTCCTTTTGACGAAATTTCGGTTAAACGTTACCCCATTCGCTCCTTTGCTCGCTTACTTAATCCTTCCGCGCAACGTAGTCCCTCAAAATGTTACTAAAAACTAGTCCACGTGTTCGCTGCTATCGACATATGGCTATTCTCTGGAATACGAAGTATGGTCATGAACAGGGCTAACCATCCACGTGCTATTTCGCGGCAAAGATTTAAAAATTTACCAAATGTCTCGTTGGACAAATTCTAAAACGCAGAATAAAATAAATAATAATAAAAAAAAAAAAAAAAACGAACAGTCGTCGATATCCTTTCACTGTGAAAATTCTATGAAATTTCTATGAAAGGATCGATGAGAAGTTAAAGCCTAAGCGCGAGATCCAAGTTTTCAATTGCAGAGCATGCGCAACGTATAAAAAAATTTCCCAAACGTACGTGAAACGTCGCTGCTGCGTGCAGAAGGAGAGAGACGAAGCGAATTCTTTTCCGGATGATGGAGCAGAACGAGGTGATACGAAGCACCGTGCCAGAACACGGGTGACATAATCGCTGCAAGATCGATATACTACTTGTCTTATCGAGTGTCAGAAATACGTTCATGGGGTCGACTACGACGACGTTAAGGATTTGCCCCAATTGTGTCTGCGCTGGTCGCGATTCTCCTTGTTCTCCGCTGATGAAATTTTCCATGTCGATTGCCCATTGGATAAGGACTCGGATTGTCAGCGTCGATAAGTCTCGGGCCGATCGGCTGCGTCCTAAATTATATTTCACGTCGTCTCGTTCGATATGCCGACACGTTTTACTTTGTTCGATGATCCAATTTCCTATCCTTTCGCTTGACGCAACACGACCGATTTCCAGAAATTACGAAGTTTCTGCGATATTCTACAGCAACCCGTGGTCGCGATAACGATCGCTACGGTGTTTCCTAGCCGCGATAAGCGCGAAAAAGCTTTTTCCATTGCCCTCTGTCCGACGAGCGCTTGACGTTTCACTTTAACTGGTTCATGCTTAATAAGTTACTTTCGAGACCCGAATCCACGATAATTTATCGTACTAATGATATTAATAAATACCCGAGGAGCTAGAAATTCCAGATCGCGGAGACTTCTCTTTCACGGTTTCGTAATTTCGCTGTTAAATAAGACAGCGAGGTAATTTATAAAACACAAAGTTCGACCTGTTCTATCGCCAAACTCGTTATTATCGTCGAAGGTTGTCCGTTAATGTTGGCAACTCGTAACTTGTGCAAGGATTTAGAATCGCGGAGAATCGAGCCAGGTACGATTCTCGTAGAACGTCGAGTCTACCTCGACACGGCCGAGCACCGTAAAGAGTTAAAGCGAGAGCGTGCTGAAAGCAATTGGCATTAAAGAGCGCGTTTCCCTTTCGAATGCCGCTCTGACATTTGACGTGGTTGGGACAGTGCGTGTAATGCAGGCCAGAGTCGACGACGACGGCGATGCTTCCGAAATCGAACGTTCGATATCGCGTTCGCGAACGAAGATAAACGAAATTTCGCCGGAAGTTCGGAGACTCGCCGAGCAAAGGAAACTTTGCGTGTTTCTTGCGAGCGAGTTTCTCCGCCGCGTCGTAGCAGAATCTTCGCAGACATCGCCAAGTTTCCGAGACACATCTATCTTAGGTGGGAAGACGATTGTATGTAACAAGCATGCGCGACACTACTTTTAAAAAGTGCCGTACTAGAACCTCGGAAACTTGCCTTGCTAAGCAATAACGATACGCGCGGTGAACACGACTTTTCATTTATTTGAGTGCACCATACGACCTCTTTCGTTATTTGTCTTCCTCTTTTTTATATTATGGAAATATACCGACATACTGCGAGCAGTCTATCGAAAATTTTTTCTTTCCTTCTTCTTTCTTTTTTTTTTCTTTTTTTTACGTGTTTTTTTAGGAATTTTTTTCCAGCGAAGAGACCATACAACTTTTTGTACGAATTTTTTACGCGCAGTCGTTTACCGATGTTAGAACGGAGAATATTCGCCATTCTTTTTCAATCGAAAACAATCGTCCATCGGTTTCGTCATTCGTACAAAGAAAGGTCGATAGAGTTCGATACAAAGAAAGGTCTGGCGATCTCTTTTTTTAAAAGAGCGAAGAAATCTCGAGTGACGAAACGGTTTATATAATCTATTGCCATCCGATTCATCGAGAGATGGCGCAACGTGTGATTTACTTTTAATTTCGGTAACAAAACGACGTTACGATCGCGTTCCACTCGCAAAACGATAATATGAATTTGCTGTACGCGAAATAGACAACATCGGGAACCGTCTCTGGGCGCGCTGACAGCTTCGGCAAATACTATACGGTGGTAATCAAACTTCGGAACCTAGTAATTCGCTATAATTTACACGTTGAACGATGCTCGGCAACCGTCAACGCAGATACGTTATTTACGTTAGACGGTAAACGCCGATCGTTCGACCGTATTGCAATCACGAAAATTTCGGTCGTTCGCGCAATCACGTTGTAATTTTCCATTGTATTTGCGATTTTGCGATCGATTGACTTCTGAAGTGCCTGATGACGATAATAATAATAATCGGGCAATCGAATGGCCCGTGTAACGAAAGCCACTCTGGTCGAATTGTTCAATGTCTCGACGTTTCGATACAAAATTTCAAAAATATCATTAATTCGATGTATTCTTCGTGTTTCCGTGATTTCGCGTTCGATCAGACGTAATTCGTCCACGTAATTGTAAATTATACGCACGGTACTTAACAAAGAAGGATCAAATCTATCGAAGGAGATAGAAATCGACGAGAACAAACTTTATACGAACCCTTCGATCTTGCACGCCATTCAGCGTCCGTGACGTTTAGACCGTTGGTCGCAAATCGACCGACAAACGCTGTAAAGTATTCGAGGAATTTTCATACGGAACAATCCAGACATTTGCTCGCTTTCCGGTTCTTCGACCGGTGAGTATATTATTTACGAGGCACGCGAAACCTCGATCTTGCGCGAGTCAAGCCACGATTTAGGACGGGTTTCTAGCAAACGAGATTTATATCCACAGACGGCCAGATGAAATCCACCTTGCCGAGTCCCATTTCGAGTTTATCATCCGAAAGAGACCGAGCTTCGATTTCTCGTGTCGTTTGACCAGCTCATAAATAATAGATCGGAGAGGACGCGATCGTTAGTAAATACTTGATGACAAGCGCTTCGGGGATGGAATAAGAATAAGCTTGAAATCCTGTCTCGTGGTGCGAGCTTCCAGAAAGTTTGCCAATTTCAGCATCACCAGACTGCGAGCAGACGGGATGACTGACAGAGGGAAGAAAGAACCGTAACACGGGATGTTCGATCTTTCTGCAAGGGTTGCGAATACAGTGGCTCGTGAAACTATTCCGACGCTCGCTCGTCGTTCCTACGATCGTGAATTTCCTAATTTTTACGTGTACATCGCGTAATGAAACGCGATCGTCGTAATTACATCGGTCGTGTTTGAAGCCAATCGGAAAATGTACGTACGTAGGAGTTATTTGTTGAGAGCATGTATTTGATAAAAAAAGAAAAGAGAGAGAGAGAGAGAGAGAGAGAAAGAAATCGTTATACGGAATGAACACAGCCACCTGAAGCGTATAACGAGTTTCGAAAATGATCCTTTCGAATCTGCTTCAAATTTTACCGATGTAATCACGACAGTCGGCCGAGTGCCAATGAAATCTCGCAAGTGTTTCGCGCGGCACGCATAATACATGCATAAAAGTTTCTACAAGTTTGAACGCTTTCGTGAGAAACTGTAGGCGAAGATGCGTTTTCAGAGGGGGTTAAGCGAGCCACTGAAAGAAAGTTTCAGCCGCGCCAACATCTGCATTCGATGCTTCAGAATTGGATGGAGCTCGAGCGCTCGACGACGCTGACATTTCTTAAAGTTAAGCAGCGTGAAATAGCGGCGTGGTCGAAAATCATTGCTCCCTGCAACCGACGCGACGCCGGCGAATAAAACAGCGTCGACGTTGAGCACTCTGTTTTATGCCAAAAAGTCTGACGGGTGCTTCTCGCCGAGAGCCGCGAAAGAGCACGTCCCCGGGAAATACGGGGGAAATACGGGGGAAATACGGCAGCTTCGAGTGCTACAGTCAAAGACAATTTCGAGTGGGAATTAATTAAAAATTCTCGATGCAGCTAGAGGAAAAAAGTGTCCTCGAAGATAAAAAGAACAAAGATGGTAGAGAGAATCTACGTCGCGGCGAATTCTATTATACAAGAGAATCGGTTCTTGTGAGAAAAATTACCGGCCAATTGTCGTCATAGGAATCCGCTGTGATCCGTCGTTGTGTCGGCTGAGAAAGTAGGTAACGGAATGTCTATTATTTCGTCGGCCTTTGATGCACTACGCTCTTAATATCACAGGGCTGATATGTAAAAGCGGGACATTAACGGCAAATTACACGGTGCATAGGAATTTCCACGTGGGAAGTCATCGCGACAGCGAAACGTCGGCTTAAAAACGTTCGTTTCGCGAACGTCGCGGTTTGCGTCGTCCGACGATTATTAAATCGTTCTTCTACGCGTCTCGTTAAAAAATTCAATTACCTGCGCGCCACGCCTGCATCGCGTAATTTCTGTAAACGGCACCAACGCCGTCAACAACGAGCCTCCAAAGGGCGAAACTGTAATATCTACAGGGTGTCACGGAATATTTGCGGATATTTGCGGGGCCGATTCTATCGGAACGATGTACAAATTTAACGCTTAGTAGACGCACGTCGGTATCCACGAATCGGTCAACGAATTTTCCCCTCTGTCTAGCTTCGTGTTTCTCCAACGATAAGATCCACAGAGCTAAATAAATGCCACGGGATATGGAGAGAATTTCCACTGTGATATCGTAGGATAATGTTTTTCCATCGAACGTTCCATTGTGGCCACTTCGCACGACCAGTTCTTATCGCTTACCGCGCTTACCTGTTTTTGTATCGCATTTTGCCCATAAATAAACGAATACCTCGAGAACGCTACGAACGAGACACGAAATTATCGCGCGACCTCCTAACATCTTCGTTCGAGACGAGAGAAAAAAGAAACGCGCACGACCCAAAGACGGAAAGAACGTTGAAATTACGTAGCTGTCACGGCGTATCTTTCAAAGTGCCGAAGAATTATTTATCATCTCGAGGTGATTGGCCTTAAACTAAGCGTAAGTTTCTGCCGTGATGGCGCAGACAACCGATCGTAAAAGGACCGGGGCCTGTGCACGCTTTTCACGGCACAAGTTGAGCTTTTACGATCAGACCTGCTCGTAGCTGGTATGAGGAAACTCGTAACCGGAAGATACCGCGGCACCAAGGCCGTTACATAGTTACCATTAGACGATCTGGCCCTCTGCTTATATTGGGAGGGTCTTCCTGTTAGTGGCCGCAGGGGAAATGCGCGTGGGATGCATTAATGGCTGTCGCCGTAAGTGTTTAATGGCGTAACTACTTGCAAGCGAAGCTGGCTAATTGTCGAATATATAGTCGCGTCCATGACGAACATTTTTCAAAGCCGTCGCTACGCGACACAGGATTCCGAAACGATTGCTTCAACGTGAAAAAGATATCGAGCCCTGCGTAGATTAACACCGTGCTCAGTCGCTTGATTCTTCGAGCTACTATTGCACTGTAAAAATTCAGGTACGCGTGTCTTCGTTTCCTTTGAATTTCTTTCGCGCTCTCCCAAACGTATATACCAGCGAACGAACCGATTACTCGATCCAACGTACGTATTTATCGTTGCACGAAGAATCAACCCCTACATGATCCATAAATAGCCCGTTCGTGTATTAGATAAAAGAGTATCGCATAAGAAAAGTATGCTTCAGGAATTTGCCCTCTTCGAAGTAATATCGATCTTTAAATAATATCGCGCTTATATAACATTGTATCATAACATCAAGTAGTCTTCCAACTATATGGAAGTCAACCGTCTAGCCAGATATATCGAGCTTACGACAAAAAACAATTATTTCGAAGCAGCGTATGATCAAGCGAGCCGTGCGATGGAAGCGGATCGTCAACGACGGACACGGCAGCTTGGAAACTAAATACCGATGCAGCGTCCCAGAAATCTGCCGTTATTTCGAAACCGCGTGGCAACGAAAAATAAACGTCAAACAGGGTTGCGTAAAAAATAACTTTATAGAGAGCGGAACAGGCCGGCAGCGCAAAACACATCGCGTTTCTCCTAACTCTGGTCGCTGTTTGTCCGCTGGAAGCCAACGGGGGTAAAGCAGCTACACGTGGCACGAGCGTACGGTTCGATCGTCGAGCCGAACGGCGCTGAAATCTGGCCGGCGCGGCGCCTTTTGCCAGGAACATTGGAATTTCCGCGGTGCGTCCACCGTTTACGGAGCAACGATCGTTCGGTACCACCGACCTTTCTCATGCGGCCGATTACACAACTCCTGACACTGGCACTTATCCCGTTACACGGTATCCTCTTTCCTTTCTCATTTCGTCGTCGCCACGCTCGTTCTCTCGCTTGTACTCGAGCGCCACCTTATACGGTGTAATTAAATTCTTCCTTCCAACGATTACAAAGTCGGTCGATCGATCGTTCGTTGGCGTTCGGTACAGCCAGCTTCTGTACGGGACACCGGGTACATTCCGATGATTCTCCACGAGAGAATCGTAATTGCACGGTACACCGGATCGTTCTCGACCCCCCGAAGCACGATCTTTCAGCAATTTTGCACCGTTATTATTGCAAATTGCAATCGTATCCTTCGCTTTTCAGAAACGCATCTCCAACGATTTTAATTTCATTTCTCACGGAGGAACGTGCTCCGTGTGCACGCGGTTTAACGTTCATCGATCGAACCTCTCTGGCTGGCTGGCTTCTAACGAAAACCCTTCTTTCGCTTAGCTGTCCCGCGTCGTTGGACCGCAGCGCGCAAAAATTGCACGCCCTTTGTCTCAACCGGATCGATCGCGGGGTCGATTATAAGCTAAAATCGTCCGTATACCGGCCGATTAAACATCGGCGGGAAAAGAAGAACGCGACTATGCATCACGGACCAACGGAAGCGAATTTTCAAACTCTCCCCAACCAGTTGCCGAACGCTTCGACGTGTTGCGCTCGAATCTATTCTGTTTGCGAAATCCTTCATTTCCTAGCAGTTAACGACCAAACGAATCAGAGGAGGAATCGGCATCGGGGAATTTCGGTAAACAACGCGAGCAGCGTCAAAATCCGCCTCGAAATCGCTCGTCAAATATTCAGCGTGCATCGATAATCGTTCTCGGTTCCCTCGCGTTCGTTATGGTGTTTTCGTTTAACCCGTAATATTTCGATTTTCCATTTATGAAGGCGGAACGCTTAATTTGCCGGGAATTAGCGACGTTTGCTGCGAGTTAAGTGGGTGGCCCAGGGTAATCGTGCTGATTACGACCCAACTCTGTCCACTGATTGTCCAAGTACGTTCCAGGCAACGTAACCGACGCTGTCAGCCGGCGGTGCTCCCGGCACCAGAATATCCGTGCAACTCCCGTGGAGCGACGACGAGGGTGAATTTTCGGATAACAGGCACGTCTCGAGTGATAGGCGTTAATTAAACGTATCGACGTTTTCATGTTCTTCGTATCTATGCTCGATCGAACTTCTAACAAGGGGAGCGTTAACAAATTTGACGGAACATTGCCGTAGATGAGTGGACAGGCGAAAAGTGTTCTTCTGCAGACTCTTTCTTCCTCTCTTTCGACGCGTTCTTGCTAGATCGTGGACGTTTGTGGAAATTCACATTTTTTTATCGAATGTACTACAAAGAAAAAAGAAACGACACTTTACCAAAACGTTGTCCCACCTGCTGTTATAATCATCGCAAACAGTCTGCTGCGACTTTTACATCCGATACGTTTTATCGCGTTACGCGCCTTCTGCAAATTTGTGCACTTTGAAATTTCTCGCAAGCGCGTAAACATGCGCGGTCTGGTTATTATTAGGTTGTCCCGAAAGTTTCTTTCCTTTTGTAAGGAAATAACGGACGCACAACCTCTTTTCGTTTTATATCGTTTTATTCGGTCACGCGCGATCCATTTTGTTCTGTTTTTATTATCACGATCATACACGATTCGACAAAAATAATACGAAACAGAGAATGCGAAGCGTTCGTTATTTCCTTACAAAACGAAAGAGACTTTTGGGGCAACCCAATACTTGGTTTTGTCAGCGACCGGTTTTCGTTCGCTTTGCGTTTTACCGATGTTCGTGTATCGTGATAAATCGGTTTAGAGTATCGAACATTTACGAGCAGTAGTTCGTCTACTGTCCTGCCAACAACCTCCACTTCCGTATCGAGCATCTTCTTTTCAATCGCGTACAATTTTTAGTTCCCTCTGTTTATCGTCCCTCTCCGCTCTTTCTGTCACTATCATCGCATTAGCGTAAAATATGTATCGTGCCACGTCTCCATTTCAATAGAACGTTGTACACCGCTACAGATCAATTAAACATACGTCCAAAAATTAAACCAACGATACCGAATGTCTTAATAACGAATGATACACAGCCTTCTCTGCACTGACAGAAGAAACGAGAAAATATTGGACGTAATCGCGACGAGGGTAAAAATAAAGAAATAAAGAAGAACATCGGATTCGACCGCCCCCGGTGCAATTTGCGTATCGACTAACTTCTAAGAAGGTGGAGCCTGAAGAACGCGAAAGGGGCAAGAGTTCGATACCTAGAAGGGTGTCTTTTAACGAAAAGAAGCGTTAATCCGCTTCTCCTCGATCTATTTAACTGCCTTTGTTCTTCGCCACGTAGCAACACTTTTACCCTCGGTCGAACGCGTTTATAACGTTCTCCTCCCCTCTGTCTCGCGCCTCTTCTCCGCGACGCTTTCAATACAGGAAATGCAACAAACAATCGCCGCCCATACGATACCTATTAAACCAGCGATATCCACGTTAAAGAGAATATACGATTTACTTGGAAATGGGAGGAAATTTTATTGGCAACGAGCGATGGGCGCCCCCTTTGTTTCTAACGTACCCTGAAAACCTCGATCCGGACTGTGCGTCGTTCGGACTGATTTATCGCGGAGATTTCGATCGCGATCGAAGGCTGCGAATGATACGGGTACGCGTCCCGCTGCATGATACACGGCTTCGTCCAGTAGGCGATTTATAGCAATTCGAGGCAGTCATTTAACACGTTCGTTATAACGAGCGATCAAGTGGCTTAATCCTGCAGCTTCATTACCGACCGTGTTTACGAACGTTAACGAACAGATTTACTTGAACGCGTAAGGATAACCTGCGCGTGTTGATTATCTCGAAAATAAAGGTCTAATTGCAAAGCTGCTCGTTCTCCGACGCTTAACAATCGATTATAATTAAAGCCCTTCTCCTTGCTAGACGTAAGAGGAGACGTACTGCAACGCAGAGACAATGCGTAGAAAATTGTATAGAGGAACGAAGCCTTGCGTACGATCCTTTCCACGCACAAAGCGATCAACGCGTCTTGTTGCAAATTCTTCGATTTCACGATATACGCGACACGATTAACACCGAACCTACCACGCGCGGTCAAACGACCGTTTTTTTGAAATTTTCTTTAGAATTTCTTGTATACAACGTTACTGCATCGCCATGTAACTTATTCTCTTTTTCTATAATATACGTACAGCGCGTTTTTCGATATTCACAATTTTCTTTATTATTTACTTTCCGAACAAAAATTGGCTAAAATCTTCTTCTATATTAAGATACATACTTTTTTTTTTTTTTTTTTTTTTTTTTTTTTTTTTTTTTTTTTTTTTTTTTTTTTTTTTTTTTTTTTTTTTTTTTTTTTTTTTTTTTTTTTTTTTTTGAAGCGGTCATTTGACCGCTCGTGGTAGGATTAGGTGTACGTGAAATATCGGCAGGTTTAGCGTTAACGTTATTCGTTACGATCTTTGTAAAAACTTAGGCGGATAGAAGCGTGCGAAAGCTATTTGAAAAACAAACAGCTCGGAGGAAAGACCGGCCGAGTTATAGACGAGAAATAGTCCGATGTTATCTAAATCTTTCTTAACTTTCGCTACGACTTTTCTCGACAACCTAATGTAATTTTCATTGCATAATTTGTTCGATAGATTAGAAAGCTAGAGACCTGGAAGACTTGGGTATACGATTTTGCACGGATAATTACGTAACTTTCATCGACGTTACTCTTTCGATTAAAGGTTTCTGAATAAACAATAAATCCCAGTTATCCATCGGAACCGTCCGCCGTGCGTTTCAAGGCAGACCCTTTGCAATGCAAAGCCGCGTGGCGGCGGGACACGGAGTCTTCGACGATGGACAGTTTAATCTAGTTGTTAATTTATAGCGTTTCGGGCGAGTCCTTTAACACGTTCGTTATCAGAGCCGAATAACACAAAGGACTTAATCTCGCCGGTTCATTTGCATGCAAACCTCTTGAAGCGGCGACCGGAACCGAGACGGAGCCCCGATAGATGCAATTAAGTTATTCGTAGTCCTCCACCCTTTCGTCGTCGAAAAATAAACCGACCGCCTGCCAGCAAACAGGATGCAAATCGCGCCACAGGGAAATTACTTGGTAGGGATGACAGAAGGACAGTGGGTGGGAGGGGCACAAAGAAAGAGAAGAAAGAGAGGGCGAGAGGGGAGAAGAAATATTCAAACACGCAGAGAGATGAAAAACAATCGAGCAAGTTTCGGAGTAAAAAGACATCGTTCTGCCGCACAGCGAATATCGATGGACCGTCTAGTCAATTCGCGGCAGAAATTGAAGCGAAATTGGATCGCGAATGAAGTAGCAGCACGCGATAGACGTTCTCTGATACCCTTCTACGAATACAGAGTAGTATCGGCGATTTTTCTTCGTACGAGCATTTTAAAGGGGACAGGGGGAAAACAAAACGCAAGAATAAGAAAGAAACGAATTAAACGATTCGTCGAAGAAAGAGACGTTCGTGCGGCCGTTTGCGCGTTATCGGTCGAACATAAATCAACGATCGAGTTCTAATGGAATCGCAGGGTCGTTAAAGGCTGCGCTAAATGCACCACATTGTCGCGCAATCGCGTTTTCGCTCATAAAAATCGTCGACGCAGCGTGACAATCGCAGAGGTATACGTCCGAGCCAATGACCCACGCGCGCTCGATAATTCCAGTGAAAACGGTCGTCGCGGTTTTTTCTTTTTCTTTTTGTTTGTCTTTCTTTTTTTTTTTTTTTTTTTTAACGAAGCAACAACGTTAACGTTGGTAACTATATAGGACCGTGAAAACGATACGATTGACCTATCCATCTGGTTGTTCGGCCAATGTTGACCCATTTCAACTTCAAACACGCGGAGAGGCTCGAGATTCTCATCCATCTATTCGCCGATGTATCTAACCTGAATACACACACGAAAATTGAAATTGGAACGAGGCGACCCGTTCCAGCAGGCCAGGGAAATGAAATTCATCGGGCTTGCTGCGAGAGATAACGCGCGTTACGAGGTAATACTTGGACGGAGAAACCAAGGCGTTACGATATAAGAATAGCTGGACGAGTTGGACCGGTGTCCATGGCTTTGACATTATCCCGCGTGTACGTAACGTCTCTATGTTTGAATACTATAGGGAATATTTCCTTTCTTTAATCTCAAGCGACGAAAAGACGTTTAGCGCCAAGATCGAAATAAGAAGAAGGCAATTTTCAGGTTGTTAAAGTTTTGTTCTCGTTGAAATTACGTTGCTAGTTACCTGTTGGAATTGACACTGACCTTACCAGGCCCGCTGAAAAATTCTACGTAAAAATGCACGTTCGTTGCTATCTCTTTCGTTCGTCTAACTTTACGTAAATTCCTGTACTAAGAAAAATGGAGAAATCGATTAGTCAGACGATACGAGAATTTACATAAGGTTAGACGAAGGAAAGAAGTAACAGGGAATGCACGATTTTAAATGAAATTTTGAAAGCGGTCGTTTGACCGGGTCTGGGTAAAGGTTAGTGTTAAACGTGCCGTAATGCGAAATAGAAGGGAGTTGGAGCGGAATCGGGAAGATCTTGATAGAAAATAGTAGCGAAAAGGGAGGCTGGTGCATGGCGAACAAGATGAAAACGAAAAGATAGAATAAATTTAGAAGAGACGGTAACGACTGCGTGGCAAGACGCCCAGCACCTCTGTCAGCGAAATCGCCGCGTTTTCATGCGGTTTCTGCACCGGCGGAGATAACTTCCCTTTGCGTCGCAAACGCGATTTCCCATCGAGCGGAAAAATTTTTCTTTCCTCGACGACATCGGCCATGCGGAGAGGAGCGCAGCAGCCTTTCTCGTCGGCGATTGATACAAATCTTTCTGAACCGTGCCAAAAAGAGACGGCGGTTTTCCCGTAAACTTAAACGTCTAAAGCGTCTCCTTCCTTGTTCTTTGTCGAAGAACGTTGCAAAAGGAGGAGAGGCAGGCAATTAGCGTGAAAAAACCAAAGGGTCGGATAAGGTCGCGCGCGAACGTGAAAAGAAAGAAGGAGGAAATTTTGTTCGAATCGAAATTACGTTTCGTAAGAAATAAGAAAACGTGCACGTTTCTCGAGCGATCGTTTAACGACTGCGACGACCATCGATGGAAAAGTTGGAGGATGTTGAGAGGAAAATCGTGTTTGCTACTCGAAACGTTCGTAATCGATCGGACACGGTTGCAAACGTAACACGTTGAAAAATTCGTTTTACGTCCTCGACGCCGAATAATGGTTTTTAACGCGATTTCAAGTATTACCGGTTTCAATGTTGTTACCCTCGGGTGCGCGTTTTATCGTAACTGTTCGGCAAGATTACTGTCACTTCGATTAATCGAACGGGTTTCGTTTCAGGCAGAAAGCAACAGGTGTACGCGCGAGATTTGTGTATCAAACTATTTCGAACAAAACTCGTTCCCTGATTCTACCGCCTAATGATCGCGCGAAATTGCACAACCGTCTCGCGCGGTACCGCGATACAAGGAAATGCAAATAAGAAGCGGATAAAACAGAAAATATGCAACGTTAACGCGTTTGTTCTCGGTAGGTTAATTGTGCGATTAATATGCCATTCGCGATGCGTTTCGACACGACGGAAGATACCGGAACAACGTAAACGTCGTCGGTTACTTGGAAAATATTTTACATTTTCAACACTTACCACCGGCCTCGTGTTCAGCGTCTCATTCAGATTGGTCACGTTATTGTTGATGTGGTTGTTGTTGATATTATTGGTCGTTCGCGTGGAATTGTTGTTGCTCGAATGATGATTCGAGTTGTTTCCATTGTTGTGCTTATTGTGCTTGTGCAACACCATAGCGACGAACATTTTCGCCTCCTTTCCCGACCGGTTGCTCGTCAAACGATCTATCGTCCTTTCGGCGATCCGCAATTTCATTCGTTGTCACGGTGCATTCGCGTAAACTGAAACACCGTGAGCGCCGATGCCGATTCGTCCTCAGGGATGCGAACGAACGACAGAGACAAGTGGTGAATAGTGATGAATTTTCCATATTACGCGTCGTCCGCCTTTCGTCGCCGTTATACGCAAGCGTAACACGATACGATTTTGCGAAATGCGCGCCTCTCTCGAGCGCGATCGCGTCCATCCTTCCACGCAACGGCAATAATTTCCTCCTATCAATTTGAAGGATTCTCGTTGGGACGGCCGTTCGATGGAAAATTAAATCTCCAGAGAAACGATATTTCTCGAGGGCCGGTTGTCCGCGAGGATAAATCGCGACTCACGCACGCCCAGCTCGTTAATCTCGCGCACGACAAATCCATGCATCGTCCAATTAACGCCCTAACTTATAGCTGGCACGAACAGAAGCGATTATCTCGCGAGATTCAACGCGAATCGGACCGCCGAGCCACCTACCATTCGCCTAGAATGTATAATCAGCTCGGACTACGTACGTAGTAATACCGTTGCGTCCGACTATGTTCCGGCGTTCATCATAACGCGCGAATCGTGTCCTGGCAACCTGCAATTCACGGACTCCCCTTTTTATCGTATCCGCGTGAAACGAACGAGGTTGCTCGGGTCTCGACGTCGTTTTGCACGTGCGAGCGTCGAGCACGTGAAGAACGCGACAGCCGACGGCTCCTATCGATTCGTTATAAATAGCCGTGTGCGATCGACTGCGGCCTCCTTCTTCCGCGACTTATCCCTTTCGAACTGGTTGAATATTTTCCTTGCCGAGAATCACCGACAATAGCGTTTGCAGGATCCCTGGTCGGGTGCAATGGCTCGCGAAAGTTTCGAAATTTCATCGATATCAGAACGCCACAGAGCTAAATCTTTTGTATCGCAACATACTCGAGCCGCGAACACTGTCTTCCTAACCTTTGTCATCCGACAGCGAACGCACCGTGCGTTCCTCAACGATCGAAATATATAAAAACGTGCCAGGATATTCAACGTCCGGTATTTACAGGGGCCCGGTCGAACGACCGGTTTCGAAATTTAATCGAAGTTGCACATTCGTTGTTATTTCTTTCGTTCGTCTACGACTCTATGCAAATTCTTATATCGCCCGACTAATCGATTTCTCAATTTTTGCCCATACAAGAGTTTCCGATTTTTAATTAAACCTTGAAACCGGTCGTTTGATCGGGCCTGGTAAATAAAGAGACCAACTTGCTGAAAACGTTCCGATCTCGTTAGCGCGTTCCACGCGGGACCGTCCTATATATATATATATATATATATATATATATATATATATAGATATATAGATATATAGGTTAGTCGGAGGAGATACGAATATTTTGGAAAATAAAACGACCCTGTCGCGGACAATTACGACAGACCGTCGTGTCCTGGCTGTTGTTAAAACAGCACGACGACAAATTACCGCTAAGCATTCGACTCGATTACTACCTTAGCAAACACCTGGCGTTCAAGATCATTTATTAGCCGCGCTCCGGGTCTACCGGACCCTCCATATTTCATGCGGAATACCGCGATAACGGTTCAATTTTCCTTTTATCCTGGTCCTGCTTCGGCTTCGTCGGTGGCCCGGCGTTCCAACGGTTCCGTTTTGCGAGTTACGCTCGCCGGAATTACGCAAGACACGCGCACGGCAATCATCTTAACAGGTAACGCAACGGCGGAATAGCGATAATTGGAGTCGGAGAGAGGTACGGGAACCGGGGCGACCCAATTTGATTACAAGGCAATGCTCTAGCCGCAATTATTACCTTGGGGCTAACCGCGTTAGATCGACTAGGCAGGACTGCAACCTGCTGCTTCATCGGCGTCCATCGAGCGATCGCTACTCCGACTTGCAACAACTATTCCAATTAACAGTAAACACCACGGTATATCCGAGATCGTGCATTCCCACGGGAGGATGCAACAGTATTGCGCAAATTGCAATCGCGTCAAGTTCATTGACGCGGAAACACGTTCCGTTTTGGACGAAACTGAAGGCGATCGCGAACAACTAACGGCGTACTATAGGGCATCGCAAGGGATGCGCGCAGCAGATTCGTAGAGTCACGCTCGGCTGACGAGGTTCGATCGTTCGAATCTGGCGCACCTTGTACAGCGCGATGTTAGCGTCAACGATGTCGACGCTATAACCGGCTGCTTTCCAGAGTAGTCTATCGGAGCAACTGTTTCTCGTCGATCGATACTAGAAACGTATGTTTGCAGATGATCTTACAGAGACGACACCATAGATTAGAGTTTGAGACCAGATTTACCAAGAACAGATACGTTCGTCGTTGAATCAATTATCGACCAATTAAAGAATAATATTGCCTATGCGTGACATAGAACGTGGAAGGGTTAAGATTTTCCTAGAAATTCGTTCGTTCAATAGTAATTCGTTAAAGAATACACGCTCGTCGTAAGAAATAGTTATAGCTCGCTACTAAACACCGTGCGGTTTCGCTCGTGGCGTTGATAAATTTTCTCGAGTAGGAGCCACAGATATTTTCAACGTTCAGCGAAAATACTCTCCAGTCGAATAAAAAAACGATGATAAACGACTGTCTCCCGTTGGAATTCCGTCCATACGAAACCACGAACTTCCATTTTCACGTGATGTACGAGCACTTTCGTCGACTGGCGCGTACTTTCTTCCGCTCAATGGCTTCCGGTCGCTGGGATTTATTGATAATTGGAAAAGTTACTATCGGTGATCACGATGCACGCAGAACGCACGGTCCACTCTCCTACCACGATCCTGTTTTATCCCCTTTCTTCGCAGAACGCTGCTGACCGGATATTTGTGCCGACAATTTGAAAGCAGTTAATGAAGTTACCTCGTTCAACTTGCCTATCCCGTGATTCGACGGCTGTTCAAACGGAATCCCACTTTCAAAGTTGCCTCGCGAAACTTTGCAATTATCAAGATTTTAGACGTTTCAGTTTCGAGACAAACTATTTATTTTCTCGCCGTAAGGCACCGGTCCCGAGCGAACTCACGGAAAGAAAAGTAATCTGAAAGTTTGCTTAACGTTTGTTTCTCGCAACGGAATCGTTAAATTCGTCGCAACTTCTTCGTACTGTGACAACACCATCGATGCCACGTTACGGTCAAATCACGTATAGCGTGTACATTCTGGTCCGCGACTCTTTACGCGTTTACGATATTTGCGAGAAATTGAAGTTCGCGAAAATGTGTAAAATACACGCGTGACGTGCAAGAATATACGAAATGCCGAAAATAAAATAGTCGTTACTGTTTAGAAGATGCAAGAAACGTCGATCGTCGACGAAAATAGCAAACAGCTTTTCCCAACTCCCGTTCTATATTTTAAATCGTTATCTCGTACGAAAGTAAAAGTCTAATCGGTTCCATCTTCTATTTCTTTTTTCCCTTCGATTATTTAATCTAATCTCGAGTATCGCGTTTCATCGGAAAGCAGTAGCGCGAACGACAGAGGCATATCCGTAGATTTTCGGTAAATAAATAACAAGTAATACTAATCGGCGAAGACTTGAACGAGCAATTGACCTCGGCTTGTAAAGATATCGAAAGCACGCGATTAAAAGTCTATGATACACTGGTCGGGGAAAATGAAAAACCCTATGGAAGAACATACATTATGTCTGTCGCTCGAGATTCAGTTATTCGTATTACGTAACCGATGGTAATCGATTACGAACATTTATCAGCTACTTTCCGCGTCGGATAAGATTTCAGCGTAAAATAGCCACTGATGTTTCGTCGTAAGCTTTTTCTTACGCAAACGTTCACGGTGTAATTATTGGACTACCAAAAACTGCAGTCTCGAGCAGGGCATCAGATCGTTTTACGATGGTTTCGCGTAGCCGTGAGCCATGAAACTGGTTCGCCGCAGCCGCCCGGTAACGCGAAAGCTTGACTGTCGCGAGTTAATTTCGCGTTGGTCCTCGGCCCTCGAAAACAACGAGCACCGCGACCCGGCTATCCTGTAAATCTCGTGTTTTATGGTGTCACGTAAATTATCGCGGCGAATTCACGAAACGCATTAAGAGTGCTGGCGGAAGGCCCGCGCGATAATTATTTCGCGTACGCGATTACGAACAATGTAATAAATAACGATATATACGAAGAAGTATTTTCGCGCGAAGTAGTTTCGTGAATCACGATCTGCACGCAAGTCTGACCACGAACGGTCCGATTCTCCTGCTATGCGCTCGGCGTACGTATGTACGTCTGGTTCGCGTACCGCAAATTATTCTTCCTCCATCGCGTGTCCTTTATTGCTGCTCGTTAACTATAACATTCGCCATTCACTGATCCGTTATATAGCAATTCTTCCTGGATTTTGAAACGTACGAAACCATTCAAATACATTACCGTTCGTCGTTTGTCTTTGGACATTTCTAAATTGCTCTAAATACAATGAGAGTCCGTGTAACGCGGTTAAAATATCGCTAACGCTGCCGTGTAACCGTGTAAAAAAAAAAAAAAAGAAAATTTTCGAACGAAGAAAGAACCGACGTTGAGAGAAACCGTGGCAGCAGCCAAAAAGCGATATCGATGGAACTTAATTTTAAGCGAGCGTGAAATACACGCTTCGAGGATTTTCGAATCGAATGAAACCATACCAACAAGTTACAAATATTTTGTCCCTGTTGCGTTTAAGAACGAGTCGAGAAGATTCGAGGAGAATTCTAGGTCCGAGGAATAATGTTGGAAGAATTAGACGATAGAAACGTTGGACAAGGATTCGAATCTGAACGTGGTTTCTACTCAAACTCTTCGGATCTTTCCTCTAGAGTTCTCACACTTGGTGGTAAGATCTCTCTCTCTCTCTCTCCCCTCTATGGTACTTTCCGCGAAAGCGAGATTCTGCTAAAGTTGATTTCAATTGGTAAAACGGTGCACAAAAGTCTGCCCGAGGGAACAGGATACGCCGTTCTCTAAAATAAACTCGAGTAAGCCGCCGGTCGCAAGGACAACTGCATAGAACCCACTCGCGACAGATATTCCTACCAGGAGAGACTTTCTCTCTTTTTCCGTCTCTCCTCGAGCCTTCCTCCTTCAGCTACGCAGTTTCACGCAGAACAATCCGTTGCAGAATTCCGCGAAACGTTCACTCGGATGCGAGAGATTTTCCCAGCAAATTTCGAGAATGACGTTTCACGATTCGTCGAGCACGTGGACGACGATGCGCCTCCCGCGGCTAGATACGTCAACTTTACAAAGGAAGGAACTTTTTCGTGGAAAAGTATCGCAAGTTTATGCAAGCTCGCGTGCTTGTTAACGTTTGCCTTGAAATTGTCTAACACGTACCGTTCGAACAAATGAAATTTGATACGAGCAAAGTAATTAATTGCCCGTTGCAGGCAAACTAAATCTTGTTTCTCTATTGATACGAACACGAGACAAATTTTTCAAAGATTCAAAAGTCAACCTAGTCAAATTAGCTATTCGAACCTAAGAATCTTGTACAACCTCTATATATATATATATATATATATATATATATATATTTTACGTTATAATTCTCATATCTCCCATGAATTGATAATAAAGTTTAATTAGAAAGCGTAACTCCACGTTACCCTCGATAAGATTGACTAGTTTCGCGCTTATTAGCGTCCCCTTATTAACTCGGCTACGAAAGCTTCTACTTTGCCGCGAAGCTATTTATACGCGAGCCAGCCGATATATCCGTCGTTCGTATTGTTTCTTTCGTAGCGGTCCACTGATTTCATTCCATATTTCAGCATGACGTAGCGTCGTATCGTTTGCGCAAGTTTCCACGAGTTATAGTGTTCGTAGCAAGACACGTTCGAGGGAAGACGCCAGCAGCTCGTGCGGGAATATTGCAAGCCACGGGTTCGAGCGTGTATCGGGATCAAGGAAATGGAAATATTGGTTCGCAGACTCCTATTCTTTTTACGATACGTTTCGAGACAAATGGAAATATTGCGTAAGAGTATCAGGGATTTGCTGGCAATTTCATTCGGCAGGAAGTGGTTATTGGATCGATAGGTCGAAGATTGCATTCGTTTCGTGATTTTCCTTGAGAAACGAAGAAACGTTGCGTTGCTTTTATACGTACGCGTCGAATACGATTCGCCGAAGGCTAGGATGCAGCTAGGATGCTTTTTAATAGGCTAAAAGTTCCACCATACGGAAAACACTTGCGGCATTCGAAAGCTGCCGCTGAGAAAAACTCGAACGAAGGACGATTGTTTTACATTTGCGTTATTTCGTGGTTCGCGTCGGCCTTCGCGTAACACGAAATTGTAAACAATCGGCTTTGGCTGGCAGTTGCGCTCGTGCACCAGAGAGAGTTCTCTTTCGTGTCGACCTTGGACCCTATAGCCTTGAAATGGATCCTACCGGAGAGCAGATTATCTTGAAACTCTTTATCTGGAAACAAAAATGGAAGCGACGGAAGCGCGAGAGGAAGCCGGATATAGACTAAATAAAATAGTGACTCGATTAAAGAGGCGACGTATTCCGGTCAGGTACTCGATACTCCACAGAAATTTTACATGGCCGGCTGAGGCTGTCCAAACATCGACAAGTCTCGTGTAATGCTAATGACGGCGAGTAGAATGGGCAAAAATAACAGGACCAGCCTGACGTGTTCTCAACTTGTAAGAATTCGCCGCAACTTTACAACGATGCCTGTACGACGTTCGATCGTTTCAACGAGGGACTTATTCCTTGTTAAAAAACAATTACGGGAGTCTTCGAGTTATTATCGAAGAATCGACAGTAAATCCGAAGATGTAAAATTAAAGATATAATATACGGTAAAAAATACAATTAAGATTAATAGAATATCCGCGGTAAAGCGCGCGTTGTAATATACAGTAAGCGGATCGAATCTCCACTTCGATTTCTTTATTCGTAGTGGCGAAATTTTTAATCCGCGTGAACATCCGCGGTTGACTAATCACAGATCAGGCACAAAGGGTATAAGTCCCTGAATCGTCGAATTATCCGAGAAATCCGAAGAATCCGAGAATTCTCGTGGAAGAAATCTACGAACAAACAATCCGTAACAACACGCAAAACGAATTGTCCGAAGGCGAATTCCGCGAGCCAGCGGACGGTCCATTTGTACGTTTCTTTTTTATTCTTTTTACCGCCATGAGCCCAACGTGGAAAAAGCAGTTGAAAGAAGAACAGAAGCAAGCGGCCAGTAGAAAGGACAAAGAAGTACGCAGCCAGAGGCAAACTAGAACTCTAAGTTCTCGTCAACGGCGCATTGTCTTGATGCACATCGTGGTTCATATTCCACCTGCTATTCTCTTGGAACGCGCATCCAGTGTTACGTGTCCATTTACATAAGCCAACCTATGCCTGAGTTTCTGCGCTGATATAAGCGAGTGTGTGGCTGACATGTATGCGCCGACATGTGCGAGCGCCGATACGGATGAGTGTCGCGTGTATCTACGCAGCCATCGTTCCATATACGATGACTACCTTTGTCAACCTGACCAACGAGTGAGAAAAAAAAAAAGAGAAGAAAGAAAGAGAATCGCAAAGAGAAGGGAATAACGTCGAGTCGAACATGGTCGGCTCGCGATTCATCGCGGCGGAGGCAATATCTCGCGCTATTGAGCAACCTCGATGAAACCATCGACTAAGGATAGGATAGACGTGGCATTAAATGGGACTTCCTGCCTCGCGTTCTAAAATATCGACCTCGAAAAAAAAAAGATCGAAACGCTTCTCGTGCCTTTTGCAATTTCTAAGGTCGCGTCGCGACGATTGTAATTACGTCAGAGCGTAGTTGCGCGGTTCGTTGGTAACGCGCTCGATTTATTCGAACAAAACTTTAGTTGGCGCTCGATTAAATAAACTTGATCGAATTCGTTCGTCCGAATTGTGAAATACCATTATACGTGCAAGAAAGCGTAAGTACATACATAGCAAGGACAATAAGTAATCGTCGAGCGATAGGTCCGAATAAACGGAAATCTGTCGTACATTAAATACGAGTTACAAACGTTGTTAAATAAAACAACGTAAGTAATTATAAATCAACGATCGAGCTAAAACGATGCTTGTATAATATTTAAAACGTTAATTTGTAAATTTAAACTATTAATTAACCATATTTAAGCTATTCATTTAAAACGTTTAAGCTATTAATCATTCAACCATTATCGTACAATACTTGATTATCTTGATAGCGTGTAATACTTTCTGGAATATCGTATAAGAATAGAATTCTCTTACTTCGTTGCGATTATAGAATAGAATCCTGTTCCATACTTTATTTATAATAGCATACAAGACTGGTTTTAATTCAAACCATTACTATACCGAATCGATAACGTCGCGTGCCACGCGAAAATGGTAAGGGGAGGTCAGGTGACCCCCAAAACGCGCGACACGAAAAAGCATTGAACGTCTCGTTTACTCGCCTGTATCTCGTCTATGGTGAAACTGCTTTCGGAATAACTGAAGCGAGTTTGTTAATCGAAACACCGGCTTCTTTCCGCCTCGTAATCAAATATTCCAGATGCTTTCGATTTGTCTTCGTTTCGATCGAGGAAATTGAAACAACGATGCAATTGGTTCATAAAAGTATTTAAACGCTTCCGTTGAAAACTTTTACGTGTTATATATATCGTACGCGCGTTGTATCGAAACCTTTCGAAATTCCATTAGCGCTCCAATTAGGTTGCACCGTCACGATCGTATTAGTAAAGTTTCAAGCAAATTTGGAAACCTATATAAAAGCTATATAGAACGTTCGCTGCTGATTTATACCGACTACAAAAATTTGCCATACAACGTGTACAATGACTCTAAAGATAGAATCGATGCCAGTAGAAGATTCCAAGTAAATGTTGCGGCTTGATACAACGAACAATTCGTTTCATTTATTCTCATACTTCGACGATCTCTACGGAGATACGTTCACGACGAATATTCTCCGAATACGTTGTATATACATTTTCCAATGCGTTACAAATTTTACCAATATAATAGCGACAATGGAGTCTCGTTACTGCGTTTCGTATAACGCGCGTAACATGTACGGTGTATATTCGTAACCAACTACCGTTGGTTTCGTTGTTTTTCCTTTAATAGCTTCTACGGACGGTTCTCTAACCGCGAATATATTCAATTAGTCGTATTACAAGAGGTATCGCAATATCCTTGTTTAATATCTATAGTCGACAAGACGTTACCCGATCGATTACATAATGAGGTCAATTACGGAGCACTTTACGACGATAGCCGTACACCTCGTGAATACCTGCAGATCCGATAGCGATATTTCATCGGTGAAAAACTTGGCGTGCAGGCCACCTGCTTCTCTGCATGATCGAGTTGCACAATCGCCGCAACGTTAATTTCAATTAATAGCTCGGGATAATTGATTTGCGAGCTAGCCGCGAACGTTGCGCCTCTTAAATCGCACAAAGGGATTTGGAAATCGAACCGGTCGAAACACCAATGCGAAAGAACCTCTGTCGTCTCTGTTTCGGTTATGACCGAGCTAGCGCAACTAATAATCCATCCTATGCTTGGTTAACTCGAATAATCTACAGTTCCATCGACGAACAATCGTCCTCCGTTAAGACAAGAAGTCGAATTAGCTCGATCGAAATTCAGATACGATAACTCCGTCGTGTAAGACGTTTTAGCGTTCGCAAGTTTGTAACGCGTTTGATAACTCGTAAATTCTCGTACAGTGACAAACTGTTCGGCTCGTAATCGGTTGGCGCGGCGTTGGAAGCGAATAAAGTTGTTTTAGTAATTGTTGCTGGTTTATTATTATCAGATTTTAGTAATCGAGTCGAGAACCAATATTTCCGTAGAAATACGGAATCGCGTAAATAACCATAGTCCGATTCTTACAAGAACCGCGTTGACCGATGTAATCGTTATCAAAGTTACTTGGATGACATAATCCAAACTGAATAATATGAGTTTATCGCCACTCCGCTGCATTTCCTGTGCTGTGTCGATGAACATGTGGCGCACGTTCGTGTACCGGACACACGACACACGATGGTCTCGATTTGACAGCGCGCGATTCCACCAACAGACCTGCATCCCAAGTACCCATTAAACGATCTACACAGAGCACGTGTAGCCAGTATTCGTAGATCGTAGATTTTACGGGCTAGGAAGCTGCAAGCGATGCAATTTCTCCGGATCGGGGTAGTTAATGAATCTCTGATGGATCAGAAGCGCTTCGTTTGATCGAGTTTTTCCCGACTTCGTGTATATCGAATTTCGCGCAATCTCCTGTCAAAGTGGCTGGGGAAAATCGCGTTCAAATAGACAATTTTCTAGCTTCTGAGCAACGCACGCGGGTCTCGGGTATCACGCTTGATTCCCTCGTCAAATTCGATTAACTCGAACGACTAACGGAAACGGCCACGCGACCGTTTCACGGACGGTCGAAACGTTCCGTTTCCCTAAAACGATTCCACGTAGCTTACGCGTACCAAGCGTCGACGTTCCAATGCACAAAGATTGCGCAAGTTTCGTCATAGCGAAAAATGAAACCGGTCCGGAACAAAGGGTGATTCTGATCGGAAGAATGGCCGTGCTGGACTTTAAACACGGATTTAAAGAGGCCAGCGTTTTAATAAATAGAATCGGGATAATGCTCGCATAAATTCGAGGAGAGAAGCGATGCGTCGAGCTCGATATTAACGCGGCCATCGGTAAAAACAATGCACAATGTCGTTTAGCGAGCATGATTGCGAATGGCGAGGGAGAATTTCCTGCCGTTACACGGTTCCAGTCTTTATGCGGTCGGATTACATGACACAGACCAGGCACATTGTGCTTTCAAACATGCCACTGTGAACACGGCCTAATGGAACACGTCCGAGATTAACGAGAGCCGCCACGGCCAGCGAATCATGTCGGTTTCGTTAATCCCCTGACTGAATCGATGTTCTCCTAATGATTTATCGCCGATGATAACAATACGTCGTTCGGCCGGTCGAAAACAAAGGCACTTTAAAATAATTGATTTTTTCGAGAATTCCCTTTTAATTGCGCGACACGGCAACGAATCAACGTTCCTCCGTTCGACGTATTGTCGTAGGTTACGCTTCGTTTGCGAAACAAGCGTACGAGCATTCGGACGTTTGACTCGTTTCGCGTAATGATCTGCCAACAACTTTTTAACGATATCGAAAGATCGACGAATCTCAAGTTACTACGTTGTATTCTATTACAGTGAAGCTGCTCGTCGCTGCTACCAAAGAGTATCGATCGATACCGATACAATCTCGAGCTCGTGACTTAACAAATTTCGCTAATGTAACAGCGAATTCACCGAATCTCATTAAACGCGAAGCAGTATTAACTCTTTCTTGCTCGAATAGCTTGCACGATGTTGAGGAATAGGCGAAACAACTGGAAAGTGTTCAAATGCTTGCGCACGGTGGCATAAGTGCCTGCCGAGTCGATATTCGTCGTCGCGTTTTCGAGGAACGTGCATCACGTGCGTCCCACGCCGAAACAAATCTTCTTTTCCTATTTAGCGATGTCTAAACATCGTTCGACGAGTTACGGGGCAAATCCCATCGCGTGACGATTTCGGTGCCTCGTGTCTGAGCTCTGTGCCAACTTGTGCTCGGCAATTTGTATTATTAGAATCATCGTTTGATTCGTTTCGACCGATCGATCGCTAAATCACTTTACGACGTTAAATGGCTACCAGATGTTCCACAGAAACAATAATTTCTATCGGCTTGATATAAAATACCGTGCGAACGCCTTCGCGAACCAAGATGAACATACTGGACGTTATTTTCAATCTTCGTTCGTTGCTCGTTCAAATTTGTATAATTTTATAAGCTTTGTCGAACGTTTATGTTATTTTTCTTGTTCATCGATACATATATATAGGACGAGTCGGTAAGAGTACCGAACAACCTGAAATAATTCGTCGTTTATTAACTTTATCGAAAAACGTTTCAAGGCTCGCCAAATACGACAAATTTCGCGGCAAATATTTTTCCATAAGGTTAACAAATGACGAGTTGTTTCAGGTGGTAGTTTCCACTGATTCACCCTGCGCGTAATTTAAATATACAAAATGTAACGCGTACGTTTTATTTTATCGCCGCTGTTACGCTGTAACTATACTTCGATCTATCTACGCAACGGATACGTTATTTTCATATACGTTTATACGCCAAGCATAAAAAGTTAAAAACCGCTGTCCGTAGATGACCCGCAGCTTTTGGTGGATTTCAAATTGTCGCGTTGCGAGTCAGACAAATTGATTCGCCATGGTAAAGGAACAAGATACTGCACAGTTCGCTCGCGACTTTTTATAAAGCGAAGAACAAACGGGCGGATAACGACGTGGCTCGAATATCGCGGTAAACGAAGGGGGAACGGGTCGACGCGCGGATTATACGGTGAATTTAGCGTTCGTCTGGACGGCCCTTAATCGATGCAGTTTCGAGACGAGCGACGTGTCTAAATGAATCTGTCTCCGGCAAACAATACGTTTCCTCTGCGCGCTCGTATCCACGCGAACAGTGCAAGTCTGCGGACGATTTCTATAGGCTAGTTTTCATGAATCCTATCGGCGGTCCGCAGAGCCGGACACGTCCTACAATGCGGTCGCATCCGCGCACCGAGTGTTGAAAACATTTTCTGCGACGACGGACGCGTCCCTGTTATCAAACGATTTGTTCGCCAAGCCGCATTTAAATCGTCCTCGAACGGCGATCGTACCTCGAAAACCTAGGAAATTAAAGCTCTCGGATGATGTGGCAACCACAATATGCGACGTGCCAGGGTTTGATAAAAGAAAAGAAAAAAAACTCGATAAGAAATTTTGCCAGCGTATCCTACGAGTACTACGATCAAGTAAAATACGTTGTACAAATATAGATCGTTCAAAGCTTTCAGAAAGTTACAGTAAAAATACGAGACGCGAGAGACTACGAAACTGAAACGCAGTATACGCAACAAGTTCTCATTCTTATCCTTCAAATTTCTCTTCTTAATATTCGTACGCTTTCTTATCACTGATTGTAAGATTCTTCCTTCCTTGCTACGAGAAATTCCCCTTAGAATTATCTGTAAAATTGCGGCAAAATTGCTTCCTGAATGTGGACATTTTTCTAAGACGCAATTTCATCGCGACAAAGAGTAGCAGAAGAAAGTAGCGGCGACCGGAAGTTCACCGAGCGACAGATTATTTCCCTCTACTAATGGAGGTGGACAGTGACGACGGAAATAGTTGCGACTAGCAGGAACCTGCAAAAACGTCGCGTAGTCGATAGGGCACGGGCAATTTCAAATTAAAAATTCCGTCGCACACGATGCCTCGTACAAAAATCGTTTCGAGTCTGCTATAGCGTTGTAACGATAGATACAACGCGAGGTACGTTCCATAATATAATAGAAAACCGTGTTGCACGAATCACATTTTAATACCGTAGTGATTATACCAATTCAAATACGAAAGATAAATCTTTACATGTTTTATACATTATAGTTATTAGTAGGCGGATGATCATTAACGCGGATGCTCCTGCAAATTAACGTTTTTGAGATTACAATTGAATAAAGATTTGCCTCGTTCTTTACGAATCACAACCAGTGCTTTACTTCGGATATTTTGTGTATTCTTGCGTGCGTTCTGCGTATATTTTTGCATATTTAGTGCTCATAAATGCTTAAATAAACGCCGCGGGCATATATAATCGTACGATGGGTATCGCGTTTCCGAAAAAAAAGGGGCAAAAGAAATTTATTTAACACGTTATACGAGGTTGTTTATCACGTTTTACTAATATTGCCCCTTTATCGCAATTATTTCATCTAATTCGTGTCTTACGAACGACCGTTATATATCCGAAAAGTTTCTTCCGTTTTCTAAGGAAATAACGGATGCACCACATTCTCCGTTTTCTATTATTTTTGTCGAATCACGTACGATCGTAATAATAGAAATAGAAGAAAATGGATCGTGCGTGGTTCGATAAAACGATATAAAACGAAAAGAGGTTGTGCGTCTATTATTTCCTAACAAAGGGAAAGAAACTTTCGGGACAACCTAATACTCGATATCGAATTCGCAAGTTCGTTTCCGCGTTGCATCTTCGTTCGTATCGAGGACGAGAAATGCTTCAGGATCGAAGGAACATCCGCAGACCCGGAAAAAACGCAAAGGCAGTCGGTTATTTTTAAGGTAGCTGGTCGGATCTTCGCGTTATGCGAAACGTACAAGTCGCGAGACCAAATAGGCGAGCAATATTTTTAGAGAGGCTTTGATCTCAGCGTGCAAACAGTGCATCATCTTGCCCATCTCCTTTCTGTAAACAATCTACGAGCGCGAGGCTTCGTTTTTAAACACTCGGTAGCTTGCTTCGTACAGATTGTCAACTAATTTTTCAAAGTGAATTCCTAATCCACGTGGAACGTCGCGCGAACGAATACCAATGGTAATTGCTAAAAATCTGAATAAACCTTGATCGACAGTTCTTACAGTTGAAACGTTTCTCGCGTTAACTATATCCCCGATAATCCGGCGAGAATTGATGGGAAAATCGGACGCTCCGATAGTCTCCAGAAATACCTAATGTATCGGGGCAGGTTGTTTCCGGTAACCTGCTGGCTGTCAGGCATCCGACGCGTTCACGGAATTCGGAATATCGGGGAAAGAGACTCGTCTGCAGCATCTCTCACCTGTCAGTCCAGAATCTAAAAATACGAGCGTGCATATACGTCCGCGATCGATCACAGTGCATCGCACCAGACGTTGCTTTGTGAGCGGGAATAACATCGGCGAACGTAGGCTGCAAATATTTTCCCTTCTACCCGGTAACTCTGTGAAAATTGCTTTCTTTCCGTGGAAAACCGATAATTCCGCAAAAAAAAAAGAAAAAAAAAAGAAAGATAAAGACTAATTACCGCGTGTTAATCTTTGGCGATTTAAACCGTTCGTTCCACCCTTTGCCGATCTACGTTCAGTGACTCGTCGCGACCGAGATTCTCGTTTTGCAATCGAAACGCGGTCAAGAAATGTATCGAACGTGTAACTCGCGATGGCTGTTCTCTCGTTCTTCTTAAAGGCGGAAAGAATGGACCGAAATGAAACGTCGAGTGCGGCGTCGTGTATAGAAAAATCGCGAAGGGTTAAAAAGCTTCAGGCGCAAGATTGTATATCTGTCTTGAAATATTGCTTCGACGCGATCGACTCGTGTTCCGTTGTAACGGCGCGACGTAGCAGAGAAATTTTGAAGAACCAAGCAACGAGTCGATTTCCAGGCAATTGCAGCTCGATCGCTACAGTCACGAGGTTAGTGGCTCGCGTGTTACTAATGGCCAAGAGAGTTCCACGCACGAAAAATACCGATCCGAGGTGGTCTTACGGGCACACGTCTTACAGAAAAATCAGATAACACCCACACGCTCTACGCGAATCGGCCGATACGGACGACATTATGAATCACAGGAGGAAATTGCTTCGCGAACGTGCTGCTCTAACGTCTACGGATAATTTAGTACCGCTTGGATCAATTTTCTCCGTTGATAATTGAGCCTACAATAGAATAATATCGCGGATACCTGCGTATATCTGTTTGAATTTTATAAACGACGAATTAAACGAAGGAAGGAAAAATAATTAATAAATTATTCCGAGGTAATTTAAACATCTATCTAGATGTATCTATGCTCGTGTTGTAACCGCTCGTCTTCTATAAATTGCATTAGCATAGCGATTACGAGAAACGTACGAGATCCACTGTGAGTAGATACAGAACCGACACGAGGGCAATTAATTTAACGATATTAATAAGAATAAAAAGTCGATGTACAGTTGGCCATAAAAATCTACGTACGCCTATCGAATCTTGCGTATTAATGGAAATTAAACCTCGTTTATAGGAATTCGCGGACGAAGAAACAATTTACGTAATTGGAGTTCGCGTAATATGGTTCCGTTAATTCTCTCCATTATCTGTGATTTTTCGTTTACGCGATAGCATTTCGCATTATTCGAATAAGTGGATTCAACAAGCACCGGGTGTTCGTTTAACCGAGGGGGCTGACTAAAATTTCCTTGAACTGTTAGAAACAGATCCCTTTTTATTTCGTAATGAGAAAGACGCGCCTCGGTTCGACGAATACAAAACTTAATACCAACGTTGTTTTTGTCGAGACGTTTCCAACTTAAGAAGCATATTAATAAGCAAAGCTGTATTTGCTCGGCAGAAATTTGTTTCGCCGTTAGGGATAGGTAAAGAGTGCGCGGTTTAGGTATAGAGGGATATTCGGTCGGCACGAACGACCAGTTTCTCGTTTCTATATTTCATGACAGATTTAGTCGTTACGTTCTTTACTTATTGATACTAGATGGCCCCTCGGTGAATTATAGCGAGCCACGGTACCTCGTCGGGCGACGGTTTTATTGTCGGACGCTTTACGATCCGGTAAAATAACTCATAGTGTATTAAACGCTTGTAAATATTCTAAACGCGACGCACAATCTCTCGAGCGCATTGCGTTTCGTTCGTTAGCGAACTGACTTCCGGATTTCCGCTATAAACCCTGCAACGTTCAACTCGAATTTCTTCGCGACGCTCCTTGAAAACCACCGGGGCAGACTGAAATATCTCTCTCACCCCCGAGAGACGAGGATAAAAACGGCACGTCGCTCTCGAGAGGCTCTCGTTGCCTTCGCAGTCGCAGAATTTTTGCAAAAGGAGACACACGCTAATTCCCCGGAAGCGGCAGTTACGCTGAAAGGTCCAAAGAGAGGCAAACAATTTTCAGTCTCCAACCATTTCTTATCTTCCGGCGATTTTTCTTTTGTTTCCGCGCGGCTATGTGTTTCTACCAACCCCTAGGAGAATCGTCGTGTACGCCAGCGTTTTACGAGTATTATCCAAACTTCCTCCCCATAGAGTATAGAGAGATACCGTAAATCTCGGCCGATGGAAAGAGTCCCGGTAGAAGGCGGCGAGATGAAAAACGGATCGTAGCGAGCCGCTGTATCGCAACTTTCTAAGCTCGATGAAACGTCGCATGCAAATTCTTATATTTTATCGAAAGTCGCTCGAATCTCGCGAATCTGATCGAACGCCGTCCTCGTCGAGGCTTGCATAGAATTTGAAGAAAATCGACTGGATGTACGAGGCAGTCGCGCGAGCAGACTCGCGTCTCGTCAAAAGGATATCGCTCGAATATTACGAATTTGATGAAATTTTGTCCTCGTCGAACTTTCGATAAAATTGGACGTCGATGGTCCGGCGGTCGTAGCTTACGATCTAAATTAGATATATCGGTCGGACGACCACCGCCAACCCTCGTTCTAGTCGGAGTTCGAATAAAATTAGCAGAACATCGAACTACTCGTGGTGTATAGAACGATCGTGCGAGTAAACTTACGTCTTATCGAATCTCGCCCTCGGTTCAAATTTCGATAAAACGGAATGAACACTGACTCGATGGCAGCGATTAAAGGAGAATCCGACGTGACTCTGTACGTTCAACGTCGTACTAACTAGTCGTTCGAGTAGAAGCACAACATCTCTAAAAAGGGAAACCGTTGAAGAAACGAACAGGCGTCATCGGGATCCTGATTTTTCTCGGTAGCAAGAGGCGTCTGTCTCGTGACCGGTTCTTTGACGCACAATGGCGCTTCGACGCAACCAGATTGCAGCTCGGTCGAACCAACTATCCGACTCGTGCACCGGGACGAATATCACTGTGACTGGGAGAAAAACCGGCGCGTCACGCGACGCTCGTCAACAAGTTGGAAATTGGTATCGTCGTCAGGTAGCTGGCCGCCTTGTTCCTCGTCTCTTACGGGACACGAAACGGTTCACCGGTGGGTTTCGTGCCGGCCCGTTGATCCTCGCTCCGGGGAGTGCTACCTACTTCTCTCGCAATGACTCGCTACGAATCTATAAATAAACTCGATATCGTCGTTTCTTAACGAACTCGTGCGCCAGACGATGATTTTTATTCGCCAACGTCGCGTGTGTTCACCGATTAACGGCTGTTGCGCGTTTTGTTTGCGCTTACGTCGGCTACCGACCAGCTACGAATACGCCGAACAATTTATTTTCCTTCGCACGATAGGTAGTCGAGGGTTGGACGAGAGATCGGCAAAACGTAGAATCTCGTAGGAGCAGCTACTTTTCCACGGAGTTTCGCGATTCGCGAATCTATAAATAGACCGCAGTGAACGAAAGTTCGCGCCGCTGAATTATCGATCGTAATTAAAGGAAATGATGCTAGAGGTACGGGGAAACATTGCCGTCTGCGATCGATATCGCCTAATGTTTCGCGTTATGGTTGAGAATAAAAAAAAAAAAACAAAGAAAAAATACCAGGAAAACGTGACATACTTTGAACGTTGAATTTCTCGCTATGAAACAGCGCACGGTGACTCAGTACACCCATAACGTTACTGCTATCTTTATGTGCTTTCCAGATTTAGCTGGCAGGCTAACAAGAATCACCGCATGATAGGACGAGGGTGAGAGCCCGCAATACGAAAACGTGTACGTTCTTTCATTGTGACGCAAACATTTCCTAAATGTCGACCAACGCGTTTCCTCTACGCGTTTCACGATCGACCTATACCTGCGCAAAGTCCGCTCTATCCATCCACTTATCTCCAAGATCGTCGCATCTTCGTTTACCAATAAATACCAAACAAAATCTCAGATTATACAAAACAGAGGGGAAACCAGGAGCAAAATTGAAAAATCTACGAATCGCGATTACCTCTTAGGACGAATCCATCCGCTGCTCACGCACTGGCGCGTACACCCGCCGAGAAGAAGGCGATCGGTGCACTTCGCGGCGGGGGTGTGTTGCGTACCGAACAACGGGGTGCGCGTATACGTGTCTTCCGGAGCAGTCGCGCGTCGACTGAAGGCTCCCTTACGAGAAACGAATTCGCGTAGGAACGACAACGGCGACGCCACGACGCAACCAACCAACCCTTACCAACCAGCCAGCCAACCAGCCGACGAACCATCCAGCTAGCCAGCCAGCCAGTGGTTCTCTCTCGCTCCCCGCAGTATCGTCGCAACCCCCCGGTATTGCACGAACAACCCCCTCCACCAGGCATTGAAAACCACGCGGAGAGGGGCTGCGTGTATCGCCACGCGCCCGACAAACTGGAGGGGGTGTCTGCTGGTGGAATTACTTCGCCTGGCAAAAACTCACCCCCTGTCTGACGCTCTATCTCTCTCTCTCTCTCTCTCCTTTCGAGTTGTCCTTAGTTGGAAAGCGGTGGAAGGGAGTATAGGAATATGACGAACACGAAGCGACGAGTCAGGGGGCGTCAGGGGGCGATGTACCCCTGATCCGAAGGTCGCCAGGCACAAAGAAGATAAATTGGAATTCGGGGTTGTCGCTGGCTCTGGACCGACTCGTCTCTTCTTTTATTCGTTTCTCCGTAAACCGAGCGTTCTTGCCGTTTCGAGCAGAAACGATGAACACGCGATTAAGCGAACGCTAAGCGCTTAATAGGAATTAAAAGGCAGAGAAACGACACTTTGCCAGCCCTTGCCAATTTTTTCATAGGACAGCAGATGGAAGTAAGGTTGTCTCGTGTTGCCATAAGACGGGCAGAAGTTTTCGGGGGCTCGTGAAAGCGAGAGAGGCCGATGCACTGCATTACGAAGGTCGCGGCGGTGGCGGGACAGAGATAAATCGGGATTCCGCGATTGTTACCGATTCCACGACCTCGGGATTGTTTCGAGCGTTTAGCTCGCTCTTCCTTCCAACTATCGTTGGAAACTTAACCATTTGAGGAGATTGAGTTTCAAGAAGTGAATTAGGGGAAGACGCGCGGTATAAACCGAAGATATTTCTTGCTTTCGTCGATAGATACCCACCGATATACTGATAATATTCTACTTTGTATAGTACGTACGTGTGCGATGTATAGGAAACAAATAATACGATTCTCTGTGCCACATTCTCGAGTCATCTTTGGCTTGTAAAAACAAATCTCGAATAAAAACGGTCCAGTATCTCTAGTCGATTTCTCGCTGGCTAAAAATTATATTTGCCAGTTGTTCGATTTTGTTATTCGGTTAAAAAAAAAAAAAAAGAAAAAGCGAGGTCCTATGAAATTACGAAGGCATTTCAAAGGAACGAATCAGTCGTGTGCCTACGTATGGCCGAACTAAGGAGATTCGATCCGTTTCTCTCGCAGCTTTCGATGAAAATAAAAACCTCGGGAAGCTGAATTAAAACGCGATATTTAATAACCGTCTGCTGTACGAAAGCTTAACGACTGAATAACTTGTCTGAATTATGAGCCTAAACGAAATAAAGGAAAATGAATAATGCATGGAATAAAAGATTAGAAGTTTCGAAAGCGAACAAGTTTTTTCCCTCGCTGTTTTTATACGCGAGAACGAACTTGGAATGGAGCAGGGAAACAGGAGTGGAGAACTAGAAGACGAGGGCAATGTACCACGATGAGAAGGTCGTGGCACCGACATGGAAAAAGTAAATTAGGATTCGGCACCTACGAAATCTGTCGAGTCCTTGAACGAATAAATCGAACCGAGGGAGCTTAAGTTGGACTCTCTGTAGATATCGAAACCCACCCTTTCGTTTATCGCCAGACGATTGATAAGACGCGGATAAACGTACAAAGTCAACCGGAATATTGCATCCGTCGCGACTTTAATTTTACTTCTATCAAACGAAGTGAAAAAAAAAAGAAGAAGAAAAGAAAAGCGAAACCGATTCGTGGTTCACGGATCGGCTAATACTTCTATGATTTTCTTTCATCGAGCAGAGAACAAAGTACGCGTATCGTACGACGAGTGTACAAATAGATATCGACGTTTCCGAAGATTTAACTAAAATCATTCTTTGTTTCAAATCGACGAATCGAACCAACCCAGAAGAATCCAGGACTTTTGCATTCCGTTAGTGATATAAATTTCGAAATAATGAAAACACAGTAGACGCGATTTAATAAAATAGAACGTCCCTGGCACGATCAACGCTGTATATGTAAATATTCGCGCGAAACTATCCAACTTCTAGGGAGGGATGATTTAAATTTAAAATACTCGGCTCGCGAATGAACTGCTGCCGCTGAATTTCTCCTATCTAAATCTTCGCGAACGTCCGGCGATATTTGACGAATTAGCGGGCGAAAAAGTTGCGGTATCTGGCGCCTCCAAACTAAAATTAAAAGCTTCCCCCCGGCCTCGTAATCTCATCGCCGGACAACGAAAAGATAATGCTCAGTCGTCTGCGAGAGCAGAAAATTCTGCAACGTTGACTCGCGCGATCGAAACTTTCCGGTAAGTTTGGCTGACAGTGTGAAAATGGCTCGCGACAGTCTCACAGGTGGAATAAAAACCACCCCGGTGTTTAAGCGAACTTTTTTTTTTTATCGCGTCGCCAGCTACGGTGCAAGATAAATTCGTATCTGTCGAGACAGAAAGCGAGGAGAGCGAAATGAATTCGACTGGCGGTGTTGCTTTATTTCCTTAAGAAGACGGGAAGCTTTCGGAAGGAGGAGGGTTGGCGATAAAAAGTTGATCGATAGAACGGAGGGTGCGATTCGTTAACTTACACCGACCACGACGCCCGATCGAAATCGAGCTGTCGCATCGATGACAGAAAAAGAAAACTGACTCCATAAACGATTCTGAAATTCGCGTTGCCGATCACGACGATTCCGTCGAATTAAAATAAAACGAAACCGCGATCAAGAGAAGGAACGTGAATTTCGATGGAACCGACGCGAATTATAAAATCCAAGATCCATAAATAATTTCAACGTTGTTACATACGAGAAACTTGAATCGTACGGACCAATGAACTCGTCTTCCCTGGTTTTCTTTTTTAACATTTTTTTTTTCTTTTTTTTTTTTAAGGTTAATAGAACGAGGACAGAGGGTGAGACCAACTTATATCAATTAAACTACGTATAAACTTGGATGGAATCGTCGCATGGATTGCACGAACGAGAGACTGTCTCTGCGAACACTTGCGAATCTCACACCACCGATTAAAACGATCCTATCAAACCGAAATAAGACAGAGCACTAACAAGATGCACGCGGAATCGCATAAATCGAGGCTACAAATCATCCGATCGAACGATCGCGAAAAGAATAGATATCTATGCTCGAGTTATCTTTAAAGCTGAAGGATTGACGAGCCGATCCGCTGCTTTCGTAAATTCCGCGGCACGATGCAAACGCGTATCTCGAAAACATGAATATTCGCCTCTGCGTTAAGCTCTAAGCTCGTCGATATATCTTCGACCGAGGAAATACAAATTCTGGGCTGACGGGTCAGTTCGCGGACGCGCGCACCGTGAAAAATAAGTTTTGTTGGAAGGATTTCGTGAGGATGGCGGCGGTTCAAGCTTCGATCGAGACGAGATTGGTGCACGAAGGAGGAAACCGGTTTCTCTGGCGAGTTGAAGGATGCTGCGGTGCCTGGAGAAGGCAAGGAACTTCGACGAGGAACGAGCGCAAGATCGATCGTGTCGGCGTACAGCGACGAATCTACCGTATCGTGTAATTTCGGCCACTTAAGCACTTTTAAGAAAAGCAATAAATCCCAACCAAGACCGCAGAGTACCGGGAGAAACGACAAACAAAGTTCGATTGTACCGCCGAGAACAATCGGAGAAACTGTTCCATTCGCAACTATTCTATCGGGAAATATCGGTGAATTTTTAGTAACAGCCTTTGAATTCGTTCGAAGCGTACAAACTAACGAATTGATAAGTAGTAACGGTATTGACACTCCTCGTTACACTAACTCGTTACGGAGTTAGCGGATCACGTTGATATACTTCCACCGTATCGGGCGATATTAGTTTTTATACGAATTATTTTATCGAACACGGATCTTTAACAAAAGGAAAAAGAACTCTGAATATTGTTGAACAGTAATGCGCGAGGTATATATATAGTTTATCTCTCGTTTATACAAATACGACCCATGTTTTATTGCTTGCGCTGTTCCTCTCGGCAATCGCTGGTCGCTAGTTACGAGAGAAACGTGCCACGACTGCGTGGAAATTCGACTGGAACTCCGCCAGATTTCTTTGATTAAAAGAAAAATATCGTTACGCGTCCGCCTCGGCCGCGCTTCGCTCGAATCTTCAATGTCGCAAACGCGCGCGAGAGTCTTAAACGACTTGGTTAAAAGCAGACCTACACGCTGTAATAGGTCGCGCGAAGAGCTGCAATTCGATCGGGTTCTCGGAAAATGTGTGTCATCGTATTTTACGGGATCCTCTCGCGGCTGTCTCTGAGTAAGAGATCGGATTATTCGCGTGTAATAAGGGTTACGAGCTTTATAGAGCGTGCTATATGTATCAAGGGTGTGTCTGCCCCGCGCTACAACGCCAGAGTTTCCCCTTCGACACTACGGTCTCGTTAGTTTTATTCTCGTCTCGTGGTTTCTGTGCCAGCCAACCAAGGGCTGAAACTTCTCATCCAGAAACCGATGAGAAACAAAATAAATCTGGCGCACTAAAGCCCTGCGCAACCTACATCTCCGTTACCGCGACTTTCTAAAAGCTGCTAATGAAAGGATGCTTTGGGAAGTTAACAAAAAAAAAAAGAAAAAAAAAGAAAAAAGAAGAGAAAAGAAAAGAGAAAGAAAGGAAAAGAAAGAAGCAAGGCTACGCAGATAATATAAAAAGAGATCGATCGTAGGATCGCTTACTCGCGCGAAACGTGATCGTAGCGAGATTAAGCTTCTTCTTAATTATCGTTCCTTCTTACCTGAAACAAAAACAAAGAAGAAAGAAAATTAACGATGGGAAAGAAGCATCGCGCAAGGTGGATCGCTCGAACATCGCGAGTCGAGCTTTCGATGTTTCGACGGCGATCCATTGAAAATGAAAAGCAGCGAATCGAGCCGAAGCAACCCAGTAAACACATCGATTGCTCCGAGATGCAACTCGCCTTTTGTAACAGTCGACGGAAGAATGCATAACGAGCTTACAAAGCGAACGCTTACGAACGGATCGCTGTTGCGAGATTTATGGAGCAACACGAGGCATTAATTTTTCTCAGCGCGCTTCCATCGTTCTCCTAACCTCTTTTCCATTTTAAGTGCATTTTGTTCGCCGCCCATTCTTTTCCAGTGGCTTGCAGTAACCCGCGAGTAATTCGCTTGCACTCTCTTACCAGTAAAATCGTATTCCACTTAGGCTGTGAATTGGATGGAAAGTCGAACGTTAAAAATCGACTTTCCGGCTAATTCGCGCGATTCACTCTTCGAACGTTTCAACTGCGCAGAGTGGAAAGTATACGCGAAAGTACGTAAGCCGAATTTCTTCGAATCCCCGCGAAAAGTCATCTTTTGCTCCCGTTTAGGCTAAACCCGCGTAAATGCTACCTATAATACCTCGCAAGGACGCGAACTTTCTAACGCGAAATTTCCTATTCCTCCCACGGGAACAGTATCCGTGGCGATTACTCATCTTTCGGAAGAGCAACCATAGAATTCCGATGATCGTGACACATAAGGAGCGAACACGAAAACGCGATAATTTAGGATCGTGACGTACCTACTCGGAAGGATATTCGAATGGGCGAAAAAAGAGCCGACGAAATTGCGCAAATCGACGCACACTGACGTCATTCCAAGCACTAGACATCCTGCTCTTATCTCCTACGTATTGCGTGTATCTTTTACCGAATTGAAAGAACGTGGCAGAATAAACCAGAAATACGCTATTTGTCATGCGTATTAGAACATTTACTGTGTTTGAATCACACGGTAGCGATGAAATTGATCGATTGGTCGATGTTTGAAAAATCGGATAACGATAGTGTACTTTGATGCGGAAGATACGGGGAATTGATATAATCAGTTTGATCGCTCATAGTGATTCGTTTATTAGAACATTCGAAACAATGTTTATTTCGCTTTATTTGGCATCGTCCGTTTATACGATCATATATTTACACGAGTATTACCTCTTTATTTATTTATTTATTTATTTATTTATTTATTTATTTATTTATTACTAAACGTTTATTGGTCGAGGGAATATAGATTGCATATATATATATACGTTTACGATAAACAACGAATTACATTTGGGAAGTAATTTTGGCAGGAGAACCGTTACGCGGCGGTACGATGATTATTACCTCTTTTGATTACTAAATGACTCACGATTCGTAAAAAGAAGAGCACGGTTTCGTCCGTTCTGTTCACCGCGTACATAGAACGATCCGCGTAAACGCGTGTCGTACGATAGCCGGTAACGCAGGAATATCTGCATCCTGACAAGCAATGTTTTATAACGTATACACGATAGTATCGTATGACGGAAATCTCGATATCTCATTATGCCGATTGACGTGCGCACCGGTCTATTCTGCGACGACTCTGCTCGATGATCCGCTTCTACCGCTGCACTATGACTCACCACGTTTGCCTCGAAGCGACTACGTAGGAAATACAAGTACGTGCATATATACGCAGAAACTGCGACCTACGAAACTGGAGTTTCACCGCCGCTCGTAAACACCCGCAAGGTTTCGTACGCAACGTACGATAATTAATCCGAATCGTCGAAAGAAAGGATCAACGTTTATCGTTTGTCAGAATGCTTGAAACGAACGACGTTTAAACAACCGTGGACATTAAATAGCCCGTAAATAAACGACGTACAGCGATGGACGAAGCGACGTTTGTAATGGCTGTTTCGCTATCGTTCGATTATGATTTTCGAACGCGTAATTCCATCCTACAAGAACAACGAGTGGATGTAATACACGTATATCGGAAAGTAGATGGTCCTTGCTACAGCATAGAGAGAAGTATCTAGCGCGGGATAGCCGATACTCGTACGCAAGTTGCAACTTTCAACTTTCTTTCGGAACTTTCGTCAGTCGGTCGTCTCCTTCGGTAACTTCTTCGGTAACTTCACCACGGTGGAATTCTACTTTTTGAAAGAACGATATAGTCTAGCCTCGTTGCTGTAATCGCGCAAATGCATCGTGTTCCACGGAAGTTAAGACTGTGTTCGTCAAAGGACGCGTAGAACCGTCGAGCGGAGCTTAATTATGACAGAGAGGTCAGATGGAAATGTACCGTGCTCCGGAAAGTTCTGATTAACGTTCAGGGAGCAATTGAAAAATAGCGTTCCCCCGTGTACACAGAGCTCGGTCCCGATGTCTCTTTTCGACAGTAGGACCGACCGACGTTCAAGTATGTAAAATTAATTAACGTTGATTAACGTTCGTCGCGATGGGGAAAGGCCGTGAACGAGTTCGTGGGCCGAATACAGGGCAGGGATTACCACCCGTGGCAAGAACCCATTAAAAACTGTCAAGACTGTTTGTTTCGTCGTCCACGCGCGTACAGGAGCCACGTAAAACGCTTGTCGTTCGTACTAAAAATTCGATTTCGCTTCTCCGTGCTGCGGTTACGACCGAATGTAATAACCATCTCCGCAGGATTATCTTCCATTAATCTCGATCGTCCGAATAGATCGAGCCTCGCGTATTTTTCTCGCTGCTTTTACGCAGGTAGGAATCGAAAGGTACGGAATAGGGCGGAAAAGATGGCCGATGCGTTTCAAAGAGAAAAATTCGCCGAGAAGGAACTGCAGCCTCAGCGAGGACAGGTTTAAAGCTTTCGTTCTCGTTTCTCGCCGCGATAACGACCAAGGACGCTTTAAATCGCCGTTCGAGCCTCGCGACTATCTCTCGAATAACATATCCACGCTTGATCTCGGCGAGTAAATCGCCTTCGTAGAAAGAACCCGTGCCAAGTTCTCCACTGCGCTGCGTTGTCTGAGAAGTCGCCACCGTGGCTGGCGGCTAGCTTCTTCGTTGCTTCTTTCTCCCCGTCTCGCGGTGAATCAGTGGAAACGCGTGGAACAATCCTGTTCCTGGAGCGAACACGCAAACGACGTACCAAGTGGGAGAAAAGAAAAGAGAAGAGGAAGAGACGTCGCTGGGATCAGGGAGTTACGCGTGTAAAATGGCTAGTCGTAACGATAACGTAAGAATATCGAAGAGAAAACGTTCGAGGGTTTCGATCGCGCCTGCTGAATTTTACTACCTCGCGAATATTTTACAATCCTTCTAGTAGGTGTTACATCGATGTCAAGCGTCGATACTCTTAGCAGGCAAGGATACAATGAGATCGTAAATTCGATATTTTTTAAGCGGGCGCATCGATCGATCGATCGATCTAGTGGCAGATAAGACTTTACGCTTAGTCTCTTTGTCAATTTAAAAGGAGCATACAGAGATAGAGCACGTTGAATTTCAGGTTGTAAAAGGTATTTGCGACTGCAATCCCTTTACTTTCTACGTATTCGTCGATTCCAATTTTACCGATCTCTCGATATATATATCTCGAATACAAATATCTGTCAAAGCACGAAATAGACTTCAATCGAGGTTCTTGAAACGGTTTTATCGTCTCCTGTTTATACGTATTTTTGTACGCGTAGACTGGCCTGTTGGTTTAAAACGAGCGTTTTAAGGTAAGCAGGTACTTCCAGCAGCTATATATCGAGAAACCTTTCGATACCACTCTTAATTCTGTTCTATTCCAAGAAATACCATAGAAAGGCACTGGCTATCGTTTAAAACAAGAACATCCGATTCTACGATAAAATAATTGAAAATCTGTAACTGAGACGCGATCCTTTCTAACGATATTTTGAAAGCGATTAAAAGTAGGTATAAATGAGAAATTTCAGGAGACAGCTTTGCGAGAAGGAAAAGCAAATAGAAGATCGTCGATTTTATCCCTTTTTCATCCCGGTATACCTACGTCGTATACCTACGTATACCTATACCCCATGAATTTTAATCGCCAAATGAGCGTACACAATTCACGGACCGCGTAAACAACGGCTGTATTTTTCCTGTGTGCTTGATTAAAATATTAATTGCGCGACAGACGCGGTTGAAAATGTAGGAAAAATAAGAGCAGCGTATCCCACAGATTAACAAACATAAATATGGTAGGAAAATGCACCATAAACGAAACTTCCATGAAAATTCTTTAACGATCAAACTTATCTTGCTAGGAGAAGCATTCTTTATTGTATTGGTCCATACGAAATGTCGATTTTTCAAAGAAAACCTTTACCACTCGTAGTTCTTCCAAACTATCGTATATTTAATGAAAGCATTTTCATATCGTTCAAAATATTTATCTCACGCGCTTAATTTCGTTATACCAATTTTGTAAGAAATATGTATGTTAGTTTTAAAATTGAAGAATTCATAGAACGAAGCTTAGTTTCTTTATTCAGGGGTCCTTTTAAAATAATTCGTGAATCAGAAATTGTCTAGGAAAAGCAGAAGATCGCTAATGTTTCTCGTCTCTTCGTACAATACTTTTAATTAGCGGCGATAATTTAGAAACGTTATCGTGTCTCTCGATAATAATTATTAATGTCTTTTATCTGTGACCGTCATATACTATTTTTAATTAACAACGATAGCTTATAAATGTTGTTATATCTTTCTATCGCTAATAATTAAAACCTTAGAGGAAAGTGATCCGTCTTTTAAAAATACCATTATTTCATCTCCCATATATCTAACAATGTAAACATCAATACGTGATAACCTTATCCGAGTAACATCGTTAAAATTTATCGTTGTCGACTTTGTATATTCGTATCAAGCGTGATTCACGTACGCGTCTTGCGAAACAGCCGCGATAGTGAATCTCTCCTAGCTATGTCACAGGTTTGATACGTACCTATATTTTCTTGCCGGCGTTTGAGGACTTTGTTTCACAAGACGAAGCTTTTCTTCGTTAATTTGGAACTTCTTCTTTGATCGTTGTAAGCAGAAAAGCCGGAGAATACATGTGTGAATATAAAGATGACGATTATAACGTCGTCACGAAGGTAATGGGAATGTTGCGACTGTCCGATAAATGTACAAGTTCGAAGCTTCGATATTTAATACGTTCGCGTAAAATTTGATGAAAAGATATTGACAGAAAGGTAAGTCAAATAAAATGCGAAAAATACAAACGGGAATTGAATAAAAAATATTAGAATGGGGAAAGAAATACGGAAACGGAAATAAAATGGATATGCGGTTACACGTACGAAGATTAATTGAATTCGTTCTACGACAAATGAAAGAAATTATAAATTTGAAATAAAATTCCCAAGTGAACATAATACTACAGGATACAATTTTATTTGTACCGCAGTTACTCTCAATTAAATTCAACGGGTTAATTCTATCGCGAACAAGCATAAACTTATTAGTATGATAAATTGAACGTAAAAAGATTAATGTAGAATTTCTATGCATATTCATAATTGTGTTGGCTGAATTAAGGAAATGAAACCTAGACGGAAAAGTTTATTTGAGTCGTCAAATATTACGACCTCACGCTGGATATTTTACGTGCATCTTACATCTTCGAATGTCTCATAAATAGCTGTAGTCCACCTATATTGAAAAATAAAAGCACGAGAACGTAGAAGCAGGGTAGATTCGTGAAGCTGCATAGATCAATACGGACACTGGTAACAAAGAACCAGGAACGATCTAAGAATAAATATCTCCAACTTGCCCGAAACTCCATTCGGCATATTTAGTTATTTAGAGCGAACTATTAACGTACGCGCTTTTATTATTCCTGCTGTAGAATCTCCGTCAAAGGTGAACAAAGTACGAAAGTAAGATACGCTTGACAATTTCATGGATAAATTATTAAGTTTCGCGACGTACGATACTTATCGAGAATGGCATTTTGTCAAAGTCGTTATACCATATGATAATGAGAGCGAGTTGAAGCGTAATATGTTTACGACTTTACGGTGAAAACGTACGGTCTATCATTAGCTTGCAAGCAGTTTCACAAGCAGGTGAACTGCGCGATGCACTCACGGCTCGTACCGTTACGTCAAAAAGCCCGACACGACGTGTAAAAGTCAGGATCAATAGCCTTGAGGACTTTTATCGTCGAAATAAATTACGTTTCAGATAAGGCGACGCTTTTCAACCGGTAGCAGGCGAAACAATTGTAAAAAGCAAGCAAAAAGCGTGCTGACAAAAGGGAATCAACACCTCGAACAAATTTAATATCCTTCTTTGAGAAGCGCGTTACGCGGAACAGGAACGTAATCGAACAGATCGAACTGTACGCTACAGTCCCCTTTGATTAAGAAAACGTATCGAAGAAACAAAAGACTTCCTTTGATATCGCGTTGCAATTTTATTCGTTTCCGTTGCACGCTAGTTCGGATATAGGTATATATATATATATATATATATATATATATATATGATTGCTTTTATTAACAAATACCGGTCATAGATGAAAAACATGAAATATATTTGCATCTTTGCCAATATTTTTACCTTACGTTCTAATTAACTCGCGACCAAGAACGAAAGAAATATTTACAACGAAATAACGACACCGACAAAAGTTTACCGCAATATCCCAATTTTTTATAAGACAAACGTCTCGTCGTCGGTAATCTTATATCGCATACCGGACAATATGTAATCAGAAGGAGAAGGAACGTTGGTAACGAAACGACGACGTCGACGAACTTTGGCATGCTTCGTTACCTAAGCGAGTTAGAAAAGCACGTTTGATGCTTCTCCTTGACCTCGGTAGCGTTTATCGATCCGTCTGCCGAAACTATTTGATTAGAAATCGCCTTAATTAAGGGCGTCCGCCCTTTAATTCCGCCCCATCGCCTTATCTCTTCCAGTCAAAGCGCTCGCTTTATTAAGGCGAACATCGCCGGTATCGACGCTCGTTCGCGAAATTTCGTGATCTCCACTTGTTGCCAAAATAGATACGATCTTTATCGTGAAACTTGTTTTTAAAACGTCCACGGAATATCTCGATGGTTAATTGGACTTTTCCATATGCCGTCGTCGTCGTTGAAAAGCAAACGCGATTTCACGTACGAAACGTCGCGTCGGCGCGCGAAGCGCCGAGTTGCCTAAACGCGATACAGGAAATTGAGCATGAGATTGAACGTTAATCCTTAATTTGTCCTGGAAGCTATCGTTTCGAAATGGATTTTATTAGATCCAGTGCAGGGCAAATCGAATCTACAAACTGACGTACGCTGGTCTCGCGCGGATTGCAACGTAACTATATTGGCGCGTATTTTTGGTGCTTCTGGTATCGATTTTCGTATCGCAGGTTGCACGAACGTCTGCCACTGCAACCGTGTTATTTGCCACGAAAGGATGGATTACGCTTACAACAGTAAGCTTTAAACAGATTTTCAAAGAAAATTTCGTCGTCGGTCCGTCATTCCTGCTAATTAGCTGGTTATTGCCTCGAGCAGAAAGTAGAGAAGGGATTTACGTACTGGAAACAATGCGCGATTGTGTCGGCGCAAACTATAGCAGGGTAGATGCACCCTTGGAGTGCGGGATACGTACGTATTCCTTCGGTTGTTAGTCTGGCCATCGACCGTCTGCGGGGCGCGTGTCCTGGGGCAAAGACCTCTGCTCCTCGTATATCCTGCCAACCGTTTCTTCTAACGCTTCGCTGCTTTTCGAATACGATCGAAAAAATATTCCATGTCGCGCTAAATTCAAATCGATAGTCAGAAATTCTACGGGCATTTTGAAATAGCAAGTACATCGTTGTTGAATTATTATTTTATTATTTTCGGAGAGACGTGATTTAATCGGAGAATTATAAATCGATTCTACGCGAAGCAAAATTTCCTCTTTGCTGCTTTCGGAACGCGACCGAAAAATATTCCGTGTCGTCCTAGATTTAAATCGCCGATAGTCAAACGTTTGACAAGTACCTTGATACCACGCCGCCGTTCAAGCGTGTCCGGACACTTATTTTCGATAAGATGTGCTTGATTCGCAGCATTGCGCGAATCGGATCAACGCGATCGAAAATACAAATTTTATCTCGATAAATTAATTCAAATTAAGCTGTTCCAAATCTTTCTTTCGTTTTACAAGGAAACCGTAGGAAATAACGGATGCGTAACATTCTTTGTTTTATATTATTCTATCGAATCGTGTATGATCCATTTTGTTCTATTAGAACAAAATAGAACGTTAGACAGAATAGCACAAGAATAGTTGTGCATCTATTGTTTCCTTATAAAACGAAGAAACTTTTGGGGCAAGGTAATACATATATATATAGTTTGTATAAATCGACCAACATTTACGAGAGGATATCGGAATAACGAAGCAATTTAAAACGCGGATAAAGCTTGACGAAATAATTTTTCAACCATAGAAAGGTAAACGAAATGGCGCTACTCTGATGGAAAATAAATGGCGACAGCGGAAAATGGAGCTCGGAAAAATAGAAAAGGAGGGTAGCGTATAATTAAATCCGAGACGAAAAACACACGAGGTTGTAACGTTGCCACGTTTATTCAACCACCTGTTCAACCCTTCTCAATTCCCATCTACTCTCGAAGATGGAAGCACTCTCCTCGACATCTCTTTTCTTCCAAGTTTAATGCCTCGAAGCATCTTTATTCGCGAGTCGTATATTTTAGCCGATTTCGTTCTAATTTCAGAATTGTCTCCTCGATCGAGTCTCGTTTAGCCAATTATTAATCCTTTAAAGATGCATTTTCATAAATCGTTTCCTCCAAACGCAAGAGAACAGCAAAGAGGGAGGGGGGGGTGTTATAATGTTATCATCAATACAACACAAACGTCGATAAGAACAGAATATACATAGACAAACGAAGTCGTCAACGAATGATTCCTAATTCCTACGTTTCGAGCTTGATTAAAATTTCGATATCGTTCGCTAACGACAACCTTCCTTTCAATTCGTGAAAGTTGTCCAGTGACGACAGGCTATCTAAGGCTATCTAAGGGGCTAAAGATACGCGTTAACGCGTGCAGCGCGAAGCACGTTGCAAATATTTTCGAGACACATATAATATGAAACTCGATTGAAGATGAAAAATAATCTGGCACATTATATACCTCGTTTATTCCGAATAATGCCAGCATTCGTAGCTAGCGAAACCATAATAAGGTCCAATGTACAAAGAACAACGATAAAATATAATTACAACATACGCGCTTGGTATATTTTACTCATTTATGTATGAATTAATTTTAAGGTGGTCCCTTTAACAATAAAGTGACCACCAATGCACTAAATGTAACAGCCATTGTTAACCCAGAAGAATTAGCTCGACAACGTCAAGGTTTAGCCCTAAGTAATTAATATATCTCGATCGAAGTACATCGGATTTAGAACTGTGAACGAGTCAGGTGTACGATTATGTCTTCGGTACATAATCCAATTCACGAAACGGGCTTTGCTGTAATGCACGTGTACCAGGAAGTTGCATAAGTACAGGCGACCGCGTACTCGTGAGGTCTTAATATCGACAGGCACGAGGGGCGATTGTCGCTTGACAGAATGCAGCTGAAAACCAATTTAGACGTATTAGCGTAAATTATTATTGCCGCGGCTCGACTCGTGACGCGTGTATGATAAGACAACATGGAACGTTCTGGTTTCTTACTTTCGAATATCGGTTAGATTATAATTCAGACATATCTAGGGAAACGTATTGCAAGCTAGTTTAGGTGGCAACGGTTATGTAACTTTGTAGCGTCGATATTTAACGCTCTAGAATTTTATATAGACATTGGATTTGGTTAACGATTACCACGCGTAATAAAGCTTTCGCGTACAAAATTTTACCTGTACTGTAACGTACAGTGATCGTTGTAAGAAAATTTTAAACAAAAAAAAAAAAGACGAAGAAAATAACGTATTAAGAGATAAGTTGGAAATTGCAAGCGACGACTCAACTCGTCTTTCTTGACAAAAGTATGGATCTGTATAAAAATACGTAGTCTACCGACAATCCGTACGAAAGTAATCCAAAATATATTTTAACGTTTCTTAAATCGCACTCGGTCCGAATAACGTGTATATTTCTTTCTTTTGATACAGTGCTTCGTGAACGCCATTTATTCGATAGATAGTTGGATATGTTCTGGCATCTGGCTCGATCAATGTTCGCGAGATAACGGATAGCAAAGCGACGTCTCTGTCGATAGAAACCACTTCTTGATTTGCAAATGGCAGCGGTGGAAAGCTCTTTTCAATGGATAAATGGATTTTTTCTGTGCTTTTTGCGAGGTCGATGGAGCTGTAAAATAGCAACGTCACAGTAGCTATAAAACAGTTCTCGGGGCGTGGAAACAACGGTACCTATCTTCTTGTAAGATTTCCTTATAAAGGCGGTTACACTACAGACACCTACTTCGATGCCATCCATCGTCTCAAAATAACAGGAATATCGGCGTTGCGCCATGGAACCGCGTTGGCTCTACAGAAATTACAAATACTTTAATCGCAATGCGGAAAAGAAACTCGTCTGGAAAAATGATTTTAGAATTTCGTACAGTCGGTTACGAAAATGTATCAGATCCCATCGCTGTTTGTAGGTTCTCTGTAAGAATCAACAACGGTTCACGAAATCAAAGATTTCGTTACTTCTGGCACAGTTGCATTCCAAGGATTTTCTCAGCCAAATTTCTTACAATTTCTTTTTTAGTTCATTCTCGTTAGAAATACGTTAATACAGCGAGCAAGTTCGAAGTCGCTTTCTGTTCGTACGTACAACGAGTCGCCGAAATATTTATAGCCTTGCGAATATTCAACGTGTGACGATTTGTTCAAATGTCCATTTATATTGCAACGAATTGCTTTCACAATTGGTTTCGCAATGAACGATGTATCAATCACAAGCTTAATTACAATGTCGTATATTCATATTGAGAAATATGGCAGGGTGTATATCATCGAAGAACGTTAGTCATTTGTATTCATCTATGGATAATATATCGATTTAACGATGCCTATTAACGTATAACGCCCATTTCGAACCACATAGGCCAGAAGAGAACAACAGCACTAAAATAAATATACATTTGAATCGTAAGTATAATACGCGTAAATGGTTGCTTCTATAACAAACTGTTTTTCGTCTCTTCGGATAAGTCAAGTATGTCAAATTATACGACTATATACGTAAACTTTCCTGGCTAACTGTACTTATTAAACGATTCGAATACCTTACTACAGACGATAGTCTTCCTAATTCTTCCGACGAATGTATTTCGTTAAGTCGACAGGCGTTTCTGTAATAGGTAATTCATGCGCGTTTTTTTTTTTTTTCAAATTCACGGCGCAAGAGTCTTCCGCGTTTCGCTGGACATCGACGATTTGCTAACCTGGCGAGAAACATTTCGGCTGGTTTATCACGGTATTACAACATTCAGAATCCTCCGAAGAATGTCCAGGAAAGTGGAACGCGTTAGAAAGCAATGCGGAACGAAATGTTTTAAGGCACCTACACACGGGTTTACGAATTCTTTGAAACGTCCACCGTGCCTCTCGTTTGACGTGCCTCGTTCTAAAGAGGGTTCGTTCCTCCCGCAAATAGATGTGGAACACGCTCTGCTTCACGAACGAGTTTCCACGAGTAAAAGACGCGTCATTTTTGTTCTGCCTATGGTACGACGTGTGCACGCGACAAATCGATGCTCTCTGTGACTAAACAGAAACCTAGACACTTTAGACTCGGTAATTTTACCTAACAAGTACGGTAGAATGCCGATTATCGCGAAACTCTTATTAAAAACCAAAATCTTTTTGCCAATTGTTTTTACATCATAGTCTGTTGTTCGTTTTCCAAATCGACTTTTCTTCCGAATATTCCATTTGATCAATTTATAAGGAGAGTTTATTGAATACAGTAGAATTACTGGATCGAATACTCGACAATTACAGATTTATTACAATTTATGTATATCGTAATAGATCGGTGACTCGGTATAAAGAAACTTTGCCTCGGAGGAAAATGTTCAACTCCGGTGTCTAGAAAATTCCTCGGAATTATCGTTGTGATTACGATAATCGATTCCTAATCGCGTGACTTGATTACACGCCACGCAGGAAATACATTAATATTTGATGCGTAAACTGATAAAGACAATTAGTTCGATCAATAGAGAGGTTCAATGACTGTAGCACGATCGTTTGCAACGGACGATTTCGTGATCCTATTCTAGGGAGAGTTTCTATGGTGCAGCGAAAACAGTCTTCCAATGTTGAAGCAAAATGAAGCAGAAATGCTGGAGAGACCGGGCAGAAGAGAGTGGATATAAGAAGGGATTAAATAAAAAGAACGAAGAAAAGATGGTGAAAGTTAACGAAGAAAACTTACAGACGAGGACATTGTAAAGGAAACGTTAAGGAAGAGGAAAGAAGAAACTGAGCGTGCTATCGTTTACTCGTTTCCTAACGAGACAATTTTTTTTCACAAGGATCATCCTGTGGAAAATCCAAGCATCAAATCATTCGACCAAAGATAATTCCAAACAGATATCGCGAATTCTCTTTCTTTAATCGTCTATACGAATACAATGGAGGCAAGGCACGGAATTATTCATCGTTCTCGGCTCGCGATTCTCGTCACGATCGCGTTTACCACGATCAAAACTAATACAGTACGATACCGAGGAAAAATAAGCTCGAACTTTGGCCTTTTTAACAATTCAATTTAACTTGACAAATCCCAAGGATCGATCGCGTAAAAGTGGACAGCTTGTTGCCTGAGATAATTGCAGAGGAAAGCCTGTGCCGGTGTTATACGTTATAATTGACAATTCTCAACAGCTCGATGCATCCACGGAGATTCACTTTGATCGAACATCATCGAGAATCTGTCAAATACGCAAACGGCTTTGATACCTGCGCGTGTACAGGTTATTCGAGTCGGAACCATCAAGCTCGTAGCAGCAAGCTTTGTTGGTAATTCGCTTTACGACGATGCAAAAAGTTCCAGGTGAAATTATCATGGAAATACGGACGGGATCAACGTCGACGGATCGTTAGAGCGCGAGACCATTTGGTTGCTGGGTTCCGATAGCCGACTCGATCGGTATAATAAATGTAGAGGAATTAAACATTCTTAAGTACACTCGAAGGGATTGCAAGGCAGAATTAAGGTGGAAAGAGGAGCAGAATAAATTTTTCATAAGGTGCTTCGAAGCTCGATAAATTATGGACGCATTCTGATGACTGGCGAAGAGAATCGACGTCTGATCGAAAGGTGGTCTCTATCTCTCTCTCTCTCTCTCTCTCTCTCTCTCTCTCTCTCTCTTTTATTCTCGAGATGTTCGACGAGGAGAGGAGGACCTTCCACGACACTCGGAAGTGGGTGAGACAAGCAAGGAAGGAATTCCATTATCCCGAAGGCTGCATCCATCGAGTTCTCGTCTTGGTATCGAGCTAGTACCTTCCAAGCTTCCTTCCTTCCTTCTTCCTTCCCGAGTCCTATCGCGGCAAGAACGCAGCTCGCTGCTCAGAATACCTCATTTCCTTTGTCCGCGTCTTTCTCACAATCCACGCGATTCCTAGTCTGGTCGGTGTAGCTGTCTTACTGTTAGCCGTGGAGCTTCAGACAAAAGCGAATCGGTCGACGCAGCTGAAACTCGGTAAATTGCGCGTCCAACTTTTACGACGTCCAACGCTTACGCCGTTGTCCTCTATCTCCTTGCCGATATTCAGTCGCGAACAAATCGAACACCGTCTGTACAACATCGAGCCACGACTGTAGCTCGTGATGGTATCCGAAACGCTTCGAATCGCTCCGAATGCGTATACACGGTGGTATCTTGATGCAATCGGACAGAGGGTGATGATCTCTCGCGGAGAAACAGGCTGAAAATTTCGAGTAAAGCTTTTGCGTACGAGATCTCGTTTTGTGGAAGGACGATTCTGAGAATCTGCCCGATATGCGCGTACCAACTTAACCGTAACTTTCGACTCGATGGACTTTCTGTTTGTGGAGTTTTATCAAATCAGGAACGTACGATAGTTCGATTCGAACAGCGCACGCTTTTGCCTGTGAGATATCGTGTTCGACATTTCGAACAGTTTCTACGTTAATAATCGAGGAGAAACTTCTCCAAATATCCTGTTTCTCGCGATCCATCCTTGTAGTAGGTATTCGCATTTAAACCTATCAAGACGCTCGAAATACTCGAGCCTTCCGAGGCTTTAGACGTTTGAAAAATTCAAGACCAAATTCAAGACTCGTCGAAGCTTGTAAGAGTTCCAAGTTCTCAATAACACCTTCGAGACTGACATTCGTACGCCCATTACTAGGTGTATAGCTTGAGTTTAGACGCAGACGTTTCCAACTTCCTCGATCCGCTCGGCTACGACAACTCTTCTCCAGTATAATTGCTTTGAAACGAATTCTTTCGTCGTAGAGCGGCGTTTACTTTCGAGAGTTCTCCTCGCGCGGATCGCGTTATCCTTTGTCGGCGCGCAAAGCTACGAGATACCGATAGTTCCGATCGATGTCCTGCATCTTCCTACAAAAGATACTTTCGCTGGAGAGCCGAACGGTGAAGTGTTACGGCCGAAATACCAATTCGGGTCAATACCTCTTCCCTCGCGCTTATTCACAAAAGACAGGTCAAGCCCGACGCCTTCGACGGCGGCGTTGTTTTACGATGAAAAAGCGAAGAAGATCGCGCACAGATGATAAATCAATATCCGCCGAACACTCGACCGGTAGAACTATACGGCACAGTGAAACTTCCACCGCAGGATACGTAATTTTTTCACCGGCTGCGGTCAATTACCGTCTGTCTGACAGCTCTTCGCGGAATATCGTTCAAATAACGAAGGGAACGCAAATAGAAGCGGCGATTTCATCCTTTCCACTTCCTCGTTTCCCCTTTACTTTGGAAATTCAGTCGCGGGTTATTAACGAGAGACGTCGGTTGTTCGAATATCTAATGTGTTAATTCCGTTGTTTTTCGTCGCTACTGCCTCTTCGATTTTCTATCTCTTCGGACATCTCGGGGCAACAATTTCGGTAAGCAGATTTAGCCTTCAACTATCAGCTTCGTTTTACCGAAACTGCCCTTTGACTCGATCGTGGAATTAAATATGCGTATCCTGGTAACTTGCGGATCGTTGATACCTACTCGTAGAAGTCGTCGTTCACTTTCCAACTAACTCGTAGAGAAAGAAGACCGATCTCGCTAAAGGAATAAAATAGACAATCTGGAAGATGGTATACCGCCGGGGGTAACCATCCACGCGTTATTTTTCAACAATGATATACAAATTTACCAAACGTCCCGTTGGGCAAATTGTGAAATGCAAAATAAAAGAAAAAAAGACAGAAAGACAGTCGCGTTTGCCCGTGCGCTACGCGCATTGTTAGCATCCAGCGACGAGCAGATTTAACGAATCGTTTAACAGATTGCGCGCGTGTCTATTCGATCGTAACCGTAACCTTCGTAAAAACGAAGAAGACGTTAATAGGGAAGAAGGACGAAGAAGAATAAAAGAAGAAGAGATTGTTCAGCGCGTGGAAGGATAAACCAGAGAAGCGGGATAAACATAAGAGAAACCAGCATCGATCTTTCATCGCGCGTTCGAACAATCCCTTGCGGCTTCGTCCGCTGTACAGCTTCTTCTTTTCCCACTTTTCCGCTTCTATCCGTGAACTTTTGTCGGATGGTGCTTTGCAGCAGTTCGAGTGTACACTTGTCGAGCTCCCTTCGTGCATTCTTACCGACGTTACAGCTGTTTGTAAGTTGCGCGGCAAGAGAATATCTCAAAGCCAAGAACTTTCGACTATAAAACAAACACGACTTTCGAAATAGAACGAAATTACACGACGGAGATCAAGGACGTAGCGACCGACAGAAACCAACGCCGGTGAATGCACTTCTCAACTTTTAACGATTCTACGATCCCTCCGGGACTGAACATTTCGATCGCACAAGAAGAAACGTGGAAATTTATTTATTTCAAGACGACGATATTCGATCGATCTGTAGTCTTAGTCGCCGTTTTAAGTTCGTGCAACGGATACCTTCGTTCACAGGTGGTTTTCGCGTACGAGACTCGAATCGCCTTCGCAACGTTTCTCCGCGCTTCGTTTCGGTATCCTATTTTACCAGGAGCAAAGAGAAAGACTTTTTCCTTTTTTTTAAATCAGCAACAGGATTCAACTTACAATTTTACAATAAGCGTTCACCCGGTACTGCACGGTACGATATCGATAGTTTAAGGAAGTCACGCATTAAAGAGATATAAAACACGAGAACGATATCGATGTACGTGAAAGAAGACGAGACAAACGTGAAATGCGATTGAACGTGGTGCTTCCGTTGCGTTTACCTCGGATCGAGTCACCGGGGATACTTGTCCGAGGCATCCGAAGGCCTCGCCGCAAATAGAATCGAGTTTTTTCCGGATTAGACGGAGAATTCCATCTCGATTCTTCGTAGACGGGCGCACGCAACGCATCACCGCGGAATCGGAATTTCCTTTCACCATGAACGAAAACCAGTTGTGCAAGAGGCCTTTTTACCTCGGTGTCTCGGTGCTCCACGTGTCTACGTCGCTCCGCCGATTGTATAACTGTTCCGTTATCAGGACCGGTGATTTCGGCGCGGATAAAAATTGATAAGGTGAACGGGTGCTGAAGGTACGGCCGGGTTTATTACGCCGGATCGAACCACAGATATAAAGAAACGAGGGAAATTTGTCACGTCTCGGAGAAGCGTGGCGGTGAAACAGGTAGCGATCGTGTCTCGAGGCAGATAAATCCGCGTTGTTAGATCTTTACCACGGATCACGAGGCATGGCGTAAATCGGTAGCCGCGATCTCCAATTAATTTTTCGTCGCGTACACGTGCACAAGTCGGGGACCACGAGCGGCGATCAACTCGGGTTTCTGACTCGTAAAAAAAAGAACCTGTTTCGCGGAGACGGGAAAACTGGATCCCCGTGACACTCGGAGTAGCGTTTCCTGCCTCTGAAACCGAGAAACACGTTCTCCTGACCTGTCACGGCTGTTTTCTTGAGAAAGCAACGCGAGCCAGGAGAATCGCGGCTCGCGCGCGCCGCTGTACTTTGTCGAAATAATCTGCTCGATAATTATTCGGCCCGATTTCATCGCAGACTTGGAAGGAAAAGAAACTAGCGCGAATTTATTAATATTCTCTGTCGCGAGTTCGATCGATATCTCTTTACGCGATGTTCTCGCGCATCCGAAGGAACGCTGCACAACAACAGTCTAGTTTCCTACCCGTCTTTGCCCGATTAATCTAAACGAAGTTCCATCGGCTCGAGATTAGCACCACGCCAGCCAATACCCAGCGTACTGAAATACGCCTCCATCCCTACGCTAATTCCCCGCGATCTTGCATATACGATATACCACGCTCCGATTTATATACCGAGTGTTCTTACGGTGAGTAGCGGAATACTCCGCTATCGTCGAAAAATAAGGAAGAGTTTTATTAGCTGCGGGTTCCGTAATACGAAATTGGTTATCCCAAAAGTTTCTTTCGTCTCGCGAGGAAATAATGGCTGCACCACTTTCTCTGTTTTCTATTATTTTCGTCGAATCGTGTATAATAGAAATAGAACAAAATCACGATCGTACGTGATCGAATAAAATAATATAAAACGAAAGAAGGTTGTGCATCCATTATTTCCTTAGGAAAAGGAAAGAAACTTTCGCGACGACCTAATAGAAACGCTTCCGCGCCGAATTCTATTGTCGCAGAACTTACCAACGGTGAGCACCAAGTTCGCGACAGTTTGCAAGTCTCGCGGAAGCTTAACAATTTCGGAAGTATGCGAGAGAAGGGTGGCTGTAAACCGGAAGAGGATTGTTTCCAGACTGATATTCGCGCTTACTTCGTTCGCGGTATAATTACACGCTAGGAGAAGTTACAACTATACCCTATTACCCTAAACCAACATGGAAAACGGAAGAGACTTTCGTCTCGTCGTTAACTCGTGTACCACGTTTCAATTCCATTTTCGTCGTTTCACGATTCGTTACGGCGGATCGCATTTAACAAGTTCGCGTTAGATCGTACGAAGCGAAGCGTCTAAACAATTCTTCGAAAGAAGATTGCTCGCACGGTTACCCACAACGAACGGTCTGATTCCAGTTAAATCCATCTCAACTTCCATCGACTACGTTTTCCCGGATAACCTAGCGCGCTTTTCATTACACGACGCGTTTCGTACGTTAAAAAGTTGTTAACAGAAAACCTCGAGTATACGGTTTTGCGCTCCTATACGGCGGCAACACCCTGTACACCGTCTGTTTGAGCACTCGACTCGACGTTATCACCTATGCGGTGCTGAAGTACCGGGCGCACGAACACGCAGACGGATGCATATAGGTGGACCGGTACAAGCCGCCTTGCTCAGGGCTGCACGCATGTAAATACACGTACACAGAGGTGCAGAGCGCAAACATAGATGGACGCACACCGGCGCAGTACGATGTACGAAGGGTGGACGAGCACGAAGCTATTACTCGCTTTACGAGGGGCAACACGTTGCTGACGTTTACGGGCGAGCGAAACCCACCAAATGCACCGCCACGATTAATTCCCGCGCGCCTTGTTCCAATCCGAAAGTTTTACGGAAAATACGATACCTGGGAGTAACGCTCGGCGAGCACCTTACCCTTCGGCAAGCGCGGTATCGGCGTGCTTTCCATAGCCGAATACGATTTTCGTCCGCTTTACAACGCGGACACAGAAAACGGACAATTAAGGAACCGTCGTATTTCGGAACGAGGTTGTCCGCGGCAAGTTGGAATTATGGTAACGCTTGTCGTGGGATAGCGCGAATACGATCTGTGCCGGGATTGTCCGTTGGTCGCTGCGATGGTATGGAAACTGGACGTTGTTTTCCCCTTTTGCACGAGTTTAACGCGCGACAGCATTAAACCGTGCCGTTTACTTTTGTCGCTTATATTTCACGTTGGTTACGGTGGAATACAGTGGATACCGAAAATATTGCCACCCCTCTGTATTTATTATAGCGTGTGTTAATTGGATCCAGGTACTAGTTTCATAGTTTCATAGTTTCATACGGTTTACGGGTATTTTCACGACTGCAAAAATTCGATGCTAGGAAAATACGAAACGTGCAACTTGATAAAGGGCATACGCGAATATATTTTTTCCAGCCATTGGTGTTATACAGCGCGACATTTCCCTTCGAACGAAGAGTTATATTCTGCCGTCGTGGCTTGTTTAAATATCGCGTGGCAAAGATTGCACGCCGGTTGTCTAATGTTTTATCGTCCAGGCAAAATAATGGGATCGCCATTATTCAGCGATTACGACTGGTTTCGGCTTGGCAGCGGTGCCAATTTTTAACGGCGTTTTGCAATGCGTATTCGCGCGACACAAGGAACGCTCTCTTCCTTTCCACCATGCATATTTTATCGAAAATAAAATGGAAAACAGCCAAGTACCGCGGCGCGGCACAGGGACGGCTAGTAAAACCCATACAGCCCTGCTGCCTATCTCTTTTTACCTTTACGACAGTGGTCACGACGCGACGATTTAGATTCGCAAAAGCGGCGAACAGCGACTGGCCAAGGCCAATAAATTTCAATTTTATAACGTGAATTGCAATTTTTCGTCGCCAGCCTCCATTCCTTACACGCTTCTTGTTGCGTCGTTCGCGCACCGCTAGCCTTGCGTCCGTAGCTCGCATCGTTATCTCCTTGTTTTTCGCGCGAAGAAAAGTATACGTTACACTGGTCGAATCAAGATCGACGAAGCAGTCCCTCAAGGAATTGCGAAAACTGCCGCGCTGCACAGGAAGGTAGGAAGGAGCGACGACAGATTTTAATTTACCAGGAAGTAGAGATTACACCTGGAAACGGAGCACAATGGCGCATTGTCCGTGCACAAGCGTCAGCTTTAATCACGGATGTACCCGCCTTTGTCAATTTCCATAGTTCAATTCTTCGTTGCCTATGATGCTCGCCCACGGTTTCGTTCGAAACATCGGTGAATCTGGTACGCATTTGTCAGCGTGTACTTTATATCCGCGCGCGCCACAGAGAAACAGATATGCAGCCAAGCTGCATCGAGGCCACGATCAAACAATGTCTATTGTGCAACGTAAGCGATACCGACCGCTATCCTCGTCTATGTTGATGCCTCTATTATAGAAATGAATTTCACAAGTATTCGCGCCATACGCCGCCCTTTCGTACTTCCCCGCGAGTCGTGTCAACATTCTCGGCAAATTATTCGCCTGGCCTCCCCGTTATCCTTGACACCCACGAATCCCGGCGTTAATTAAAAAAAAAAAAACATATACGTGGCCACGTTCTCACGAGTACGCGATCCCAACGCGATATCAATGTTTCACGATAATAATAAAGATCCGCCGAGATAAATTCGTCGGTCGCCGCCCGATATCAGAACCAACGATTCTTTAATGTAACCTGCTTCCCTGCCCACGCCTCTGATCTCTCGAACGGACCGAACGAAAAAAAATTGCGATCATCGAAACTTCAACCGCCCACGTTATAACGGTACAGCCGTGTACACGCGTATGGCACAGGTAAACGGGGTGTACAGGGTGTACCAGTAATCATAGTACGATCGACAAGATGGGGATTCTGTAGTTGAAAAAATACGTCGAGAACAGGGAATAAGATTTGGTTACCGAGAGAATGAAATTTGAAAGTTTATCGAGTACGTACGTGTACGTGTACGTCAGACCGATTCTTAACTAAAGATGCTCCAACTATATTTTCTCGGAAACCGAAAGCCTTAAATGGAACGATGTTTGTTCTACATTTTTGACTCGTTTCCACGAGTCGGACAACTACGCGTTAATTGTCTGTTCATACTCGAGAAATCAGCCAAGTTCACGGTATCTTTGACAAATTTTCCAACTCGATTTTCTCGACGGCGAACAGAATTTTATCGTATATCTCTCGTTCGTATTTTCGTATTGGAATCTGCGCCTTCTCGATCGTAGCACGGTTACCGACGCACCCTGTATACGTGTATATGCACACATCGCGTACACCTCTGAAATTGCCGCGTCGATAAACTTCGCATGGAGCAACGCAGCGATATCTATGCACGTATACATACGCGTACGCGTTTGTACGTTTGTTTATGCGCCTGTCGACTAACCGAGGTGCAGGCTAGACTTTCCGGAATACGATAAGAATAACGACGTCGATAACAAACCAGCTATATACATACATACGTGTGCGCGCGTAGACACACATATGGTGCTATCGTTGGGCGGGCAACGAGTTCCTTGTTTTCGTAATGTTAAGCCACGTAATCGTTACCCTAAATGAGATTTCCTTGCAAACCCGTAGCCCATTTTTCCAGACTATTAAGCAGTTTCGAACAGAGATTGTCTCGTTTGATAATTAACTTTTAGGTCGACTAATAACTAGGTACGTATGAATATTATAAAGATCTTGGAAATCTAGGTGTTGTATTTCGACAGTCGACAACAGCATTTGCTTTCGCCGCGATTTATTCGAGAAGCTCTAAAAAGTTTCTGGGGCAACTTTTCCGTGTGAACATAGTCGCCAGTTAACGTTACGTAGGCAAGCATATTTTCACATTTTCCTTGGGAAACCCGAGTCGTTCGTGTCTAATTTGGTAATTATACGCGATCTTTGTATCTATAATTTAATCTACGTATCTTTCAATTCTGCTGCTATCCTAGACTTTCAAAATATCCGAAGAAGCTCCGCTATATTTATCCAAGTCTCTGCTACGTCGTGCACGATCAAATTCTAGACAGAATGTTTGAGAAAGTTTGAAGGGAAAATAGAAATTCGCTCTGAAATCAAAGAGTTGTCTCGATATACTTATTATCGATTATTCGTACGTAATAACCGATACGCGACAAGCTGTAGGCTGTAGACACAGGCTTCCGTTTCGCGGTTCCTACGAATTCGCCATGTTACATCGAATCTACAGCGTGGCGGGATTTTGAAATTTAAAAATTCGCTTCGAAGAAACTCTCGAGTGAAACTTCGACGAGGTCGTGAACGAATCACGCTTGTCTACAGACTGTTAAAAACGTATTACAAGTCGACAAGATGTACGAAGATTTGAAAGGGGGCAGAGAAGCAAAAATCGAACGTAGGATCGGTCGGAGAACGAACAGACGTGTTATCGTGAAGGCGTAAAGAACACGAGGGCTCGAGATGGGAAAAAGAAGCCATATGATCGTGGACAAACGAGTGGGTGCCATAGAAGGGAGAACAACGATGGAATCCCACTCTTCGCTACTTGTATATTCCATCTCGATCGATATGACCGGGTGTAGCAGGTGCTGTGCTGTGCTCTGCTCCTAAGGACTACCACCTTCGCCTCTTTTTTGTGTACAGTGACTTGTACACCTTCGGTTCATGTCCCTTCGTATAATCGATCGCAGCTATGACGACCATTGTATTCAATTTTCAATGAATCGGCCGTGAACTTCCGACGTAGTACGTTAACGTGACAAGGAAATAGCGTGAAAAATAGCGAATAAATTTGTTTCAGCGGATAAAAGGTAAGGTAGCTTTCGGCGAAGCTAATTGTTGCAGAATTGTTGCAGAGCGATAATGGAAATACAGATTGCGCACTGGATAGTAGGAAATCGTAACAAATAATACGCGTCGTAACGTATGAAGATTAATGGTAAACGCTGATGCGTCTTTCGTTAATTAATTTCTCGTTTGAGGAGCGCACGTGGGCGGATGAATGATCCACGCGTAACCTTCGCGTGTGTACGTAAGCGTGTATATGTACGCGCAATGCTGTAGCAGCGCAACATGCGCCAGTGGCACAGGCAAAATATATTCTATAATATAATACTAACGCTGTTGTTCTTCCCCCACTTTTCTCAAAAGATACCGTTAAATGATTGGTTATCTTTAATTATCCACTAAATATACACCGTTGGCCTAAATTCGTGGTACTAAGGAAGCTAAAAAAAATTCTATGGCTCGAGTAAAACGAAACTCGAGAATAACAGAAAAAATTGCATAAGAAGCATCGGATTTTGAAAGAATTTTGTTCGAAAACTTGGTAGGTATACTACTCGCGTGTTTGGTTACTCGAGCCATTGATCTTTACGAATACAAAAAGTACGATATCTAGTGTAAAATATTTATATATATTATAGAAAATGTCTCGAATATCTTTTTGCATTGTAAGCTGTTTCTTTCTTACAATAGTTTAATTCATTGATAAAGTAACGTTTGTGCATCGATTTCTTCTAGGATAAAAAATTCCTCGATTTTAATATAAAACAAAAAATTACGCCTTGAGGGAGTTTTAGTATTCACCGGAAATCGTGACACGGAAGTATAACACCACATTGCAACGTGTTAATTAAAAAAAAAAATCAGCGATCACGCCTACGGTTACAGATCACGGTATAAGTTTTCCCCGTTTCGTATTGCACGGTACGACTATGTCGATGAAATTAGATCGTGGTATATTAATTACTGGTCAGCGCTCTTTTCGTTCACCGAACAGTCAGCAAAAATAAATAGTAGCACGTGATAAAAAGCTTACACGATTGCAACCATGCGTCACCAAAAACGATAGGAGGTCGACGAAAAATAATCTTAAGCTGTTCGACCGGATTATCCAATAGATAACGCTCTATTTACCAAACGTGTAAATTCGTTTCTATTCTATAGGTCTACGACAGTCCTTTTGTTAACGATATCGCCATTCCGTTGCGGCTCGGAAATATGCGCCGTTCTGATGTATCATCTTACACAAGAATCGGATACATCGAAACACCTTTTGTTTTTCTTCTCTGTCGTGGAAACGCTATAAACCCGTGTTTCTTTATGGGATATGGTAACGCAACATCGTTACGGAGAAACGTTACGGCCTAAACAATCGGTGATACAATGTCGTCAAAGTGACAATGTGCACGTAAATAAGAAATTCTCTCTCGTATCTAGACTATACTACGATGTAATTGTCCATCGAACGTTAAATTAATAACGCAATCTTTCGTGAGATCATTTCTTTATACGACACACAATTACCGATATCGTTTATCACAGAAGTACGTATTCTGGCCACTTTGAATTAGAAGGTATAAACATCACGTGGTACTTTTTTTTACAATACGTATTTTCCAAGAAACGTTATCCACAAACGCGTAGAAACATCAGAAATTACGACGTGTATCTGAGCTTCTTACGAATCACGGAAATGTATTAATGTAAAGATGATAGTAGTTAACAGAATTAAATTTAAATCTAAATTTAAATAAAAGAACTAGTTAGCTGTATTTTTGGTAGCACGTACAAAGTACAGGGTCGTCCAATCGAAAGGATTACCACAAACGTGTATCGTAACGTTGCTATAAAGGATAAACGGATCGTGGGGATTTTGATCCATCTCGTGATCGTTTAACAGTAGAACGGAGTACAAAAGCGGCGGGCATGGTGCCCGAGAGAAATAAAGGAGAAGAAGGTTAGAAAGAGAACGAAAGGATGAGAATGAAGAGATGCAAGAGAGAGGAAGGGGATAGAGTTGATAACATGCCAGCTGTGCGCAGGAACGGAGGTTAGGTTAGAATTGGCGTTTGGGGGTCGCGAGGTCAGCCCACGGAATCGAACGACCGAACGAAGATAGAAGATATACGTACAACGTCGTACAGAAATGAAACTTACCTCGTTGAAGGCCATCTTCTTCGTTATGCTTCCGGACTCGCGGCTGCTTCCGGTACCTCCTTGCCCCACCGCTCCTGTAGATGAGGATCGTCTCCCAGAGCCGCCGGACTAGTTGTTCCAGCAGCAGCTGATCTCGCCTGTCCAGAAATCCAGGGGAGGACGAGAGCACATCGAAGCCGCGAAAAACGCCACTCGCGGCACACTAGACACGAACACGAGTCGGACCACGACGACGATAGCGACGACGGCGACGACGGTGACGACGACGACACTCGCGACCGACCTGTCTTACAGCCCTCCGCGACACACATACGTCACGGAACAAACACGACCGTACACCTTTCGGGGGGACCACCTACCAAAACACTTTCGATCGACTTACACGCGATCCGTCACGCGATTACCATCTCCCTGCCAAACGAGTTGCTGCACCGAGGATAATCTGGCATTCCTCAGGTGGGCACCGACAGCACCTTCCGCCAATCTTCCAAATACTGCAGGCGGCTTACCCGGCTAACCGTGCTTTACAATTATCGCGACGCGTTACCCAATCGACTGTCACTATATAATACGTATATACCAATCGTCACGATGTATTCGATAACTCGTAACCGTTTCTTGCACTGTTTTTTTTTCACGTATTTATATCCGTCGCAGAACTATCCGCAAACAGAGGAGCGCCATCTTGATTTTTGCTGTCGCGGAACTAGCCGAATGAGATGCGCGCGCAACCGACACAGCTGTGAACGGGTGCCATTGCCAATGAACGCCGCGGCATTTTGGAATACGCGCGAACCAATCACATTTCAGAATCGTTCGTTTCATTGGGTCACTTTCTGCTCACGTCATACTTCTACCATGCTATCCCATTTTCAGCTTAACCTCCTAACGATCTTAACTACTTTGTGTTACACCATTCCTTTTCCCTGGTTGCGAATGCTTGTATCTAAATAACACACGAATGGAAATTTATCTACATTTTACTTTATATATTATGTAAAATTGTAGAAATTACAATCCTAATTCTATATTCCGATTGGCGGAATACGAATGGAATTTTAGCGTAAAATTTGAATGTGAGAATTTAAGATATGTATTTTGTGCTATTTTGTTGAATAATAAAAACGATAAATATACAAGTACGAAAGTTAAAATGATGCGAAAATGTGAAAGAAGTATAGTTTGTATGAGTTATACTTAGATATTACTTAAAATTTTGTTGGAACAAACCTGCGACGGAGATTATATGTATTTCGTAAAGCTATATTGTAGTTATATCGATAGATTGTACCCTCTTGCGGAGAAGCTGAACACGAAAATTGAAAGACAAATACAGAGATAGTTCGACCATTCGTTGATGCTGTAAATAGGAATTAAAGAGAATCAATTTTTTTTTTATTAAATAATCTTTCTCGCGTGTGCACCCATATAACACTCAAATACAATTTTGTTAAAGCTGCTATAATCAGTCGCTTTCCCTCGTTTTCAACGATTTCCGACGATTTCTGTCTTTGAAATTTCGTCTTGAGCTCCTCCACAAGAGGGCGCAATCTATTCCGATATTATGCTCCATCTTGAAAACTAAGTTAATCATGGCAGCCAGAGCTTTAGCGTGAGTGAATTGTGCAGTGTACATGTTATCAGTGGTTGGTTTGTTATTATATTGCGGTATTCGCGTAGTGTTCGGTTATTTTCATGTGTAGCTACATTCTTAGTGATTAGTATATTCTTAGTTTTCAAGCAATTATTCGAAAAAGACAGTAAAGCTCGTTGAAATGGGCCGCTCTAGATCCAGGACAAAATCTCCTAGTAGGCGGCGTCATAAGAGTAAGCATTCGAGAAAACGCTCAAAATCACGTGAGAAGCACTCGAACAACAAGTACTCCGACAAGCCAAAAGAACGTAGTTCTAAATCAAGGTAATATATTTTACTTTGTTATCGAATGTATGCATATTGGAATCGTTTCGATCTATTGAGTTTTCCGCCATTTTGCTATACACACATTCGATAGAAGAAATCTTTGGCTCGAATACATGTTACGTCTGATTAAAGATTTATGTCTTCTATCGTTGTATATATCTTAATACGTTGTTACCAATTTTCTATTAATAAATGTTGCAATGCAGTAGATGGGCTCCAAGCCCATTTATCTTGCTGTTTTTATAAAATTTGAACGCATTTATTTATGCACACAGGAAACGATCCCATTCTGCATCCTCTAGTTCAGGCTCAGAGGCTTCGGATGATGTACACATTGTCAGTCATAAGAAACGTTCATACAGAGACAGGGATCGCAAAATGGATGAGGTAGAGAGGCTGGCAGAAATGGAGCGTCAAAGGTAATTAACTATTATAGATTTATTATTATTTTGTTTGATTTACTTGCTTCTATTTGGTAAATATGCCTTGACTAACAATAGTTATCTGTAATATTTTTGTTTTAAACAAAACGTTATGATATTATAGAGGATAACATATTAGATTATTTTATTATTTCCATATGCACTTGATGTTAAGGTACTTATACCTAAGAATTATATTCCATATTTTTCCTTATTTTTTAATCTCTGTTTGTATAATAGACAAAATATTTAAGAAATTTAATGTTTTTACTTGATTTTTAATTAATAAAAAAGAATTTTTTTTGTATATTTAATTTTATTGGTATACGTTTTTTTTATTTATAATTATGTTGTCAGGAAAAAGAAAGAATTATCGAACAAAATCTTCACCGCAAGTGCAGTTGGGTAAGATTGTATAACTATCTCTTGGTGGTGGGTCAGTTATGTCATATATGTATATACATAAGTCTCTGACATTTTAATAGATACTATATATTCTAGAATTTCATAAATATAAACACGCACACACACTTTACGCATAAACTATTCTGTACTAGTATTCTAAATATATTTTTAAGCTTTATTAACTAAAGTGCATTGTATTCGATTAAATCAGATAAATACATTTTATATTTATAGACCGTTAAAGTAAATTCGGTAAAGAAGTAAACATATTTGAAAAGTGCGTGCTACTCCTGTAGCATTAGAACAACAAAATATTTCTGTGCTTACAGAAGGCAGCGTGAAGTAGAGCAAAAAATGGTTGAAGAAGAAGCTGCAAAGCGAATAGAGGAACTAGTGCAGAAGAGGGTGGAAGAGGAGCTAGAAAAGCGTAAGGAGGAAATAGAAGCTGAAGTACAAAGGAGAGTAGAAGAAGCTAAAAGGGCTATGGAGCGTCAAATGATGGAGGAAATGGAATGGAGACAAGCAAAGCTTCGTGAGGAGGAGAAACGAAGAGAGGTAAGACCAATCCAGAGAAACATTGGCCAGTGTTAGCCCAAGCGCTGTTTCGATCAACAGGAAATAAGTCTGGTGCTCTATCCTTGCATTATTTTTATACATAAATGGACAGTATATTTTGGTAAATGCAGGACTATAATATGAATTAAATATATAATAGAGGAGATGTATTTTGTAATTTAATAGCTTGGTTGGTAAGATGCAATTTAATTTAAATGTTTTTGAAAACTATAAAGAGAGATTAGGGTACTATATGTGTGCGCGGATTTACGTAAAAAAGAATTAGAAAATTCTAATTGGACATTCCAAAGATTATATAGATATTACTAATTGAACATATATATGGCGAAACTAACATGTGTGATTGTAGCGCTATATTATGCCTCTATTTCGCGATCACAGCGTTTGGGCTTGAAGCATTGTGGTTGACAACTATGAGAAAAATTATTATTGAAAAGCCACATTGCTTCGACTTCCCAGCATCCACTGAGGTCGCGTTGTTGGGAATGTATACTTTCTTTTGTGGAAAGAATTTTGCTATTATAGGCGCATGTATCGGATATTTATGAACAGAATATTGTATTTCTACCATGTATATATTTATATATTTGTACAACATTAATACCTTTCATCACACAATATTTCGATTGCCAGTCGTATCTACTATTGAAGAAGTCGCGTTCGAATGCACTAGCTGCGTTTTTGCTCGCTACTTTTACAATCGTTCTACCTGACAATCTAGCAGACCTAATTACTTATTGATCTAGTTTATATCCGCGTGTCTGAATGTCCACATAATCGCATCGTTTAATCTCTTAAAGAGTAGAGGAAGAAGCATTCAATTACTTAAAGTTAGTGATCCCAAACTTTGTAACTTGCTAAGCAGAAAAAAAGAATCGTAAGTTTGAAATAAAGTTATTTTTCTACGAAACTATAGGAAAGTGATATTTTTCCCTGAACAGTTTTTGCTGTCAGTGAAACAGTAGATTTAAAAAATTGTTCGAACTTTTTTATGAAAAGTCTCATCAAATTTTATCTTTAAGAATATGATTGCATAATTGCTTTTAGCTTTATTTTGGCGGTACAATGACAATGACATTCTTACGTTTATAGAAATAAAAATTGCGAATTAGATTTTATCCTTTCTAATAGATATCTTTTCTCGCGCACGAGAATATTCTATTTTTTCTTTTAATAATCATAAAATTTTTTAAGAATATAAGATGAATAATATTGTACGAATACTTCTGCATCTGAAAATCGAAAATAGTATACGTAGTTTACCATTCTTGATAAAATGCTTTTCCGAAGAGGTTCGCATATTATAATGGAAATAAATGATAGAATTGCTAATAGATTTTAACGACGATGAGAAGAAACATTTATTCTATCCCGTAACTTTGCTATTCTAAGCTCTTCTAACAGCTTTAATTTAGTATAACCACTATTCTATGAATTATAAGACGGGGTCCTGTTATTTGATCTAATTGGCAATGATTTTAAGTGCTTAGAAATTAATATTTGTATGCTCGTCTTTAAGCATTTATATATTTTCTTAAATACGAATCTTCGTTTTCCTTTAAATACGAGTAGGAGTTTTCTTCTACTATGTTTTTTATGTATATGCACAATTGGTTATTTTCACCCCCGGGAAATCAGCACGTTCCGGTCAAATGGACAGCGACCCTGATTACAAGTTGACCATACTTTTATCCTTATTGCTTTGCACATTGAGTTTGCACTGAATATGTGAACAAGTTTGGGAGAAAATTAATTAGAAAGGGAGAGGTAGACCTTAAAGGGCAGAATTAGAATCCCATAGCAACAAAGCACGACCTAGCAATATATAGGTCACCTTCCTTACTGACTACCAACAGAAGATGCCGGTTTTTTACTCACTGCTGAGTGATTGTCGATGAAGAAGGCATCCCCTACGTGCTGGCGTGAGCTTCATTCAGGTATTATCCAATTTATATATTCATAATTCATTTTATACCGATATTATTATTATCATTCTTTGTTTAAACACTGTATATCGGAAAGACAATATTAGGGATTATTTTAGATTTGCTAAATATTAGTACCTGGGACACAACGCATTCTTCGACAGGTCGGGGCGGATGGCACCACTCGTTCGTAAATATTTTTTTTAATACGTTTTCCATCTTTTTTTTTTCAAATGCACATCAGCCATTATCGAAGATACATGAACAATAATCGTTATTCTTTGTGAAATGTTATTTATTTTCTCTTTTTTCAAACTTTTTTTTTGTTCGTCTTCTTAATAAAATATTCTTACACTTACTGCATTTAGAGTTTATCCTGCACTTAACAGAGTTACTCGACGTGTCGCGTTTAAGCAAGGAGAGTTGCAATTTTCTGTACGTTCTTTTGCATGCACAGTGAATTGATTCAGAATCATAATTCACGTTTTTTCACTTTCAAGTGGCATCCTAAGTCGTCGTATTTCCATCTGGGGAATCTGTCAATAAACAGCATTCGCTGGGAACTAAGAGGAGCTCATTTAATCCAAACGAAGGAACTGGGTTTACATACATCCTCCGTTACTTTTGTCTCGACAAGCCATCCTAATTCTTTAAAACCCGACCTCGAAATTTCATATATATTCCCGACTATTTTTCCCATATAAAAAACAATGGTTCTTAGGATGTATAACACTAGGCTGTTGACATAGCGGCACTATGATTTTTGGATATGAATGGTGTAACAACAGCTGGTGAGCAACACCATCATTGCTTCGTGTAAATAGATCCCATTGTCGTTGTAGGAGGAAGAGCGGAAGAAGCGTGAGGAACTAGAGAGGATCATGGAGGAGAACAACAGAAAAATAGAGGAAGCTCAGAAGAAACTGGTGAGTTTTCCGGCAGTCTAGATCTTTCGTAGACAGATGTTTTGAACGAACATTGCTCTCGATAGGCTGAGGAAAGATTGGCCATGGTCGAACAGCAACGTTTGATGGAAGAAGAAAGGCAAAGAATGAGGAAAGAACATGAAAAGCGTGTTAAAGAGGAACAGAAGAAAATCCTCGGGAAGAACAACTCGAGGCCTAAATTGTCCTTTACGCTAAAGCCAGTTACGTGAGTCTGTCTCATTTCGTGCAGTTTTACATGTGATATTTATACATCTTGTCGATTTTGGAATTATTCATGTTCCGTAAGAACATTCGTCAATAAGCTGCGCGTACATATGTACATGAATTGTGCAGCAACAAGATCCAAAGTTCGCTCCGAATGTATTTGCGAAAATTATCGAAATCAAGCGACGTTGAATTTTTTTATTTGATTGTGATGATAATACGTACATCAGAATTGAATAATTAATTCTATACTTGCCAGATTTCGAAGCCCGATACAGGTGGGATTTTACCTGTTCGAGACTACACCGATGTCAATACAGACGAAGCATTTCTTTTTATGGCAGGGATATGATAGAGGCCGAATTTCCATTGATCCACGTGTATGTCGTGAATTTTTTCCACGCTATATCGGTATACATTTTGTACAGGTTTGCTCGATTTGTTTGACGAAGGTGTAGTCTAGCCTAGTTAGGTGTGTTCTACAAATTGCAAATGCAGTTTATATAATGTCGTTTCTTCGTAACTATACTCTACAATGAATAATTTTATTTCAGTTAGATATGTTAAAGAAACGAGAGTCGTATTTATAGCGTTCGCGTTTTTAAGCTCAAACACTTGAGAATTTTCAGATGGTCACATTATGAACACGACCAAATACATTTTGTAACTAAATGCAAGTGCATAAAAGAATTTTCTACGTAAATAGATAACTATCGTGCAGTTGTAATACATAATATACAAAGCAATTTCGGGGAAATAGCAACAGAAGAGCTAGTTTTTCTAGTGTACTAAATCGAGAATCGTAATGGAGTGTGCATACGTTTAGAATCTAATATAGAATTCGTTTTATCCATGGAAAATAAAGAAAAAGTGACGCAAACATGTTCTTTCTAATCAAAATTAAAGTAAGGAATAATAAAAACGCTGATGAAAAGACAAATGCAATGTTGAATGGATCATTTTGTACGTATAAAAACATATGAATGCAACAGTATATCTTGGATTTGGACCAGTATATCTCGTGCGCATTTCTGTATAGATGTGTATTGATATAACGAAGAAAGATCTGTTCATATAGGATTGTATACCTAAAAAACATTGTTACTTGTAAAATAAACACGTTTTTATTAAATCTAATTTTATTTTTCGTTTGTCGTCCTACTGGGATATTTTTTCTATATGAAAAGTTGATGTTGTTTTTTTTTTTTTATAGTTTTCGAGGTGAATTTGCTGGTGAAAATAGTGCCTTGCCGCGAATTCCAAGGTTCGCTCCTTTTCCTAGGACATTTCCGTAAAATGGACTGCGTTGTTTGAAGATGCACTCGAACTTACCACGAGGAGCTTTCTTATTTTTACGACGATCTATAATCACTTAAAATGAACGTAATCGCGTTTCGTTTAATTCACCGTGCACAAGGGAACAATTGTACAATACAAATCCAATAATTACCTTTAATAGTATCTTCTATTATCTCCGGGTAAAGTTCTTCGGTAACGGTGCTACTCGGAGGGTGCAATCGTGGGTTCGTATTTATTTCGATTAACCAGACCGATAGGTCATCCATTATTAAAAAATCAGCGCCGTACAGTTGAAAACTGTTTTTTCGATTGACCATATTCTCTTGGGATGCCAGAAGTGCTCCTACTAAATTTTGCTTGATACCTGGTTTAATGAGCTCCTCCCATGCTGATTCTCGATCGGTGTTTCTGAGAAACGGCAGACAGTCGACTAATTGCTCGAGGTTTCTTTAAGAGTCGCTATAAAATGCATACTTCAAGTATTCCTTGAATTTCTGAAGATTCCAGTGAAGTTCGCTGGGTATCTGCGCGTTCTGACTTATTGTCTTCCTGTACTTCAACTGCACAGTCGTGTTACATAAATGAATCGATTCGTGGAAATTGTCGAGAGTAAAATCTTTCGACGCGAAACGAAGCAGAATATCCCTTCAAAACAAATAATTCCGTGAAGAATTGCTAAACAAACCAAGTTGTCGAAAGGTTGAAAAAGATCGATACTTGTACATCCAGACTGTAAGCGGTTGCGTGCTGGTTATTAAGAACCACTGTCTGATATCAACCTTCGTTTTATGAACGAGCAGAGGTCGTTCTAAATGTGATTAATTATACGTATAATGTATTCTTATTACTTTTTTGTTAGCGCCGCGACTAAACAAATACTTACCTATGTATTTTTGTACGACATACTGCATGCATTCCTTAGCAGCTTGATTTATCTTGTTTAGGATGTCTTGCAATGAATTCTTCAGAATTATACCTCTACCCAAGCTCTTGTCACCTGGCTTTAAAATCCACACATTCCGCATTCCATCAATTTGACTCTGAGGACGACACTCTATCATTTCTTTTATCATATTTGCGGTGAATCGTAAGAGTTCCTAACAAACAAATTTCCATATAATCTACCATCGTTTTGATCTTACATCGATTGCGTACTTCGATGTCTATGCCATCGTTCTTCTCCAATGTTTCTCGTTTATGCAAAAGTCTCTCGTACCACGATAAAAATTGATTCCAATTAGAAATTGATATGTCTTTGTAACTCTGTCCATCGATGTCCTCGTGCGCGCAGATGCTACAATTTATTTGGATTCGATAGAAAATGCCTCGTGAGTACTTTACTTTGTTGTTGTTGTTGTTTTTTTTTTCTTTTTTTTAAACCTTATATATTCCGCGCATCGTTCAAGAGCGAATAAAACTGCTTTGATAGGGACGGTGCCGTTTTGGGACCAAACAGCATTTGGTCCAACGATGCTGGCCAAGAATAAGAACCACTTGAGAATTCCCATGCAAGCTGTGATGTAAAAATCTTGCACGAATTCCTTTATCTGCACAGGCTGTACACTTGTGAGATTTTTTATTACCGTTGTGAGGTTTTTATTGCCGTCAAGACGAATAATCGTATACGAACCAACCTGATAAACATTGTAGCATCGTGGAAATTGTACGTTGGACACGCCAGTTTCGTAGAACCAAGATATATTTTCTAGATTATTGCACATATCGATCTGAAAGAATTTTAACATGCCTTATACCGTTTGAACGAAAAAAGATTATGGATATCAGAAGATCACTTGCTACATGTAACCTTTGACGTGAAATAGCATCCGGAGAATTTATTAATTATGGTTCTTTCTTCTGTTCTAACAACTACTCTTTTATTGGTGGACCAAATAAAATTGGCAGGATGACGTAATAATTTTTCGATCGTTTCCAAACCAGCTGAAACATAAAGAATGTATGTATATTCGTCGCTTTTACAGCAAATGGAATGAGTTTCTGTCAGCAACCTTCCGAGATTTCCGGTGACATCGAGAGCATTCGTCTGATGAACCTTTTCTCTATCCAGTTTCTTCTTCCTAGAGGCTTTCTTAGCACTGGAAAAGTGCCATAAATCACGAAAATTTTATGTTCGTTCACTGCCTTTGTCAGAACCTTTAGGATGAAATTGATCTTTGCGTCCTCAGCGGAGAGAAGTCTCAAGTATTCCCTGAGGATGATCTTGCCGTATGTGTTCACGTTTTCTTTCTCCTCTTCTTCCATTAAATCGTCGAGATCATCGCGGTTGCAAAGAATCTCCACGTTCGCCGTTCTCACAGGCTCTACGTTCGTAATCATTATAGAATCGGAAACTCTTACAATTATCTTTGATTCTCCTCCGATTTCCTTTGGATCTTTCGAATATATCTTACAAAAAATTTTGCGAAATAATATTTTTATGCGTTTTGTACAACTCGAAAATTCTGTTGGACTTTTTAATTCAACTCTTTCGTACCTGCCAACCTTGACAGTGCTCTTTAATCGAACAATAGGGGGAGGTTAACACGATTTGCCATTTGCGCGTTTTAATAGTTTTTACAACGTTCGAGTCTTCCGATTTATATTTTCCGTTCTCTGATATTTTAAAGCCACCTTGGACGTTACATAATCCATAGTTAGAATTTCTAATCAGTTCCACGTTTTGTTTTATTTGTTCGTCGTTTTTCGAAACAGTTATATAATCATTCTTTTGCCGCATCGTGGAATCTTTTCGTTAACAAGTTTGTATATTTTTATACTTTAACATGTTTTAGTCGCGTCGATCTATCCACATCTCAATTTACTTGACAAACTTTCGATCAAAAATGACACCATTCGACGATGGTATTGACAATCGATAAGTGTGCTTCGATATTGTTCTATGTTCATGACTTGTAGTAAATAAAATGTATTTTTTTTTTTTTTTTCATTAAGCTTTTATAAATTGTTCTTTTTTTATATTATCCCAGGTATTTCTGCATGCTCTATACTTTTTCACGGCTTCACGCATGGAGTCGTCCAGCAATTTTTCCACTTTGGCCTTTTTAAAAAATGGCCTTTGCAACTCGACCTTACTTGCTTCGCTGTGCTCAACACTCTTCGGTTCTCTCGCTTGCATTTTCCCTCCCTCCAATCTCGTCAGATCAGTCTCTGCAATCGTATTCTTAATGCTTTGCATCGAATCACAGTCCGTTCGAAGAGGATTTACTATGCTCATCTCACGTATCACTTCTGCTACAGACTTTAGCAAACGTTTATTCTTCACGATTCTATTTTCCATCAGTTTCTTTCTTTTGCAAATACTTCTGTCGTTCTGCGCGGTACTCGCGGGATCGTACGACCTCTTAGTACCACGAAGAATACCTTGTACGCCTTGGGACATACGAAGCACGTTACAAAGATAATATAGAAAGAAAAGAAATTAAATTTCCTTGAAATTTTACCTGACCGCGCGTTTCTACTATTCTTCGTACGTTCTTCAAGAAACATTTTGTCTTTCAACGCTACTTGTTTTTCGCATTTCGTAGGAAATCGTGACGTACAGAATCTCGCGCGATAGTTACTCTTCGCATCATTTCTCTCTCTCAAGCAGTTTCCATTTTTCGTTAACCGCGCGATTTGCGTGAAACCGTTTTCAATTTCCCTTCGCGTCGATCCTTTCCGCAAACAGGATTTCGGCTTTCTGTCTGAGTGGATGTATAACGTTTGATTAAATGTTACTCTCGGCGCATCGAGTGCTTTTCCGTCAGGCTTGGAGATGTGATCGCCGTTCGTATACATGCCACTGGAGTTCGTCGGTAGATACGGTGTTGAGTGCACTGGTTCGTCAAACTCGCTTTCCGAATCGGTGCAAGTGTCGGACGAGATCGAATTTTCGTCTGACCGCTGTGAGTAGCAAGTGTCTGGCTGGCAAGGGAAAATTAAAGTAATTTAGTAGGCCAAACGACAAGATTCGCCCTCTAAAGGCGTGAAGTTTCGTTGCACCGACGAATTTTCTTTTGATATTGTCCCGTCCGGAATATTAAAGGAACCACGCGAGGCATTCGCAGCTTTCCGGAAAACCAAACATCTCGCGTCACTGACCTCGCTAAAGAAATAAAATAGACAATCTGGAAGACGGTATCCCGCTGAGGGTAGCCATCCGCGTGTCGTTTTGCAACAAAGTTATACAAATTTACCGAATGTGCCGTTGGACAAATTGAAAAAAAGGGAAATAAATAAATAAAAAAGAAACCTCGCGTCAATTCTGCTACCGTCACACCCTTGCCGGGTGAAGACGCGTCAAGGACGCCGTTGATCGAAAAACTAATGTTTGACGACAACCAATCAGCCTGTGTTCTGAGAAAACTAGACTCAAATCGTCGGACAATCCAAACTGACGAGATCTTTTTTATAAGACCAGAGACACTTTCCAATATTTTATCGGTACAGAGCATACAAATAGTAGTAAGAGCACGCAAAGACACACATCTACCGTGCTGTACTCGTTCACACGCTTTTTCATCAAGGTTCAAGTTTTTCTTGCCACTGTCGGACTTAAAACGTGTAAGACGCTTAGTTCTTCTTCGCTAAACGCTCATACACCGTGGCTAATGATTTGTTCGACTTGGCGAAAGTTAATTTTAAATAAAGACAGACGCGTCGATTTCCTTTCCTTAACGATAGCTTTCAAGAGCTAACTTTCGCGATATATCGTACCTCGATTTTTCGTTTGGATCGTCGAAGAAACGTGCATTGAAAATTATCTTCATTGAGAAGAGTATGATCGATATCTTTCTGATTAGGCGAGTTCCAGGCGGATGCAGTACCTCCAGAATTCCAGGATGAGCCGACGTACTCCATTGCACGTGACAAGTATGGACAAAAAGAACGTATATCGCTTAATTTTTGTACAGCTAATCAGCGAATTTAGAGGAGAATCTTTGGAGAACGATGGCCTCCATTTGTCTGACTGTTCCACTTTAATAATTTTGATTTTTTTTTTAAGTTGCCATTGATGTTGGTTAATTGATGTCAAATCATGTTTTTTTTTTCGATTCGAAGAAATCGATTTGATTTTGTTTCGGTATTTTCCTACAGGGAATAAAAAATCGGAAGATCTTAACGGTCGGTAGTATAGTTTTTTATTGATCATTTACAGTTCAGTTCAAATGTACGCTCAAATATAGACTCTAAGGATAGATCAACAATGGAAGAGTAACGAGTGCAGATCACGAAGACATTTTCAATCACTTAGTTAACCTTAAACCAACGGCATACATGTCCGTGATGTCTGATAAAATCTTATTCTTCTTTTGACGAGGATATCTTTTGGGGACGTTACGACTTTTATTTTTCACGTTCACTGCTTGGCCAACTTTGTTCGTAGTTGGGAGAGACGGTAACGTTGGTGTCTCCTGAGTTATAGTGGACAGATGAGGAGTATTCTTCTTGTACTTTTTAATGGCGTCTCGTATCACCGTCTTAATTATCTAACGCATATGAAGAGAATATTATCCGGAATAAGATACGGCGGAAAATCCTAAAAAATTGCATCTACCTTATCATTGTTTGACTTCAAAGGTTTCTCTATTTTTGAAGTCAATTTCGTAGATTGTTTCTGAAAAGCCATGATCTTGGAAACCAAAGTCTGCGTTATAGGAGATGATTCCGTCTTACTGCTGTCTGATCCAGCGAAAGTGTGCGATTTTTTCGGCATACGCGCTGTATGTTTCTGAGTATTGCCAATTTTTTCCTAATATACGATCGTTTTTTTTTTAAACAAAATCACCTGTTAATCACGTGCGATTCAATCGTCGTAATACGTACCTGAACCGACGTAGGGAATTTTGTCTTAACGTTGGGTACCGGGCCAACCACAGGTGCACTTTTCACAGTCGATTCCTGCTTATCGACCAGCACAGCGGTTATTAAGGGCTTTGGAGGTGCACTCGTCGGTAGAGCTTGCCTTAACTTGGGCGAGTCTACTTTGTAGTAAGCGTAAAATTCTTGGTCAAGCTGTATTTCTAATTCTTCGATCAAATCTACGATCACTGGACCGATTTGATTGTGCACAGTCGATTTCTTCTTCGTTAAACAAGTCTACGATTATTTTCATTTAACGACGGATAAATATAAATGCATACACAATAGCGTCACTTTTTAACTATATAATAATGCTTAATATATATTAATAGTTTCATGTTTTTTTTCTTTTTTTTTTTCTGTACTAATATGTCTATAATATTTGATAAAAGATGGTTATCGCAAATAATTTCTAACTTTCAGATGGCATCCTGTAAGGCTTAATCGTAAAATTAAGAAATTATTTATAATTCTTCGATTTTCTTTTGATGCCTACCATCGGAGACTTCGAAACGAGACTAACTTTCGACTCCTGATTATTCAAATTAGATTTCTTCCCGCAAGTAGTTATTCTAGTCCCTTGAAGAGACAGAGCTGCGCCTAAATACGGTTGACAACTTGGCATCCTCTGTTTGTAAGCCAACTCGAACTGTCCCGTATCAACGTTTTTATCTTCTCGGTAATCTATAACAACTGCGGAAACTCACATAGGATAAAAAAGCAAGCCTAGCGCTCGTACAAATAAATCGAAAGTTTCAAGCACCTTTTATGGTGTCCTCCAGAACCTGCCTGCACAGGCGTGTGGTAACTTTGCTCGAGTAACTCATGTCAGGATGACTATTGATCTCGATCAGCCATACGGAAAAGTCATCCATAACCATAAAGTCAGCGCCGTAGAGTTCGAAGCTATTTTTTCGACGATCCATAGCTTCTTGACTAGCTAACAAAGAGCCAACCAGACCTTGCTTCATCCCAGGATAGATTATATCGTCCCACGCTTTGTCGTGTCCTTGAGATCTGTTGGAGTTTCGTCAGTTGCAAATTTCAATCCGATCACGCGACTGAATCGAAGTGCGTCATACTTGAGAAACTCTTTGAAGGTCGTAGCATCCCACATATTATCCGAGGGCAACGCAGCATTTCTATCGCCGCAATTCGTGTACTTGCACTGGATCGCGTGATTGCACAGATGAATCGACTCGTGGAAGTCCGTCAGACTGAATTTCTGCGAGCAAAATCGCAGGTAACTTTCCCTGCGAACAAGAGGATGCTATATTACTATCCCTTTCTTCGACGGATCGTGTTGCTCATACGATTCGCATGTCGAATATATCGCTCGATGAATACGATAATAGGAAAGCCATTTACGCAAACTGGGTTAGATAAGATCGGTTTCGCAGCAGGTGAACTCGTGACTGGTAATTTGCGATAACTTGTTTAAGCAAGTTGCTTCTTTCTGGTTTCCGAACTATTTCAAACGTACATTGACGATAATTGCAACATGTTTTCCGCACAACAATTACACGAGACGAATATTTACAAGCATGAGATAACGTGGCACGGAACAGAAATTGCTTCAAGTTACGCATACCTATACTTGTCCAACTACAGTGCGCTATAATTATAGCTAAAAATTACTTGTATATCCAAAGAGTCAGGGGCTGGGCGCAGGTAATGACGAACCATTGTCTGATATCAAATTTAGTGCTGTGTATGAGTAACGGCCGTTCTATAAAAAAAGAGAACGATCAAAAGTACATTTATCCGGATCATAATGTAGCAATCGATAATTCTTAAAGGCTGCAGAGCAGTTACCGATGTATTTCTGTATGACGTAGCGCGTGTCTGATTTATTCGATGGATTCATCTTCGCCATCACATCTTCCAGTTTATTCAAGAGGACGATTCCTCGACCTCGACTTTTATTCCCCGGTTTCATGATCCACACGTTCATCGCACCGTCCATATCGATTTGTGGCCAGTACTTCTTCATCTTCTTCAGGATATGCTTCGACGCCAAGAAGAATTTCTGTTCACACCGTGCTAAATTAATATAGTTCCCATGACTTTTACTTGTCAGCGATTCGATCGAAATCGAGTTGCTTACTTGAAACGGCACGTTGTTTCGAACGAAGAGAGCTTGACCGTGAACGATCTGATAGTACCAGCTGATAAACTGATCCCATTGGTGCACCCAAACCCTCTCGATTTCTTGGTCGATATCCTCGTGCGACTGTGCGCTAATGTAATCGCTGCATCGTTTAATCGCGAACTCTAACGCCTTCAAAGGCACCGTGCCAGTCGGTGCTCTAACCGCGTTTTCACCTTCGTCGTTGATCTTACTAACTAACCATTTTAACAGGCCTAGACATGCTGTGAATCTATACGAAGTACAGACAATAAGATAAAAATCAAGATGTTGAAGAGCAGGAAGGTTTGTGCGAATAATAGGTATGATTCACCTAAAGTCTTCGACGAAAGCGTGCATCTGATCGCCTTGGCATAAATTATAGCAACGTGGAAAAAGTGTGTTGGCCACTCCAGCCTCGTAATACCAGTGCATTTGTCTGACGTTCGAACATAAACCCACCTAAGGCAATCGATTTTCTTACAAGCATATATTATCCTCGTACAAGGTGTGCTTCGCATGACTGAAAGAAATCAGCCAAGGTCACTTCAGGTACCTTCGACGTGAATCCTGCCCGACAATATCTGTTAAAAATCGTCGTTTTGTTGTCCTGTGCCGGCCAACCGGGCCATTCCGATCCCGTGTTCCAGAGAAAATCCACCGTGTGATTAGTGAGCATTCTAGAGATCAGTTGGCGCTCGCTTTGCTGATCCCTTAAATCGCCGATACCAGCCAACAATACAACAGGACTTGCATCCACGTTAAAATGTTGTTCGCCTAAGAAAGTCAACTTAACGTAACACCAAAGGTAAAATATAGCATTTCAAATGTTGGCGAAGCGACTCAAGTACCATTGGTATTCTTTTTGAAGAACTTTTCGCACCATCCTCGTCTTAACATGCATTCGCGAATCACTCGCGCCCTTCCGTACACCATGAACGTGTGATGCTCAGCTATGGCATCTTTGACTATTTGTTTGATTCGCATAAATCGTTCGTGTAACGTCGGCGGAAGTTCTAAGCTCGACTGAACCGCTGTTCCTGTATGACAGAAACGATGTTAAAGTATACGTTGGTGGATGTAGGGTGGATGTAGGGTAAAGAATGGCTCACAACCTTGAACTACATTCGCATCTGATACAATGTCTAGCGTTGGTTTCGGGTTGTTATCTAGCGGTTCGTCCACGACAACGGCCTGTTCTTCGTTCTTGTCCGTTTTATCCGAGCTGGTCGGCTCCAAATTCGATAGCGCCTCATCGTTCGCTTTCATGTAGCGCACTTGCAAATCTGTAGGTTCGTCCGCACTGATGCACTCCGTTGGTCTTCAATTTCGCTTCATCGCAGTAGAGTTTGTTGAAGGAAGAACGAGCCCGAAGAGGTCAACGTTATTTTATCCTGGATCAGCTTGCAACATTCGATAGCAGTTGTTAAAACAGTGTCCCAAGAAAAAGAAAAAAAGATCTTTATCGCAATAAAAAATCGCATTAACACTCTGCAGCCTGCAATTAGATCTCTTCCAGTACCTGTTGAATCTTCGACGTTCCATCAAACATTCTTCTCTCCGATTCAGAGGAATCGCCTTCGATTTTTCTAATTGATAATCGCCGGCTCGAATCTAAACTGTTCAATGGAGGAATACCCTCGATACTGCACGATCAGAGACGACATGCCTCGAACAGATGCGAGTCAGAGTCACAACGAAGAATCAACGAGACGGAAGCAAAACTCCGACTGAGCATCGTCGAACAACAGACACGAGGTACGTGTACAGAATCTAGAATTCCGTAGGCGTGCGCCCTGAAACCGTTTCAAACTACCCTAACTATTCGGCGAATTGGATAAAATCGCATGACCATGTCCTCCCCGAGCTATATTCTTACGTCGCATTACAAGATCTGTGAATATTAGATCAGCTGGCTGATAAGGGTGATCATTTAGAATCTTCAAATGCGACCAGCCAATACAAACATTTCTTTCTCGATTATTCTATGGTCAAAGATTTCCTAAAGTATAGCTTCTAATTCTGAAACATCGAATTCACCCGCAATGAACTTTTTTCTTTTTTCTTCTTTTTTTTTCTTCTTGATATAATAGAATTTGTTAAATTTCAAACGTTGCGTTAATAAGTTACATAATGGAAGTTGAAAGCGGGTAAAAACAGCGAGGAAGGATAGGAGGGAATTGTTAGAATAGGAGGAGCGTACCAGGCACCCCTGCGGAACTTCACGACCATCGAATGCAGGCAAAGAAGCAAAAGCTATCGCGTGGGTTGCCCTAACCACTCCTGTTCCACAACCTCTGACCCACTTAGGCGAATGCATCTTGGCTCGCGTGAAGAGGCGACCTGACGAATCACTTCGACCTGCTATCGCTAATTGCCCGAGTTCGATTTCATGCTGATAATTTTCTAAAATATATTTGGCACGTCGTACTATTTTGCGATTCGGCCGACCTCTACGCGCTTTTGTTATCGGCCTTCCGGCTAGGCTGATAGTCGCGTGTGATAAAATTAAGGTCAAAGAATTATTACCTATGAGATAGTTTCTTTCGTAAAATCGTAGAATCACGCCGTAAATATGTCAGACAAATACCCATTGTTGTTTTTCTATGATTTATTTCGTGATCATAATTTCCTAATCGTAATCTTAATTTTCGTAATTTTACTTTCTTACCATTAGATATGGTGCGATATATGTTGTGGGAAATCATAGAATATAGTTGTACGACTGCATTCGTAGAGAGTAGGATACAGTTGTATGTTGCTGCAATTCTTACTGGAATATTGAAAAGAGTACGAAATACAGACGAGCTCCGAAAAAAAACGAATGATCCAAAGGATAAACATGTCACTGTCGGTGACAGGAAGTATTTGAAAATTTTAAGAAATGAAGTTGCTCGAGTCTCGTTATTTCTAAAACTCGTGATTTTAATGTTGAGCATTTCACGAATTACCGGTAGTAATATTGTGTGTTTTTTTTTAATGTATTAATGTTTATTGTTTCAGGTATTAATGATTAACTAAAGCATTATCAGGGAACGAATAGTATTAGAATAATTACGAATTGCAATGTGTTATGAAAACATATGAGTAATAACTGTTCAAAATGGCGCGCCACTTATCGAAGAATGCAGGGACTCTACTCTGACGACTTCTCTGTCGGTATAAAAGTTGGCTTTATCAATAGAACAACTCTATGTTAACCTATGTGTCATAAATGTAAGTGGAATTACGTTATTTTTTACATTCTGAAACGAGACAGAAGATATAAAACGCATGTGTAGCAAGTATGGCTCACTTAATCAGGAACGTTTCTCTTCTACTATTCACAGAAGAATGCATAGAAGAATATTTCGATGACATGAACTTTTTTCACGGTGAGTGCTGGAGCTTCATTCATAAACGACCAGTAGCCGACATAACTGATTCATAGAATTATAATAGATTTATTTTTATCTACAATATCTTACTTATATCCATTGTCACGGTCGTTTGTATACCACTAGTGTACTATTCAATAAAAAGAAAAAATATTAAAGTTTGGAATTAACACTCTTATTTTTCACATATCGTAACCTATTTTATGTTTAATAAATTCTACGATACAATATATGATTGTACAACTTTTTGGCATTTGTACACTCAAATGCAAACATAATACGTACATACATAGTTTCACAATACTATAAATAAAAGTTTCGCACAAATAGTATAGGAATTATAAATATAATTTTTCTTCTTCTTTACTCTCGCATGCCATGAATTGTAACACTTTCGAATTCTATTACTTTGAACATTGTACCGAATAAATTAGATTTTCAAACAATCGAATTTTGAAATACTCGTTTTGAGCGCTCGACGATGTTCAATTTTTTTCTCGACGATAAATTCGAAGTCATTATTCCTTTGTGACGATTTAAATTAATTCTTGTAAAAGTTAAAATGAATTTCTTGCGGCGAAGATATGAACCACTTCAAGTAAAACATGAAAATCTTGAACATGTTTCAGTTGGATGCTTCAAATTAGCGCTGAGCAAATTTTTAGGTCTCGGCATCATCGGTGGCTCCCTTCTCGGTTAGAAAATACATTTTTATGTAACCTTCGTAATTATCATGAATTTAAATACAAGGCTATGTTTTTGTGCAATAGCTGCATGTATAATTAATTTCGTGTATAACATTATGTTGTATTACGTTTTTGTTTGTTAGTTAAAATACCACAAATTGTAAAAATTCTTAGAAGTAAAAGTGCAGAAGGCATCAATGTCTTCAGCGTGTTATTGGACTTATTTGCCATGACTGCAATGGTATCCTATAGTTTTATAAGTGGTTTTCCATTCAGGTATTATAATTAATATTATGTATACTTTTTATATTTTTATACATTCGTATTATAATTAATCCATGAATGATTCGATTTCAGTTCATGGGGTGATGGAGTTTTTTTAGGTATGCAAACTTTAGCAATTGCGATATTAGTCATGCATTTCAGTGGTAACACGGTTCAAGCAACTGCATTCCTTGCTGCTTATCTAGCAGTGTTCTTTGCTGCTACTAGTGGCTTGACACCGGTGAATGTTCTCTGGGCTTGTCAGGCAATGAATATACCTATTGTACTTGCCAGTAAGGTACGATGCATGTAAATAGAGATCATTACGTAATATTTATAAACTAATTGAGAATATATTTATAATTTCATGTTGTTTCAGTTAATGCAAGCCTACACAAATTACTCCAATGGAAATACTGGTCAGCTATCAGCAATAACAGCTTTTATGCTTCTCTTTGGATCTCTTACACGAATATTCACCTCTATCCAAGAAACAGGAGATACCACTATGATAATAATGTATATGTGCTCTTCTATATCAAATGCTATAATAGCTGCACAAATTCTGTATTATTGGAATGTAGATGCGGAAAGCAAAGACGCAACAAAGAAAGATCGATAAGTAGATTGATAAAATTTTTTATATTCTGGAAAATAATCAAATAATGATTTCAAAAAACCATGCAACGAAGTAAAATCTATAAGTGGGTGAAAATAAACGAAATCAGCATTCTGATATCAATAATCTGAGATATGTCTACTGAGAATACATCTACTTCAATGAAGAAGGTATAAATGTATTTAAGTTAATAAATTAATATTTCAAATACCCTAAATTCATATTTTAGTTACCAAGCATGTATTACATTCATGAAACTCTTCTAGTTGACAAGTTATAATTTTAAATTTGCTATAAATTATACTATCTTAAAAGTAGAAGATATCTTAAAAATAAACATATTATAAAAATTGTATTTGTTATTATTTCTAAAATTTTCAAACCTGATGCAAATTTTGTAATAGAGAATCTAATCTTTTTAGTAGAAATAAAGTTTCATTAGCAAGAAATTGTCATTTTAAATTGACCGCTAAACCGGATATGATACAGTCCGCTAGTTTGCCGACACTATGTACAATGTGGTTCGCTAGCTGCAGTAAGGGAAGGGGAAGAACGATTCACGCAGGCGTCTCTAAGTTTATCGTTTCCGGTTTTGTCGTAATCGTGACTTGTGCAGCGTATGGTGAAATATAGACACGCAGTTGTTTAATCGTCGATGATGATTCGTAGTGGGCCGTGATATAATTGGAAAACACGTTAACAAATCGTCGGAAGATAATACGGAAGCAACGGTGAGTAATAATCCGGTTTCTTTTTTGGCCAGTTTGGCATGCCCATGAAAAAATGGGCGTGGATGAGTTTTGGAAAAGAGGGCCATTTGGAGCGTCATGGCGCCATCATCCTTCGCAATCCGGCTTCCCGACGACCATCTTGTTATCGATAAATCAATATAACGCGCCTTTCTTCCTATGTAAGCGTTTCTCTTGAGTAAACGAATATTCTACAGATTTATTCTGTTACGTCGTGTGTACGATTCGCCAGAGGAATATCAACAGCTGCAGGTAAATTGTTCAGGGAACCGGTTCTTGGTAATTCGCTTTGTCTGGGCGCGTTCTTGCACAGAATGCCATTCCTTTTTGGAGATACGATTTACGTTCAACGAAACCATACAAAACCGATACGTTGTTACTGCTAGCATTTGACCAACCCTTAGATGATTGAAGTAGCAGAATTTTCTGGCTATCACCGTGGAGAGCGGTTTATCAGTTACAAACACGTGTCCTTGGCTGTTGGATGATGCCCTTTTTTGCATGCCAATTTCGGGCAGTCGGTCAGAGGCAGCTATTAAAAATTTTGTCAATATATGAATAATATCTTGGATATTGGAGAAAAAAGAGAAAGCATTACGAATTTGCCGATTTTCATAGAATTGCAGGACTAAGTTGCTTGCAGTACAGAAACAAAATGGAGTCAATGGATGCGCGTCTTGTGGCGCAAGCATTGAACTACCATGGTCAACAGTTGCAGAAAGTGTGGGAAGGAGAACGCAACGAGAACGAACTGGCTATGCTCAATCTCAAGGAACCAAACTTTGAAATCTATCAACAACGTCAAAAGACTCTAAGGTATGTGTTAGTTGATTCCTTCTACTAATATTATATGTTAGACGTTTCTAAATGCATTGTACGTTCTAACTTGTTACTTCTTGTTTAATAGTTTTGGTGATAGAGGAAAGAGGCTAAAGCTACAACAATTTCTTGCAAAGAAGGCAGATGCCCTTTATGATAAATCAAATTTGGAGAAAACATTTGAGCCTATCAAACAAGAATTAGGAGATGAAGGTATATTTTCACTTCTTTCTACACACCCTAGTATGATTCATCATGTATTGCACAATAATGTGAAATTAATCTGTTGTATGTATTGTTTCAGAATTTTATGCAACAATGCCAGGCCTTGACACTTTTGTCACCATGGAGAAATCTCAACGTATTCGAAATTTTTTGGAGGTGATTATTCATTATTTTAATAATTTATACAAAAATAAATAATTTAATAATTAAAAAACAAAGTTCTAATAAAATTATTTCTTTTTAGAGTTTGGTCATTGGAGATGTTATTTACGCGCAAGTGATGGGTAAAAGTGCTGCTGGACTTCTTCTGAAGGTGCTTTGCAACTGCAGCGATTGCCCCAGAGTTGTTACTGATTTAGGAGTTAAGGTATATTAAGTTTCTTATTGTTTATTTATATCAATTAGAAAGTTTCCATGTCCTCTTCGATCATGTTTGAAAATAATTTTTTAATTCACAGGCTCTAATATTGAACACGGCCACAGTGCCGGCAGTGGACAAGAAAGGTGTAACAAGAGGCTACATGGCAAATGACCTCATCTGCGTCGTAGTCAGTGAAGTTAACGTTGAAGCCGAACGAGTTGTTGCAGTTATGAACGTACCTGCCCGTGAAGGGCAAGCACCGCACCCACCTATGGGACTTATCCATTCTGATGATCTTCCAGAAGCTTATAAGTAAGTAACGAAAAATCTGGATAAGTACATTTACTCCTTGTATTTATAATAATGCTTCACTAACTCTTGTAAACTGATATGTATATCACTATAGGAAGTTTTGTATACACGATATAAATGGTAAAAGTGTCTTGTGATGCATCAGTAGCACTTTTGACTCAAAATTTGTATTTGTATTATAAAATCGTTCTTTGATCATTTGCTTGTTGCGATATACCTTGAGAGCACTTGTGCACTAACAGAAGGCAGGGGGAATATTTTCTGACACTGGTAGTTTCGAATTTAGGATTGAGATAACAGTTTCAATCGTGGTCGAAACGTATCTTCTATTGACAGTGTAGTTATTCTATTTGTAACTTGCATAATACGCGACAGTACAGATTTGCATCTTTAGTGTTTTGTTTAATATTTTTCGTTAAAAAAGAAGGTAAGGAAAATGGTATGGTGGCCAAAAGAAGTTGAGATTTAACAGACGCACTGTGATACTAACAAAACAAGGTAAATTAGATTTGATTCCTCTTACACGTTTTTATGAATTTAGGTGCCAGACACTCTCAATAACGTAAAAAGTTGATAGTCAGTATGATGATGAATTTATAATGTGATACAAATGATTCAAACCTTGAGCATTGGTTGACATGGCTCTGTTGCGCACAATATTCTATCTACGTTTGTGATATGTTACTCTCAAAGCACCAGCCAAACAATGGCGCCAAATGACATCAATGTCTTTTGAGGTTGCATTTCCAGTATGAGATGTTGAGCCTTGGGTGGCCAGAGTGAGTGCTGCAGACGGTAGGTATAATAATGATTTACTGTTGTTTGGTCTCTTATTATAGACGAATAATAAAATAAGTAAAAGAAGCAAGCACTTGAAAAATTTGATTATTTTTAATGTCCCTTTAAAATATTTTTATGTATTAAAGATCCGTTTGCTCGAGTTTAATGCATATCTAGAGTGCATGATAGGTCAATGTGTTGTCGATGTTTCATATGTATCACATTACCAAATGGAGTAAAACTTTAGATTATTCAAGAAGTTAAAGCAGAGACCAAATAACTAAAATCTTAATCGCCCGAACCTTTACCTTTAAGCCTCAAAAGAATTGCGCCTTGTCATAATAATGCCTCATTTAAACTTACAGCTTAAATTGACAAATAAAAAATATAAAAAAATGATGTCATGTTTGAATTGACACCACAAAATGCAAAACAGGCGAAAGTACTACTACATATATATAAAAAAAATTTTTTTGGTCAACTTGGAAGATAAAATATACTCAGGCGTGGCTCCCAACCTATCCTAGGGCTATGCAATTTATTTTATCGCACCAAAAACTTATAAAAACCAAACCACCGTCGATTGATGATAGGCTGTGTGCTTTTATGTTGAGAAATCCTCTGATTACAAACATGATACAAAATACTAGAAATATACGTCTTAGCGGTACATGAAAGGTGAGAGACGAGTTTACATAATAATGAGGTTGTGTACCATTGTAAATTTATACATAAGAAATAATCTGGTAATAAAGGAAACCTACCAAACTTTCTGCAATGTATCCCCGTTTCGGACCCCTGCTGCTTGTTAACGGTACAAACGTAGATTTTGATCGACTCTAATACCATGAGGTGTCTAATAATATCTTTACTCTAATTGGAGGAAACTCTTTTTTTTTTTTTTCTCTGGAGCATCTTTGGCATTAGTGTCGTATCGTTGAATAATTCATGTAGATCGAAAAGAAGAGGCGAATAATTACGCAGGGATGAATAAGCCGATGAGGGTGTGCCGTACGTTAACACGTGCAAGGAATAGCAGCACAAAGGACATGTATATTAATATGCATGAATATATATATATATATATATATACAGACATAAGACGACGAGATGTCGAAAAAACTAAGGGAAAAACAATCAGATTGAAATAAATACCTCTACCAGGAAATGAACTCAGGATTTGTGAAGATTCGGTCATCATGATTATCAAGTCTTTAGTTTTACCGTTAACGAAGTAGCTTTGGTATCCTCTTTTTGGCAAAGGACAAAATGATTTTTACATCTCGATAATTGGTCGTTTTTCTCTGTGGTATAGGAAAGCAATGGACAACAAAGGACAGTCTTACGAAGCGATGTTGGAGAATAGTACTGGATTCAACAACCCAAACAACATTAAATATCTTTGCGACTTGATGGGTCTTGGTCAAGAAAATCATTCTAATATGGTTGGTTTGAGGTAAAGTATCGATCCCGTATACTCATTTTTTAATATAACTGATCAAATAAATGATCTTACCATCCTTTGAAAACATCTTTTTTGTTACAGAGAAAGGTTCCCACCCAATGAATATGCATCTGAATTAAGACAAGCACAGGCTAGTAAGTGGGCATTCCGAAGCGTAGCCGAAGGTATAGATCATTTCAAGGCTGGGCGTCATACAGAAGCCTTCCAGTGTCTCAATAAGGCACTTACCGTAGACCCACGAAATGTAGAAGGATTAGTGGCACGTGGAGCATTGTAAGTCGCAATCTACATCTTAACGCGAATGAAGCATATTATTCTAAATTATGTTTATTTTACATGTTTGTATCATTGTTGTTACAGATTCGCTAATAGCGGTAGTTTCAAGAAAGCGATCGATGATTTTGAAACAGCACTGAAGCTGAATCAAACTCATACGAACGCCCGTAAATACATGGCCGAGACTCTGGTTGCTCTAGGCCGAAGTTACGAAGATGAGAAGAAATACGATGAAGCTCAAAAGGCATATGAAAATTGCTTGGCGATTGCTCCATTCCACGAGGAAGCGAGAAACTCTATCGAATATATCAAGTCTAAGACATTAACATCTTCTCTGAATCCTTTGGATACATTCAAGAGTTTTGAAACTGAAAATGACGTTGGAGAAAGTAAGAAGGAGAAGAAGAAACGCAAGAAGGAGAGAAAGTCGCGTTCGAAGAAGAGACAGAGATGGAGTTCGAGTTCCAGTTCGTCATCGAGCGGTTCTTCGAGTTCTTCTAGCTCTGAGTCCAGCAGTTCTTCGTCATCCGCAAGTTCACGATCTGCATCGCGATCACCTAGTCGCAAGCGGAAACATAAGAAAGACCATCGTGGCTCACTTTCACCTCTCAGCAAGCGGATGGCTCAATATAACAACCCACCAGCTGCTACCACAGCTGCGCATGACGTAATCGCTCCAGTATCTTACAGTTCAAATACTCGAGATAAGATGGACGATTACGAAATAAAAGTACGAAAGTTCCTCGAACAGACAAAAGATGATTCCGATTATGAAGATAAAGTAAGAATCACATACGTTTCTTACGAACATTTTATAATTTATTTTTTCTTTTTTATAATTTCAATATCATTGTCTTTTCTACGTTCTTAGGTAAGGAAATTCCTGGAAGAAACGGCTAGATGGAAGAGAGAAAGGGAGAAAGAAAAGAAACATTCAGAAAGTGAGAAAATGAAGAAAAAGAAGAAGAAAGAAAAAAAAGGGAAAGACAAAGAGAAAGAGGACAAGAAAAGCAGGAAGAAGAAAAAGAAAGAAGAGAGAAAGAAACGCAAAAACAAGGACAAGCTCGAACGAGATTTAGAAGCCTTAAAAAAGTCTTCGTTGCCGGATTTAGAACAATTGGAATCAAAACTGAATGCGTATTATGCAAAAGTTGAAAAAGAGACTGCCGTTTTGAAAAGGTTGGAACCTTTATGGCCAGTTCGTGATCATGTTTTCCGTTTTGGTTATTTGTTTTTACGAAAGTTTTGTCTATTAATTTGTAAAAAAATAATATGAATATTGTTTCCGATGTTGCATTTAGTTCGTGTTTCCTCGGCTAATTTTTCGTGATTAATTTGATTTTTTAAAGATACATGAATGGAAACGCGGGTTTTAACATCTCGTATTTTATTTATGTTTTTATATTTACTAGGTATGTAGCTCAGTATAATGACATAGCTTCCCCTCTTAGCAACGCGGAGAAGCTCGCTGAAAGTTCACGAAGGGAGGAAGAGCTGCGCAGAGAGAGAGAAAGGGAAAGAGATGAGGCTTCAAAGGCGTATCACGAACGGGAAGCTAGAATACCAATGACTGCACAGCAGCGCAAAGGTAAGGATCAGGCCTGTTAGAGAAAAACGGGTGGAATCTGCAGATAGATGGAATGTAATCTGTGCTCGTTTTATTTCATATTATTTTTACAGAGATACAGAGGAAACCATTGACAGACATATTCGAACAAGAGTCGCAACTAATTCATCCCGAACCGAAATTACCTACTCTCGACACAGCTGCGTTAAACGCGAAATGGAAAGCTGCACAAGCCGCCAGGTAAAAAGCTTTATCAGTTCTAAAGCTACCTTTTAATGCGATCTATCACGTGTCGGTGTATATTTGGACATGGCTATTTTTGTTTTTTTTTTTTTTCTCTTTTATTTGTTTAGACAAAAGGATGTTCTTCCACAAAAATGGCAAGATGTACCGGTAGAGAACAAAAAGATGCAGTCGAACGTAGATAGCGACGAAGACGATGATAACGAGCTAGAGGAGAAACTGCAGCGAGCAGCATTGGAAAAATCTATGAATATACGGAAACAAATGCAGCGTGAACTCGCAGAGAAAAGAGCAGCGGCTGCTCAGCCCATGTCCACACCAACTCCGCCACCATTACCCAAAGAACCTCCGATGCCTAAGCAGGCGCCGGTGAAATATCCTACGCCACAACCGCAGAACAAATTTCAGTCATATAAGGATCCTTCTATATCTGCAACGCAAACAACACCGACGAAGTTTAGTTCTAATAACAATCTTGGTGGCAAGTTCCAGCCGATTGGACAAAGTGGTAATAGCGGTGCTGGTCATCCACCAGAACCACCACGTCCGCCTCCACCAACGAAGAACCAGAATCAGGCTAAGGGCCCCAGAACAGATTCTGATAGCGAGACAGAAAGGCAACACAGACAAACGCCTAAGAAGCGCGATTCTACCGGTAGGGGAGGAGCTGTGACCAAACGAATGAGTAGAGATCGTCCAGCGAAACGGTCGCGCAGCAGATCGCGCAGTGCCTCTAGTTCAGGCTCTTCGAGGTCACGTTCACCTAGAAGAAGTCGTTCAAGATCGTACTCGAATCGGAGATCTGGAAGCTACGAGAGAAAATACAGTCGATCTCCGTCGGGTACTTACAGTAGATCACGCTCTAGATCACGTTCCCGATCTTACACCAGGAGTCGTAGTCGCAGTAGGTCCGGAGACAGGAGTTACTATCGCAAGAGACAATTCCGGCCATATAATAATCGCGGCACTTATTACAAGCCTCGTTTCCAGGGCTTTAACAATCCAAACCATCGTGGCGGTGGCAACAATTTCCAAAATCGTAATCGGTTTTATAATAATCAACACAACAATCGCTTTGGTAATAGACGCGGCGGTGGTTTTAATAATCGTGGTGGTGGACGCGGACGTGGTGGTAATCGTGGCGGTAGATTTTTCCACGGTAAGCAGGGCTTCCGCGACTTCCGAGATAGGCGGGACTTCAGAGACAGGCGTGCCGCTTCTCGCGATAGATACAGCGATCGTAGTTACTCCCCTGATCCGATGAGGAAAGTGGACGAAGCGAAGGAAAAGATCAACAAAATGCTCGAGGGCGGAGATGACGTGATGGAGCATCAGCAAGGTGGTGGAGGATCGAATGTTCCTCCTAGTAAGAGACAAGATGGACCTTTAAGCGAGGGTGAAGAGAGGGATGACGACGACTACGAGAGGTGGGGAGAGGGCGAGGGGGGCGACACAGCTAACAAGGTTGGTTAGGTCTCTTCTGTGTAGGCTTTCGCGAAAGAATAGCCTATCTTCGTGATGATGATCATGATATTCCGGATGATGATAATATGAGGGATAAATAATGAGGATAATGATGATGATGATGATGTTGATGTTGATGATGATGATGAGCCACACGTGCAAGAAACACGCGACCTAGGAGCCAACTAACTCTCGTTTGTTGCTAGAATGAGGTTGGACCTGTCGACGATAACCTGGAAGGCAAGGAGTACTTCATTGAGCGCATGAAGCAGCGAAGCAAGAATGTTTTAATGCAGAGAACCCTTGCTGCTAAGGTTTGGTAGAAACTCCGTTGCCGTTGCTGCTTCTTCGATTCTTCTCCTTCATCTGTGATATAGTTCTCCTGAACGTGAAACATCGACCGCATCACGTGAGACAGACTTCTTACTCTATTCTTATACCGATCGTTTTCGGTATATTTAAAACAGAGTGTAGAGCGGATATATCTTAAGGAACAACTGATCGTAACAGTTGCGAGAAATGTACTTTTTTCTTTTGACTTTTTAACTTTTATCGGAGATAACAGTGGACGAATATAGTATAGAATAGTATTATATTACCGAGAAGGATCTGCGATCGATGTCATTTCAATCATTTTGTAATTGTGCATGAATATTTACGTGGTAAATATTCGTGACATATAGATAGTATACGTAATATAAATGTGCGTTTCTCGTCAATTTATAATAACACGTTTGTATCGCGAATTTCACGAACATCCACAATTTCGTCTTCTCCTTTTTTTAATTGTTAGCGAAAATGAAATTTTACACACCTTTCAACTTTAGTACTTATTCTCGTATCGTAATGAAACTATCGTTTGTAAGTATTACGGAAGGAAAAAATGGAAGTTTCAGCTGTGACGCGCACTTTCAAAGGGAAGTATTTGGTCGCACTATCTGGTGTATGCGAGTGGCTTTTCATCATTCATTGTCATGAGAAAAACACGGTGAAAACACCTATACGAAACAATAAAACGCATTATTCGCAACGCGAAACGAATCCACCGTCGATTTAAGATGTTTCCTTCGCGTTGATTTGCAACTTTTTCAATAATTGCACCCCGACATTTCGAATTTGCTGCGTTTGACGAAAAAAAAAATGCTGTAAATCATTCACGGATATCGTCGATTCTGGCTAAGTTAACTTGAATCGCGAATCGCCAGCGCCAAGAAGAGACTTTCTTAGTAAGGAATCTAGTTTTTCCCTCACGTCGAAACATCCTTGGATTATTCTTCGTAATTACTTTATTTCGAGACACGTTATCACAGACCCTCTCTTTATTACAAAATACTTATTTTAAGGTATCATACAGAAGTAATTTACTAGTAAGACACTTATATATGTTGTATGTAAACGAGTTGCTGTACAATTCAAAAAATCCGCAAATACATAATATGAAAAATACAAATTAATGGCTTTATTCTACAACGTTTATCTTCGATTTATACCCGCATATGTGACTATCCGTTGGTTACCAGCTTGGTTTCACTTTTTTATCTGCCCGATGCGTCACTTACCGAGTCCTTGTTTCGAGAACGTTGCTTTATTTATGAGATAAAAACTGGTTCTTTTATTGATAGCAGACCGATTTGGCTATCGCTACATTGCATTCGCAAACGGGTATTTAAAGTTGCAGCCGCCGACTAGTTACTTGCATTTCTTCCTTGGCACTAGCAGGAAAATGAAGCTTTTACGAGTGCAATTCGTTTTACTTGTTTCAATATCTTTCCTGCTCGATTATACGGGCATGGTAACGGGAACGATACTCTCTAGTAAGTAACTTTCTGTTTGATTCCTCGTATTGCAGCGTTTCGATTAACGTAACTCGATTTTACTACGTTTCTCTTTATTTGTCTTTAATTTCGAAGGTCCCGAAGTGGTCTTTATCGAAGACACGTGCAGGGAGAATGAAGTTTTCAGCCAATGTCAGGCAAGTCCGAGTTGCGAAAAGAGTTGCGACAATATCGATATCTGGGAATCCGTGCCCTGTATCCAAACTAAAAATTGCCTAAGTGGTTGCATTTGCGAAGACGGATACGTGCGCGACAAGAGTCAAGGCGTTTGCGTTTTGGAAAACAGTTGTCCTAGAGTTAGGCATTAATTTCGTAAGAAGCCGAATTGTATCATTTGCTATTATTCGATAGAAATATTAAGCATATTCTCGTATAATTAAAGGACATTAGACGACTATCAAAGAACCAGTTGTTACACTATCAATTCTTTTCCCTTTCGTTCGCGTTACTCCTCTTGTTTAGATAAATAACGTACATACTTTTATCAGCTTGCGAAACGATCGTTCCTCGCCACAATAATGTACGTTCTAATCGGAACGATTTTTCTATAGCGGCATAAATAAGAGATGCGTAGACGCATTTTGGTCGAAAGTGGTGGGGGAATGTGGCGGCGCGCGATATGATAGCGTTTTGAGATGGTTCAGTTCCGCGCCGTCTCACGTGCGCGACACATTTCGACAAACGTGGAATCATCGGTGTGACAAATCGTGCCATACGTACCTCGAAATTAATTTCGTTTCTACACCACCGCCCATTATCGTTTCCTATCGTGTTGTTTCTCCCACGAACCACCGTTCCTACCGACATACTTTTTTCTTCGTCTTCCGTTTTATTCGAAAAATTTCGTTCCACGTTTCTTTACGCACCTCTCCTTTTCTCATCGTCTCTTTTTTTTCTTCTTTTATTACGAATCCGTTAGACGACGAAATACAGTGTGTAACAGTGCGTCCAGTGTTCTTGGATATAATCACGGATAAGAGAATCGAACGGATCACACGTTTCAAACGTAAGTTCACAACGATTTAAATTTCTCGTCGATTATGTTTCTTCTTTTCTTTTTTATTACGAGTAGCTGACGCGAACGGTCGAAACGAGTTGCGCTCCTTATTGAAGTTCAATTACCAGCGCAGCGGTGACCGTGATTAGTCTCTATCGAGCAGTCGAAAAAAGAAGGCTGCGGCCACCTCGATCGAGCATCCCTCTGGGTCCACGTCCATTGTGATTTTAATAAGCCTTATGCAAATTACAAATGAAATTGTCAGCGGCAGGCCCGCGGTCCATTCTTCGTCGTTGATGGGGACAATTAGAAGAGCTTTGTCCGGCGACCACGCGTTGTCCGGCTGCTCGGCAACTTGAGTCCCAACGAGAGGACCGCCCGCCAACCCCTAATCTTTGTATCCGGTCCCCAGGACGTTCGCTTCCGATCCCAGAGTGTCTCTCTGCTTGCTGACGATCGACTTCTTCGGCTCTCTACCATTAATCGACGTAGTCGCAAAACTGCCACGTTATACTTGACAAACGATTCAACGAAATTTCGTCGATCAAGAAAAGCAAGAGCCCGTTTTGCTACGATATTAGCGGCTCTTCGGCTCAAATAAGGATTTTTAGTTATTAATCTCCTTTGGCGTTAGCCGCCAGCGTGTTTGACGACTCTATTTATCCGAGAAGCGGAATTCAAAGCTCCGACGAAGACCTTTGTCTTGTTCCTGGGAGAACGCAAGAACATCGTAGACACAGATCGTTGATTCTTGCAATCGAAGGGAGGAGGCGGACGAGGAGGAGGAGGAAGAGGAGGAGGAGAAGGAGGAGAAGGAGGAAAAGCAGCAGAAGTCACGAGCCAGGGCAGAAAAGCGGAAGAGTTGGCGGGAGGTGGTTGGAAATCGAACGGAATCATGGAGGCTGGAGGTCGATGGTTTGGGGTGGAGATAAGTTTTTACGGTAGGGTTACTAACTTACGGACTCGGCATTGTCGAGTTCCCGGTGACGGGAGGACAATGCGCGTTCGGGACACAATGCTTCACTCTGGAATCTGAAGGCAGTCTTGACTATCAACCTGCAACCACCCCTCGCATCCGTGTCTACCAATACTTGCCCTTCTTGCACATACCATCCTTCTATTGCCAGCCGCGTCTTCGCTCCGCGCGTCGTTGCTTTCTCATTCTGACATGCTTGCTTCTCTTCGAGGTTCCACCGAAAAAAGAATCTCTTCGTCATCTTCGGCTTTGGGAGGATAGCGACGAATCGTTCTCGGCTCGATAGTTGTTTCCCAACGTCGTGCACGAAAGACGTCGTTTCGTTTCGTCTTATCGCGTGCTACGCTCAAACGAAATGTAGATGGCACGCACGACCGTGTCTTGTCACGGCCAACTGCGAAAGGTCAAGGTTTACGGGCTAGGCGAATCGTACATAAAGAAGGACGAGACTCGGAACGGATGGCCGTTATCCGAGGAGAAGAAGGTGTACACGCGTTCGCGATCACTAGCAGCTTGGCAGTGTTGCGATCAAAGCGAAGACGAAGGAAGAGGCGCGACGTAGATGGCTGAGTGGTGAAAAGACAGGAGCGGCAAAGACACGGAGGAAGGAAAAGAGAATGGATAGAGAGGGTGGAACGACGAAGGGAGGCGGTGGAGAACAAGAGACAGACGGCCGAGCATTTCAATCGCTCTTAGGCTCTCTCTTTGGCTTTGCTTTTCCGTTCCTTTCTCGCACAAAAGCTACATTGTTTCGTCCCTACGTTCATATGGACGCGGGCTAAAATACTCCTCTTTTCTGCCGGCAGCGCGGATACACCGAAAAGCAGGCCGCAGACAGAGACACGCCGTACGTGACACACGTATGCCAAAAGCAACAGCAACGTCGCTACCATCGTCAGCATCGTTCGCTGGCATACAATCCTTTCTCGTACATTCAATGCTCGTCGCCCACTCGGTATCCTTTTGTCGCTGTTTATAGCTCTATAGGCCCGGTATTCCACCGTCCCGGTACTCGCCGAGTACTTTTCGAGCTTAATTCTGTATCGTCTAACTGGACCGTGGAAAGAATCGTCTGTTGGTCAGGAAACCGTGCATTCCGCGAATTCGTCGGGCTTTTGGTGTTTTCCTTTTTTTCTTTTCTTTCTTCTTTTTTCTTTCTTTTTTTTCCTTTGTACGCTGGCCGGATTAACGGTGGATTCGTTTCGAACGTCGATGCGGGGAGATTCGCACGCTGCGTACGATATCTTTGACGAAGTCGAAAGTATCGCTGGTAATTCAGATCGATCAGAAAGTAAGAGTACGCGAACGTTCATTTTTCTGCGTCCGTCGAAGCGTCGTTAGAATACCTGAACACGACGACGTATTCCTTCTTCTTAAAAAGTAAGCGAGAGTACACCCGAACGTGAATTTTTCTACATTGACTCGAGCAATTGCGTTAAAACGAAAGCGAGGATCGTTCGAAACGTATTCTCTATTCCGTGTCTGCTCGAAGACACTCGCGGACGATGTCCGAGCGTGACGCTTCGATCCTCCTGAAAGTAACCGGAGCCTGCCTTTCGTTATCGATCCTCGATAGGAGGGGCGATAGGTGTGTCTGACCATGAACGTTCACACTCGCTGAAAGTTAGCCGCTTGTCGGCATTAACGTGAATTATTTCCCACGTATAAGCTTAATCGAAGTTTCACATAAGGAAGAATGGTATCCGTCTCGACCACTTGTGGCTTTCTCGAAAATCCCCTTAACCATACTAACCCAGATTAGCTTCATCCTTCCTCCGCGTACGTGCTTGGATGGTGAAACCGCTGCAGAGAGATAAAGGTTTCCGAGGCTGTCTATTTTACGATATATTAATTGGAAATCGTTGAACGCGCAGCGTTCCCGTGAAAAGATTTTTTCCCTGTGCGACGGTCATCGTTTCCGAAAGATCGTTGGTACGTCGCCGAGCTTGGAACGCTTTGGAGGCGGCGGATACAGCAAGAGTGTCCTGCGCTCTATTGATAAACTCTCTTTCAATAGACGCGGATGCTGGCCCCGCTGTCGAGTATCGATAATATTGAAAGCCTGAATGCCGCTCGGTTGAATGTCACAATGCGCTCCAGTGATTAATAGACTTCCGCGACTTTTATCGAAATAAGATGTTGCTTTCTGACGCGTTGTCGACGCGATCCAGCAAGCGCACGCCGCACCGCGGTCACTGGCTGCATTTCCAACCTTTGCCCAAGCATTTCCAAGTATCTCGCCAAGCCTGCAATTTTTCCTACTCCGTGTCCGTTCCTCCGTTTCGTCTGTTCTATCTTCGTTTGTCCCTTTCCGTCTTCCCGACGATTCTGACAGTCGCGTCGGTGGCAGTACTCGTTGGCAGACGATTCGAGCGACGCAACCACGCACGCACGTACAACGATAGCGTGCAAGTAGGAAAGCGCTACGCAGAGTCAGTCGACCGCCGTGTCACGCGCGCTGCCTCGAATCCGCGACAAAATCATAAGAATCACCGCGGAAGCTTTATCTCGTTTTAACGAGTGGAATAAAGCCGTTAGGAACTGGGCCTTTCCTAGCAGCACGCTGCCTGCCATCCAGTATAATAATACCGGCTGAATGCGAGCGTGTACGCGCGCGTTGGCATATAGACGCAAGAGAACCACGAGGCTGGCCAGTGCTCTCCTTTGTCATTGGACGAAAGGCTTTGTACCGATTATCTGCATACGTTGCCGCGGGTACGGCTTTTCAGTCTTCTCTCCTCTCCTCTGCTCTACCAGCTTCACGTCATTCCGCCGTGATTCCACGGGCCAGCTATACGGGACACCCAGCTTACACGCAACAAGGCTCCTCGCGCTTCGGAGGCTCGTTATAGTTTAAGGTAATCCGGCGTGCCTGACTTAGCTATTGGAACTGGACCGCGTCTGGCAACGACGTAATCCATCGATGCGTTTTCCCGAATCCTAACCTGCGATCACGATCTCGCCGGTTGCTACGGGTTGTTTGGTGGAAACGACGAGTCGCCGCGAGACACGGCTGCCATATCATTCGTATCGTTTGTCATTGTCGTTTCCGTTGATAATCGTTGGCCAAGTTGCCCGAATTGTAATCGTGGTCGGTCGATTTCGTGCGAATTAATTAATAAATCGCGATAGTCGATCGGACGAAGAACGTATTTCCAATATCCGTCTCGAGGCGGAAACTTTTATCGCTCTTTCCCTGCGAGCTTTTCTACCCGCAATACTCCTCCGGTAGCCTCCTTTTTTGCTTCCCCGTTTTCGCTATCTTTTCCTTTCCTTTTTAACTCCTTCCCCCCTCCCCCCTCCCCCTTGTCCTCCTTCTTCCCGTGACTACATTCTTTTCAGTATTCACTGTGCAGTTTCTTGTACCGATACTTCCTTCTTTCATCGACGCGTCATTCAAGCTTTTGATGCCGCGGCGACAAAGCTCTTTACTTCTTTCCGCGAACGAATGAAAGCACGGAACGATGGCGATGTATACACCTGTATGTATATACAGACGTATATATACGTATATACGACTCTCTCTCTCTCTCTCTCTCTCTCTCTCTCTCTCGTGCTCCACCGGTCGCTTTCTCTCTCGTTCTCTCTCGGCCCGCGGTTCCACGTATAGACGGATGAAAATGTACGCGTGCCCGTACATTTCTCCGCGAGCAAAGAACACAGGCGCAACGTCGAACTTTCGAGCGTCGTGCTCCGCTCGTACAGTAGCATCCGCGATACAGCCGAGTCGTAAAATCGATCGAGTGTCAAAGTTTATACGTTTCAGCGTCTCGATGAAAAAAAAAAAAAAAAATCGAAGATACAGGCTCGAGATCTCGGTTAGGATCGTGTAGCCGCGCCGCGAAAGGAAAGAGGAAGAAAAGAAAGGGAAACAGAAGGTTGACTCGACTCTCGTCGAAATCAGCGAGTCGTCGAACGTAGCTCGTCCCTCGATCCTCGTCTCTTTCGTTGACTTTGCTGGAACCGTAGCCGTGTATCATCGCGAACGCGTATTATTGCAGAGTAGGGCGGTGGTCGCCTAGGGACGCGCAAGGATTTCGGAGAAAGTATTCGCCGACGGCCTGAATAGCTTAATTGGGAAAGCATCCGTTCGACGAGCGAAAGACGCCGGTTAAGCGACTCGATCGACCGAATATTTTTCTCCCTGCATTGGCCATTTGTACTCTCGTTGCAATACTTTGTGGTTTTCGTTGACGAACCTTGCACCTTTTGTAAACTCCTCGGCATAATAAACTCCGCGCGATTAAGTGCCAGCCAGTTAAATTCCATCTGCTTTCGCTGCTAATCAATTCCCGCGGAAATAGCGAGCTCGGAGTTGCGGCTACCAGGAAGAACGAAAAAATTCTTCTCGCGCTTCTTCGTCGGATACCGCGGAATAAACGCGAAACAACGAGCCGAGTCCCGTTGAATGGCTACAGTGGCGATCTTTCCGCGTATCTCCGAGAATTTGCTTACCAAATCGTGGAATCGACGTCTTGGTGATGGAACGGTGGAAACAATCGTTCGATTTATGTCTGACTGATGTGCGAATCGTTCGCTTGTATTCGGCAAACGATGACGTAATGGCCGTTAACGCGTTATCAGCCGCCGTATTAACGGCGCTGCACACGGTCACCGCGGCGTTAAAACAATGCCAAACAGACCCGTTAACTCGGAACACACGAGTACGCCGATCCTTAATGGATCAAGGTGCTTAATTCACGAGTATCGACACAGGCGTCGCGATAGAGCCGATGGCTATAATGCCACGCGATACACAAGGGGTGGCGTACGATGTGTTCGCCAAACGACGAAGACGAAACGCGGTTCTCTGCCGGTTGGTTCGACGCAGAGGAAGAAAGAGAGAGAGAGTGTGCGCGAAGAGCGGGCCAGTATGCAGCGGAATATACGGGAAGTCCCTGTACACGAGCAACTCGCTCAATTCGCTCGCTCGCTCGCTCGCTCGCTCGCTCGTCCGCCAGCAGCGTCATCGTAAGACCTCTTTGTTCTCCGGCAATTTCAGCGGCATTGTCACCGTCAACAATGTCCACTTGACATCCTCCTTCTCGCTCCCGCGCATTGTTAACCCATCCTCCGCGCGATCTCTCTTTCGATCATAAAGCTCGCAGCAGCCGGCCAGCATGCGTTGCGATTGCTGCACGTGGACACGCCTTAAGGGTCTTCTTCTCGGCCCGCGGACGATCGTGCTCGATTTTTTTACCTCCGAATTGGGTTACCTCGACTGTCTACCGCTTTGCTGCTTCTTTATAGAACACCGAATAGAAGACGTTTCGTTTTGTCGCGCCAGTCGTTCGACCAAGACACGCTCATCGACTGTCCAAAAAATCGACGAGCAGAGAGAAGCGATCTCTCCGCCGCTTCTTCGTCGTGTTTCGATTCACCTTCGTTGCGTACGAAATAGATGAACGTAACCTAAGTGGAAATTCGTCTCGCCTACTAAACGTTACAACGTGCTCCCTTTACTCCGGATATTTCACGCGTTTCCTCGTATTACGAGCGTTTTGTACATTTTCCGTACCTTTAAATTTCCCATCGATGCACGGACATTCGCGGCCCAGCAACGAAGCTCGAAGAAATTCCCCGAACTGTCCGAGTGGTCGTCGCTTCTAGGAAAGCTCTACATCCGATCTGTTTAGTTCTTCCAGTCACCGAAGCCATTGAGAGCGTTTAGAAACAAATCAATTTGAAGGTCCAACCAAACTCATAGCCATCGTGGAACACGCGTTGCGCAGATGGGTTACAGCGGGGTAAAGACAGGCCAGATCAGGGACAATACGAATACCGATAGGCCCATGGCTTCCGGGCGCTGTTAGAAAGTAACGTTGCCAGCGTGCGGATCTGGACCAGCTCATACCATACTCATACTTGTGCTTACACTCTTATTTTTTAAATATACTTTCTACTTTTACAATTTATCCACGCGTATTTATCATATATATATATATATATAACCTCAACACAAACTGTACAATTTCTATTACGACTCTGATACATATAATTCTAAATTCGATAAAACAACAAGATACTTTGCTTCCGCCTTTCGCCAACGTTGCGTTCATACAAATTTCAGGAATCATTTCGCCACTTCGTCCTTAATGGGTCGAGCGGAGATTCCTTACGTTCGTCATTTTTCCCGACAATAAACTTCGAAATCGAAACGTCGTTCGCGTCAGTTCCGTTATAGCTCCTCGAATTTCGTGCTGGCCACGACCTTTCATCCTTTTCTCCGCCTCTCTTTTCTCCCGTCAGTGACCGTGTCTTCTTTTTCACCTTGCATTCGCGCTTTCCGCGAATATCCTCCGCCCCTTCGTCTTTCTCCTCCATTCTCTCGCTTTCTCTTTTTCATCCTCTCTTTTTCGTCCTCTCTCTCTCTCTCTCTCTCGCTCTTTATATATATGTATATATCTCTCTCTTCGTTTCTCTTTATACCCATCTGTCTATTGTCCACATTGTTACGCGGTGGCATCCTCCTTCCTCGTATTGTTTCGATGCATTGTTCGACGGTGGCTCGCTCGTTCGTCCTCCTCGGCCGACGGCGACTCATTGTTTCCTCGTTGTTGCGCGTCCGTCCGTCTTTTCGTTCTCCTTCCTTCGAGCATTGTGAACTTTAGGCGCCGACTTCCGAGCCGCTTTCTTACTTTAGGGAATTAAGTGGTTTCCCGATGTCCGCCAAGTCGCCGGCTAATACCACTGTTTCCCAATCGTCCTACAGCCCGTCTTCCAATCGAGTTCCTTGCTTTTCTTTTATCCGCCAAATTGGCTGCTCCCGCGCCACCCCCCCCCCCACCACTCTTGCACGACCCAAGATTACGTTTGAATCTCGATCAGTTAGCGACTTTCTTTAAGCGGAAAGATGGGGAAACCGAGAGTGGAAGCTCGGTGCTGGCCGTTCGAATCGGGAATCGCAAGTTGGCGAATTGACCGAACGAAACGTCAAACGGTCGAAAGAAAAATTCCATCGTTCGCCGTTCGAGTCTCGACTTGTTTACGAATATTCAAGTAGGAAAGAAAAGAAGAGAAACGGAGGTAAAATCCGATCGTTCGTCAGGGTGTTCGAGCCTGCAGACCATCCGAACGGGTTTCACCGTGAATACTCGGGGCATTTAAGTGTGCAGTTCATTCGAAGGCGCGTACACAACGGCAGTACAGCGTGCGTGTGTATATTTCGTGAGAGTGGTGGCGCTTTACTTATGGAACGCATTGTTCTATTGTGCACGGGAGATGAGCGCATTACTGTCCCTTGTCCCCCTTTTCGAGCAACCCCGGGACAATATCGTGCCGTCGTTAATCAGGCATCGTTCCTGGACGAGCCACATAGTAATTCGCGGAGGTTTATGCTCGCGGAGCGCGCATTTAGATTCACAGCCCGCTATAGCTCCGTGATACTAGCTTAGACGCGATACTGGAAACTCGATAACGTTAGTTATAGACTTGGATTTAACGGTCCGGATCACGTTCCGCGTCTTCGCTGTTCAGAATCTTCTCGTTCTACCGACATGCCGATACGTTTTCGCTTATTACTCGTCTTTATCCGGATGAAAACGTGCAAGTTAACGCGTACGAGAGTTCGACGATCGTTCTTCGATCGTTTCGTATCTTCTTACGCGCCGCCCGAAGCAGTCGCAGCATCGTTCTCCGCGTTAGTTTCATTTTCATTTTTCTTCTTTTTCTCTCGTTGGATATTTTTAATCGCGGGTGTCTTTCTTATACGAAAGACATTCGTTTTCGATAAGACGGAGAACAGCCAAGCCCGGGAGAAGAGAGAACCGAAAGGAAAAAAACGCGGGCGCTCGGCATGGAAAATCACCACCTATTGACGATTTTACATCGACGAATTTTTCTTTCGACGCGATGATCGGAGGAATAGAAACGTGAGTTATGAATCGGTTACGAACGTAATGGCGATGGCAGCGGAACAAGGAGCAGGAGGAGGAAGAAGAAGAAGCAGAAGGACAAGGGTGCTCGTGCGTGTAAAACACGTATACGTGTATTCGCGAGCAGCAAGGAGTAGGAGATAAAGTGTTCGCGACGAATCTACGGAATGGGGTGGAAGCACAATGCTCCAACAATGACGCTATTGTGGAAACGAATAACACATAGTCCCGCGCTTTACCCTGCGTTTCGTCGTGAGTAAGCTGCACAGCTGAATCAAATGAATACGAGAGTGCCATCGCTAAGACACGCTTCCGGGCGTCTACGCTGCGAGAAAAATTTACAATCGAATCGAAACTCGAAGGTGATAAAATCCTACGGAGGTGGAAGTTTATATTACGCGTCGTGCTTGGAATTGTCCGTATATCGATATTCTACGCGATCAAAACAAGAGATCCATCTTAACGTTTGCGAGACTGCTTGCCATATCTTTGGAAGTTCGAACGATAGCAAACAGAGGATGTCGGCGCGTTGTTGTATATACGAGCGGCAATATTCGGGACGCGCGAGGAAACTTACACAGGATAGTGGGTCGTGTAAGCCAGTAGTTCCGGTCGCTTATGCGTCAGACAGCGTCGCACGCTTCACGCTGCTTTCAGGAAATAACGGATATGAATGCTGCACGGAGTCCTCCGGAGAACTTTGAGCGCTTTTATTCGAGGGCATTACGTTCCCTGACACGAATCTTTCCGACGTATGCTTTGAGCCTTCTTCCTATTCGCTGATAATGCAAGATTCTAATCAGCAGAACAGACACGGCCAGACGTTTTCATTTGAACGAGAAACCATTGCGAAAGTTCCAAGTTGTCCGGTCACTGTCTCCGTACGGATGATTCCTTACATTCGTTAAACATTCGTTACTTTAATATTAATTATTACGAAAGGTCTGGATTCCTCCGATACGCGCAAGTTCTTCTTGTCACTATCGATGGTAATTATCACGTAGACGTTAACGCGATAAACGAGTATTAACGCTATCTAAATTCCCTACCGTTTGTCGCTACAATTAAGTAACGATGCATTTTTTGTTCCACGACTCGCGAGATATCCAGTCTTGCGAGCATCGAGTATCGAATTTTCGAATCGATAGGAATCCAATTAATATGACATAACATACGCGCGTTGGTGAGCTACGAAATTTTGAAAAACGAGGTCGCAAAAAATAACGATCCAATAAGATGGCGGATACAATGGAGTCGGAGTGCACACGTAAGTAAAGTAGTATCATCGGAATGGCTCGAAGGGGTAGAAGGTCGACGAAGAGGTCCAGCGGAGGGCAATACCGTGGACGGGGTAGGTACGTAGGCAGATTTAATTAGCATGGACCAACGGAGGCCCTCGGGGGTTGCCGGGGGTGCGGACGAGGGCAGTTCGAGCGTTAAAGTTAAATGACGGTTGGCGGTTGCTTATTCTTCCCGGCAACTGATGCTTGATAATCTGCGAAATCTCCCCGCCGGCTCTCAATTCTGCTCGATAGTTGGCTGCCTGTGCAGGCCAATTCTCTCAATGGAACAACTCAGCCACGGACTGACTGGCTTAATTGTAGTTGCTACGTCTCCTCTACCCCGATTTCGTTTTTCTCTTTTTTTTCTTTTTCATTTCTCCCTCTATCCCGCGTCAGGAGTCGTTTCCTTCGTCCCGACATACGTTTCAGAAAATATCCTTGTCCAGGATGACGGCCTGAAATCCGTATAAAATATTCGTCGTCGTAACTCGAACGAAAGAAAAATATCAAACCGTAAACGGTGAGATGGAATCTATCGGATCTCGGCGATCTTTATACCCTTGCGGTGATTTTAAACGAAACACGCGATATATTATCTTTTTTATCTTTTCGATTATCCGTAAGCTGAACACACTGCGTGTTCGTTCGCGTAGCGAAATAATCGCTATCGTGACCAGCTGCGTGTTAATGTCTAAAATAGCAAGGAGTTTCTTATAATTCATCGAATAAATTTTAGTTGCACGTACGTACGTATATTCGACGACTAATTCGGCTCACTGCGAGTCATGACCAACAGCGGCATGATTTTTACGCCAGCAACTTTCCGTTTGTGTTTAGAATTTATTCGGCGAGCGTACATTTCGCGGAACATTCGGTGGAAAGGATCGTCATGCAATCGCGCGAGATCCGGCATTAACCTATTCCGCTTTGTCGCGTGCGTGTAGCACCCTGCTCCCTCCAGGGGATCTTCCATCCCTCTTCGCTCTTTTTCGTCGTCCGACACCCATCCCAGTGCCAGGATTCCCCGCGCCTCGCCTTTCCTCCGCAATTTTTCCGCCACATTTGCCTTTGTCTCGCGACAACAATGCATCGCCTCTACTGCGATGACATAAAAATATGTGCACCGATGTCTCTCTTTCTCTCCGCTCCGCCTTTCTTTCTCTCCGTCTGTTACTTTTCCGCTTGTCTCTTCTACCATCTCCGGCCCATCCACCCTCGGCGCTCTTCTTTCATCCTCGTAATAGACGAACGTCTGTCGGTATCGCGGAGGCGGCCGCCGCGCGCGAATTAATTCGGCTTGTCAGAAGACGAATACCGCGCGTTCTCGCGATCGGTGATTTCCTTCTCGTGATTTTTGCCGCTTGGAAAAACACAGCTACCGACACGGAACACGCTGGACTCTCTTCGTGCATCCAGATCCGCCATACCGTTGTTCGAGTCGGTTCCCCGTTTCTTTTTTTTTTTTTTTTTTTCTTTTTGATATTTGTTCTTTGTCCTAAAAATGTCCTTTTCGCTGCATCGTCGTTCTATCAGGCACCAACGTTGCCTCGTAACACACGTACATAGGTTCGAGTATCGTGAACGAAGTTGAAGATTGAATTCAAAGATGTCGAAGTTCGGTCGACTCGAATAACCCTGCTTCCCTGCGTATCCTACTGACGCGAACGACTCTACCTTGTCCAAATAATTGCTTGCCCGTCTCTATTCCGACAACGGCGTCAAAGTACAAGGGTCCAATCGACGTGAAAACGTCGGCGTGCGATAAACAATCGCGGAAGAACCGCGGCGAACGATTGTCGCCGCGGACACCTGTGCCCTGCGCGCCGACTCTCAGACCTTGCTGCGATATGAAAAGAAAAGGCCGCGGCTGCGGAGAATATTGTTCTCGACGGCGACGCCGGGCGTCGTCGCCGGAATTTTCGCCGTCGAATGCTCGAACAATGAGCATGCAAATGATCGGCCGAAGATCGATATCGGTCCCTGGCTGCGATCAGAATTTTCCCGCGACTGGTTCCGGGGGCAGCTCTGCCCTTTCGCCCATCCCCCGTCCCGACCCCCGTTGCCCCCGCGCGAGACAAAAGGGGGCCGGCGCCGGTTGACAATGGCCCGATGGCATTACGTATGCAGGCACAGGGCTCCGCTCTTTTCGAATTCGTTGCATTCTGCCTCTGCCTTTCCGCCGCCGCCCCCTCCAACCCCTCTCCATCTTTTTCCTCCTACGTTTGCCCTCCGAACCTCTCTTCTCCTAGCTGTACAAGCTCGTTCCGTTTCGTTCTTCCGCTCTTCGTTCTCCTCCGATCCGCACGCCCATCCTCGCGGTTCCATTCTGCAAATTGCAATCGCCAATCTGCCGGCCCTTTGTCTCGTTGCTCTTTTTCCCGCAGCCCTTCAGCCACCGGCGAAGCTTCTGCAAAGCGTTAATTGAAGGGGTGCGACCAGAGTGTGCGGTGGATTCCTTTTTAAGCTTCTCCCACCGCTTTTCGATGTCCCTTTAATTGTATCACCGATAGACGAACACGCCGAGTTCTAGAAACGCGCGCTATTCAGGCACAGGCTGATCCTGCGTGGGACGACGCTTGTTCCGCGTCGGTTCTTACGACGGATGCGACACGCAAAGTGCTGCAGGAGGAACGACTTTATCGGTACGCGTGGTTAGATTATTCTGAAACCCGATATGGAGTATCGCGCTAGACTCGAAGCGAGGGTGAGCAGCGGACCGCCTGCGACACTCAGCCTGATTCCAGATCTCGAATCGTTAATCTCAGTTCAGTGGTTCAGTCTCTCTGTTCGCAATGCCCCTTCAATTTTCAAACGTAGGATACGCCGATTCCTAGGTCAGGGTGGCAGGGATCGTTGAAACGTCGCATGGATAATGAAAGGTCATCGTTTTGTACACTTGCTTCGGCATGTACCTGTAAGTCGGAAGATAAGAGATACGCGAGAAACGACAGGCTATCGCTCTTCTCTGATCACGTACATGTAACGCACGTAACACGATTCATCCAATTGCGTACTATCTGTTCGAGTAAATCAAAAACGCGCGCACCAAGAACCACGGAGTATATGACCGTTTTTATTCGCAATGACCCACCAGGTATACTGGCAAAGTTAAGTCGGTATTCTGCTGGAACACGCTATACAACAAACGATCGGGAGCAGTTTTGTCGAGGTGGAAGGTAACGACAGAGATCGTGGAAGGAAACGAGAAATCAGAAATCGAAAACGAAAGTTAGAGAGAGAGAGAGAGAGAGAGAGAGCGGTAGAGGGAAGCAAGCTGCGCGAAGGTAGTGGGAAGAGAGCATCGACTGCATAGAATCTAAACTGTACAATGGATGGTAATATCGAATGGGAGGGAGTTACCGTGTACGGTGCCGGTCTATTCAATGCAATAATTATAAATTGGTGTCTTTCAACTGGGCGGCAAATCGACGCGTAACGAAGCCACTGTAACTACATCCACGGCGACAACTTTGCGCCGCTTTTGATTCTGTCATACCGCGCGCGCCTCGTCTACCTTGTCCCCCTCTTTTAAACAGGCGGTGGAAACCACACGTGAAATGGCGAAAATACACGGAACCACGTCGTCTACTGGATTTATAAATATCCAACTGGCACAAGCCAGCCTCGATTCGAGTGCGACGAAAATTACGTTTAATATCGATCCTTCGCTATCTGATGAGCTCGACTAGATCCGATTGAATCGAAAGGAAATGAACGACGTTGATCGATGCATCAGCATCGCTGTCGATAAACATAGACAATCTGGAAATGTGTCATCTAGAGGCTGATCGTCCCTTTTCTAAAGATAACATCGATACGGTTTTAAAAATGCACCGTTCTGAAAGTATCGGTAAGATCGACCCGTGCCTTGATGATGCTTACACGCGTACAGATAGTTACGTAATTAGGCTTATCGTTACATAGTTCTACTTCACCCTTCTTTTCCAATAATAAGAGTAACGCGGTTTTAAAAATATACTACTATGAAAATATCGGTCTGATCGTTCTCTGTCTCAATAAGTACACATAGTGGCGTAGAAATTGTCGCATAAAACTCGTCTTGTATAGTTCACGCATCCAGATCGTCCGCTTTGTCGCCTCTTTCAAAGGTAACAATAACGCTGCTTCAAAAATGTATCGTTGAAAAATAATAATGGCGTGATCGATCTCTGTCTTGACGAGACCTGCACACGTACAGACAATTACGTAATTATGACGAAACGCGTGATTCATCGTTACGTGATTTATACTTCCAAGATCATCCAGTTCGTACTTTTCGCTAAGATAACGATAATGCGGTATTACGAATATATCGTTGGAAAATACCAGTCTAATCGACCGATCTGCCTTGATGATGCCTACACACGTACGGACAGTTACGTAATTAGGGCGAAATACATGACTCATCGTTACATAGTTCATGCATCCAAAGGTTCGCCCTAACATGGCACAGGTACGGAACCACGAAGCATGGCCCCGAGGCAGTTACGAACTTAATGAAGCTGTTTTCCGTTTAATTAGAATCCCACCGTGATCCTTCCATTCTTAGACGGGTCTCGCGGTTAATCCTTGCTCCCGCGATATTAAGACGGCAGCCTCGCTCCTTACAAAGCGGGCCGCGTGCACAATATCGCGAGCCACATTTACCGAGCCTTTATGCACTCTGGAAGCTCGCGCAGCAAGTGTGCACGTACACGCCGTACCTCGTATACATTATTTGCAGATGCCGTGGCTGCGATTTTTATTGCATCGGAACTTCCTGCAATCCCTCTTGCTGAAATTTGCGCGAAGCTGCATCGCGATTCTTATTCACCATCCTGGAGATTTCTATTTCGTGCGTTTGACATACTTTCTTATCCCTTACGCTCGCGTCTTACGCGACAATCCTTTCTGTCGACGGATCGCCTTTATCCGTACAAGCTGCGGCGTATTAACGTTTAATATACTCTTTGATCGCTACGATCACGACATTTAACGTATTACGTTACAAGTCTGAATTCGAGCGATTCGAATTCCAACAACTTGAGATCATCTTATCGACGCGTTGTTTATATAATTACTTGCTAGCGTATAGCAGTCTAGACGATAGAATTTATGGGAAATTTCAAGATACAGAGTACACGTAATAACGAGAAATACGCGCACAAAATATTCAAAGTTACTCTGCTAACGGTACTCGACGAACAGTGTCGTTCGACCGAAGCAAACGTCGTTCGATGTTCTACAATTTTCCATCCAACATCCGTTTCTTCGGTTGCGTTCGTAAAAATATCAATCGTCGCGTAAATATTCGCGATTAATCCGTACGAGAGCGTAATATATTTAGATCGGTACCATACGCATTATCCAAACACATGTGGCAAATCGAATTCATGTCGTACTCGATGAACGCGTTAACCGACCGGTTAAGCAGGATAATCGTGCAGGACGATGTAGCGTCCTGCGAAGCTCAGGAAGACGGTGTCGATTCTAAGCTGGAGACGGCATGGACGGTGCTTGGCCGTCGTCGTCGGCAGCCATGCCGTGGGGCCGGCGCTCTTTTATTTCGAAAACAATGGAAGGGCGCTTTGTTTCAGGCATTGTCAGGCGGACAGTAACGCGCGCACAAAAGTTATAATGAAACGCTATTTATTTAAATGTATAGGTGCCACGGTGCCACCAGGGAGCCCCCTCGGCTTTCCTCCACCATCGTGGTTCACAAACCCGCCTCTTTGTATACGTGCACGAGCACCAACACCGTCTCGGTCACCAAGCGAGCCGTTCTTATTCCGTATTCTTTTATCCCGCTATCACATTTACGGTGCCATTCTTCCCGCGGCAATTGTCTCTTAAGGCGATATAAGAAGCGGCGCGTGCGCCGACCGAGGCGCCTTTTCCTCCTCGTTGATTAAAAATCGTGAATCGATGTCTAGAGAAGCTTTCAACCGCTCCTATATGTTCGACTCTTCCGGCCCGCGGTTAATCGTTCGTTCGACAATTGCTTCGTGAAAGTCACAGTCGAAAACACATGTATGCCAGCGTTCAACAGTATACGGACACTCGATCACTTTCGATGGAATATAAATCAATTATAAAATTGCGAATAGAAGCACCGAGAATAATTCTATCCTCTGTTGGAACCGTCGTAAAGCGTCATGGCATGATCTGTTTTACGATTATTCGTTATCCTGATGCTGAAATACAAGCGGAGGACTAGACGTTGTACTTTTAATTATCGTTAGTTTCCCATTAATTCACGTATGTCCCTGAAGGTTCCGTTATTACAAATCGAGCAAGGTGTTCACATAGTCACGAACGATAGCGTGTTCGCTGACATTTCCAGACCAGAGGAGCACTGCTTGAGAAAGCAGTACCGATAACAATTGCCTTTATTGATGATCCAATGAAGAAGGTAACCCGATATCTCGTTGGGGGACGCCTATTTCATTGAGGCAAATAGAATGATGATTTTATGACGGTGGAGGCTACGTGCGTTACCATCCCCTCGATCCATACAATCGTGGAAGATTTTTCGGAACGGCTCTATAGAATTAGGATTCGGATAATTTGTCTAATTGCTCTGGATTACCGACGGCTAAATGAAGATCCAAGCACAATGGTAGAATTAACTGAGACAGAGGAATGCAAAGTTACGTTTAAGTGGGAACAACTGTAACAATTAGATGCATATCCGGAGATCTTTGGGAGTGAATGCAATTAGATACCGCTGGACAAACGGGCGTATTATAAATTGCATCTCATTCGGAGAAGAAGACAACGGTTCAGGCTTAATAATCGTTTCCTGCGGTTCGCCGACGCCTGCGCAGAAATAATCACTAATTCGTGCCATAATGAAATAATGGTTTGCCATTCGAACGGCGCGTCTGTGCTCAAGTGCGAATCAATCGTTCGTCAGATTTTCTTCCCGGTTTGTTGCTCGACGATCTTGCCCAACAAAATACTTGAAATCACAACGTAATTCTATGCTAAAGTTTATCATCTGTGTTACACAGAGCATAAAGGGTATTAAAGGTTCGATCGGAGTCGTTTCTCTTACGAGCTGTTCGATTTGCCTACATTGAAAATTTTCGTCACCGAGATCTCCACCGCAAATAGATTGCCACGGCTTAATTCCTGATAGCGGCAGATTGATGGAACACGTTGCGTCCACTTATATAAGATCCTATTTAAGAGACAATTCATGAATTTTCCGTATTTTTTCGTGGAAGAAGGTTCTTTCATCGCGCGTGCAATTTATCGCGGAGCTTCGGAGCTGCTCGAAATTACGTCCACGGAATTTCGCGACAATGGCCATGGAAGTCTCATCGCATTCTAGCTGTCGACTGCGATGCATATGAGCTAACGTGTATGCCCGGCTGTTCCTCGTTTCTTTCTTCTCCCGTAATAGAAAGGGAGCGCGTCTCTTTCTTCCTCTTGGCTCCTTTTCGATTTGAGAAAAAGAGTCGCACGACACCTGCGATCTGGCCTATCTTTCACGAATATGCTTCGCGGCGGTGGAAGAAAGGGACAGTTCCTTTCAAACGTATCGAATGAATCGACAATGATGATATCGAGGGATTGGATGTAACAATGCTCCGCGCCGTATGGTTCGTGTTCATTTTAGGGCGAAGGAAGGTAGGACCCTTGGTCTCGGAAGGCCGAACCTCGAGGACGCGTTAAATATTCGAGGGGATTCTCGTTCCTCGCGAATCTATCGCTCTTCGATTCTATGAAATGTGACCGAGCACCCGAACTTTATCGTCGGATGCTTCAATCATTTGGAAAAACATCTAGGTTGAACTGGAAATTTTATATGAATTGGTAATGATCACTGGTATCCAACAAATTTCTCAACAACACGGATAATGTTTGCTAGTGACGAAAAATAATGCGCGTTATCGATATTGGTTATGCGTAACCAAAGAACGTTTTCATTGTCAATAATGGTTATTCGTAACCGAAGCAATCATCATCGTTAATAATCGTTACCGGTAACCAAGGAAATTTTAATCATTTAAACACTCAAGGATTAATATTTTCTAATCATTTAACCTTTGGAAAAATCACTCGAAGGCTTAGTAATTACCGTCATTTTGATAAAAATTTGTTATTTTTCAATGACCTTATCGTAAAACTTAACAAAATAACCGTTATTTTTTATCTGTCGTTTTGTTGCCTGTGAAAATAACGATATTCGAAATTTCGATGTATTAACTCTACGCCGAAAACTTTATGCTTTGTTATATTAATCGTTCCTCCTTCTTTTTACGAGTAACGAAATCAACTAATAATCTGAGGAAGTAAAAGCTTCAATTAATTATAACCATTTCTTTTTACAAGAGAATTGCTTCGAAACATCAAACACATTATATAAAATCGACTTACATTTGAATTATGTACCTTCATTCGCCTACGAAGTGTTGCATCGAATATCATTTATTCTTTAGATATGTGTACCTGTGCCTCATCTCGCGGTAGCGTGCCGAGCGAAATGGTGGGGGCACGTTGTAGTGGGGAGATACGGTGGCACGCAGCGATCAGTTCCATGCTGCGCGCGACACGGTAAACGTTGTGATAACGTCCGTTCTCGTTCTCCACTCGAAAATAGTGTGTTTCCGTGTTTTTTTCGGCCGTGAAAGTGACATCCATCTACGTAGCATCTCGTTTCGTTTCCCTATTCGATTTTTACAGAGCACGTATCTGTACGCGTCGGAGGTGTCGGAGTGATCAGTGTCCTTTTTCGTGGAGTGACATGATAGTGGCGAATATCGCGTTGACAGTGTACCAAACCTCATACAACCTCATACAACAACCTCAAAGGAACGTTTCGAACAAAATAGCTCGATTATCGAGTAAAAATATTCGTTCTTCTCGTATATCGGAGTTCGTCAATTCGCGGGTGTCTACCTAACCTCATTTTGACCAGCGTAGTACAAACTCCAAACGTTTCTCAAAGATGATTCGTTATTGCAAAAAGAGCAACCAATCAGAGCTCGCGAATTCCGCGGACCAGGAATGTTCTTCTTCTTCCTGCATAACTTTTTGGCGGGACAACGTGTGGACGAATATTGCGCGACGTACTACGTGTTACGCTGTGTGCCGTGTTTTGAAACGCGCAAACGAGGAAACGAACGATGTTGTTTGTTATGTGTCTCGAGATCGGTGACGCGCGTAATTAGATTTCAACCGTTCGTATTTATTATATCTTAATGAATCGTAGAACGCGTGATGTTGTCTTTGCCGTAGGCAGTGGCCGAACCGAGGCGATTTCAGCGGAAATCGCGTTTCTCGGAATCGCGTGTGACTGACGCTATGACACGAGGACAATGCTCGGAATTTCGGTTTTGAATTTTGCCTTGACGTGACACGCGTCGACGAGGCTCGATGTAGTGCGCGGATTGCTATGACATTTGGCTTTGACTGAGTGGCTGTTAGAGTGCCGTATCTCTATCATCCCCGGGGGATCTGATTTATGTTGCACGTGTACCAAATTTCCTGCGACATCGTTGATCGGTGAGTACAGCTTTTTAAATGCTGCTTTTAAATGCTGCTTTTTAACGCTTGGTTCACCGCTGCTTGTTCACCAATCGGCGCCATTGCATCTCGTTTATGGTCTCACCTATAGTTTGCGGAATCGCGAGTCTCGCGAAACGATTACGCACTTTTGTTAGATTAACTCCGATTAGATAATTCTATTCAGGGCGTAACAGATGTTTACATAGATACGTTTTTTCCCGTTTAATTTCTGGTATTATCACGTATAGCGGTCTGTATAATTCTTTGAAAATCAAGGCAATAGTTGGTCGGTTTTATACAATATAAATGTGAAGTATAATATATTTTAGAAATATAAGCGTAATTTCTCCAAGCAGTAGGTAATACAATTTTTATTTTGGGATATCGTTTGTATGCGTTGTATTATCGATGGTTGTCTAAATATTCTTCTATATTCTTACCTTATTCTATTTCTTAAACTTAAAGAAAAAAAAAGAGGGGGGGGGGAGGGAAGAGGCAAACGAGTTATAATTAACAAGTGGAATATTGTTTCCTATTACTTTGTGTTTTAAAATAAAATAATTTAAAGTAATTAATAAGTCTTTGAAGTTTGAATAAAATTTAAGTTACAGGGACAGGTTATGTTATACATAGTGGCTGCATAAAGCATTGGTTCACGACTATATTTATTATACCGTTTGTGTATTAATTAACTACGTTGAATTCCACGTTATTCACCACTTTCGTATCGCTACAAATATTTAATACTATGAAAATAGAATGTAGAACCTGATAAGAAAAAACGCTTCATTGGGGAATAAGCGCATTACAGAAGCTTGCTTCTGACAAAATATTCGTAACTTTTTCTAAATAATTAGCACGCCGACGCGTTGATCTCTAAGCAACCACGGGGAAAGAACTGCTCGCTAAACCAGAAACACGGTATTCGAGATTCAACTCGTAAGTAACTTCCGGGTTCCAACTCCTCGAAAAGGGAAAGAAAGAAAGGATCGAGGTAAAAAGAAAGGAAAATATCTATATAGAGTCCTATTCCTGGGAAACGAGGAAACGATCAGCGATGCATAAGCGGCTGCCGATACAATCGTGCGCCGCTAGAGAGAAATTGAAATTCTTATCCGAGGCGTGCGCGGCTGAAAGGCTCTCGCGAATCGTATAAAGGCCTCATCAGAACGATCGCTCGAATATCCTCGTTCGAGTTCCGTCGAGGCAAAACGTGAAGGGGGAGGGGGGAGTTGGCGGTGAGGGCCAAAAATGGGGGAATAAAAATGGGGGGTAGGGGGTTGACGGAAGAAGAGAGGAGGCGCTGGTGGAAGTGACGTTGGATATAGCTGCGGGTTAGGCACACTGGTAAAGGTGGTGGTTGGTCGGGGGTGGCGAGCATAGAGGGTGGGCAACATAAAAGGCCAGCAACCCCTATTCCACGCAGGCTTCAATTGTTTCGGTTAGGCAGCGTTCATTTGTTTTTCTTTGCGTGCGCTTTTGCACGCTTCTCTGCCCTTCTACTCTCTTCTTCTTGTTTCTCTTCCTTCCCCTTTGCACCCTCTATCGTGTCATCCCTTCGTTTCTTCCTCTTCTTCTGCTTCTTCTCCTCCTGCTCCTGCCGCTTCCTGCCCTTCCTTTTCTATTTCTTTAGTTGCTTGGCCTCTTCTGGTCTTGTGTCTTTGAGTTTCTCTCGCTTTTCACCACGTTCCTCTGATCGTTCCTCTTCTTCCCTCTTCTCGACTCTCTCCACCCCAACTTTTATTCACAGGACGCACGTCAAATGTAGATCGCCTTTTCCCCGTCACCGCTCGTTCATCTCGCTCGCCCCTTGTCGCGCGAGGTGTATTAAAATCGACCATTGTTATCGTAGGCAGAGGGGGGTGGCTCGCTAGCGGTTTCAGGGTGGAAACGAGGTGCTCCGTCAGCGGTCTTCAACGCGACCGCAAGGATCGTGCGCCCTGAAAGCTTTTGAAATAATACACCTCCCGTGAATCCCCCAGTCTGCGACTTGCACGACCGAATACAGCACGCGAGATCTGCAGCCACCTGTGAACGTGTGGCTATTTGGTGCCGAAGACACGCGTGCCTCGGTATATACTATCCGTATACCAACTTTGCTTTCACTGCTTTCGAAACTTTGAACCCCTTGACGCGTCTTTGTCAACAATAACTTCTCTCTGTACGATTGTTTCTTTCTTTCTAAATTCCTTCATTTCCAATTGAATTTCTTGATTGAAGATTTGAATCGCGTATCAGGGTGAAAAATTAGAGAACCATTAGGTCCTTGTTAGCGGACTTTGTCGTAATTGAATGCAGTTATTAATAGGAGACGTTAGTTTTATGGAACGGAGGAGGCGTGGAAAATTTAACGTTCGACCGAATCGATAGAGGAGCTGATCGTTTCCTAGATTGGAATAGTGTTCGATGGGAAGGCAGATGTTACCGAAATAATTATAATTTACACCTGCCCGTAATAAACGAAAATCCACTGCGGCTAGTCCAATCTCTAAACCGATATCGCAGCGTGGGATAGCCGGTGAATTAGGCGGTGTCATCTGCAGGCGTGAAATTTCGGGTGGGTTTAACCGTAACGCCAACAGCTGACAGGATCGACGCGATAGCCTATATAATAACCCTATTGGTGAACTACCTCGGTGACGGATCGCCGATCAATTAATCAATAAAATTCGGCTGCACTTCCCATCGGTAAAACGATAGATGTCCGCGCGTTTTCTATTCATTGTCGACCAGATCCAAATAGAAGATCTTCGCGGGATCATATAGAAATTAGATATAGCCAAATATATTTTGCGTTTCAATGTTCTCTTGTTCTTCGTTGATCGTTGCCGGAGTTGAACGAGAGATCGTACAATTTATTTTATCCTTGTTTCTCTTCGAACACGTACGTAACACGTACATTCGCGAAAGTATTCGAACATTTGTAGATACTTGCGAATACGTATTGTATTACGCGTGTGTACCCGTATATAATCGTGATAATTGCGTCTCGTTACAGTGATAATAATATTTTGGAATACTCGATATAACGCATATAACGCTATCGTACGTAAAAGCTTTGTGCGATAAGTGTAAACTTTTTCACGATCCACTGCACATATAAAAATTTCTCTGCATCGCGATAGAATGGCAGGATTCGTGTCTCTCGGTGGCGGTGACAGTTTGCTTTCCCCGACGTTGCTCTAATCGTCGCATCCTCGTGGCGACGTGCTCCAATAACGGCTATTTCGCTTAATCGTCGTGTCCGTGTAATTGGCATTTCAGCATAAAGCAGCGCCGGTGTCGTCACGTCGTCGTCCCGTCGTCGTCCCGTTTGATGCGCGGATTTTATTCAAGAACGAACGACTGGTAACGAGTCATTAGCTGCGATTCAGGATTCTTGCCGGAGGAACAAACTCCTTTTCCTTCACCCCGTGCCGCTCCTATCGATTCTAGGCCGCTTGGATCCTCGCATACACGTTCACGCACACACAGGACCGGCGTGTCCCTCGCGGCGTGGCGCGGTGGCATACGCGAATAAATCGTGGCTTCGTTACACGCGACTCGAAGGCGGCAAACAAATAGGGTTAATTCCACGTGCGCCTGCTAGCCTGAATACGTCGTTTCCGAATGGAGGTAATTCCGGTGACAATGTGGCCTTTGATTTCATAGAACCGCACGGTTGAATGACTACCTCCACCCACCGCCTCCTCCGCCAGACACCCCCGCCGTCCTCTGGGTCCCTTCAACTCCGCGAAAACCCTCTTCCATCCTGGCTGCAGCGAATATACATATAATAAAGTAAAGTCAGCCACCGCCAGCTCCGGCCAACCCGGCAGAAAGGACTTTATTCAGTAACTAGCGATTCATGCGAAATCGTGAATCCGTTTCTGCCCGGCTTCGCTTCCACCTGCCCCTTCCTTCTCCTGCTTCCTTTTCCGCACCCTTTCACGCAGTTCGTTTCTCTCGCTCACCTTGTGCACCAGCGTTCGACGTGTTCCTCCGAGTTGTCGTCGTCGTCGTCGTCGTTGTCGTCGTCGTCGTTTCGCGTCGCGCTGCGAACGCTCGACTTCTACAGATTTCTACAGAAACGCGTAATGACGTATCGATTTAGAGTTGAATAGGGAATCGTTGGCAGGGATTCGGGGAAATCGATACGTCCTTTCTGCTTTGTGGGTAGAATCCTCGTTGCGAAAAAAAAGCTGTGATTGTTTGTTTCGTCGAAACCTTCGACGGGACTAGCGGATCCCTTGGAGTATTTGGAATTTGTCGCAAGTTGGCAGGAAAATCGACCTCGAATCTCCTAGCGAAGATATTAATCTTATCGAAACCTTTCGATTCGTTCTGAAATCCCTTGAAAATTGACAGGAAAGCTGCAGCGAGCTGAAACAAATCGATCCGTAGGACAAACGAGCGAATGCTCTTTTCCTAATGCAGGGAAAAGTGTATCGCAGCGGGTAGCAAATCTACGTATTATACAGACCAATGGGAGAGCTACGCGTTACATATCCCATTCCCATTGACGCGACCCTAAAAGCAAGATGGGGGAATCGTGTCCTCATTTTTCGTAAATTTAATTCTATCGCGAAATGATCATCTATGTCTACCTATCTTGTATATTATAAAAGAATCGTAATGTTGCTTCGCGTAACTCGTAGGAATTTGGAGGAAAATCAAGCAACTGTGGAGCCACAATCGGAGTCCATTAGTGACTCTCGTGCTCCGACGAAAGTTTCCGGACACCGGACAGAAAGTGTCGTAGCGTTATCTTCTTCGACTTTGAGAAAAGTAAGTCCGGTTTAATTTTCCGAGCTACGATTAAAACACTGTTCATCGCTCAGAATCTTATTTGTAGAAAAACTATTTGTAGAAGAAGAAGAAGACGAAGAAGACGACGATAAGTCACGTTTTCCATTCTTTTGAAGCGGCAGTTTTTAAATTCAGCGTGTTGTCCATTAATCTCGTGCCACCAAAATCGTCCTTTGATCGCCGAATAAAATTATTTGGAGCTAAACGTGTATTTTCCCAGCCTCTTCATAATTTTAAAAATATCGCTTGTTTCAACGATCTTTGTAAATATATCGTTGGCTTGTAGAAACCTTCGTTAGTTGATTTATACCTATGCTTGAAAGCGTAACTAAATGTCAAAGTTGTAAAATTCTTCTAATTAATTTGATCATCCGTGATTGTTGATTTCAAGGAAGGTTTCCAATAATCTTCAGCTCTTTGATCTTGGTTACGTTTTATTTAGTTACGTTTCGTTGCGTAAGGCCCTCTCGAGGAAAGTTTCAACGGGCCCTGTCACGTTCGCATTTCGCGTAGATATCTAGAAGATAAAGAGGGGCAGAGGGTGGCGATGTTGGTCGCGAGGGGCGGGCGACAGGGTGGTTGCTTTGCTAGAACGAGAAGAACGCGAAGTCGGCAGGGGGAGAAGAGTTTTCGCCGCATTCGGTACTCCTCCGGCTTGGAAATATTTCCGAGGATTCAGCGAGTTTATTAAGGCTATTCAGAGCGCGTCTGCCTCTGAGACAGCATTGTGGATACAATTTAGTCTTATTCATCCCTTCGCGGATGTCTAAATATTTTCAACCCCCATCCCACCCTCTCTCGTCTTTCTTTCCCTCCCTCGTTCTTTGTGGGTCGCCTTCTGCCTCTCGTTCTCTTTCTACGACTTCTATGGGACTTACCCTGGCTGGCGCCACGCACCCTTGTACCATTGGCGGCACATTTGAGTCACTTCAACCTGCAGCCGAGGGACAAGAATCAGTCGAGGCGTCCAGCATCGATTCGTGTGCAATGTCCGTGACACGCGAGCTTAAACCTTCTTTCCACTTTTTCGTATAACGAATTTCACTTTTCAAATTCGTATTTCAAGTTCATATTTACGTTGACATAATCAACCTTTGCCCTACAGTGTTCTATCTAGAACCGAGTCAATTTCTCATGGTAAAAAAATGTACGTATGAGTATTTGAATCGTTTCTGTGATTACTCGTAATACGACGCGTACAAATGCATGTAAAAAACGATTTTTCCCCCATAGGAATACGCAGATATCTTTCAATAATAATAATGATAATAATAATAATAATAATAATAATAATACTGTAATAACAAATTAATCGATTGTCTTGTATCTGGCAACAATTCGAACAAACAGGGACAAGTTGCCATTTGTCTGACCATACTATCCGTGTGTATAACGTTTTCTAGTTAGGAAAGTGTAATGTCTGCAGGTGATCCTAAGTTGTTGGCCAGTTACTCAAGTCCCTCGATTAAGAGGCAAATGTACTTCACCGTAGAAACTTCGAAATTGATATATAGGATGTTTATGAGGGTAGGAGGGTGCATTTATCGCGAGAGTGGTAGTACGACGATAAAAAAAGAAATCGGTGGCAGACGACTACGCTTCGATCTCGGACAGTCGAAAGGTTTCTCCGTCTTTCTCGACTATTCTGAAGCGTTCAACCAGAGTCGATGCTTTTCGTTCCCTCTCTGTTCACCGGCTGAAATTAATTTTCCAACCCTCCTTGTTCCACTCCCTTCATTTCCTGGCCTCTTTCTTCTCTCTGTTGGTCTCACTTGAAGCACGGTCGCGATGAATCCTTCGACATCAAACGATTCTTTCTCGAGGCGCGGCTCTCGGCGGCCATTGTCGCGGTGGATAACGCGTTATGTAAAGCGGGTTCTCCTGCCAGTGCGCGCCTCTCGCCTCCTCTTCCTCCTCCCTTTCGTTCCTGGACGGTTTCGCACAGTCCCGGACAATCAAAGGAATCCTATCTTCGTCCAACAATACCACGGCCCCTGCTTGGCCGATAGCTTTGTGAATCCGCCTCGTAACAGCGACCACGACGATCACCACGCCGACGTCGGCATCGCTCGAATTTTGCGCAAACGCTGCTTTCTGACCTCCTGAACCCGCCAACTTTTATTCGTCCTAACGACCATACTGTCATTCGATCGCTCACGCTTTACTAGTCGCGGAATCCCTTGCAGCGAGTTTGTGGAACGCGATTGATAAATGTTTAACGTCTCTGATTTAACGTTGGTGCATTGTATCGATGATATATGTCGAACCATCGGCGATTTACGGCACAACAATTTACGGCTAGATTACATAGATTCGGAATGTTTAAATTCATTTTATTATGTACACCAATATGTATCACGGGAATGGAAAATTCGAAATAGAATTAAATACCATAAATTTGATAATTAAAACTAAAGTACTAAAAGATATTCCAGACGTTTCGTTTATATCGAGGGACGACAATCATTTTTCAACGGTGTTTTTATGGATCAGCGTTTAAATACTTTCGCGAGTCAGTGTACGTTTGATTATCGCAATTTGCGAGATTAGAGTGGAGGAGGATTCATGACGCGTGATGCTCGATACGCGAGACCACAAAGTCCTCGAGACGAGCGCGCGAAGAAAGCCCCGTCGATGATCAAGAAAGTCGAAATATTAGAAAAATGAAAGCGTAGATGGACTTTTCCTCCCCTGTCCTCCATCATCCCCCTCTTGCCGACCGAGGCAAGGACTCTGAGGATTCCGCCACTCTTTGAGTCACTCTCGCTTCTCGCATTGTTTACAGAGTGATGAGTCTTCACACTGGCGCGAGTGCGCCTCTTTCTTTCCTCCTTTCTCTCGATCCGTCTCCCTCGGTCCCATTTCATTCCATTCTTCCGCGTTCCCGCCATTGTTCCGCCGTTCCTTTTATACGGAATAAAGTATCAAGCGGCCCAGCACAATGTACCCCTGTCTTTCTGGGTTCCCTTTATCTCTTTCTCTCCTCTGCTCGCCGCCATCCCCTTTCCTGCCCACCCCTTTCTCCAAATCTTTGTGCTATCGTCGTTCCTCCCGCCGCGCGCAAGATCGCTTTGAACGTCGCCGATCGTTTCTCGTTCATCAAACGGCGGGGCCTGAAAAGAATGCTCCTGTTGGTTGAAACACGTTGAGCAAACCGAACGTTCGTCCCGCGGTTTCGTCGCTATATTATTCCACATCCGATGAACGTCTGAGTTATTATATTTGCTTCTAACAGAGAAGGATAGATGACACTTATATATATGGTAATTTCTGTTGCTCGTAGAGTGCAACTGAAGGGGTTGACGCTTTGGTTAATCCTGCGAGATTACAAAAGACACATTGCAGGTTTCAAGATTCAATTATATTATCGTAATACGTATAGTGTGGTAGTATACACGAAGTATTTCCATGTAGTCCTTTATCGTCGCTTCTCCTACGTTTCATTTTCATAGGGTGGATAATCCAATAGCTCTCGTTATTTCAGATATCTCCCGTGTTTTTGATTCATCACTGTTCACACTAAACTTGCTCTTTTATTCGTTGATACCGATCGTTTCTATATGATACGGATACATATCTGTTCGCAGTGCTCCTAATAATTGTTATATCTTACCTCAGCATGTACTCGTTGAGTTCGCCTTAGAAATTCGAAGCGCGAAATAAGAGACGGCATTGTTCATAGAATGACGCGACGTTTCATTATCCGAAGGAAAGAGAAAAAGATACGAAATTCCTGTATAATTCTTCCCGTTGTCTGCGATTGAAACGCGTGTTTCCAAAGACGGGTTTGATCGATCAAAAGGTATTTAAATCGATGTCTTGGTAGCGCGTAACGTCTCGAAATCTCGTTCACGTCGAAAGAACTCGCCTCCCTCTCTATCCCACTTGTGCTGTCTGGCTTTCTCAACCTTCGCGAGATCCTGCTGGATTCGCGGCCGCGCACAAGGAAGAGGATCCTCCTTCCGTTCTTTCGATTCGTTCGTGTATCAGCTCCGTTGGGTGCACCATGCTATTTGCTAATAAGAGTCTTTTCAACCTGCACCTGGTCTTTGCAAAAGGCGGCGTTGCCGTCGGTGGTGCCGCACAATTCGTGCAATTTAATGCGACTCGAATGCCGGTATTAATTAACAGTCGGCTGCCATTCACGCCCTCAAGACGCGCCGGTTTATTCTTATCTCGTCGATAGGCTGCTTCTTGCGATCTGAAAGTACGGGATTTCTTTTCATCCTTCGGCTGTTATTCGCGAACCATCGCTGAAGATCTTTCTTGTATTAAAATTCGAAATACTTGTTTCTTTCACTATTTTACGCGAATCGTATCTTATACCTTCGATACGGAAAGATCGATCGAACTGTTGGACCTTTATATCGCGCGAGATGAAATTCACGCGTGGAACGATCGATGCGTAATTGCGTTTATTATTCTGTTTAATAACGCGTATCCATGCAAGCAACTAGCGAAATGCTTGTTTCTTTAGCTGTTTAATTTGTTCGTCAGGCTCTCGGCTGTTTAATCACTTCTTAATTAGAAGTTTCCGTAATTACGATATTGTAAATCAGCGAAAGCAAATCGATTTTAGATGGGTTTGATGAGTAGCTTATGACGAGTAGGATATGATATAATTTATTCTTGGCAAGAATGAAACGATACGTAGAGAAACAAGGGATCCTTAAAAAAGCAATGATTACGTCCGACAGATTGGCAATGCGTACGGCGGAGTAACTCGTTTCTCTCGATTAATCGTCTCACAGTCAGATAAAGAAGAATCAATGGAATAGTTTGATTTTTATATCGAGATGGAATTCGCACGTGGAACGGTCGATGTGTAATTGCATTTATCGTTTCGCTTAATAACCTCGTTAACCGACGCCCTATCGCGTAACAAAGGAAGGGGAGTGGAATCGCGTTTCGAAGTGATCCCCAGGGATGACTTGACCGAATCCACGGTCACGCAGGGGTGCCCCCAAAAGACGGCAGGGGCCGTGCACGCGACCAATGAAAGTCAAACTTGATCGATGTAACAGAGACAGGAAAGGTAACGTCGGAAAGCTGATTTGTCCTCTTGGAAACCTAGCCCTATTGTGGAGGAAATAAATTTCTTCGACGATCCGATCGAATTCTGTCGATACATCCTTTTGCTGTTACTATCTGCTGCTTGCTTCTCCAAGAGCTTTTGTACGTTGATTTCCGCGCAACCTTTGGTCCCATAGGCGCCACCGTTTTCTTTTTTTTTTTTTTTTTTTGCGTAAACCGACGATTGTTTAGCCGATCTGTCCGGCCCGGGACCGGGTCGTTAATTGTATCCAACGCGTGCAATCTTGGAAGCTAGTGCCAATTGAACCTCACTCGAGCGTAAGTGGGTGATCGAGCTGCGAATAACGAAACGAAGAATCGCGGAAAGGGAGAGAGCAGAGGGGGATGCGAGAGAAAGATGGGTGTGGAGCCGCGAAGAAAGGGGGAGGGAGAAAGAGGAACTCTGAAGAGACGACGCACACGACGCCGGGGCGCCCGTGCCGGTACATTCACGTACACGACGCTGCGTGACGTCACCGCATTGTTAGACGAGCAAGCATTGTAGTCACTATTGTGAGTCTCCGCCATTATTCTAAGACAATCGTCCGACACAATGAGACGGACGGGAGGATGAGTGGGGCGGCCGATTCTCCGTCTTTCTTTCTCTCTCTACAGCCACGGTCTAACCCGTATCGCCTCTCTTTTTCTTTCCCTTATCCATCTTCCTGCGTGAAGGTACTCTTCACTCGGCCGGCACTCCGTATTCTTTTGGCTGGTCCTCGCGAAGTGGGCGATCTTCACCCTCCCCCCTACCAACCCCTCTGCTGATAGTTGCATTTTTGATTTGCGAAGAGAATTGAACGATCTCTCTCGCGTGGTGGTCAACCTCGTTTCTGCGTTCGAGCTGCGGCCAAGGATTTTTCAATTCGAGACCAAGCATAACAGATTGTTCCGCGACGAAGAATCTTTAGAGCAAGGAACTGGTTTCCAATACGTGCTTTTCTTAATTCACTGGCCACGAGCTCCGAATGGCGAGAACGAGGAAGGAAAATCGAGGAAGAAGGGTATGGTCGAGACGTCAATGGAGAACGACGCATTGAATTCCTGTTACTCCGGGGGAACGATGATTACGGCATTAACAACGGCCGCAAAAATACAATGCGGAAGAACTCGAGCGAGTCTGGCAGAGTGGTCGTCTAATCGAGTCAGCGCAATTAAACAAAGTCGTCCCGTGAGGTCGCGACATTCGCGGATAGCTTTTCCCTCCGCTGTTGCCCCGCGCGCAGCTCGATTCACCGGGTCTCTCCCTCGTTCTTTGCGGCTCGTCGTGGAAGTGCAGGGGATGAAAGGAGAACAAGAGAAGTACAGACAATAGATTCGGCTCGCCGGTGTGTTGGTGGCGCTGCATTGTCGCCCGGCATTGTTGCGGCCCGGTTATTGTGTCGCTGTTTTGTGACCGATCGCAAGGTGGCGTGCCTCGTGTGCACGAACCCAACCACCTCGGCCACGATCGTTAGGCACGTTCGCGATTATTCGGAGAAACGATCGTTGGACGATAAACCGGCCTCGAAAGTCGCCTCCCCCGGAAGGTCGTCGCCGAGCGAACGAGCGGCACAAAAGTTTGCGGATCGAGCTTTTTCTCCTATTGACGGCCCTCGCGGAATAAACGAAGGAGTGGAACGTGGTCGAGAGACGAGGGGGGTCCGCGGCGCTGCTCTCGGCTCGTTTCGCATCGCTTCGAGGAACAGTCGTTTCGATGATGTATTCTTTCCTATCGCGAGCATGATTTTCTTTCGTCGTTTCTTTCTCGGTTTCTCCGGTTCCTCGGTATAATAGTTAGAATGCGCGAGTATGGGGAATGGCTGGAAGAAGAAGAAGAAGAAGAAGAAGAAGAAGAAGAAGAAGAAGAAGAAGGAGAGACCGGTTTCGTTAGGTCGCGTTGCAAATTAACTATCAAACCGTGTAAGGTTCTTCGTCAAAGAGGAAGAAGAAAAAGACCGAGACGCGGTGCTCCGACGGGAAAAAGTCGCGGCATAGCGAAGAGTTAGAGTCGTGGATAGAGATAGGAAAAAGAGGGGCGACACCGTGGTTGTCCTAAGGCTGTAAACTAAGGCGACCGCGTCGCGCATCCTTAGAGTGGCTGCACTTTGAGTGCGCAGCTCGGTGGTGTGCCGTAGGTGCTGCAGGCGGCGTAGAGAAGGCCATTGTAAGGCCCGTGCACGGTATTCACGGGAATGAATGCGCCCTCTGGAGCGACACAGTCTCAGATGTAAGACACAAGAAGCATAAAAGAGTTGCCATTATGCGAAGCTTAAATAACAGGCGCGCGCTCGCGAACTCTCTCGCGCACACCGACGCTCGCTTAAACACGGACTCGCGGGCTATCTGTGTAAGCTGCCACACAAAGAGGCAGTTGCATTCTACGGCCGGGGTATTTCTATGGACTGTTTGTGGCGCTCCTGCCTTGTACGGCCACTTCTGTCCTCGGTGCCTCGGTCTTTCCCTCTTCAGAACTTCTCTCTTTCGTCTCGTCGCGATTCTTCTCTTTTTCTTCGTCGCCGTTCTTCTCCTCTTCCTCGTCCGTTTCTTTTCTTCTCCGCCATCTCTTTTCTCTCCGTCCGTGCCTTCTGGCCCTTTTCCCCGGACTTTCTTCCTCTTTTCTATCGCGGATCGCGTCGCCTCTGTCTCCACCTTCCTCTGCCAGAACCGTCGAGTTCACTACTTGCTTCCATAGTTGCGAAGAACGACACCGTCGCGCGATCTCGTAGACGTCGTCGAGACGCATTTTTCAGCGAGCGAAAAGACGACGAGAGTTCACTTTCTTGTTCTCCATCTAGCCGCGCGACCTGTCCGTACCTTGGCAGCTGTGTTAAATGCTAATTATCGGAGAGCTTCGCCAGGGGGGACAGCGCTTCTGCGAGAAAAGCAAGTTGCGTTACGATCCGACGACGAAAGTGGAATTTCCACGAAACGATGGTCAACTTCAGACACGTTCGTGCGTACAAGACGCTGGTAAATCGTGCTAAAGTTACGAACAAACCGCGAGAACGTTGCTCGTTAAACCGTTGGCAATTAAAGAACGCGATTCTATACGTAGATTACGATAGATCGGACACGTCAGTGATACGGGCGCGAACTGATTCAGGGCAAGTAGAAACAACAGGTGAACGCCAGACGAGCGGGCTGGTAACGCCGAGGTTTCGATCGCTCAACCCCTTGACTCGCAACCCCTCCAGAACTCGCGGTTATGTCAGGCGTTGGCCTCTGGCATTGCGGTAGGTTCCACGCGTTACCCTCGTCCCTGATCTCCGCTCTGATCCCTGTGGTTTATTCCGCATAGCGGTTATTCGGTGGTGTTTCGTCCCTCCGTTTGATAATCCAATGGTTTTGCTTTAACCGATTGTCAAACCTTGTTAACACCTTCTAGAGAAAATATAGAAATTCCATAAGGAAAGATCGAATAAAGAAAATCGAATTATTTCTTATGGAAATTTCACCCTTATCCGCCGTCGCGAGAAAGTTTGATTCGTATTGTATCCCTTTGGTTGGCCCGCGAAACTTTTTATTCGCTTTTCCTACGAGAAGATTAACTCGCACGGGGTTGGTATTGTTTCGAACTTAAAATAACCCACATCGAAGCATGCAGGTGTCTTTTTTCCGTTCTCTATACGCCAACGGACGAGTCAATGGTGTAATGTGGGTGGTGGATCGGGTAGGTGCGCGCGCCCTTATTCGACTCTTTTGTCTAGGCGTCCATTCTCTGGCACATTATCAGGCCTATTGTCCCTCACATTGTTACCCCTACCCCGTCGTCTCATTGTTTTGCAATTTCCCCCACTTAACCGATACGACCGCCCCACCAGCATCCCTTTTCTCGGTTCTCCTTCTCGTTCTCTCCCGCTAACCATCCCTATACTCCTTCGCATTCGCTTGCCCTATTGCACCGTCGGTCCTTTCCTCTATCGCGTATTCCAGCTTCTCCATCGTGTTTCGTGTGTGCCTTGAAAAGCTAACGAGACGTTCGTTATCTTGTCTTCTGGAAATGTATTTAAGTGCACGTATGGGGAAAATGGAAATAGCGGGTCTGCGTCTATATGGTTGGAGATTATGCAGCACGGTTTGCGGCAAGTTTCACGTTCCCTTACACGCTTCTGCGCTTATTGGTAGGTGATATGGTTGAAAATTTTCGACGTCTCGCTTTAGGAGTTCTCCTGCGTTCGCATTGTCCTTCGATAATTTATTAATTTCTGCACACACCGTTTGCTGCTATACGCGGTAATGCGACGACACGTCCGCGCTGAATAGGATCGGAAAGAGACGTGGAAAAAAAAAAGGAACGAGGCGACCGGTGGTTCGCTCCGTAATTCCTCGACGCTACTAGCAACGAAGGGAAAGTTTCGAAACGAGAATTTCAGTCACCGCAGCAACCAGAAAGGACGGATGCCTGGAAAACAATAATTAGGAACGCCCGGTGCGCGAATCCGTACAACGTTCAGTTGAGAATATATTTCCGAGCTTTCAGCTCACTCCCTCACCCCCTGTGTCTTTCTCCGCTCTGGCTGCGCCACTCGCCCCTCCGCTGGAAGCCCTTGGAACTCCGTAAAATAGACAAAAGCTCTGCTGCCGAACAATTCGTCTATTCTACTGCGCGGTTACGAGCGAACGAGCTTGAGCGTATAACATATTCGCATGGACTCTCTCTCTCTCTCTCTCTCTCTCTCACTCTCGCACGCTCACTCTCTCTGCACACCCCCTCTACCTTACCACCCTTTTCCTCCCCTTTACCCAACACCAAACTCGACGTCCTCCTGCTTCTCCTCGGTCCCTTTTACACGGCGATCGTCCTTCGTGCTGTGCGTGTGACCGACGACACTGGCATCCGCACACGTTCCACTGCACCTGTGTATACCTTTTCATCGCACCGCCCTATTCTGTGAGCGCAGTTTCCAACTTTTAACAGGTTCCTCTGTCGGCAGACGTGGCTATTTGCGTCCTCCTAGCTTCCCGTTGATTCCATCGAGTCTTTCGATTAGCCGATCTTGCACAGCGTGGTACACACGCTCGCGCTGTCCAATTTTCTCATCCGTTATTCTCCTATTTATTCCCCGAGAGTCTGGCCGATCGTTGGCCACGTAAATTTGGTCGGTTTTAGGCCGAGCTTTCGATTCAGGCCGGAAAATCGTTGTTTAACGGGCGGACGGAGGTCGCGTAGAGGCACAGAGAGAAGTTCGTTCGCGCGAACTTTCTCTCGGATCGGCGAGAGGCCGGCATTGTGAGGCCGGAAACGAGGGAAAAAATTCAAATTATTCCGGCACGCATTTAGGCTTTTTCTGCGGGGAACGACAGCGCCGGTTAAATTTGCATCGGCAGCTTATTCACCGCCGTGAAATCTGGAAATCTCGAGCAGCAGCCGCGTGCAAGCTTTCCGCGAGAGGACTCGTATTGTACGAGTCGCATAGAATTCGCGCACTGAATGCTCTCGCCACCCCCTCCAACCTTTCCTCCTCCTCTCTCCCTCTTGCTTTTCTCTTACTCGTTCGCTGTTCTCTCCTTCTGCGTTTTCCTTTCCTCGTCCCCCTGCTGTCTCTTTTTTTTTTCTTTTCCCCGCTCGTTCCTCTTTTCTCGTTGGAGCCTCTTTTTATTACGGTTTATAATACGCAATATATCCCGACGCTCGCGCCGGAAGATTAATAAGACTGACGCGAGGTATCGACATTCGAATAGAATGGCTTTGAACGAGCGTATCGGGCATTTGGCTGGTATTTTCGTGACAGCATCACGACGCCTCGTTTGTCACATTACGAGCCATCGACTTTTCCCCTCCGGCGGCGCGCCGCAGACGCGCGTGCTACCGTATGCAGCGGAATTATGCAGTCCGATGCATAATTCCGACGATGCTTTCGCGACCGCCGCGCTACTACTGATTCGTTCAAGCGGCTCAACCGTGCCCGCGATCGCTCTTCACATGCACGCCGATCATCGTGTCGCGTGCGTCCTCGTTATCGTTGCGAGATAGATCCCAATACTATTATCTCGCTCGTGTATACGCTTAGAGTACGTTTCCAGCTTGTTGAAACTTCCTGCACGATTTTCTTCGTCTTTCCGGTGTAAATGATCGACGTAATCGTAAAAGATACCACGCGTGTGTTCCTTTCGCATTATACGTCATTTTCACTGCCATTCATCCGATATCTACGCGTCATCGATGCTTGCTTTTCCAAAGCAAGATATCCTTGGAAACACAGGACACGATTGCGCGTATAGCTAGCGTGGATGTGTCGGCAGGTGCCAATTCTCTCTACTCGCGTCCCATTCTGTTTTGCCTCGGAGTCTCTCCGATGGGACTGCTTTCAGGAAGTTGGCAATGCAATTTCGATGATGAATACTCGCGTCCAATGCTAGGATTCCATGCGATCTGTCCGCGGCTAAATACGCGATCTTTCGCGCCACGTGTTCGTTCGTTCGTTCGTTCGTTCGTTCGTTCGTTCGTTTCGAACGGACTTTAGCAAATAATCATGCAACTTTCATTCGGAGTGTTCGTTGAAGATTAAAAGGGGGAAACTTGATAAAGCTGTGAACAGCGTTTCCGTTAGGTCGAAGTCATCGAATCGACCGTCAAATTCGACAAAGGTGGCAAGAGGGTAACAAGGAAAGGGTGGATTTCGGGGGTGGTGGTTATGGTAGTGGTCTGGTAACAATAGGTCGCAGTGGTGGTGGTCGCCACAATGCCGGCTTGCCTGACTTCTTTGCGTGTCAAATGACTGAAAAGCCGTGGGGAGTGCACGGGCGGGGGGCTGTGGGTGGACCAAGCGGATGGGGGTTGCAGGGCGGGTACACGGTGGTATGAAAGGCGTGCTTTGTTTGGAAACAATGCCGATACTCGGCTACATCCTCATCTCCATTCTTCGCCTTGACGCAGCGCCGCTCCGAAAAGGGTTGCCTTTATTCATCCCTGATTAAAGTTATAGGTTATTTTCGCTCTGTTTCGCGGGCAAATGCTTTCGAAAATTTTCACCAGCCGAGTTTTCCGCGTGTCTCTCTTGCTATCCTCGAATTAAGCCGCGATTGTCCGGTAACCGGTGCGCGCGTAACTGACTCGAAGCATAAAATTCGTGTCGATTCTCCTATCAAATTGTCGCACGTTCGCGTATTAAACGCCCCCTTTCTTCGAAACGATTCCCTTCCTACGTTCAATTAACACCAACACGAGACGCTCGAAACTTGTCGCGTGCTCCTCGAACTCGATCGATCTCAAGCTTGCCGCCTCTCCAACACCTGTCACTCGCATTCGTAGTACGAAATATCGAAATTCAGATCAGCAGCCGCGATTCCTCGCGTTTTCACACGTTGTCGCGCGCATCGGCTATTATCCATTGCTGATTCGAACGCGACTCCTGAAAAAGTCGCGACAAACGCATCTAATTCACCGGGACAGAGGCGTGGTTGCACATCGGTTGGACTTGGTCAGTCGGAAATTTGCCCCCAACCATCGGCGTTTTCTCGTTTCAAAGAAGGGTAAGCCTGGCCCGTGGAAACCGGTAGAGGAGACATCGCCGAAGGAAAGCTCATAACAAACTATTGAAAAGCCAACGAATGAAAAATCAATGGCGGGTGGGCACGGGCCAGACCGGTCCGGGGATGGGGTATATACGCGGAAGGGAAAGCTACAGGGTGGAAGTTGGGGGTGGTTTGGTGAATGGAATATTATTGGGGCATCCTTTCACGCGGACTCCACGGAAGCTAGAAGACCTCATCTGGCGAGCTGTATGGATGCCGTTCGCCCCGGCAATGCCGCCTATTGAACCGTTGCTTATATATGTACGTATTTACACACGTTCGTAAGTACACACACGCGTGTACGCGCTCGTGTTTCTACACAAGCTTGTTGCACACATCTTCCATCGCGCTACACTAACACCTTCCGGAACTTCGTCTTCGCGCGTGAGCCTGTGCTCGTGTGTCTACACGTACGAATATCTATAAATGCACGTAGTAGCCCGGTGTCTCTGTGTTGGTGTAGGTTCTTACATTTCATGATTTATCACGCAGCTTTCAGCGGGCCTCAAAGCGTCCTGAAAGCGCGCAGATTGATAAAAGAAATAATAGAGGACGCGAAATAGAGGGACTCGATCTGATACGAGAAAAGAGCGCGAGGGTGGCTAGGCGAGGGGATGAGATAGACAGAGGATGAGCGAGAGACGAAGATGCAGAGATTCCAAGAGTGGAACGGCCAAACGACAAGGATGACAAGAGAAGGGGGGATGCCGAACGTCGTTTCTGTGAAATAGGGGTGGTGGGATCCTTTCGATACGTTTCAGCTCGCATCCCTCCACCCTTTTTCCTACTCGATTGCGTGTCTTTATACTCAACTGGCACGCGGGCTTCCACGTCTCTCCTTGTCTGTCATTCGAGTAAACAATATTCCTTTCACATTCTTCGTCGTTTCTACGTCCGAGGTTAACGTTTTGTCTTCTAAAAATAGCATTTCCAATAAATGTTGGACGAATTCACTGTCGATCGCTAGTAATAAGATACTCAATGATATTAAAGTTGCCTTTATCTTCTAGAGACACGTGTTTCATTCTACGTCTGTTTTAATTCACACCTATTACTTCATTCGTTACGTACGCTGCCACTCGTGAGATTTCAAATACTTTAGCCGGTTTATGCGAATTGTAGAAAGTTTACCAAAGCCTGCTACAAATTAATCGCGAATCAATAATTAAAATCATAGCAATGGTTGTTTCTGTTTTACGAAATCACCGTGCTGTAAATCTAGAGCGATGATAAAGACGGTGACCAATAGTCCCGATATAATTCTAATTCTAATCACAAACAAAGCGTTTTAACCCCCTCAAGAGAGAGAGAGACGAATAAAATCCCCTCTTTGATCTTTTTCATGGCAACGACGATCCTAGAAGAAGATCAATAGGATCGCAAATCAATCAACGATATCTTTTCGCGTTCGTTACGTTCGTTTCCGGTACCTCTTTTTCTCCACGTGGCGAAGTTAATCGTTTCGAAAGGAGGCGTTTGCCTTAAGGTGCGCGTGCGGCGAGATTGTAGCGTCGTATGAAGACAGGATAAAGGGGCTGCGTGGGTGGTGGAGGATCGAAAGGCGCGGGCGGTTGGAAAGCCGGAAAGTTGCAAATGGGATGAAAGGGGACGGCAGCTCGAGCGAGAGATAGAGAGGAAAGAGGGGAAAGACAAAAGGGGTGGTAGAGAACTGTGAATCCCGTGGCAGCATTGTCACTCCATTCGCCGGGGTTGCAAAGCCGGGGCGGTTCCGATGCCACCACTTCCACCGCTTTTACCACCACCACCACCACCACCACCATCGGCACTGCTCCCGTGCTCGCTTCAACCCCGCGAGCTAACCTTGTTTTACTGCCGTCTTCCGGATTGTCTACCGAATCGACCGAAGCAGTTAATTACTCGTTAATGTACTGCGTCGCGATATTATTATTTTCAGACCAGTCGTGCTGGGATTATCAAAGAGTTTGTTCGCCTGTTGGCTCCGTTACCACCTAATGCGACAGTCTCGTATCGAAGAGTCCTGTTTTGTCTGTAACGCGTAGAGCTGGAAAGTGGGCAAGTGGGTAGGAATTCAGAGTTGATTGGTCGTAATGGATTAGGTACTTCGACTATAAAGTATTGTTATGCTATCTCTTCTTCTTGCATAATTATTTATCCATTATATTCTGTACAATAGACAACTCTGTATAATAGATACAGAGAAGACGCGGCTGATAACTGGTTGTTCCTTCTATTCAATTCTGTTGCGATTTTCGAATTTTCGCCCTAGCGAATGCTATCCTCGTTTCGACAAATAAAACAACTTTCAGCGACGATCCTTCAATTGTGCTTTTAAACTTGAGAAATTTTCTAGTCATAAGAAAGTACGATTTGATAAAAAACGACCAAAAAATATCGATGGTCCGTCTATCAATAGTCGATAAATTACTGTAGAAAAGATGGGTGAATTTAGAGAAATACCTCTCCTATCCCTGCCATATGTATATGCCATCATACTTGTCTTCTTGTTTCTACACGTACACACTGGAAGCGTATTGGAGAATGATGAAGACGTTGAAAGTATCGTTAGAACGTCCCCCAAAACGGATGACTTTACGATCCTGGCATTATACAGCCGTCAACCCTTCACCAGGACGGTTAAAGCGCGCCCTTGCAAGGGACGAATTCGAACGAGCGATTTATCATTATCTCGATAACCCGGCGAAGATAAGGCGGTCGACGCCGCGAGCGTTGTGTTGGCGCGGGGTGGTCGTATGATTTACTATTTCCTCGGCGCATCTGCTCGCTTAATTAACGTTTCTCCGATGCCATTTCGAAGATACGTATCAACGGTCGCAGCCGTGGCTCGCGCGGAGCCGCGCTGGAAGATGTAGCTTGGAAATGTCAGCAGTCGATGTAATTGTGTCTCGTGACGTGCTTTATTGCCGAGCGATAAAATTTACCGACAGGGATTCCTTCCTATTCTCCAGGCCCGTTTTGATTTATTCGTGTACTGTATACTGTTTCGCAGTTTTATTTAATCAGTCAGCCTCATGGTCATGGTACGTTTCGATTTATATTTTTCAAACCTGGCTATGTATATACTATATACATACATACGTACATATATTTATATATATATATATATATAAAGCGACAGAAAAGGAATAAAAAATAAATAAATAAATAAAAAAAAAAAAACACTCTCACCGCCCGAAAACTTTAAACGGACCGGCATTCAAAGTCTGTAATTGTTGTCGATAAATCATGTAGCTCTTTTATTCCACATGCGCGTGTTTTTTGGTTCGGCTTACACAAAAAACAATTCGTTTGATAGTTTACGAGCAATGAAACGCGATCTTTTCGACCGCGCGAACATTTCCAATTCATCGGCGATGCCGTTTATGCCCCCTTCTGCCTTGCAGTCGATAAGCGCAATACACGTAGAGCGAAAATTTGTCGAAATAATGGACGGCTAACCGCATTTTTCAATGACTCGTGTATCGACTCGTGCACGTGCTCTAGGGTGATCACACGCGGCGTAGCATATTGCGCGATCGTAGGGGTGGATCGACTGGAAGCGTGTACGGGGGCGTGGTGTCGATCCGATGATGCGTATACAGATTCACCCTTCGTATTCGATCCCTTCTTTCCCCCTGTATTACTACTTTTCGCTTGTTTCCCAAGATGTTTTATCCTTCTCAATAATAATAAACAAGTTCACGGTGTTTCATCGGATTGCCGATCTCACCTTTACGTTCTAGTATCAAGTTCGAATCGATCCGTGTGATTTCCGAATACTCGAATCTCTTCAAAACTCGAGGTCAATCGTTCATCTTACCTCGTGCTGTACGATTAAGAGTCACATATTTCTCACTTGATAGATTTCTCAACGAGACGTCGTTCCCGTAGATCGGAATCCGTTTCCTTTCGTATCGTAGAAGCGGGGCAACCAAATAGTGTCCGCGATATATCATCGGTGACAAACTCCCAACGCATATGCGCTCAAATACTACGATCACGGTGGCAGGTCATCCTGATATCTTCGAATATATTTCCATCTCATGGACGTCTCATTGGGATCACGAAGTGACGCAGTCAGCTATTACGTTTATTAAGTTGCTGGGATTGGGCTGATTCCGAGAGAGAGGATAGGAGCGGTGGATTCGCGGAAGGGAGTTGGTACTGGAGAAGAAGGATGAGCTAGGGGGTGGTTGGCGAGGGTTGAATGGTTTAGAAGCAGGGGGTGTATTGTACCAAGCATTGTCTGCCCCATTGTGTGACATCACGGCCCGATAACTGCCGATAAGACCGCGGCAATGCTCAGCTTGTGTGTACGTGTAGGTGCGGCCGTTTGTGTGTTTGGCCACGGACAGAGAAGAGCGAGAGAGAAAGAGGGAAAGAAGAGGCAAATACGAAAGAAATATAATGTAGGTAGAGGCTATAGATCGTCGTCGCCGCGAGGGGGCAAAGGATGGCTGATGGAGGTCGAGTGACTTTGCGGGGTACTCGCTCCTTTATTCTTCTGATTTCTCGTTCCTCTTCCGCGGATCGAAATCGCATGCCGCTGCTAAACGCTCGTCCTTTGTGCCTCGCAACGTCCCCGCTGATAGAACGCGCCGGGCCGAGCCTTGAACTCTTACTGCCGCATTCACCGATACTTCCCAGTTATTGGAAAGTGGATCCGGACGCGGTTGCGTGCCAGCCCAGACCCGCCATTAAGCTTTCCCTTCGTTCAGTCGAAGAACGGAAGCTCCGGAAGCTTCTACGTTTTGCTTACTATCCTCTCTCTTCATAAACGTTCCTCGAGTTGTACTATAGTTCAAAGCAAGTTAATCTCAAAACCTAACGTACGTACGTAAATGTTAACGCGGTAAAAGCACAGTACCTCGCAAAGGTATTTAACAATTTCTTTGCAATTTCTATATAGATCTATTAAAATATTCCTTTATAGCCGTCAAGTAACAGAGGAAGCGGAGAATCAACCAAGATGTACTCGCGGATCGTATGATTCCCCTGGCGAGTCTTACGCGAGCCACGAATTAAAAAGTACAGAAAAGCATACACGATGTTACAATTGTCGTTTTTCAAATTTAAACGATAGTCTTCTTAGTTCTCGTAACGTGCTGTTCTGCGCGGCGTACTGTCTCGATGTTCGCGTTTGTCTCGTAATTGTCTACGATCGAATGGCCACGAAACACGAGAGATCCTTTAATCAAGACCCGATTTTATCTGACGCGTTGAAACGAACTTTGATCGCGAAACTTAACGCTACTGATTTGGCGCGAAACGCGCTTTAAAAGGCCGAAGCAGGCCTCCACTCGGCTCGCTCGAAATTCCCGGCAATTTCTACAACTTTGCTGCTTAACTCCGCTGGTCTCATTAGGACGTGATTTCTGTTCCAGGTGCTGGAGTCTCGGAGGCCCGTGGCGCGGTAAGTGGCACTTTCGCCCTTTTCATTCCAGACAGAGCCGCGGGTGAGTAATCGTTTAAACCCGTGCGCCACGGTTCGTTGCATTAACGTTGAAGAGAGAGAAAAAAAAAGAGTGTCATTGAGAAGGAAGTACCCCAGTCCAAACCACCACCCCACACGCGTACAACCCTCCTCTCGCTGACGTTATATTGACCCAACACAGAAGCGCGTATCGATGCTCGGCCGCGTGGCTGCCGGCCGAATATGAATAACAATCAGAAACTATAATCCCTCCCTCGCGATACATGTATATATATAACGTTCGTAATATATGTATACGGTGGCCTTTACGAGCACGGGCATTTTTATGTTAATCGACCGATCGAGGGACGAGTCGCCGATTTCCCCGTCCTTGCCTGCTTCTCTATTGTAAACAGAAATCGTCGGACGAATTTGTTCCGCGGCAAGGCGGAAAAAAAAAAGAACGTAACGAAGATCGTAAAGAAAGGGATCTTTCAGGAGGGTGTGCGCGCGTGGACCAGACTGCTGGACCGAGTTCAGTAGGACGAGATGATTGACCCGAGTATAGTGGATTCTCTACCCTAAAGGGAGACTTTTTTCGCGTTAATGCGGGAAGATCTCTAGCCTCGTGACAAATATAATGGCACTGGATTTATTTCTCGCTGCCTGTCGATTCTTTCTTTCTGTTCTGCGATTTCTACGCCTTCTAAATTCGATAATTGCGTTCCAGCGTTAGGATATGCTTCTTTTTCTTTCAAATATTTGTAGGATTATCCGAGAAAGGCCGAGGCACGCGATTCGAATACTTTAGCAGCGATTCGGGGGAAGAAGGATCGTGAAACGAATCCGCCTCAAGGTTCCCTTTTCATTGAGAATTCCCGCGCGTTACGCTCGGCCCAGTTGCCCGATCTCTCGCCGAGCAACGCGATATTCTTCTTTCCTGGCCGCGTCTTAGTTCCGCGATTTCGGCCGTTTCAACGGCGAACGGTTTGAATATTCGTCGAAACATTCGTTGGCCTCTTGTTCGTCCGGGCCATTCACGCGGATTTCTTCATCGGCGTCTGGCTTGTCGGCCACTACTCGCCGATGTTAGGCGAAATAGAGAAACGGACGGCGCGCGGCGCGCGTTAACCAACGCTCTTCCGAGCATTGTACAACGATTTGTACGGATTTCAGTTCTTTTGCTGTGTGGGCGCGTACACGCAACCAACGGCCGCCTCGAATCGCCTCGTCTTGAGAGCGCGTTCCGTGCTTCTGCCACGAGAGAGAAAAAGATCGGGAGGGAGTGAAACGTGTAAATACAGAGACAGCCTAGCGAGGAACGAGATAAAGATAGGCGAGCGGAGTAAGAGAATCGCGAGGAGCAGCGAGATAGACGGAGAAAGAGACGAGAGAGAAAGAAGACCGTGGCTGGCCGTTTTGTGCGCGCCGCGCAAAAGATGCCTTTGAATCCTTAATTCCCTTTGAAACTCTCATTCTGGGAGCAAAATGGCGAGAACGAACCGTATTCTTCGGTTGAATGACGTATTGAGCGAGTTTTGTATGCCGTTGCGTCCGCGTGTGGCTCATCCAGAGCCTATGCCTGCTTATACGTAATACGTTCGCTCTTTTCTCTTCCTACGTTTCTTGCTGCGAAGAAGAGGGCCCGCAGCGTTGCTCTTTTTCTTCGTTCCCGTCTTCCTCCCCCCTCCCCCTCCCCCTCCCCGCCCCCTTTCGTTTTTCTAACGTTCTTTCAGTATTCCTTCGTTACTCGCGTCACGCAGACTTTTACGCGCGATTCTGCAAATGTTTTCTTACGCTTTCAGCGAATTGAACGTTACTTTTGTCTTTTCGAATAACGAGCGCTACACTGTATTAAGTATCGAGACACCTGCCGATGTTTTGTACGCGTTTCGAATTCTTTCGCTTTTATCTTTTCTACCTTTTAGTTGTAAATCTGTCATTTCATTTGCATTATGCACGATAGGACGATGACCATGATACAATAGTCAACGAGATTAGGTCAGTTTCTCTTAGGATTCCGATTAATCGAAGACCACACGGGAAAAATTTGACTAGTCCTGCGTGTTGAGTCTCCGAACGTAACGCGTAAAGCAATTATCCGATAAATCTACGACGTTTTACAGGGAGATGTACACGCAGTGTCGTGTACTTTTGCTTGTATTTTACATTATAGCTTATGCTCGTGCGTGATATCAGATTGTCGTTTCCATAATTACCTTCGTTACGTCGTAGGATGAATGAAAAGAGCGTGACGGTCGGAGGAGGAAAGGATGGAGGGAAGGGCGCAGGATCCGAAAGTGACGGGAAGGGTGGGTGATCTTGCGGACTTAATCGGGCATTGGTGCTTTCCTTCGCGAACAATTGACGTCTGACTTTGACGTGCCCTCCGACACTTTCTCCGACTTCTCTTTCTTCTCCGTTCTTTGTTCGATGAGAAATCGGTGGAACGCGAAGTCGAGCCTGCCGATCGATGGTCCATCGTTTACTCAAAGATTCCACCGACTCTCCCCGCGAAAAATCGTTTGTTAAGCGGTTTCGCGAACTTTGAACACTTTTTAATTAAGGACACGGACGAAATATAATCTCTCACAGCGGTGCCGGTTTTACTTTCACACAGTTAGCCCTTTGGTTCCTGTTCTTGGCTCGAGCAAGAAGTTTCCAAGAAGCGTTCCACGTACTTCTCGATTTCTTTGACGAAAAACGAACTTCTCGGCGATTCGAGGTTTTAAGAAGTCGAAGTCAAGACGCAAAATTAGACTTTCCTCTCGTTATTTCCAACGATGTTTCGTAACGGTTGTTCCGCGAGTCGAACGCCCAGGTAAAAGGTAGAAAATATTTTTATGGGAATAGAACAAAGCGCCTCGCTTCTCCGTAAGTCAGACTTTGGAAAATCCAAATCAACGACACGGTCGATTCTCTCGAATCTGTCGGACCATCGCGGCGACAAAGTCTGAGGCGGCCGTTGAAGGCAAGAATTCCACATTATCGGCCGGGTTTCTCGCGGATACAATTTCCCAACACAATTTTCTTTTCAGTCGCCCGAACGAATCTAGCCCGGGCTCGGATGGTGGGTGGCAAATGGCAAAGGGGGAGGGTGAGAAAGAGAAAGAGTTAGCTTTGATAGAGGGGACGAGGGGGGAGGGAGCAGAGCAGCGCAGCCCATATTCGTGCATTGTGGCACGTTCCATCGCGTTCTCAACTGAACTGAACTCGACTCAACAGTGGAGGACACAATGGGCGGTATGAATAAGTATAACAGACAGACACCGGTACAGACAGACACAGGTAGCTCAGGCCGCAGTATGTGAATGAGGAACCCATTTGATAACACGCCTCCACAGCCACCCAGGTCCATTGTGTCGCTTCCTATTCAGCTGCTCTATGCCCTCTTCTCCTCCTATCCCCTCTTCGCCTCCTTCTGCACCCCCACTGCTTCTGCTGTTCCTGCTCTTCCTCACCTCTTCATCCTCTATCTTCCCCTTCTCCATTCGTTCGTTCCGATATCACCACGGAAATCTTATCCTATCGAGCCCTTCTGTACCTTTGTACAAGCGAAAAATCACGAGGGCATCCGTTCCCGTTTCGCGCTTCCGTTTCCACATGATACCTACTATATCGTTTCTCTGGTCCTTGGCTACAGCGTCTTCACGCTCGACGAGCGTTATACGTTAACGCGGGAAGAACTTTGGAAAGGGGAAGATCCGAAATAGTTATGTCTTGAGTAGTTCTAAGACGTCGATAGAGCATCGTTACGTAGATCTCGAGCAATCTCGCATTCTTTACTTTAGTTACACGTGTCCTATCTATCGTCTGTAAAGGACCAAAAAAAAAAAAAAAAAAAAAGGAACGAATGGTTTACTAGTTTACCACCACATTTAATTCAAAACGTTTGCTCGTTATTTTGCAACAGCCGGCGTAATACCATTTCGCTTATTCGACGTATCTTGAAAAATGGAGAAACGCGCCAGGTAGAATATTTTAATTTCGCGTAGCTTTGATGCGAATGAACGAAACGCAAAAATTCGAGTACCACTTTACGGATGCAAGTCGATGCTTATACTGTACGTAGAAAGCACTGACAAAGATACTAATCCGATCGCATTCGGTTGGCTCGTCAAAACTAGAAAACTAAAAAGGATTGCTTCACCATTATCCGGTCTCCTTTTTTCCATCTTTATGTAGAAACGAGGAACGACGTGGTAGTGTCGGTACGGTGAATATAATTTTTATCTATTTCGCCGGGAAGTTGAGTTATTACTTTGGCCAGCAGCGCACGGTTCACAGCCTTGTTACGCGGAGATTAGCTTAGATAAACCCTTTGCCAGATAGGGCGGCGGCTTCGTAAGAATTTTCATCGTTTTTACACGAGGGGATGCACGGTCTCGTTGAAATCCTGTATTAACGTCGGTCCCGGTCAGACGATTCAACCTACCCTCAAGCGAGAAGACGCGTGGGATACGATCTATTCTTGGACGATTCGATTAATGTTCTTCGAAAGTGGGTCCCAGGCTACGCTTACGGAAGATGCATTTTCTCACGAGCTAACGTTTCGATGAATACGTTGGAACGATATCTACGTCCATATTTATACAGATGTTTCTGAAAGTATTTGGACATTTGGTGCAATCGGATCAAAAGATGGATCATATTTCGATCGCTCTAAGCTCTCGACACTGAGCAAACTTAAAGCGAATTACTCAACTCAGTTGTCTCTGCAGGTCCAATTTTTCTCAATCTTTAATTACCGGATTTTTTTATCGATATCTGACAGCTGCGTACGATCCCCTCGAATAAGACGAGGGAAAAAGATTAGATCGGACGGGACGAGATTCTTCGGACGCTTCGTTCGAACGTCCATAGCTTTAGACTTGCATATCCGAGTCTGAAGAACCGAGACGAGATGTTTGTTTCGTGCAATCGACGCAAAGGGTCTGCGTGTATCGTAAATCCGACAAACGCGTTCCGATGGCCTGGTTACCCACATACAGTGTATACGTATAGTTGGCGTTAAACGCGACGCAAGGCGATGGCGATAGGAGGCGATTTTGTTTCGGTTTTTCGCGACAGCGGTGGTTGCGCGGATCCGGGACGATTCGGTCGATTAGCGTGCATGGATGTAAAAAGCGGCGCGTCCGCGGGATAATCGCGGCGGTTAGAACGTGCAACGAGCACGGATGGCGAGTCGAGTTGCATATTTATCCAAATTGTAATATTGACGCGAAGTGGACAGATATTTTGGAAAGGGTGAAAGCGAGTTTCACAGAGCGCGTCCGCGTCCGCGTTCGAATCGATTTTCTAGTCAATGCCGGAGAGCGGACCGGCAACAATGCTCCGATTTTCGGGATCTCGCTAGCATAAATAGCAAATAGCGAAGGTCCTGTAGGTGTATGTGGTTCACGTTGGACCAGCGAACGAACTATCGCAGCGTGCTCGCTCTCTCTCCCTCTCTCTCTCTCTCTTCGGCTCGCTCTGTACGTACGTGTACGTTGTACACCGAGTACCGACAACAATGAGGCAGAGACAAAGGCCAGGTACAATGCTGATGTTGAACTCGACTGATTTCGACGATTTTTGGCCTTTGCATGTGCATCGCGCGTTACTCGACAATGATTCCCGCATACGTAATCATCGCTATGGGCAGGGAAGGTTGGTACACTCGCGAAGCAGTGGCTCTCACATTGCGCCCTCTTTTTCCCTCCGCGCGGATTCAACCTTCCCGAAACCGGCGATGCCGAAGCCTGGTCTCGTCCCCGCGACCGTCCATCCGGGGCTTTTCAATGCTCTTCTCTAACGCCGACGCGTTAATCCAACAATGACGCGACGCCATCGCGATTCCGCGAGCCGTTTATCGGTTTAAATACCAGCGCAGGCCGGGTAATAATAATTGTAAGCGATAGCCGATTTATGGCCGCAATCAGCCGTGTTTCTAGCGGCCCGCTACAATCGATCTAATCAATGGCATTAATGCCAAACCGGTCTGGCTATTTAAATGTGAAACTGATAATTACGCGGCCACCGTCGCTTAATATTCCCCGCTCGTTCCAACGTTTACTGGATCATTAGCTCCGTTCCATGGCGAAGAGAGAATCGATCGAAGGATATCCACCGATGGTCCGATCAAATCATCCTACGCTCGGTCGTTCTTTTACGAGTGCAATTAATCTAAAACGAAGAGCATGATCGTCGCCCGATACCTTGGTATTCGCTTGATCCGGTTAATCCGACGCTACGAATCCGTATTTCATAGAGAGGAAACTAAACCTCGAGTCAACTGCGAACCCCGCAGAGCAGCACGTTGGATCTTTGGAGGAGCGGCTTAGCTACGTTCGTTCTTTCGCGAGGGTTTTTCGTGAATCGCGAGCGATGGGGGGCCGATCGATTGAGCACCCCTGACCGCACCTGAATAGATACATTGTGCCGGGGCAGCCTATTGACGGGCGATTGTTCCCTCAACAATAACAACAATATCTGAATAGTCGTCGTGCACATCTCTCGCGCGCGTTGCACGCACCCACGCACGCACTCGCGCTTATACGCGTACATGCGTGCGCGCACATCCCTTTGCACGGCCCTCGCACGCTCGCGTCGCGCATCCCTTCACACGCTCGCACGTACGTCTCTTTACGTTACACCATCGCAGTTACACTCTTGTCGTCGCGATAGAGGATTTCTCGCGTTCTACAGGCACGTGTAAATAGTTGGCGGACACGAAAGCGACGCGCTCGCGCGTTAGATCTCCGAGATCGCGGCTCGAATCCATCGTAGAGAGCATCGTATTTGCGATAGGTCCGCTTTAGAAGAGAAAATATAGCGGCGCGGGAAGGTTTCACGCCGGATAGATTCCTTACTTTATATTCGAAAAGCGCTGTTTCGAGGAATTTTTAACAATTTTAACGATTTCAACGTTGCGCTCGTACGTACATGCGTAACGGTGTTCGCGCATTTAAATACCGTTTTCTTTTATTCGTCGTACCCTTACACCCGGTATTACACGAAATTCCTTTGGATATCGCTTTTTCAACACGCTAGTTGAACAGGAAGTTACAAATTCACTCTGGCTGGTAACTCGTGCACACCACTGTACACTCGTGCATTCTCTTGTTGGAAGATGGACATTTTATTATCATTTACGTATCCATTAAAATTACGTAATCTGTAGTTTTGCTAGACTGATAAAAATTTCATCAAAGTTGCACAACTACATCTATATTGACATCCTTAAATTTATAAAGTAGACATTATACGAGGGGATGAATTCATTTACAGATTTTGTTATCAACTTTACCAACGCTGTTTCATCGCGGTATTAATGAATTTTCAAAATATTTTGTATAATGCGCATAATTCACTCGTACAAAGTTCTACAAGCTTTCGGTAGTTTCGTGAGCCGCTTTAGGGCTTTACAAAAGTTTGTAAATGGAAATTCTGCAAAAACTAGTAGAATCTGTAAAAAAAAAAAAAAATGCTAATATCATGCCAAACGAATACGCAACGTTACGCTGACGACTAACAGGATTCTAGATATCGGAGGAAAAATGGCGAAAATCTAAATAATTTCGTGGATGCGTAAAAGTTGGTAATCGACGCTAGGAATTGCGGACAACAGATAGTGCCATTAATCAACTTGAATGAAAAAAGCAGGTCAGCGGTAATTCTCGGAGAATTAGGAGATTTAAAGCTAAGTTTCCTCACGATTGAACTGTGATTAAGATTAATAATAGCCATTTTTTTCTAACCAAAGTATTGGTATCTATGGTAAAATAATCGGATGAAATATCTTCTTCGCAATTTTTTGCACGTTGGATTCAGATTTTCTTCCACTTTCTTCTCAACTCCGTGAGGGTAGAGCTTCTTCGAGACGTTGTTAAGCGATTAGGAGTTCGACGACATGCACGTTGGTTTTCATTTACTAATAAAAATACACGAATATAGAAGAGAAAAAGCTGCGTAAATACAGAAGAGTAAAAGATTCATTAAGAGTTATGTATGATAACGAATGAAAATCGTACGGTTAATGAGTATTAGTTAAATAATTGAGCGTAACATGGCGTCGTTATGAAATATTGTTTATTACCCGCTTATAAACAATGGTCAGTAAAGACTCTAGCGAAATGGCTTCGGTACAATTACAATACTCTGTGAGCGCGCATTACATTTATCGTGAAAATGTATAAGCCAATTATAATTATAGCGCACTGGTCGATTGTTCGTAATATTATAATAGGTCGCTATGTCGTCGCGCACAAAGAGGTACACTTAATAGAATGCTTATTAATAATTCTACCTGTGAAAAAGTCACAGCTAGTATTATCAACTTAACGTTGATTAATATCCGACCATTGATTGAGGAAATTGGCGTTGTTCGTGCTTTAGCGGCGATAAAGATTTCATAAAGTTGGACATACTGGTAAACGTAATAATTAAGTGAATAGAAGCGTTTTTTTTTTTCATATCTTTTCCACGATATTCTTATATATAATATAAATTTTTCTTTGCAACGTATAGGTGTCACAAGCTCCCGTACGTTTTGTAAGAAGAATTCTTAGAAGGCGTTTTTAAAATATCTAACAGTAAACAATCTTCCAATCGAGCCATTTACTGCGTATGCATGCATTGCATAGCGAGAGGGCTCGTTCCGTTTTACGAGTGTAGTTAACTATATTATAAAAAAATATGATATATATATCACATCGCGGCCCGTTACCGACCATCGAATAATCGACGCAAATGTAATCATCAGATAGATGGCTAGTTAATATCAGTCGTGAAATGAAAATTGGCACAATTGTCTGGTACGATTAACGTCGAACAAAAGCCAGCGTGTCATCAAAGAACAAAACTTGCAAAATTTTTCAACAAACCTCAATCGTTTACATCTGACAATCAATCATCCAGTCAATACGATACAGGCACACGAAAAAAAAAAAGAAAAAAAAGAAAAAGTAGAATATTCTACACAGAAATTCGTATCACTTTTCGAGCCACAGTTTGTTAATTGTTTGTTAGTACGGATTAGAATTTTCGTGCGCTTTGCGCCAAATATGCGATCACCATTCACGTTCCCTTAAAAAAAAAAAAAAATGCATGCACTTCATTGCGCATTTTATTCACTGATTTGCGTCAGTTTTGCTCAATAGACTACTTTCGAGCCGGCTGCCGCTTGTCTATCTAGTATTTATCACAGTTTGTTGTCGTAACGTCGTTCCCCTTGTAGGTGATCTTGAACGTCGGTGAAAGTCTAAAACAGGTATGGCGATGGTTCGCAAAAGCCACAGTCTTGACAAGTTTTCTGTAAAAGTAGAAACTTGACGTTTAAAATTCGAAATACTTGTAAATCTCGATTGAAAAATCTCGTCGATGTTGATTGGAAGAAGAATATCGAACATTCGACGTGTAGATATTTGACAATTTTTTTGGACAAAATTAGGAAATATCCGAGATTCGAAGGTTCGAAGTTTGCAGTTTGAAATGGGAAAATTTAACGGTTTGGCGCCTTCTGCGATGTAACGTGTTATGATCGTTAGCGAGCGACTCGCTTCGAGTCTGTTTTGTCCACGATTTTTTCGACACGCACAAAATGGCCCAGTCCTAACGCCGAGGAAGAGGACCGATCGAATCCGTCGAGTTCGCGACAATTTATTTGGTTGCTTTGCCTCTATCTGCCTGGATCGTTCGATCCCTATCACCGAAGCATATCACGCAGCGAGAAAGATCGGTAATGCAGAACTATTTAGCGACGCGTTATCGTCGAGTTCACAACAGAATCAAAGATGTTGGAATATCGGATCTCGGAGGCAAATTTTCCAAAGTACGATGAACGAACAATCGGATTTAAATTCTTACACTAGGAGATTTCCTAATTGTCGTCGATTGTTTCACGATTTTTAGGCCATCAAAGAAATCAGAATATTATCGTTGTTGAACCATTTTCCACGATCGCCGAGTAAAGTATCCTTCGTCGGCACAACGATCGCGGGATTTCCTCACAACCATTACTGGCGCAAATCTCGCCCCTTTAGGTATTGGACAGTATGTTTAATCGTCTGTTTGCCCGTGATTTATCAGTTTCAAGCAACGAAACCAGAGAAGCTAGAAATCTTTAGACGAAACTTAGAAGCATCGGCGGAAAGCAATAGAACCGTGGAGGAAGGAGGAAATATTGCACGCGAGTAGAAAGCGATTGGAATGGAAATACTGTCGGGGACGAATAGACTGGAAGAAGGATAGACGAATTATTACGCTTAATTAGAGCAAAGGACTCTTCTTGGACTTCTCCTGAAGGAGACTCGAAATCAGTTAGGATAATTCTGCACATCGAAATGCCTTATTTATATTCGCAATAGTAACTAAAAATTGAGGAAATATCAACAAATCGAGTTAGTTTGTGGGTAGTTGAAAAAATGATCGTGTATCGTGTAACGTGATTAAATTTAGCGTATGTTTTGGTACGAGACGTCCGTTAAATTGTTGTCAGTATTAAAGTTGACATTATATGAAAAATGTATTTCGTTTTGTTTTGAATTTTTCATTCGATCTCGAGTATCTTCGTGTTCTCATGCAAATTGAAAAGTTGTAGGGTTCGCAACAATAAGGAAGGCAGCAAGGTTTTATTTTGCAAAATGCAAAAATTTATTTCTACGAATATCAATTGACTACGTATTTGTAATTATAGTACATGTCCAAAAATTATGCGATTTCATTCTACTTTTGGTTGATTCTTGTTGATTGTTGCAAGAAAATGGAAAGTGGATCTGCCTCCTTATTGCAACAGTAGTCTGTTTCAGTTAATAAAATTGATAAACTCACTGTTGGATAATCTCTCGTTAATCCATGCTCTCCTAAACGATAGTACACCGACCTATTTTCCATGAAACTTTTGTAATCGTAACGAGGCATCATTGGGATTCTCATTTGCCAGAATGGTTCTCTGAGATTCGCACCCAAATTTAATATATCTCTTTCTCTATAAAAGATTCGAAGCGGCGCCTGAAAACGAAATGGAAATTTTCTTTAAAAATTTCTTAGAAATCTCCTTCTTTATTACGATTATTACGTATTTACATTTACGGTCACGCAAGTTTATATTTCTATGACTCTCCTGATCGTAAACGTTTTTCACGGTTAACCTTCGTCATGTTGTTACACACTTAGACGAATAGAGATATGTTTCACGTTTAAAGAAATGTGTTACAGTTACAATAGATATCGTATAAATAGAGTTAGAAACACGTTTCAGCCTGTATGTATTATAACAAGCGCTTTACTTTGAATTACATCTGCATTTTATACATCTTTTACGCATCTAAATGTCCTATATGACCTCACTGTTTGTTTATAATTATATTTCGAATTTTCATACATTTCATACATACGAAAATATTCGTACAAAGTATCCAAATTAGACGAAACAAGTGGCTGCACAGCTCTTTTAGCTGTGTTCATAAAAATGTAAATTTGCGTGAATATCCTCTTTCCTTATGATCAATTCGTATACCTCCTCTTCTTCTGGCGTTTCCGGTCTGGAAGAACTTGGCGTTTGATTCGGTGTGGGCGATTCGTTGGAAGGTACTAAGCTGGAGATTCCACTTGATTCGCTCGCGGTACTCGGCGATATCGGTCCACCAATACCATTCAGAGTTCTCAAACCCTGTTCGTATAAATCTTTCGCTCCCACAGCGGCAAAATGTTCAGGCTCCAAACCAGACAGAGGCAAAGCTATAGATAGTGCCATTTTCCACCTCCTCCTTTGATTACCTTTCCTTGAAATCTTATCACATGCAAGTTTAAACGTTCCGATTATCGGCGTCGAAAATTTTCTTGATTCACTTCAATTAAAATAAACGTTCGATCGCTGGAGACCGTTACGACGTTGATCGGCAACTAACTGAACGTTTAGTAGGTTCTTCTTCGTATACAATGTTCCTCATTCAATACGTGTGTGTATTATCCACAATATGTTGTACATGTATACATTACAATGAAATAGTGTGCGAAAGTAAACATGACCTTTCTGATCTTCGATCGGAATTAGTAATGTATGTCTAATTATAGATAATAATATGGTAGAAGTACCGTGTGTTTCCCAGTTATTAATTTCGTTTAATAAACATCAGTGTGTAGAATCTTTTAAATTGGAACTTTAATATATGGAGAGTTTCTTCTTCTGCGACAGATTCTATACTCTCCTTGGAATGTTCGTTTCATTTGCGCGTGTAAATAGTATTTGGAACATCTTTTGGTAGAATTTATTCCATAACTTAACATCATCCCTTAATTTTATAGGGTGGGACGGTAAAGATGTGGTTACCTTTTACCGACGAAAATGCTGATCCTTCGTCGGTAACAATCTGTAGTTTCAGCTATTACCGACGTTAGTTTATCTCTGGCTCTTTGTACCAAGAATGGTAATTGGTACCAAGAACGGGAAGGCGTTCCTTTACCGACAGTTGTACATTGCTATAAAAACCGTAGAATAATATCATTCTTCTGTTAATACATTTCATTGAAATAATGTACTAGAATCCAAGATCAAGAATAGGTTGTTCGGAATATCGAAGATTATTTGGAATTTTGTAATTTTGACCGTCAAGATTGGCTAACTCGTTGATGTTATCAACTTTGAACTCGTCCTTTTCGTATGTCGGTAATGCAGATTCCCGTGTCTCTCATCCTTGGCCCTTTTACAAACTGTATTTTGCCCATTGGCTACTAGAGGGTTACTGGGATGAAACGTTCCACCCTGATGTTTAGTTTTCTATTAGTTTATTAATGAAAAATAAATTATATCCATTTCATTGACATTAAGGCTTTGTACATTAATTTATCGTAAAATATTTAAGCTAATTTCACAACGTAGAAATACAAAATTAACAAAATTCTTCCATTGTACGGTTTTCTCGCTAGTGGTCGTTAGAAAGCTCAGTTGCTATATAAGGATGACTTGTATACTGTACATTCGTGGTCCGATGCTACTCAGGAATGTACGCCGAAAGAAGACGACGAACCAGGTTTCATTTTCATGGCTCTGTGTGACATCTCAGAAACGAATGATGTTCTTGTTCACAGTTCACCGTCTCTCCTGCTTCCTTCTCCTGGACCCGTCCAGTATCATCCTTCTGCCCCTATGTTTTCTGACAAGGCATTGCGAGGGTTAGAAAAAAAGAGAGAACTTTCAAGAAGGTGGTTCTCTCTCTTCAGCATAATTAACTTTAAGATTATTATAACAGCAGCTAACTTTACCAGTTTTTAAGGTTCCCGTACTGAAATTGGTGCAGCGCTAGAAAAAAAACGGGTGTGCCACTCAGTTTCAAAAATTACCTTTGAAATTCTACCTGACGTGGTTCATCATGGATGATACGAATAAACCCACGCATTATTTGGGTAGAGTGCCTCCTTCCTAGTTGTGGTGTTTTATGTATAGGAGGGAGGTATTATTAACCATAATTCCCTCGCGCCTTGTAATCCGATTCTCGACCAATTACCAGAGAGGAGGGAAAGAACGCAGCAGTCGAAAACTTGGTTGTCTTCAAAAACTGTAGTAGTAAATATGCCTTCCGTTAGCCCCTCCAACACACATAGACCACATTTTTTGATATTTCTCGAGTTATTTATTTTTTTTTATCGCATATATTACAAATTTCGAAAAATCCTCCTATCCGTGTACATATTATACATAGTATAGCAAAATTACATTTTCCTGCAGTACCGGCTTCGGGCATAGCGTGGGTGTTTCTCGAATGCGCCACTAGAGCATCCGAATGCTTCTACACTTGCAATTCTATTCATTTCTGAACTTTATCAAATCTTGCTACAAGATTATTCTAAATTTCTCTCAACCAAACACAATACCAATACATTCGTCGAATGGTAAAACAAAGAATTACGAATTGAATACAATTATTTCTGCTTGTGGAATTACACTAATTTACCAAATATCTCCGGTACCTTTGATATTTATTCAAACACGTTGGTCCGCATATCATCATTGACGCATATCATCATCAACGCCAGTCATTTGGAGCAATATGATTCCCACATATTTCGCGCTGGCATAATTATTTCGCACGTTATTTTCCGTTCGTACATAATGGCGTGGTTTCTTGTACCGGCTTGACCACGTATACCGGGTGTCCGGGTTCGCGCGCGGAACTTCGCGACCCATCCGGTGGCCTTAGCAACGCACATGCGCCCTTCTTGGACTCTCGTCTCTCCAGTTTCTCTCTCCGGATGGTTGGGGATTGGCCCGGAGTAACACCCCCTCATAATGGGTTCACCCGTCCGCGCTGAGCGCGGGAGAGCAGCCGGGAAAGAGACGGGAAGAGGGTCGAAGAGTGTCAGAAGGAGAGGAAACTGGACGAGGAAGCGAGAGAGCGAGAGGATGAAAGACAGGGAGAGACGAGAGGGAAGAGGGCAACGGAAGCCATATTGATTTCCCTATGTTTCCCCGTATTGTTACTATAGCGCCCGGTGAGGGCGCGAGGAGAAGGTAGGTACCACCCTCGTCAACCATCCCGCGCCAACCACCCCTCGACAACCACCCCGCGCATCCAGTCAGCTCGTGCTCCGTTCTTCCAACCGATGGTCGTCCCGATGAGAGAGAGACTATGTCGGTGGACGTGGATTCCCTTCCGGTTTTTCCTTTCTTTCTCCCCTGTTCACGTTTGCACGCGGCCTTCTGTCTCGCGTACGAGATTTTCTACGCTAGTTTTCTTTTTGTTTCGGTATCGGTCGTCGTCGTCGTTGTTGTCACTGCGATTCACGACTTTGCGACTTTTAGACCGTGAATCCTTAAGGCGTTCAAGCACGAATATGCCGGGCACGAGAAGACTTTTCCACGACTTTTTGTATCTTCAACAACGAGTCGTCTTATTTCAGTTCGTAGGTCGTTTCCTTCGAATACACGTAACACGGCAAAGCTCGACGCGATCTAATAATTGACGTAATAATGCGCGTTGCTCGCGCCGACGACAGTCGAGTTTCGCGAAATTTCCATTTCGTTTATTGCCAGCAGCCGCGTTTAAAGGGTCAAGTACCATCGTTCTTAATCCAACGGAGAATTATTAACAGTCTGTCAGACGATCCGAGACAGTATGGTCCTTCCATATCGATCCGTGTGTTTTCTTATCTCCGTTTTCTTCCCAAATGTTCCTACTTGACGAATAACGAATAAAAGTTGCACCATCGGCGAAGTCAACATTTTAGTGGAAGAAATTATCCAGATACGTACACCATACGATAAGAACGTTTAATATGAGAAAATCGGTACGTGAACGAAGATGTACGTTAAAGAAGACAAAGATAAAAGTAGCTATGAGTCTCGCGCGCATCCTTCGCCGTAGCTTGCGACAGCGTAATCGCGTTCCCTTTTTTCTCCAGCTGCGCCTGGTAAATTCGGAAAGCCACAAACGTATCTCGGTGTCGCGATATCCTCGTCAACGAGTCGTCCGGTTCGCTTGGCTCACGCAACGTGATCCGCGCGTCGCTTAATATTTCTCTTAATGTCGAAACACCCCAACGCTTGCACGAAAGGTACGCGGAGCACACCTGGGTGGTCCATGCCCGATATCAGCTGCGAAACTTCCCAGACGTCCCGTTTTTCTACACCGCGTCCTTTGCTCTCCTCCGGGAAACGAAACGACGGCGAGGTAAAGAGGAAGGACAAACAGAGCGAGAGAGCGAGCGAGCGAGCGAGCGAGCGAGAGTGAACCGTGCGGTTGTTACCTAGTGATGCATGGCTCGGTAATAGCTACAATACAACCAGCTTACAAGAGGGGTTCCGTTTCCATCCCGCTCGGCGACTTGAGATTTATTGCTCCCCGGTGGATTGCGGATTCCCAGATTCTCCGGTTTGCCCTTATAAATGACTCCTATTAATTGAGCGTGATGCGAGACAGAAAAACAGCGAAACGGAGAAAATGAAATGGGAATAACGGCGAACGAAAACGAATTATATATAACCGTTTGGTCGGTCGATTGGAATCGTTGGCTCTGATGGCGCAGCGGCGATTCTCTTGGCGAAGTGTCGTCCCGATGGAGAGAAGCGATTCATCGCGAAACGTAGTCAATTTACCCTGCAAAGTGGCGGACACACGTCGGCGAACCGGGCGACAGGGATTTCGACACGGGTGGGTATTCTGCGTTCGTTTTCTCGGTGAGACGCGGCGCGATCGTGCCCGTCGTCCGGCTTTAAAGTGCCAATCAAGGGATGAAAAAGAGGCGGAAAGGAAGAGAGAGGACGTTCGACGTCTACGAAGCTCGTGCCGCGGCCACGTGTCCGATGTGCGTGAAGAATGAAACCAGACACACCCACCGTGCACGCGAGCGCAGACCCCCGTGACCGTGCGCAGGACCCCATAAATGCGATCTGGCTGGCATTAAAAGCGTGCTAATGCACTTAATGGCGAGTTGCCGTGCGTGCACGAGCCGCTGCGTGAGAACACGCGTGGGCGGGGTAGTTGTCAAAACACACGTGGAAATCGCACGCGCGCCGAGATTTTCGCTCTCGTCTCTTCGTTCCTCCGGATCTGTCGGACACGCTACTGTCCATAGGTTGCTGCAGGACGTTCGAAAATCCCGGAGACGAAACACCACGAGCTTTAGGATACTCTTCGTGTTTTATGACCGAGTATCGCACGCGAAATCATCGATCCATTAGAACGCGTTTAGTTAACTCCGATCGAATGTGTCTCGTAGAACAAGCAAAACTTCATATTATTACCACGATCCTTCTTCCGTCCATCGTGCTGCGCGCATCCCTACGAATACTAAGATACGAGATAGAGATTTCTTTCGTCTTTTAACTGTCCTAGCTTAACGTCGAATCTCCGCTTATGAAGAGAAACGTACGCGACGTACGCGAAACAATTCAAGAGCCAGGGATATCGCGTTGCCGCCTGTTGAGTAAATTGTTTCGCCATCTCGTTCAACGTAGTTCCATCTCCAATTCGAATTTTTAGCAGTATAACGAGAGAAACGAAGAGCAGTCGAGCCGTGGATTTATGAATACAAATTCACGGCGTCTCTTATTCACCGTGGAGGGATCGGTTGTCGTCGGCCAGGCGCAAGGTGTTCCGACTCGTGAAATTTATGTAAAATCATGCGCGGCCCGGTGGCTGCTAGCCATATGTGGATCCGCAGTAACCGCGTAATAACGTAAGATTGAAGGTCGCGGGGTAACAGGCTATCCGGCGCATTCTCATAACATGTAAAACACCAGGATTACGGGATAATAACGAGCCGAGCGTTCGTGTTTGTAAAGTTTACCAGAAGCACGGCTATACCGTAGCATTCGACCGTCTGTGCGGACATTGGATCGAACAAGAGAGAGATAGAGATAGACAGACAGATAGCTGGCTGGCTAGCTAGATAGATAGATAGATAGATAGATAGATAGAGAGAGAGAGAGAGAGAAAGAGAAAGAGAGAAATTAAGCGGCGTATGTAGGTGGCCGAGATGGTAATGAAACGCTATGGCGGTGAGATCGTAGGGTGTCGGGCCGCGTAATTTCGCAGCTCCAAGATTTGCAGCCGAGTGGACAGTGGGGATCTTCTGTCACGGTACACCCCCCGTGGCTTTAATATCGCTTTATTAACCCACTTTGACCGGCCGATGAGCTTTCTCCCCGAGATCCTCGCGACGGACCCGATCGTAACCCGCGTCGCTCGCGTGGAAAAAAAGAACAAGCTTGGTTACCGTGATCTGCCGGATACTTTGTGCCCGACGACTCTCCTTTATGAGAAAACGGTCTGCCGATCCGTAATTGCCACTTTTAGCTTTCAAATTTTTGGCAGTTTCCTCCGGTTCTCCTCGCTCGGCGTGTATCGTTGAAAAGGTTCGGATGGCTTTGGACTATAGCTGCGAACAATGCAGAGAAATATCCCTTTGAAGGCCGCCGCGCTCCACGCTCGAGGTCATGGAAAACCGACTCGTTAACTTCCGATACGTCTGGTCTCGATGAATATTAATTTTTGCATCTTCGTCAGAGAGACGTCTTGAGCCCTGGGTTCGTTGCCCGTACTCTCGTCTGATCCTCTTTGTGACCGTGACGCGCTTTGTACCGGACACCCCGTAGACACGGTGAAGATGTCGCAAATTGGATCGTGTATATAACCGTCCCGGCGCAATATATCGCCGGGAGATCCGGCAATCCCACGAAACAAGGCTCTTGAATCTCCGTACGCCTGACTTACGCGGGAGCCGGCTTAACGGACCAAGCCGGCTTCGTTTGCACAAACGAAGCCACCAGATGTCGATCTGAATATTTCACCCTACCTCCTTGATAAATATCGCCGCTTTTTAATTTCATTTTCGAAGGACCATGAACACGACACTTTCAACTTTTGTCGTCTCCGGTTGTTGCGTTCTCGCTTCCTTCCCTTTTCGCCCCCCGTTGGCTCGATCCAATAACAGTTCTCCGTTACGTTACGTTCTCTTGCGAGTACGTTGTCTCGTTCGATCGAAGGCAAATTCCAGCGATTTTTCGAAAATTTCCGATCCTCCGCATTTCCCTTTATTCGACGTTTTCCACGAGACATTGCAGGCGGCGTCCAAATGACTCGGGATCAGCGAGCGGCGCCGCCAACGTAGGAAAAAAATGTAAATCTGGCGCAAGGCCGGGAGGGGGCACCCTTTTAATCCACGACGAGAAGGAGAGAGAGAGAGAGAGAGAGAGGAACTCCCTAGTCGATAGGCGGGGGATTATCACGGGGTATCATATGGAGCCTCTCGAAAGTGAACGAGAAAAAGCGTAGGAACGAGAAGGAGGGATAAAGGAGGAGGGAAAGAGGGAGCTCGCTGGCAGAGAACCCCATGGTTACCGGCAGACAGAAGTGGGGCTCCCGTGGCGAGAAGCACCGTCAAATCCACCGCAAATGCTCTCGAGTACTTCTTCTTGGTCGGACGTGAGCGCAAGGGCGACCACGAGAGAGCACGTGGTACTTGAACCAGTTGGGGACCACCGAGTGGCTGCCCGAATGTTGCTTGCTTGCGCGTACCATCGACCAGAGTAACGAGGCAAAAACCGAGCCACCGGAACAGCGAGAAATATATTGCGTTTATTTGTTTTCTTCGTGCCACTTGCTCTTGGCGAGCGACGCTCCACGCGATGCCGAACGACTAGACTCGTAATCGCTCGAAACGCTCGGTATTCTCGAACGAAGAAGCGAATTAACGCGAACCGCTTCTCCGCGATACATACGGTACACGCTGGCGTTCCGATGCGCGCCGAATTTACTCAGAGTGCAAGGGAACGTACGTATCGGGAATCTTGGAAAGAACAGATAGCCGATAGTCGGAACTTTGGCTCGTACTAGGCGTGTAAAGGCCAATCGACGAATCGGATAACGACGAATCGGCGCTAAAACTTGCGCTGGCGATTCGAGCAAGACGGCACTGTACCTAGCTATATATACCGCCAACTTTGACCCTGAAGTTTCCAACAAACGTATCTTCTCCGTATCCATCGCTCGAAATCGTCCGAATAGAATCGATAAAGTGACGCGAATTTGCAACTTGGAAAGTATAGAGAACCGCCGAGCACTCGGCCAGTCGCAACCCTGAGTTCCCCGTTGGCCTCGTTGGTTCGCGTGGATACAGCTGTGTCTAAGAGCATGCATATCGCGCGTACGTACACGAATAAACGATAAACACGGTCGTGCGAACGCTCATATACACGCATCGGCGCGTATCGTTCCAACAGAGTCCGCGAGACTCGGCGAGGGTGAGTCGGGGGTTGGAGCCGGTTTGTAACAAAATCAATAGAGGGGTGGCGCGCGAGAGGACACGCGGCGCAGGGATGGGTGGGTGGAGTGACGGCGGGAGGAAAGACAGAGAGAGAGAGAGAGAGAGAGAGAGAGAGAGAGGGAGGGAGCGAGGGAGAGAGGCCGTGATGGAGCGTCCACGGGGGTGGTTTTGCAGCGCAAGCGCGTTAAAGCCGAGTTAGATGGTGGAGGGCCAGGGGAGGGAAGACAAAACCACCCCGCCGGCTACTCCCACCCTTTGGATGAGGCGACGGACTGCGATGGAGTGCCTCCTCCTCCTCCTCTTTTCTCCTCCTCTGCCTACGGGGCTACTCCACCCCCCGTGTCACTGAAGCTCAGGGGTTGTTTGCCCCTTGGAGCGGTAGGTGCTGCCACCGTGCTTGCGGCGGTCAGTCGACGAACTCGCCAGGTTGGAACGCATATCCCGGGCATTTTATTTCCGCGAGGACTGCAGGATGTGCCGGCGTGCAATCCGACGAGGATAATTCGATTCGAGCGGAGAATCGTGGGAGTCTTGCGTCGAGAGACGGTTGGAGGAAATATCGCAGGCTTTGATTCGATGTTCCATCTAGGAGAAAAGAGGGTACACTAGGTTAGGAGGGATGATTATTTGGTTTCCGCGTTGCGATACGTTTTTTCTGTGTAGATTCGAAGCTCATCATTGACCCATTAAGGACGCGACGTTCCATTTGCAATTTTATTCGATCAATTTACGTCATCGAGTTTGGTTTTTAAGTCTGTGTCCGGATTCTTATTTAGTTTTATGAAACTCGAAGAACTCGAAGCATTCGTTGTATTATGACGAACCAACGCCTGCTTCGTTCGAGGGGCGAAAGAAATCGCGTTAGCATCGTCATGGTTGAAATTCAGTCTCGCTGCGATTTACTTTCGTTTCGGAAATCAACGGAAAAGTCGAACAAATGGAATTCTAAATAAAATTGATTTCTATTTATCGCGTGTAATCGCGACGATATGCAACGAAATCTCACGCTAAATAGCCTTTAGCAGACGACTCTGTCGCGTCCTGCGAATCCGCTGATTACGAACGTTGCGATCCATAAATTTTATACGAAACGCGCGTCTTCGTTCCCGGTATACTTTTCAAAGACAATAACTCCGAGACACTGAACATTTCGCATCTTTACGTCCCGCTGCAAATACTATTACACGGTACTAATAAAGTAGCATACTTCCGTCACTCGGTCTATCTCACACCCTTCTGGCCAGAAACGCTGGCGCATATTGTCACGCGCTCGCAAGCGTGGCCCTTGCACGCATTATTTCACACGGGGGACCCAGAAAACATATTTACCACCGTCCCGGGGACAAATGCCTTGATTTGTGCCGAAAATCGGCCGAGCCCGAAATCAAGGGTCGCGATAAAAGCATTAGTTGCGCGGCTAAGTGTTTTCCCAACTTGTCCCGACCTTCTCCCTTTTGTACATCCCCTTTCCGTACTTTCTTCCCTGTCGTGGCGTTACGTAAACGTTACATCTGCGGTATCGACAGCTCGACGACTTTCTTTCATTTTCCTCGTCGAGATCGTACGGCCAGAAACTTTCATTTCCATCGACGCGTTGGAAAAATTAGGAATTAATATTGCTGCGATACGCAGGCAACTCCGGTCTCCGCTAATTCGAGCCAGCCGATAGAAATCGACTAGAAACCAAATACGATACTTTTTCCTACTATTACGCGCCACAAAAGACGCGCTATGAATTCACAGCCGATTAATGTTCGTAGAAATATACCGTTGTCCGTTTGTACACGAAACTTACGTACGTTTTACAGAAAACGGGTTTTCTGGAGAAAATTAATCGATTATTCGCAATCACTTGGAAACAGCGAGAAACGAGACAAAGTACCGGCTACGTATGTCGTCAAAGACCGGTTGAAAACTGGCGACGAAGGCGGGCAGCCGGCAAAGGGGGTGAATGAGAGTGACCTTGACAAAACATCGCGGCCACGGAGCGAAGCCGTTGAGCCGCGAGAACAAAGAGATTCTGTCGTCCTTTGTCAGACCAAGTTCCTATCTCTGTCTCCCCGCGGCTTTCTCTGTCTCTGCCGACTTTTATCTCACTGCCCCTTTCTCTTTCACTTACTTTTATCTATTTCTATTCGCCCCTATCCGTATTATTACACGGCTGTTTTCGTCGTTCGTCCTCCTCTTCGCGTAGTCGTTTTATCGGCTACCCTGACCGGACTTGGCTACCCTTGTTCGCATTTTAATCCCGTGTAGCCAACCCGTGTCATTTACACTTTCGAAACTTCGCTCGTCGACATCTTCCAAGCGAGATTTTATCTTTACCCGCGCAATTTTTCCAGATTCAGAAAAAACAGTAAAAACGTCAGACGCGTAAGCGATTTGTAGAGGAACAGGAGAGATTAGGGACGCTCCGACTGGATGGAGTTGGAAACGTACAGCGTTTCGATAACTGGACGAAACGACGCTCTATTCTCGCGACGACGATCGCTGCTAAGGCAATTAAACGGACATCACGGAGTCAAACGACCTTTTCTCGCTGCCTCTCCGAGGAGGAAAACCTTTAGAGGTCGGTTTACCGGCGTTCCTTTAACGTCGTCGACCTTATTTCGCCCTAGTTTGATGACCAGGCGTGCAATTCGTCCCTTCGTCGAGAACCATTCGACGGTTAAATGCTTCGCGGTAATAAGGAAGCAGCTTCGATACGTACGATGATCACGGTATCTATCGAAATACACATGGCGTCAGCGATACGGCTACGGTCTTACCATACTTTGGCTATACTAGCTGCTCCGAACTTTGACATCAACGTTTCGAACGCACCCTGTATAATTGAATTTAACGTGGAATCGACGGCGCCTCGAGGGGGTGAAAGTCTCGCGATAAACAGCAGTTTCGAGCGTTTTCGTCGGTGGATCGGGCTTTGTGAGCGGTTGACACGAGGCTTATGGACAGTTCGTCTTCGAGGAACATCCTTTGGATGAAGTCGACCGGCTCGGTAACAAAAGTACGAGCGAGTCCATCGCACTTTCCCCGGTAGCGAGCTCGTTTTTGGGATTGTCGCTTCTGAATGGTGACTTTAGCCTTCGCGTATGAATGGTATTTTCAGATATATACCCGAGACCTGTGCGCTCTCTTTCTCCCTTCGTCTGTCGTTTCCTCCTCGTTGCTCTTTCACGGTTCAGCTTCTCTGTGCGCGGTGGACCAACGGTCCATTGTCGGATCGGACTCAATGGATGATGCTGAAGCAGCGGGGGTGGAAAGAGGGGCAAGGATTGTCGTCGTGGAACTCACCCTCCCCGTTTCTGGTGGCGGTCAACTCAAAAGGAAATGAGGTGCCCCCGACAGGACCTATCCCAACGAAAAAGAAGCCACTGGGCTGCGCGAGGGAAAGAAACCAACCCCCGCATCCCGCCCAGCACGAGTGACGAACATTTCCTACGAATCGGTAGAATCTGACATGCTTTCGCCTTCCTCGAAACGGTCATTTTTGCGTGTCACCTACGTACGATCTATTTCCACTGTAGTCGCATCCACCAGGTATTTTTCTCCCAGTCCTTAGTGAATTTGCTTTAGTTTCGTCCTTTGTTTCTGGGACCAAAGCGCTTTTCGGTAGAACGAGCGAGATCTGGCACGTTTTTCGTATCCAATGAGGAATCTTTGATATTCGACGGAGAGTCGATTTAAATTTCCCATATATATATACGTGAATACGCTTAAACACCGTCAAAATATAAAATCTTAAATACGATGGGCATAGATGGAGAATATGTCGTTTAATTTTACCGTGGAACCGACCAGGATTCCAAAATTCCGTAGCCTATTGTTCTTCTCTAAGCGTCCTACCGTTTATTTATTTATTTACGGGAAGAGAAAGTAATAGGAGATACACATGCAAACTAAATGCATGAAACCACGCACTAACGAACAATCGATTACAAACTAACACAGGCTAGCACAGAATGGCTGCATCGAGATTAAAATATCGATCGAAGAATAGAAGAAGGATAGAATAGATAAATGTTGAACTTTAATACTACGCGTATACTAGGCACTTACGAACGTGTATACTTGATTTTGCCGAGTTAGGATTATGGTTTAAATGCCCCTATTGTGAAGAAGAAGAAAGCCAGGGATTCGAAGAAATAGATAAATTAAACGCGTCCGGATCCTTCCTTTATCCCGATGGTCGCGTGGCCGTACAAAGGGAAAAGGGAGCCGCGGTTCGGAAGAATAAAGCCGAGATCCGACTTTGAGACGAGTTTTCGATTCTCCAGGTGTTAGAAAACACGCGCAGGACCTTGCAGCACTTTTTGCTACGACGACACCGCAACAGACGAAGAGATCCTTTCTAGGGTTCACACCTTGGCCATTCAATTTTCACGCCACCTACGATTTAAGTGACTCGGGGGTGAGGCCAGGTGCGACTTAGTGCGAATTCCTGCCGAGGGTTGACGCTTCTCCAGCTTAAAAATAACATTTCGTCCCTGAAGCGCGAAAAACTCGCGCGTTTGTTTGTATCCATGGACACGCGAATGCGTGAATCAGATTCTTACATTGTTTGGATTCCTTCGGATTATCTCCCTCCCCCCTCCCCTTTATCCTCGAAAAGATAGAACTCGTAACCGAGATTTAGTTCGATTTAAAATTCAAGGCGAACAGTCAAAATTCTACGACTTTAAATGCAAAACGATTAAGACGGAATAAAAATTCTACCATCTATTAAAATTCGAAACGATCAGAACGATACGCGTTTTAAAATTCTCGTGTATTTTACTTTCGGAATTATTGTACGTAAAATGTTGGCAACTCGGAGACCCCCCGCTGCAGATACGAATGAAGCGTCCGACCGACGAAGATACTCGCGCAAATGCTCCACGCAGAGCATCTCCGAAGACACGGTACTTCCCAGGAATTTTCGAAGGGCTCTTCTCGGCGAACCCTCGATACGCAACCATCGAAACCTCATTGGTTCCGGTCAATTTCGAAAATTCAAGGGAAAACCGTGTAATTGAAAAGCATTACGCGGAGAGGAGCGTTTCGCTTTCAGGAGCCACGCTATTTGTCGGTTTTATTGCCGGCCTTCCGAGTATTCTTTGGCAGAGACGAATAAAAAAAGGTTTTGCTATTGCTTAGAAATAACGTTCCAGGAAGGATCTGTATTCACGAATAGACGTTATAGTATGCGCTTCTTACTTAGTTCCAATGTGAAACGAATTATATATGGATACATCGCGAGGACAATTGAAAGGTTACTAGTTTTTAGAAGTTGTTACTCGTGTGCGAAACGCGATCGAAGAAATAGAAACCGAGCAAAAATTTGTCTGACTCGCCAAACTTTGCAACAAGTACCACGCTTTCGATATTTTACGTGCTTTTGTACGTCCTATGTATCGCGTATATTTTTTACGCCTTCCGACTAAACTATTCGCGAATGCATAAACAGCCTGTGTATAAAAATTGTTCCGAAGACAATTATTAAGAACGAATAGAAATATCAAAGCGACACGGCGGACGATCTTCCGATCGTTTTTATCGGTGTATTTAGCGAGTCTAATAAATAAAAGGAATTACCGACGAAGATTGCATCAGCTTCGCGAATGAAAAAAAAAAAGAAATCGGCTTTTCTTCATCCCTATCGAGAAGATAACGAGGCGTGGACCTACAGTGACACCTGAGGTGAGGTCGTGACACGTTACGAGGGTAGCTGTGCCAGACATCCATCACTTCTTTGTACAGTCGCGGAGTGACACCTGGTTCTTAGCCACCCCTCTTTGCCCCTTCGGTACAGTGCACCCCTGTCAGCCTTCTTTGAAAGTTCGCTTCGACGGCCACCGTGGCCGGAACCACCCCCCTCCCCCGAGAACACCCTCGAGCAATGACGCGTAGCGGTTTAAAAATAAATAAAACTGGGAGACGTTGGTGATCGGTAAGCCGCCGCAAAGCTGGGATTATTTTTATCGATGAGCCGCGAGGCTCGCGCCGGGAAAAATCGGGAAAAAAGATTTGGGAAATGACGAGCTTCGCTGAAGTTAACGTCGATGATTAAAAGTTTGATAGAGTCGCGCCGCAACTGTGTTTTACTTCATTCGATATTCATACACTCTGCCGTATAAATTATAAATTGTTGTCTGTGAGAGGAGTCGACGTTTTTATTCGATTATCGCAATTTAGAGAAGAATTTTCGGCGCTTCGATGTTCGAACGCTTCCGATTGCGAGAAACGTAATTCTCTTCACGGCGAAATAGCTTTAGATTTCCGGAGCAAATTTGTCTTTATCGTCCATCGATAATCGTGTGCCGCAGATTTGTAATTTTTTCGAATACAAGAAAATAGAATCCTCAGAAAATAGAAAATAGGATCCTAAAGGGTACCGCGAGCACTCTACTTTTGCCGAAAACAATACACGCGAAACTTGTTCGTGCTTGTAGCGTTGTCTACTCTACGTTTTCTTCGCCTGGATCCGCAAGGTTTCGCAAATTCGGCCGCGTTCACGTAGTCATCGCGGTAATCGATTCCGGACGTTACACGACGGAAATTCTCTCCTGTCATCTTTCGGCCTACGGACGAACAATCTGCGAGGAATCTCGCGAGATACATCTTCGAGAATTCCACGGAGATTCTTCGCCGAATGAAACGGACGAGAGAGGCTGCGTTAAAATATCACGCGCTCCGATTCGACTTGTCACGATGCGAGAAAGAAGCAAGGAGGAAACTCGTGGCAGCGGCCAATTGATTAATGGAAAACGTGGGTTTGAAGTGCATCCACGCCTTGTTTTTGCCAAAAATTCCTGCTGGATTCCCAAGGGACACATTAGACGGTCGAGTCGTTTTCAGAAGAAAGGAAACTTGGAGAACGGGATCTTGTCTTCACTCTCCCGTCGAGAATTTCCTCATTGATCGCGACAGCCGAAATTCAGCTGGCTCGGTTTCGGTACGTTCCCGGGGACCTTTATATTTTAACTCGTCAATGGCTAGGAAGCAGCCAGGTGCAGGTGTGCTACCACCTTTTACACGCAGGATACAGGCTACCGAGCGATAAAGCGGCTGCACAGAGTGAAAAAAGGAGGGTGCGCGGGTGGCACAACGAATTTTCCACGATGGATCCCCTGTAACTTACCTGGTGTTTTGTCGATTTCCGACCCGATTGGGAGCATCCAGCGTGAAGGGGTTGACACGCGACTGGGACCGATGACGGCTCGATGAAACGACACTTTTCCCAACTCTTACCAACACGTACGATACAACAAGCAAATTCATAATTTTCCGAATGCGATTAGAGGGATAGATTCTAAGCAGAGATTCGTTTCATTCGCGAGATTCTATAAAGAGTACCATTATACAAGAGTTTTCTATGTTTTACGTACTTTTGCATACGCGCGTTTTCCTTTTCGTTTTCAACTTCCTCATAAATGTATATATAAATAGTCACGGTCTAGTAATGCGCGCGTTTGAATCTACTCAAAGTATACAAATTACACAACTCGCTACCTATCGATACTTGCGAAACCAGAGCTGGACGTTTTCGCTGATTTGTGGCAATAGGCGGTAGCCTCGATATAATTGAAACGTACACTGGAAACTAGATATCGATCGTAATCGTTAAGCGTTCTTTCCGACTCCAACGTAATTCTTCGAGGTTCTACAATCGCGCGTAGAACCAATACCAAATCCATAGACATCCTCCTGAGAGTTTTAGAATATCTTTGCTGATTCGTGACAATGCATCTAAGCATCGGTATGCTTAAAACACAGGGTAGAAAGAAGACGTCGATCAGAATTGTCAAACGTTCTTTCCGACTGCAACGTAATTGTTGGTGGTTTTTCAATTAAGAGCAAAGCGATACAAAATCGATAGCTTTGACGCGAAAGACGAGAAAAAAGAGACGATTCCTCGGAGAGATAGCTCGTTCCAGCGGTAGAATATCGATCAATCGACAGTCGGCCGAGGAGTTTACAGGGCGCAGGGGACCGGCGTCACCGGCAAGGACGACGAGAGGGAACTCGTCAGTCTCTGCTGACAGAAGAAGGCGGCAGTTCTCATTAATAATCGGGTGACTCGGCGTTTATATAAATAAATTGTACGCGGTCGCAGCCACTCACCTGCGATTTGGTCGATCGCTCACTATCCTGACGTGAAAGAAGCCTCGCCGCCTCCTCCACCCACTGGTCCCTCCCCTCCTCAGAAATACACCGATCCATCCGTTGCAGCGCTAGCCTGTTCGCGTTCAGCCTTCATCCATTTCGTCTCTTTCCCTCTGCCCTCTCTCGGTTTCTGGCCTTCTCTGTGTTTGGCCTCTGCTACCTTCGTCTCTTTTGCTCAGGCGGTCGCGCGCGCGCGAGTTTCTCTTCTCAATCGGAATTCCAAAAGGCACTAGAGCAAAGCAGTGCGCGCCAGTGCCGGGTCTATGAATGCCCGGCCCCCGATGCTCGGTCATTTATTTCGGCGGCGGTGTACTACCCCCGAAATGGTCGAATGAATGCGGCAACCAACCACCCCCGCCTCCTCGCTCCCTTGTCTCGACGCGGAGTTAAAATCGTTTTGAAAATCGAGGTCGAGGGCCAGTCCGACCAGCAAACTCCTCAGACCTTCCACACTCTCTCTCCCCCCCCTCTCTCTCTTTCACTCTCTCTCTCTCTCTCTCTCTCTCTCTCTCTCTAGCTTCTTGGAGCTTCGAGCTCCTTCTCGAAGGCTCATTCTTGCTCATTCGACTCTGCTCGCGGTGAGTCCCTCTCGAGGTTTCTAGCTTCGTAGCGGTGAAAAGGGCTGGGTCGTCGACGACAACAACGTCGGTCTGCTTTTCTTTTTTTCGCTCCAACGTTCCTCCCGGTGGTTGTCTGTCTTACTCGAGGGATGACTGATGCGCGCTGTCCGGAGTTCTGCCGATGCATGAACGATCTGGTCGCTATAGTTTGAAGCTTCTTCGTGGAACCATGCGAATCTTCGTATGCGATATGGGAGGAAATCTTGGAGCTTTCTTTGGTGCTTGATCTCCTCCGATCGTGCAACGAAACGACGAATCATCCGTTTGGAAGATTATTGTTCCTTTGTTCGATATCGAGATATCCTGTATTTCTGGAAGCAGTCGCGTAAAGCACGTACTTCCGACCTCTTGTAGACGATGAATATTAATAATTACGTCACGTATGATCGCATTTAAAACGCGAGATCTATGGTAACATATTTGACCGCGAAACGATCAATCGTGGCATTTCTCCGAGGCACTAAAAGGCGATTTCTACAAATCGAGAGGGGAAGATAATAAAGAGGTCTAGAATCGGCGGATAGTTTTGGACATTAGCCGCGAGGATTTCTTATGGCGCGGGCAGAAGCATTAAAACTATGTTTCGCGGCACGATGCGTCTTCGTAACGGCGTAATAAAACTTGCTTTTGCCAACGATGGGCAAACTTTATTTCAGAAACTTGGTTTCACGGGGACAGTGTTCTTCCTCTTCTTCCACTTTTGCGATTTCACGTTCGTTTTTCTCTCGCCGCGCAACGATTATTTGCGCAACGAACGAGAGGAGAAACGTGGAACGGGCCAATCGATAGGAGAGCGAGAATTAGCAAAATACGAGATAAAATATCGCAGCGGAACGCGAATTTTTGTTCTCGATACGAATACGTCGAAGTCGCCGATGAATCGATTTTATCGATATCTGTTTCGTCGATAGGATCCGCGACGGAAAACGCAAATATACTAATGTCGTTGAAATAATCGAGACAATAAGAACGTACTAGAATATACGCGTAGAAAAATGATAACGATTGAAAGATCGTTTGATTCTATTAGCACGGTGCACAGAACCTAAAATGACTTTAAATAGAGACAGATCGTTCGACGATAGATTATCCCTATTTCTCGAGGCAAGAATCGTGATTTACTCCGACTTTCCATCACTTTTCGCCGGGGGTGCACGCATCTATAGAAGTCCCCATTGAATTCGATTCACTTCAGTGGTTCGTGCATTGCGGATACGCGGTGGGGCGGGTCGATCGCACCGTAAAATATTTAACGAGGCAGTTTCGCGAAGCGTCTTTGTAAACGTTATGAATATCGCAATAAAATATATATACACGCGCGCGAAGAGCTCGCCAGCGTATATAAATGCCCGAAGATAGCGTCTTCTTCGGGGAACTCCTTCCTTCCTTCGCTCGTTAACTCGTTCATTTTCCTTCATCCTCTCTTAACCAACTGTTCCTCTCTCCCCCTCCCTTCTCTACCTCCTTCATCTCCTCGTCCCTTCTGTTTCGTTTTCGAATTCTTGCAACGATTCTTGGTTCTTCAACAACCCCGTAAAAGCGCAATTTGGCCGTGTTCACCTTTTCTCTACTGCTCGTACTTTCTTATTCGAGCGTGCCGAAATTACAACGTCTCGTTTACCAACGGACGATTCATTGTTTCAGATGAATCGCGTGGATCATCGGCGCCCGAAAGCAGATTCTTCGCCTCTTCGACTCGGTGAGTGACTACTACCACTTAAACGTACAGCTTGCAATTCGAATTTACCATTTGTTGGCTCCGTTACGATGGTATATTACGTAGGAGTCGAAGAATGGCAGGTTCGGTCGATTCTCTCTCTCTCTCTCTCTCTCTCTCTCTCTCCCTCCTCGTAGAAGATGTTCGTCTTCGAGGACTTTATTTCTGGCGAACGTTCGTAACGCGTCGCTTTACGCCCGATTCTTCCCCATTCGCTTGTCCTTGTCTCGGAATAACGCTGGCAGGGACGGCCGGAAATTCACACAGAGGGGATGGCAGAGAGGGGGAGGATTGAAAAGGTGGTACGGCAGAGGTGCTCTGCAGAGGCGTGCACCCGGTAAGATTTAATGTGATCTCTCGCGTGTCCTCTCTCTCGTTCTCTTTTCTTTTCATTCGCCATCCTCTGTCCCCCATCACGCTCCCTCGATCAGCCTTTTTCCTCGTGCATCCACCGCCGCGTCGCAGCTCCCCCACTTTCCGGCTCGTCCTCCAGGCATTTTCAACCCCCGAAAAGCCTCGTCTGCCGCGAAAGAAGAAAAGAGTGGGACGGTCTCGCGACGAGAGCTCCGCCGAGCGGGACGCAGACGGACGAAGAAACAGGTCGGAGGAGAGAAGAGAGAGGATGGTCCCGAGGGTGGAAGAGCATCCCTCTCGGCGGCGTCACCTCGAGGGCCCAATTAGCGCGAGCACGAGTGTCATTCCGCCGCGGTTTCCGCATACTGGCTGCCGTTGACTGGCGTTTTCTGCGGTTTCGCGTTTCTCCCACGTAGAGGCCGTTATGCACACACACCGTGCGTGAGCCAGATCTTCTCTCGCTCGATCTTCTCACCCCCGCGTCGTTCACCACCAGGGTCCCTTCCTATCACCGACCGACTGACTGGTCCTCGATTTTTTCGCTCCTCTCCCCCTCTCACCTGGTTTCACTCCCACTTGGCCCCGGCTTTTCTTCCTTTTTCACCGTCCGCCGCGCTCAGCCACAGCCACCAGTCCGTCTCCTGCTCGCGGAGAAAGAGACAGTGTATTATCCAATTTTCTAGCAGATATTTCACGATATAATAATTGGGCATTCAACGCGAGCCTTCCCTTCTTCCTCGCCGCTGCTCGGCCTCTCTGCTCGCCTTTCACCGGCAGAGGATCGTTGAATTATATTCCCCAGAGCAACGGGCGAGGGGCTGAGTGCAAACGGGCAACGAACGAGGGCCAACCCGGTACCGGGCACCAATGGAAACATTTTCCATCGTAGAATGCGTTGGATAGCGTAAGGATCGTCCCTCTTTCTTCCCTAACCCCGTTCGTCTCTTATACGCCGTCTCTGTTCCCTCCGTCGTTTCCCAATCCTCTCGTTTTCGTTATTCTTCGACCGGGTGGTCTCGATTCCACCGCCGACTCCCGGTGTCCCTTTCACTCGCTCTCTGGCAACTTACTTCGTCCTCAGTTCGGCGGTGCCTCTTCTCCGGTTATTTCCATAACGACACTTTAAGCAACGTTAATTATTGTCGGCGTAATGAGCTCGAGGAAGTCTTCCAAGACGCAGATTCGCCCCCGCGCTCTTCGACTTCTTCTCTTCCTCCTCGTCGTCTTCTGCTCTGCTCCCACCGTCTCCACCCTTCTCCTCGTCTCTGGCTGTTTGTTCGCGGAACGTCAAAGGCTCTCTCTTTCTCCTTCTACGTGGCAATCCCACGGGATATCACGCGGATCTGCATCACCGCGTCTTTCCACGCAGCTGATCTCGTTAAGGGACCTCCTTCGTTCTAACATCGGCACCCGGTTCCGCCTTGTTAGCGCGTCTCGGCGAGTTTAGCCTAGCGACTCGCCGCTCTTTCAACCGAGATCCCACGACCACGCATCCGACGAAATGAGTTTTTAGGCTCGCGAGCGGAAGCTGCCGGTTAATGATCCGTTAGAGTTAGCCCCGTGTAGCTTGATAATTCAATTCGTCTCGAGACTCGCGAAAATTCTTTCAAGAAGCTACGTACGGTTAAAGTTTCGCTCGAAGAAACATCTCGCACGCGCCGATTCATTGTTTCCGATACATCTAATGATCTAACGCGTAGCGAAATCGCGCGTCTAACGCGGCGGTAATTATAAAATCATGGAAGAAATGTGAAAATAAATCCGTGGTTTATTTTCGACGTCCTAGTGGTACGTAGCGATACGGGGTGACAGGTACGGTGCAACTTTCTCTTCCGAAAGATCGTACGACAATGCACGGCACCGTATTCCGTCGCGTAGTGCACCGTAAGAATTAAGAGAGCGGAGTCATCCCTTAAGTCCTGCAGGAATTATCTCTACCCGTGACGTGGTTGCGCCTAGGGCGACGATAAAGCCCGGCTTTAGGCTGTTTCAGCTGTCAATCAGACCGCTGTCGGTCCCCGTTTTATTGACCGTTGCTCGATCGGGTTTCGTTACAATAGCTGTTTTGGGAATCTCGATCGTTGCCTCGAGGTTGGCTCCAGGGAATCCTCTGGAGAAGCTTCGTGACGCCACCGGTCTTATTGCGTGGAATTAATCCACGTGCAGTTACTTTCAGTCAGTTCGCATCGTCGAACTCCGTTTTTTAATATCGTGGCCAAATTCCAAGTACTCGCTCGATATTCTTTCCTGCCGCTTACCCTCTACAATTTGAGGAAATTCGAAGGAACTCGAAACGTGCGCAACATTACTCTCAGATTGTGGCAGTTTCGTGCAAATTTGTATCTCCGTGGACGCGACTAAACAGACAGCGCCGCAAGCGGAGATCTGTTTTACTTGCTAAAAAAGAAAATCACGCGAGTACCGTGCTCGTTCGACGCCTCCCCTACGATCGACTGAAAATAGCAACGACCTCGTTAAACGATGACGCCTGGATTTCTGCCTGTTTTGAGAACAGAAGCGACGTCGATTCGTAAGGCGTTAACCATCATCGAGAGTGGTTGATAAAAAAGAGATTGAAGTGGGCCGAAAGTGGGAATGCACAATGACGTCGTTAGGTGTGGCAGCAGCCGCGACACAACTCTTTCCCGTTACTTGGTGTACCGAGTGTCATTCAATTGCACATCCCAATTAAATAACAGGCAAAAGGGCGACGTAGCGTCGCGTACAGTCCCGACGCCCCCTAATTGCGAGCTTGGAGAAGGCTGGAACAGCCACCAAGAGAGGGCTGAGAGGACGGTAGATAAACACTCGGCGCAGGGGTTGAGACTTACCGAATCGCGGAGATTACGCTCTTTTTCAATTCACAGCCCCTCTCTTCTCCGCTGCGAAAGAATATCGGGATACCGCGTGAAAAGTACGAATTAATAGATGCAGCGGCGAGAACAAATTCGCGGGAATCTTGCAAACGAGTCCGCCGTCTGTGTGAGAATTAGAAACGTTAAAGCCCGTTGACTGTTCGGACGATGTTTGCACTCGCGACAGGGTGAAATTTCGAGTCGCCTCGCGCTCAGAGGAAAAAGGGGTCGCGGCTAATGCGAGGTACACGCGGGGTGTTGCTTTCGAATTTCCGAAAAAAAAAAAAAAAAAAAAAAAGGAGACACCCAACTAGCGCGTCGAAGGTACGCCGCGTTCGTGTGCACGCTCGCGTTACGACCACCCGTACGTGTACACAGCGTAGCCGTTTCTCTCTTGTACGGTATTAAAAAGTAACGTAATTAGCACAGGCAAATGAACTAATTACCAGAATACGAATGTCGAGGCAAGCTGACAAAAGGGCTGCTGAGTTCGTCTCGTTCCCTTCTTCCGGACTGCTCTGTGCCATCTTTCTCTCGGGTTTCATCAGCGCCGTGTAACTGCCGACGAAGGGAACGTTCAGCTAGAGAAAAGGATTTATGCCAGGTTGTGGATGGTCGATAGACGAGGACACGCGATTTAAACGAATCTTGCGACGATCGAAAGTTTAATCGACCTTATCGCGTTCTTTGCATTCCCGACCCAATTATCTTCCTTAGTATCGAACGATTGCTTAGGAAAAAGATACGAAAGATCGATAATTTCACGTTTCGAATTTATGCGAGTGTTGTTTTCAAAGCATTAAAAAGCCTTGCCGTATGTCCGAACGAAGAATCGCCAACTTCAGCAAGATCGAATGATCTTCTCGCGATTTAAGGGGAAGAAAAGGAATATGTCAGACGGTGCAACGCGCGTAACAGGGGTCAAAGTAGGAAGATCTCGTGGATACGCCGGAAGAACGCGTTGCGAATCGAACTTACAATTAATTACATATCGTTCTGATATAACTGACCCGACGAAATTCAAGCGGACTGTCGCTAGATTTTGTTCGACTCTGGTATATTCGCCAAGGATACGATAATCGTTGTAGCTATCAGATGAGAGTTATCAGACGATGAAGATACACGATGAAGAAAGTCTTTCCGTGCCTGCTTATAAGACGATGAGCGTCGAACGTTCAATGACAATTCTAATTTTAGTTTCCGTATCATTGGAAAAAGACGCTACCCCAATTGTCTGGATCGGACAAGTTCTCATCGAAGCCACGTCACACGGAGCGTTCGCCGAGCTAAGTTGCAACGTGGTACCGAATCATCGACATCGGAATTCTGCCGGCCCGGTGGTGGTTTTAGCGTGGAATCGTTGGCGCGCTTTAGGAATGGCAAAGTTCAGAGGTCGTTTCTTTCAAGCGACGTTAAAAAAGACGGCTGCCCCTTTAGGTACGGCACTGCAAAGCTGTCGGAAACGAAACGAAACGAAACGGAGGGGCCGTGGATGGCAGATAGCGAGCGATGGATGGCGCAAAATGGAAACGTCGTAATTAGTATGCGCGTCCGTACGTTATGCACGCAACGGCACTCACTTCGCAACCACCCTCGGCGCCGTGGCAGCGACAGCGCGGTGATGGGACGAGGACGGCGAAGATCGGTGGTTGAGAAGCGCGGTGACGAGCGGAGGTGGGTGTGGTGTTGCAATTCGCACTTATGTCGAGCAAGTGCAGCAACACCGGTGACTTCATCGAGGCATGCATCTGGGCGTCCTTAATACGTGCGTGCACGCCACACACATACGAACGTGGATAGAAAGATAGACAGATACCGAGGACCCAGTGAAAGTGGGCGTCCGTGTGCGTGTCACGACCGACGCTGTGTGTCGCCCTCCTTCTAGCTATCGTCGTCGTCGTCGTCGTCGTCGTCATCGTCGTCGTCGTCGTCGTCTCCGTCGCCGTGACACGCATCGTGAACACGGCAATGCGTCGCGACGCGGAAGTGTCACCCTTCGCACTCGCGCGCCAAACACCACCTACTGCTTCGTCAGCTAACAGAAAAGGAAAGGAAGATCGCAGAAGGGAGACAGTCGAAGCAGCGTGAAAATCACGAGTCGCGAACGAACTCGAGGAGGAGCCTGGAGAAGTCCCGATGTCAGTCGTTGCGTCGTAATTGAGAATTTAACGGACTCTTGGAGGTTTCGAAGCCAGCAGCGAAAAATCCGCCGTTCGACCGGTCTCCTATTTTCTGCACTGCTGTTTCTCGTTACGGAAAACCGCCGCTGTACCTTTTTACCGCCGCTCATTTTTTGTTTCCACCGCTGCCGGAAATAGGACGGTAGGATCGCCATGGTACGGCACGATCGTTGCGACTCTTTCACTCCGATACGATTCGATCGCGGTACCAAGTCAGCAGCATCGCTTTATCACCCAATGACGACCAGAGGTTTAAATTAAAGCGAACCGCGGCTGGTGGCGCACGCGACCGTAGCCGCTTTGCGAGTGCTCGACATCAAACGCGGCCGAAAAGCGAAGCTTTTGCCGCTTTGAACGCATCTCCGCGGAAAGGAGACAGAATCCTCTTTGACGTTTCTTCTTTGTCTCGCGTGCGCGCGGCTTTCATCGTTTAAACCCCGACACTCGGCGATGATTCGCCACAATCAGCGGGAAATTAGCTCGCGAGCTAATTATCGTGTCGGGTTGACTCGCGCGGTGCAGCGAACCGCGACGAGGACGGACAAGGAACTGCGGAACAGAGAGAAACGCCAACGGTTGTAAACGGTCCTTTTTAGGCGTGGGTCGCGCCTCGGATCGCTTCTTTGAGCGCGACCGTCGGTCGGTTGTCGGAGCGCAACATCCTCGATGATCGTGCGGAGACGCGCTCGCGTCGCTGCGAGAATTCCATCCGCTTAATCCGCTTCGTATCCTCGCGGATCAAACGCACGCGGCGGGACGACTACGTCGTAGTCGTTGCGCCCTACCTCGTCCCCTTTTTCCTCGTCCGCGTTCCCCTTCCTTTGTCTTCTTCCTCGTTTTTCTGTTATTTTCTTCTTTTCTCTCTCTCCTCGTCCCGCCTTTCGCCGCCGCTTAATTCCGCAGCCAACGCCGGACGACTGAAAAGGGCGCGCCTCTTTTTCCCCGAAACTCTGTTCGCGCGCCCTTTCTGTCGCGCTCGATGCGTACAAGGCGCGTCAAAGCGACCTCGCGTAACGATGACATCTCGCGCCTGCTTTTCTCACCCCCCGTTGCAGGAAGCCAGCGCCAAGTATTTCGCGAATCGTACGACCGACCTCGCGGTTCGTCGGCTTCGCCATCTCGTTTCTAATTTGCCGATTATTTTCCAGCGGCAATTTAGAGCAGAAGGTTAAAATTCCGTTTCTCCTTTCGAACATCGAAGAGCGATGTAACGCGCGAAATTATCCACGGGCGAGACGCGTATAGTAGGGTTCGTCCGTGATCCTCGTCACATTTTTCACCGGATTCCGGTAGCAACGTGACGGTGCATTTTGCTTATCGATTTTAACTTCGCTCCGCGACGAGTGGCTTCCTTTCTGCGTCCGCATCGTTAGCCTAGTTTCCATCCGCTCGGTTGCCTCGCGAGAGCTTGCGGGGCAACAACACCGTAGTCCGGTGTAAATTAAGGGCTATAATTCAGCCGCGAGTTTTCGTGCCTAATGAGAGAACGCCCCGTCATTCCGCGTCATCTGCGCAACTTCGCAGGCGGCTTCGCGCTTCATCGTCATGCAACTCTCCGGTCGTTCTAAAAATCGCTTTGTAACGCGGCTCGATCCATCACGCGGCCTTCGTAAAATATCTACTCCTGTATTTTCTTAGCTCGAGAAAAAAAAAAAAAAAAGGAAGAACGCAGAGCTCCGCTCGATACCTCTGGGATTTCTGATCGAGCGAACTGCTGTGCACTCTGCTCGTGTAAGACGAACGTTACGATCCTCCAAAATTGATCTCCTTGGTAGAACTCACTGGGAATTTCTGGAAGCCGTGTGACTATTGAAACACCCTAAGTGGTTGGTAAAGCGTAGGGAAACGAAGTAATTATAAGGCGCGTCTGGCTATCGAATGGGCTAGACCGGCTGAAAGGCTGGTATTAACGTTCGAGATGGTTCAGGGCTTGTGGATATTTCTCTAAAGAGGGGAAGAAATAGAGCGCGGCTCCGTTGGCCGGGCTCTACGTCGAGATACGTAGCCAGGGAAGCACAACGACAACCCTTGGGTCGCTGTTCATCATTGGCTGCACCTTTTCACGATGCAGCGCGTGCTACCGTTGCACATCGTCTTTTTGTTCGTCAGTCTGGCGTTTGCGTGGTCCCGGCTGGAACTTTCAGCTCCGAAACGAAGAGAAGCACGCGCGTTGCGTCCGAGTCGGCTCATCTTCCGATTGCCACGCGAAGGAACGAATAATTAGCAAACAGCAAGCACACGTAGCGTTCTCCTCCATCCTAAGAGAATCCTGTAAGAAAGTACTCGCGCCAGCGATCTGTCTCGTCCTGCCGCGGTCACGACGACGACGACGACGACGACGAGCGCCTCGAAGATTCTGCATAATAACGGCCGAGGATGGGGGACGATGCAGACTGCGCGGGTCGTCTTTCAATTACGAAAACGGACCGGGGACAGGAGCGGAGAAGAAGGAAAGGGAGACAGAGGGACGGAGAGAGCGGAGAAAGCGGGAAAAGAAAGAACGATGAAGATGGAAAGAGAGGCGAGGAGAGCAGGTCGAGGACGATGACTGCGTGAAAACGGCACACGAAGACAACACTCTCGGGCGACACTCTCGGCCCTCTCGTTGTTAATCGTTGGTTGCACCCTTTCACGGCTGCGCACTGGCGTACGCCGTTTCCTCGCTCCTACCCTTTTGTCCATTAGCCTCATCCCGACGACAGGGCCGTATCCAGCGTTCCCGTTTTCCACGGACGTGCACACCTCGAAACGTCACGTCGAGCAACGTCACCTGTGCCTGGAAGACTCCGTATAACGTGGTTGGCCAGCCGTGAACGGGCATCGCGCCGCCAACTCCGACGTCCGTTTCTCCGTTGCTCGACGAAACGCTCGGCTATGAATGTTCCGAAACGAAACGCAACGGTGCGAACCTTCGCGTAGGCGACGTGTATCGCTGGCTTATTACGGGCACCGCGGCAGGAAACAATAAAAAGGTCCGAGCCGGCGAGGAAGAAAGAGGGAATTTTTCGAGTCGCGGCGCGAAATCCCGGATTTCGAGCCGGGATCGTTCGAAGAATGGTCCGAGTTTTCGGATAACGAAGTCTCCAGGGTGTGAAGAGAGAGAGAGAGAGAGAGAGAGAGAGAGAGAGAGAAAGAGAGAGAGAGACGGCGAATGTTCCATCTGCAAATGAACGCTGCTGCTCCTACCACCGTGGTATCTTCGTTTCATCGTCTTTTCGCTTGGTTCTAGCTGGCGCATTTGCGAGGCAGCCAGGCAATGGCTTATTAAGAGCGCCGTGGCCATGTAGAAGGGAAAATCGTGCAAAACGAAAGAGGAAATTCTCGACGAAGATACACGCTTGTGGCCGAGGAATGCCTGGCTCGCCCGGTGAACAATAGAAGCATCGTTCTGCACATTCTCGCGTGCTTACGGTCTCGCGTTCCTTTCGTATAATCATCACCGAACTCCCGACTTCTCCTCGTATTAATCGCCTCGTCTATCCACCTATTAGGACGTTCCATGTTACCGCACCCTCTATTAAGATACACGCTAATAACGTATTTCACGATTTGTCGTATATATTATTATTTACTATTATTCGCTATCATCTACATTTATTGTCAACATCCGAGTACCTTCTCACGGTTTCCAAGTCCCTTCCTAATCTGATTTAGACAGTCGCGAAATCGAAGCATCTAAAGATGGAGTATTTGTCCAAACAGTTGCACGTGTTTGACAATCGCGAACGCCAACAGGACTATTATCGCGTGCGTGATAATAGCCCTTGAAACGACGCGGAAAAATTCGAACCTCGAGAATTAAGATTTCCATGAATCGTTTGACAAATAATCCCGTTGTATCGTTAAGGGAAGCTGCGCGAAGCGTAGTGTCGCGTTCGATCTAGCTCAGAAAGGGAATACTCGCGTTTACGCGGAAACGGTTAAACCGAAAGACGATTAGGAGGCCACGAATCAAGCAGCCGCACCAATCGTAGCTCGACGAGGAGCGTCGCGTGTTGGAAAGTCGCGGAACAAAGCGCGGCCAGAAGGAAGGAAAAGTCCGGAAGGAAGTTTTGATGCTTGGCGGGAAAAATAAAGGCGAGCAGCGCGGCGTTGCTTACTTAATTCGTTGGCTCGCTTTGTGCGCGGCGGGGCTCGCGTTCTTCGAACAAGGGAAATATTTAACGAGGTACTTTAAAAAAATAATTCCGTTTCTCGTCGACTTCTCGGACTGTGCAGACCGCCGCGGCGAAACAAATAATTACGTCTTATTGTCGGAGAGAGCCGGGGTTGCGATCGTTGCAGCTTCGAAGCCGGCAAGAAATATCCTCGTGTTCGCCGTACGCGATCCTAAAAAATGAATCGAAACGATTCGTCGAATCCTGTTGAAATATTGCATAAAATCATCGTGACACGTTATTACCGCGACGTCTATGATTTGCTTCTTAACTTATATCGTGAAAGATCGATCCTTTTCCTTGCTGTTTAAATTTCTAAACTTGATGACTTTTTCGGGAAACGTAGCTAACGCCGCTTCCGACTCTTATAATTCGCCATTAACTCGTAGACTTTGGTAAAATTCTTATGCCGTTATCGCGGATCGTTCAAAGCGTCCAGATACTCGCCAGTGATAACGTATATGTTACAAATTGCCTTTCGTGGAAATGTCCAAAGAGTTTCGAGTCCCAAATCAACGCGTTCATCGCCCTTTCCTTCTTTCCGTTGGCGATCGTTACGAATCGTCGTTATTGCCAGCGAACGTGAATTTCATCGGCTCGTTCCTTCGAAAACCGCCGGGGTATATAACAAACATGCGACGAGGACTCTAAAAAGTAGCGGTGTAACCGGGATTATCATTGTATTCGAGAGTGGTGGCGATTAATTTAATTGCATGTACCTTTCCCTCTACCCACCGTCTCCACCCTGTGCGCGCCTGTTCCGTCCTCTCCACCCTTCCCACCCCCGGAAGAAGCAATTAAGCACTTCGCGTGCCGATTGGCCGTACAATTAGGGTGAATTATAATATCGTAATAATTGCGACAATTAACGTTATGTACGAACTGGCCTCCGGATGGTGCCTCGTCCCTCTCGGTCTCAGCTTGCTTCCTCTTCCTCCCTTTTCCAGTATTTTCTACGCTTTGCACCCACGCGAGGCGAGCGGAACTTTCCTAGTTTCTTCTTCCGGATGGAGGAACGCTGGAGAACCGGATATAGTTTCCGCTCTTTAGATCCTGCGATCCCGACCAGGTGTTTTCACAGATACGATCCCAGTCGGATGGGACAGGATTCGCAATTTCACTTATCTGCTCGCACGTGGTTCTCGAAATGTTCAATGCTCACGTGGGCAAACATTTTTTTTTTCTTTGCTATATAGGAAATCTGTCACAATTTGCCACCTGGCCATTTGCTGCATTTGCTAATTTAGTTTTTCTTTTTATTTTAGAGTGACGTGTGTGTGAGATCGATTGGATGTTTCCTGCGTCTGAGTCCTCTTGGTATAATCCGTAGCAGGTAAGGTTTGTATCAGCTTGTTCGTGAGTTTTGCCATTCTCTCGCTGTATCGTGCGCTGAATCGTGCGAAACCTTCGGCTGGCAATGTCGCGTCTTAATAATTTTATTCGATATCCGAAGAATTATCGTTCGCCCCTAAAATAACAAGGTACAACGTATCGACTTCGCAGTTTTCAAACGACGATTAAACGTTGGCTATCGCGCTTTCGCTACTCCATGACGAAACTTTCTGAACGAGAGGCGCGTAATTACGGAATCTGTTTCTTCTTTTGCCCCGTGAGACGCGTGTATGTCTCGATCGCTTTCGAACTTGCGAGGCTGCGATCGTGAACGTTACCGCGCATCGTTAAATTCGATAGTGGAAATTATCTAGAGTATCGGACTCTCGTCGAAAGCGGAAACTTTCGAAAGCGAAATAATCAAACTGCGTCTAGGCGTCACTCTGTGTAACTCTCAACAAATTGCCACCGAATTACTAGCAAACTTCGGTCACAGACTTCATTTCGTAGCTCTGCTGTCCATGTAATCACCAACTCGAGCATTTCCATTCTAGTCGACTCTCTCTTCCCCCATTTCTTCGTCGTCCGTGTTGTTTCGTATCGCTGTCAAATTCGACCGATGTAATCATGACAGTCGTGTCCCATTACTGATGAAATTTCAGTATTTTTTATACGACACGCACATTGTACACGAATGTTCTTTGCGATAAGTCAAGTTTAAATACTTTCTCGTGGCGTTGTACGCTGTAGACGTTCGTCCGTGTGATTGTACACGAAGGATCGAGTCTCGAGGCAGGAACAGGAGTGCAGGACCTAGTGTATACTATATACACAGGGTCTCTTTGGCCGAGCCAAGCCCCGAGGGGTTTACGAACACAATAGTTTGAAATATTCGAGCGCCGACAAGAAGTTGCCCTCGCGCCGGTAATTAACGAGTTAAAGTTTGGCGTCGCGACGTTCTTTCTCTCTCTCTCTCTCTCGCGTGCGCGCGCGCTCACCCCTTCTAGCTTCTTCCGCGTCGCTTTCCAACCTTCTCTCTCTTCGTCGTAGCGCGTTATATTCTCACTCCACCCTGCCATAAGACTGCCGGCATCCATTAGTCGAGTGCCACGGAAATTCTCCTTTTGGCTGCCAAGAAAACTGAAGATTCTATTTTTCTTCGTCGGCCGTTTCGCTCTGTTCCATCGACGACGTTCGCCACGAGAGTCCTCCGCTCTGTCCGTGTGTGCTGCGCCAGGTACAAGCTTTTCTCGCGATAATTTTAATTAGGGAATTTTGCACGGAACAGCGAGGATTCTAACGGCGAGTGGTCCTTAGGTCCGCGTTTGGCGACGTCGAAGTATGTGGACGCGGTTGAAAATGAATCGAGGAAGTTGGTTGGAATTGGACAGAGCAAACGGTGGATAGCGCTTCTTGGGCAATGGCCAAGGGATGGTTCGGGAATGCCGGAGTTGCCGGGCGACGACTTCGGGTCCCTTGGAAACTGTCTCTCCGCGACGTAGGAATTCGTTTCGAATTCTGTCTAATTCTCCTTGCCTTTCTTCGATCGTCTCTTCGGCGAATCGACAAATCGCGTTTCTCGTTCGGTCCTCTTCACTCTCTTTCGTATCATTTTTAATCCACCCGCTGGTTACCTCCTGGGAAGGCAGTCGAGGACTCTTATTCCGATATGCAAGACGTCCCGTTTTACTCTTGTACTTGTTAATTTTCCTTCCTCGCCTCTTACAATTTACCGAGTGCTTGCGTACACTTTGAACCATTTCGAACAGAATCCATCGTTACAAGGAATCGGTAGTTGCTGCAATTTCGCGATAATTTCGCACGATCGCGAGAGATCGCCAAGAAGATGTACAAGCTGCTATGCAACATTGTCGTTCGCCAAGTTGGCCGACGATGGAAACACACGGCGAAGCGTGCTTAATAAATCGTGGCCGATTCTTCGAGTATCCGTAGCCACTTTGCATATCGCGCACCCATCCCCCGTGAAGAAATAATCGCAGGATCGTGGACGGATTAAAACATCACACCCCCCTGATCCCGTACGTATGCAGATCGCGCGTTTGCCTCTGCGTATGCTCACACGTACCCGCCAGGAACTCGAGTATTTATGTATTCAAATCCCCGCGCTCATCGAGTGGGGCGTTTGTTGGCTCTTCTAATAGAACCGTTTATTCTCGCATTAGCATATGCACACACGGGTCGGTTCACATATGTGACCGACGCGGACCCACTGCCGGGCACGTTGCCGCACACACTCATCTTTCTTCCCGCCTTTTTATCGATTAACTCGATTCTTCGCGCGACTTCCTTTATTCTATGAACTCTGCAAATCGCACGCCGCTACGATCAGGCTAAGTTGCTTAACTCGAGACGACAAAATGGCTAGGCGAAGCAATGCACGACCGACCGATTATTTTTTGTCAGACTGGCGATGGGAATTGGTGTTTCTACGATCGCAACTAAAAGATAGCTACCAGGAGGAATCTGTTGCGTACGGCATATGTTAGGGAAGGTATCGTGATTTGGATATTTTCCGTGCATCCCTAGGCTTTTCATACACCCAAGTTCCGATAGGCGGATTCCATCATAAAGGTAAACGTAATCATAATAATATCGGCAGAAAGTGTCGCATCTACGAATAGGAGTACGTAGTGCTGCGTCGAAATTTATTCGAACGCGTACACTGCGAGGCCGCATATTCCATCAGCCGTATTTCGCGTTGCAGTCGATAGGTGCGTATACGCGGTAGATTTCTAAAATGGAATTAAAGACGATGGGATTAAGGTAAAAAAACTTGAGAAAGGGATAAAAGAGAGAGAGAGAGAGAGGAAAAAAAGGGAAAAAGAGGGGGCTGGAAAGAAGCAAAAGTGACTAGCCAGTGGAAGACGAAATACGTCCGGAAATGGAGTTTGCAATAGAGAACAAGGTAACTGATTGCGTGACGATGAACGAGAGAAAACTCCTACCTACGTTTCTACACCATCTTACTACCTATTTCCTCGTTTCTGCACGATATCCGAAGTCAATTTGAATTAACTTCAAACCCGGTGCAAGATGTTGGAATACGCGCGAATATTTCTAGATATCAATCGACCGGAAGAGAGCGCCGTTTAAAGAGCCCGCCACGGAAGAGGATTGATGCTGGTCGAGCGTGGAAGATGAGCGAGCAAGAGAGAGAAACAGAGGGAAGGAGGAGAGAGCAGAGCGAGAAACACTCGGCTGGTAAACAAACTGTCTGAAACACTCCGGGTCGTTCCATTCCATTCGAGAACTCGGCAAGCCCCGCAGGTCCTCTCGACGGCATTATCTCGGGTACATATTTAAGTGCATGACATGAAGACTGTCACCCCCCTTCCGTGGCGCCCTCCCCTGATCCTCGAACCACGCGGCCCCGCTCCTGCGCTCAACCCGCAAACCCGTAGAACCGAGTGCCCTCCGCAAAACTCACCCCCGCGTGAGACTCGCCTCCTAGAAGTCCTCATTTCCCGGCTGCTGCTGTCAGACGCAGCCCTGGGCGGGTCATCAGATACTAGAGCTCGGATAATGCCGAACGGAACGTACACACGTACACCACGTTCCCGCGTAGACACGTTCAACGCCGCGTTCGTGTGCCCTGTTGGGCGGTTGTATGCGCGGAAAGATGATAGAAGCGGACTGATACGCCGCTCCGAGACACCGGCGAAATTCCACGGGAATTAGACGTTGGATGCTCCGTCTACGGCTGCTTCGTCGGTCCGTAGGTTTCCGGCGTTTCTCGATTTTTTGATCTCTCGGCGATTCGAGGCTAACTTGGCGACTCAGATACGCGTATCAGAGATGAGAAGGGAACGCAACGCGGCCACTTTCGTTTGCGACTGTTTAGCCGCTCGTAGCCTCTGTAGAACGGTGGACGAGTCGTTCTAGAGTTGTTTCAGAGATCAGAAACGGACGAACGCCTGGCGATTATCGTTTTCGTTTCTTCGAAGACAATCGACGACGATTGGCAAACGCAGCGGTCTGGCAGCAGCGAGCATTCGTCTCCGTGCCGGAAATCCGGCTTTGCAAGTTCGTCGAAATCAACAGTATTCTCGGCCGAGCATCGGCTAAGGTTGCTTCGACGATTCGTAGACTTTCGGTGTTTCCGCAGCGCTTGATCTAAAGATCGCGCCTCTTTGGTCGCAAGGTCGCAAAGATCCTCAGGAGATTTGTGCCATTTACGTGTCGTTTCCCTTCGAATTATCTTAACGAACGATAGGCGATATCGAAACGAAGAAACGTTCTGGCCGCGTGTCTTTCGATCGATCGCGTCGCCATTGCTCGCAATTACTCTCGGTTCTCGATGATTCCTAACTCGAACGGTCGCAACTCGAAGACGCAACGGTGGGCGATTAAAATGTACGAGACAGCGGAAGATGATCCATCGCCTCGCAATTACTTTCGTTTTTTCGAAGGCCGAGGGCGGTTGGCAAACGAGGCGGCCGAATACTCATTCGATTTCCATGGCGGGACTGCCGATTCGTTCGAAGGTGAGATATCGAAGTCAACAGGCAAATTCGTACAAAACGGCGAGCACAATCACCGGCATGCTAAGGGCGGTCGGAAGTTGGCGGCTAGGTGGCAGAAGGAATGGGAGAAAGTAAGCGCGACGAAGATCGAGCGAGCCACTCTGTGTCGCGAACGACAGAGAGAGGAAGAACGAGAGACCACGAAAGAGGACTCAATACCGATTCAGCGATTCCGGGTCGTTTAGCATTCCATCGACAATCCGGACCGTCGACTGCCGACAGGAAAGTGAGAGTCTCTCCGCAGCCCCCTCGTCTTCTCTCTTCCTTGCCAGCTTTCTTCTCTCTTCCCTCCATTATATTCGTTCCTCGTCAGCTGACTACCGATCGTTTCTGTCTCCCCTTTCTCTCTTACCTACCCTTGCGCTTTCGTTCTCCTCTCGCCTTCTACTTCCATCGATTCCATCTTCGTCCACCTAACCGATTGCCTCCCCTTTCCATCGACCTCGGCGAACAAACTCCTGCTGTCCGTGGATTCGTAGTCCCTCGTCCTCTCCTCGTCGACGTTGAACGCATTGAGAGTGACGTGAAGAGAGCGCGTTGTCCCGATCTTCCATCTTTCCATGGATTCACGAACACGTAGCCACCTCGATCTCCTGGAAATCGTCCACCGCGCATAACCCTTTTCTCCCTGGACGTCGGAGCCGCGACTTGGCCAACGAGACGAAGGTCGGCCGCGGAATTGCGGGCCGGCTCGAGTGGCCGCTTCTCCCACAGAATTCGCAATCGGAAGACCGGTCAGGGAGCCGAGTGTTACTCGTCGTGGTATTCGAGAGGCAAGGGAAAGGGACCACGAAGTTCTTCGCCGTTTCTCTTTAACCGACTCGGGTGATACTTTCGACGCGGTGAACTTGCTCGTTGATTTTTCAGCCTCGATTGAAACGTTCCAGCGAACTTTTAATTGCCGCTATTTACATGGCGGCCTTCGAAGCTCGACAACCGCGCAGCCAACCGCGAATACTTGCGCTTTTGTCTGACGAACGCGTCCAGCCCAATGTACCGCTCTCCATAGGAAACGAGCGAATTCCAATCTTTCGAAAGGAATCTATCGTCCCCTTCGCAGAAGGAATCCGTCTTTCGTCGATGTCGTTAAGATTTTTTAGCATTCTCGAGAGGCAATTCGCCGGCCAATTTTCTACTAGCGTAAAGTTAACGCTACGCGCCCATGGGGGCTGTTTAATTTTGTTTATGCGGCCACTTTGGAAGACGTAAACACGGTATCTCAATTCACGAGCGTAATTTTACCCTGCCGTCTCGTCGGCTGCGTTACGATTATGGCGTAATCATATCGGATTGTTATTATAGCTGATGGCCCTGCAGGGGTTTCTCCGAGAAGGGTGAGCAGGCTTATCTTTGAAATATGCTGATATACCAGCCTCCACGACCAGCGCCTCCCTCTTCCTCCGCGTCTTCCGTTCTCCACTGTTCCTTCCATCTTTTTCTTCACGGCCTCTCCTCCGCATCGAACGCCACGACTAGGCTTTATCGCGCTGGGTGGGAGGGCGAGAAATTGCCAGAGGATCGTCCCTCCCTGCTCGTCTTTTTTTTATCTCAGACCAGATTTTCAATTCGCGCCCTCAAGTGCCTGATTTTTCGATCTCACGCGTGCACGGGGGTGGATCTTGGGATTGGAAGCGGTTGTGTTACGTGTGCTGCATAGAGAGTGCGTTCTTTTCTTCCTTCGCTGGAGTTCCAGCTTTTTATAGGCACTGAAACATCGGAAGGAGGAAATTTCAGAAAACTGACAGAATTCTAGATAACTGATGGCTACATTCCGGACTTCCCCGTCAAATTCCCATTCTCATTAACACACCGAACGAAGATATTAATTTGAAACGTCTTTCTCTGTTCTTGGTGCGTGGTTAACACGTTGATCGTTGAACTCGTAATAAACTCGAATACGAATAATGATCAAAATAACTGAGTTTCATTAGTCACTAGCTGTGGCTGGAAAACTTTATAATCGGAGAAGAGCGACCGAGCGAAAAAAGACGCTTCTGCGCGTTCTTGCGCTTAAAAATTGTCCACGGGCGCGTAAAGACCCGTAGTCTTTGTTTCGAAGAAAATAAAGTAGTCATGATCTTGCAGAGGTTGCAATGCCTCCGATCGAATCACGAACGACATCGTCAGCTTCCTCGTCACGGTGACATTCGAGTTAGACATTAGACTACCAAATAAGTGGGTACGTGCCGCATCGTCGGGGTTCGTGGAAGAACGGGGGTGTGGTGTCCCCCTGTGGCACCCGCATGCCACCCCCTGGGGGACGCAATCAGAACGTTTCAATCAACGGTCGCCCCGTGAGGATCGTGGAAATCGGGCTGCAGGTCGATGGGGTGAGTTTCACGATTACTCTGATAACCAACAGGCATTAAATCTTGGACCGAAGAGGGCGGAAACCCCTTCTCTTTGTCACTGGGCCGCGGTTTTAAGGCGGTGAGTCACGGACCTCGCTTTAAACTCAACGTCAGCTCGAAATCGCTGGGGTTTTTCGTTTTATCGCGATACCCTGGAAATGCCAGGATATTTTTTTTTCGAATAATAATTTCGCAAAATCATTTATGATTATCTTGATCGCAGACAACATGTTCATTAATTACACGTTGTCCGCCACGGCTCTCTACCCGAGATCGTTGAAAACATTTCGAACGAATTCGAGGCAAAGGTCAGAGGTACCTCGTTTATCTAACCTTCTTTTACGATTACAATCGTTATCCATGTGGAATTACTCGCGATACGCCGCAAATATAGTAGAGTATCCGTTAGAATTTTGTAAATCCAGGTTATCGTTAGATTCATTTCCTAGTATCGTACCGTACTAATAACGCAGTTGACAGTACTCGTTGAAAAAGCTCGAGAGTAATAATTTTCTAAATCGTTCGATTGCAATTCTTCGTGACATTATTACGCCGTCAAAGGGTCGAAGGGTTCCGCAGGGCCGTTGGTCGACGATTACATTTACAATTCCACTCTTTTCCCCGACGATAGAACGTCGACGAAATTATCGTCGACGGGCAATCCAGCCTCGTGGAAACGACTCCCGGGTTCGAATCAGCCGTTCAGTCACTCAGTCACTCAGTCAGTCAGTGATTTTGTTCTCTGATCTTTCCATGGACACGCGCACACCAGGCCAGAGAAACTCGGTACCGGTAGTAATCCGTGCGGACACGAATGAATGGCAAATGAATGGGGCGCGGCGCCACGACGAAAAGTTAATCACAGCTCACCATATCGTTGTAAGGGAGGCTTTTCGGGGGTGTAACAAGGGGTTGCCCCTTTGGTTCCCTTGATTACATGGGCGTATCTCGATCGCGGATGCTACGCACCCCCGTCGCTAGATAGGGCGTTCTCTCCATCGTATTTGCCCCCTTCTCTTCTTCCTTCTTGTTGGCCCATATGGTGCTGTTTGTTTTGTCCGACTTCGGGCCCCGTTAGGAAACAATTACGACGGCGGTGACGGGGCACGTCGTCACGGCTGGTCGCCTTGGAGTTAGTGCGATTACTCTAGGGGGGCTGGTACCGTCGAATGGGATTCCTAGAACTCGACGAGATCCTCCGATCCATCGTGGTCCTCATAGACGCGCGGAGACAGCGTTAGTTGGGTCATGCAAGCTTCGACTTTTTAAAATTCGATCTTGAATTTCGGCAAGGGCAATCAGATTTATCGCGCGTTACGAGATATCATTGGTTTTCTATGTGGTAGCCAGAGAATGAGGAAATATCGTGTACTTTACTGTATATGCCTTAACGTACAGTCACATACGTCTGAGTATGTTTAGTAGCTCAAAACATATTTTTATTTGCACGTTACAAATATATAAATACCATTAGCTAGCTCAGGAGGTAGTTCTCCAGAGTTTGCACGTCGAATCCAGTTTCTTCGTCATTGCTGTCTAAGCAAACTGCACGGATGATCCCTTAGTACGTGTGTTCCATGCGCTCCGCTTTTCTTTCTGTACTTTACCTTCTGTTCAACCAAAGATATGGCTAATATCTTTCCACGGGGACGCTGCGTGCGCGTTCTTCGTCGATCGTGAGTATTTTCCACGGTTTGGCTGTAGTTGCCAGAGTTGGCTGGATTCGTGGGAAGTTTCGTGATTGCGAAATATTTTAAAAGGACGAAGGTTGTGCACGGCAATTATGGTAATGGACCGGCTGCAATGGCGCTGCTCGAAATCGAGTAGCGATGCAGCGGAGCCTGATTAATTCGCTGGTGGTGGTTGGAACGACCAGGATTGGCCCAGCTGACGGTGAAAGGTAGCAAAATTCCCCTCTCGTCAAGTGGATTTTCAAGTGGTTCCGTCCATCTGATCGAAAGATCGCGACGCACGATAAGGCGCGCTCGTCTCTAGCCTGTATCTACGACGTAATGAACGATTTTTATCTCCGGCTGCTGCGTCGCTGCCGACGACAGTCGTACGTTACGTCGACAAAGAACGCCGCGCCGGTGAAGAAAAAAAGAAAAAAAAAGAAAAGAAAGAAAAAGAAGAAAGAGAGAAAGTCAGACCAAGTGGATAGAGGGAGCGCAGAATGTAAAACGCGGCGGGGAAAAATTAATTTCTGGGAATGCTCGAGCTCTCCGTCGCCGCGGATGCCAAGGCGAAGTTTTCGAGTTCGATCGCCTACAAAAGTATTTCGATCTTCGTTCTATGCGAATTGAATCGCAGAAACGCGGTTCGAGAAGAACGGAGCGGTTCCTTAATGAAATGGCACTGCCTTCCCCGTTTCCCCATGGGTCCGCCATTGTTTAGGAAAGGTCTTGTAGTTTTCCAATAACTAAGATTGGATAGGGATACGGGCACGCTGTACCAAGATATCGATACCAGAGATCCTGACATCCGGAAGTCGCGTTTCCTCTGCTCGCGTCGACGATTCCCCGCTGGTACGCGTCCTTTGACGCGGTTAAAGAGTCTCCGTCACTTTCCTTTTTCTCCTCTCGGTTTCATTCGATACCACTTTCTCGCTTTTGTTCCCGTCGAAAAAGTTATGCCCGACGAGAGGAGAGAAAAAAAAGAACACAGAAATATCGTAACCACGGCACGGCGACGAGAAGATCGAAGCGGATGAAGGGAAACACGAGAAGGGCGTGTTTGAAACGAAATGTATCATCGGGTATCGTGACGATGCTCACCAGGCGTTACCTGAAAAAGTCGCGGCGCGAGAGTGGGGCCGCCTGGAAAGTTTCGAGGGGTAACTCGATTTCAGAGATTGTTCTATCGGCAGTGAGTGCCAAGCGGCAGAGTGAATTGTAAAGTAATTGCATAAGATTAGTAGCGGCAGGCGCGGAAGCCACTCTGTCGGTTACTTCCAGTTCAATGAGTCTAAACGACTTTACTTTGATTCACCCTCCTCTTTTCTCTTTCGTCGGTATCTCTCCTCCCACCCTCCCGGCCTGTTCCCCGTGTTTTTTTTTCTTTTTCTCTGCTCGTCTGTTGCCCCTGCCTCCGCCCTTTCCTCCCCCTTCTCTCTCTCTCTCTCTCTCTCTCTCCCTCCCACTCTACGCCACCCCAGCCCTTCACTTTGTGTTCCATCTGCATTTCATCGAGCTAATTTGTTGAGATACCGCTTGCCAATATTTCAGTCTTTTTTACCCCATTGGGCCGAATAAAGGGAGGGACGCTTTCGCTCGAGCCGCGATCTCGAAACGGATAATTGCTTCCCGTCTCCCGACGGCAGCATCCGAGTTCTCTGACTAACCATGCGCGACGAGCAGATTCACTGGGAAACTTCAGCGGCGGCTAATTAACGGGAAATATGTAGATTTATTAGCGACCGATAATAGTTCGCTATATAATCGCCATTGGGCATGCTGCAGTCGAACTTGTCGCCCAGCGATCGTCGCGCACGTTTGAATCGGCGTTGCGCGGAACAAACCGGCGCGTAAAGCGGCCAGGCTTCGTTTGTTCTACGTTTGTTGAAACGCGATTCGATGAGTCAGTTTTACTCGCCGCGTCATTCTCTCGACACACTCGGATGTACGAAAGCGTACAGACTCTCTCGCTCGAATTAGGCACGATCCATTAAGAGATTCTCGCCGTCCATTTTCGTCTTCGCGATGGTGACAGCGAACGAGAGACTTGGAAAAGGAAGTAGAAGGTGGTGGTGTGAGGTGGGAGAAAAAGGGCTGCGAAGGAGCCCGAAGGAAATTCGCGCGATTGAAATCCAGCCCTCGTCCCGATTCCAGGGACGTGTACGAGTGGAAATTCGCCGACTGCGAAATGGATTTGCGACAAGGTGACGCTGGAACGGACCAGGAATTCTGATAAGAAGACTTCTTTTCCTCTTCTCGTTCCCCTGGTTGCACCTCGGTCCAACGATTCCAGAGAGAAAGACAGGGGGAACGAGGACGTCGGCGGAGGGGAATGGAGACTAGAAAAGCAGACGGAAAGAAGGAAAGAGACTCGCGCGGACAATGTCCGAGTAATGGTCGCCCCGGGCTACTTTTATATCCTGGGAGACCCGTTGAAAGCTAATGTCCGTGATAACAGCTCGTCGCCCCTCTGCCCTGACCAGCTGTACCATCCTTTAGAGCTCGGCTAGAGCTTCGTTCGTGTCGCAAGCTAAGGTGGCCAGAATTTAAAGGACACTCCGTCTCCGACGGATGCGCTTCCGCAACAAGAATTTCGGCGTTGATCGCGACGAACGCGTCGGTCCTATCTCCTAGTTCTCGAGCGTGCAAAGCCAGAAGGAAGACTAAAGGGATGACACGAAACAAGAAGAGTAATTTGCCCGCTACGTTCGGACGTTTAATAGCTCCGTAGGTAGGATATGCGGGGATGGAACATCGCGGTCATTAAAAATTATGGCTTGCACGATGGAAACGTTCGATGACGGGACACGAAGTAAAGGGGTTCAACGAATGGCTTGTAGAAATCGCGTCTAAGACGTTGGAGATGCCCACAGACCAATTTCGGTTCGCTGTGCATGTCAAATCGTTCGCACTAGGATAATCCATCGCGATCAAATGGATCGGACTTGCATCCTTACGCTTTTCGGCTGTGTGCAGGGCAAATTTGGCCAGGAAGAGTTAACAAGCGGTTCAAGTTGAAATCACAACGCAGGCTGAAAAAGTTACGTCGCCCTCGGGCCGGTTAAATTTTCGAAACACACCCTCGAGAGAAGGAGACACAGCCGGGGAAGACAACGAGGAGCGATATATTTGTCGTGTCAACAATTTAGCGGAAAGTGGGGTGGCGCGGCACTCGACTTAATGCGACGAGCCTCGAACAGCGAAACGACGATGCCTTTCGAGGATCAGAGGACGTGGCAGCAGCCCTCGGTCTGTCTCCGTGGTACGGGCTTCTGGGGTCGTACGTGGGGTCGACTCTCTCTCTTTCTCTCTCTCTCTTTTTCTCTGTCTGTCTGTCTGTCTATCTGTCTCTCTCTGTTCGAGGGACGGCTAATGAAATATCCGTGCCAGTTTAACCGAGTTACAAGCCCTGTGAGCCACCCCAAAAGCGACCCTAGAAGCGGTGCTTCTCTCGTTGCAAGCACGAAGAAACATATTGTCCGCGAATAAACCTCTCCCTCTAGTTTCCCCTGAATCGCCGGGACTTCTTATCCCGTTTCTTACCCCGTACCTCGTTCTTGCTGTAGGAATGTTTGGAAATCGCCGGTGGTTGAATCCGTTCGTGGCTCGAGTCTCGGTAAAAGCGACAGCCCTGAAAAAAACCATGAAAATCACTGCTTTCTTTCGTGGTGTAAGCTTTACAGCGTTGGTCAGAGTGGTCTGTTTGCCGGTGGCGTTGGCGAAAGGTAAAATCGCGCGTATCGGGTATCTGTCTTTTTGGCGAAATAGCCAAGTATAAAGGGTATCCTTTTGCTCGACACCTGTCTCTTCGCTTTCACGCTAGGGTTTGTTGCTTGCGCGGCGTTTCGTTTGCGGTAATATGGTCGAAAGTTGCGCGCGAGTGTCGATTTCTCTCCGAGTCCTGTTCACGATCGTGTACAGTAGCAAGGAGCGTAGCTCGACGAGCGAAAGACTGTGAAAGAGGTCTGTCAGGAATTAAAGCATTCGAGACCTCGTGCAAGCAGCCCCCGATTATAGATGTACCTGCGTACCATGGCGGAGCACCCGTTGCGTGTTCTCCCACGGTCGCCCTTACCCTGCGCCACGAGCTTAGGATCAACGCGAACCGATTCTGTCTGCGTGTTGCGTAAACGCGTAATACGCTACATTAGCTCGATCCATCATGCGAGAAGGATCGACTTAGCGTATGTACATATCAAGAGCTCAACTGTACACAGTCTAACGTAGAATTAGCGTCCGACAGACATCGATACCCTGCTATATATCGTGACGAAGTAGTTTTTAATCCGCGTCGATTTTTCGTATACTTGGCGTGACGTAATATTACCTGTATATAATCGCTGGAATATTCGCGGATATTATTATTAGCATTATTTTATCGGAAATCTCGATGAAATTGCTTTTCCAGCGGACGTCATGGGACGAACGTTCGTGCCACCGAGGTACTTTTGTTTAGGATTCAGCTTGTTAGAGGATAAAGTCAGGAGAATTCGGCCGTTTATCATCGTCAGTAGCACTCACGCAGCGCGCGTGCGAGTATTACATATTTACTCGTACATGGCCGCTTATTAAAGCTGCCTAATACACCCCCGCGCGGCAAGTGGAGTGTATTAAATTTAAATAAAAATACCGGCAGCCGTGTTCACAAGCCGAGTCTATAAATCAGAGGGACAGCCAGCCGACCGACCAGCTCCGGAGAATAATACCCCATATTTATGTTCTTCTCCGTAAAAATCCCGTCCACCTACCCCGTTCCGTTTCCCTCATCCCTCGCGCCGCACGGTTCGCCCATCCACGCGCGAACTCGCCTCGTATCGCTCTGGTTTTTCCCAGTCGGCGAGCATCGCAGGCAAAACTTGCCTTTACTCTCGTTTAAACGGTCTGCCTTTCCTCCCCCTCCCCCCTCCACCCCCATGGAATATACGTCGTTACACAGGAAAGATACATGGATAAGTCGCGGTTGATTTCAATTGTGAAATTTCATCGGGAAATCTGCCCTTTGTTATCAGCGAATTCAGTTAAAACGAAGATTTCTCTTTTACTTTTTATCTTCGATCGAGGAATGATTTTGGAATCCGTGGGATCGCTCCTTCGACGATGTACGATAAATTTTGTTGGGACGATGGCTCGCGGATAGTAATAGCGAAAAAGACAACGAGAACGACGCTAAATATTGCACGCGTTGTTTGGTTAATTTACACGGCAAGATGCACCTACGCCGATATGGACGTGCCTTAATCTATGCACGAACGGTCAGTAGGGTGTGGCAGCAGGTTGGATTATGTGACCGGGAGCAGTAATGAGGACAGCGACAGGATAAATCACTCGTTTCTCGCAGCAAGGATAATCATAATCCCGGCCGATCCTGTTCCCGGGAGTCTTGTATAGATGTTCACCTTCCACGCCGCGGGGACACTGAATTCATTTTCCTCGGCGTCTTCCTTCCTTCCGTCCGTCTCACGAGGAATTCTTCTTACTTTACGTCCGACTCTTTTCTCCTTCCCTTTTCCTCTTTTTCCCCTCTCAGTTTCTTTTCAAGACTCTGTTCGACGTCGTTTCGCCTTGAGAGAATATCCTGAAGAGATCCGAGAATGTTTATAGTGATTTCTTTTAATTAACTCTGTGCATTTAATTTTCACCAGCTGGAACGTTGCATGCTATCAAATACGCTATTTCTCGCGCAATGCTCGTATGCATATCGTAAAACGTTGCGTATATTTGATGCGGGTTGTTACGAAGCTCTTCTCGCAATCTGACGTGTTTAGTACGGTAGGTAGAATCGGTCTTTTATTTTTTCTTTTTTTTTTAGCATAATCTTCATTTTTCAATCTCATATAGATTAACGATGGAATTTTTTCTCTAAGCTTCTTCGCGAGCTATTTTTTGTCGCATTCTGTCAACCAACGTTGCAAGTCGATTCGAACTGTATCGGATTTCGCAATTTCCTTGCGTTATACCATTGTCCGGAGGAGGAGAAGGTTGTTGGCGGTTTCCTCTCACCCCGTATCTCGTTCTCCGCGATTAACTTTGTTTTCCTCCATTGACGAGGCAACCAGAGCAATGAAATTTTATCGCTTGATGCGTGCCACGTCCGAAGTGCCGTAACAAATATCTATAAATATGGGGATTATGTAAAGGTGTAGCGGTGGTGCTCCCTGTTCTCTCGGTTCTCTGGCTGTACGTTCTCGAGGCACATCCTGACAGGGTAGGATACGTGCGTGGGCACACACTTTGGCCTCGTCCTCGTGTCTCTCTTGTATGCCCCCATGGTAACCCGACTAATCCCATTAACACGTGCCGCCATTGTGTCACCGAGCCACGACTCCTTGGATTGAAATATTTTGATCCTGCGAGACGCCAGCTCGTGGAAGCGGCCATTATCGGGAGACAGTCTGAATGCGAGCGTGATTGCCAGACAAACCGAAGTCCTTTCGTTTTTCCTCGCCAAATATATCGAAAACAATAAAAAAATCCACCAACAGCCTGTGTAATGGCATTTAGAGTGTATATACGTGTAGATTTCGTCGATCTCGAACTGAAATAAAAAATTGACGATCCGATAACAAGGTTTTCGAGGTAGAAGACAGGATGGCAAAGTTAAGCGCGGGCTAACGTCTTTCCGCGTCATTTCCAGGTCTCCTTACGAGGCCGTTAACGGCATATTTTTGCCGGCCGTAACTCGACTTTATTGGACAATTAACGTTTCCATCGCGTTCTCCCCCATGGCGAGCTCCTTTCTGTTACCGTGTAGACGGTCTCTCGCGTTCGTCTCTCCTTCTTATTTCCAATCTCCTGCTCGTTCAGGCTTCCTCCCCGTCTCTGTTCGTCCCTGTCCTTTCCCCCCCCCCTCCCCGTTTTCTGTCTCTGGCCGTGTCTGAGATAAGACTTTTTTAAATCTGGCGACACGGCAGCACGATGCCGGGGCTGGCGCTGCCGGTGGAATGAGATATTTCGGAATAATGAGCGTGGATGGGCGTGCCACCGGATAAACTGTATTTATGAGGCTTGCCTACCTCGCGGCTTTCTTCGTATTAAAATCCTTCCCCGATCTACGCAATAGGAGCGACGCCAGGCCAGATCATCTACCGGGTGTGCGTTCAGACATTTCGCACGAAATTACCGCGACTGCGAATATTCCGTTCTATTATTTTCATGGAATTTATGGTTTCTCTAAACGGCTCTGCCAATTGGCTCTAACGAAATCGGCAGACACGAAAACGATCGGCGAATTACGCAATGTCCAACGATTTAATTACGAATCATCTCTAGTTGTTCCACAGTTTAAATGCTCGTAAAATGCCTGACCGCATTATTGCGCGCAGTCATTACTCTTAACCGCTCCCTCGGTTAAATCATCCCATCGAACTTTGACCTGGTATGCTACCAAGCTTGAGTCTCGTTTCGCAACCACCTTGTCCGGGATTTAATTGCCTATACAATAAGCACGTTTCAGAACTTTTCGACAGAGTTCGCTCTGCCACTCTCCCTCTCCTTCCCTCCCTCTCTTTCTCTCTTTCTCTGATTCTGATTCCGGTGGAAAAATAGGGTTGGTGCCTAAACAAACGACGCAACCGCGGTCGAGCGGGACTGTATCGCGGCGTCGGAGAATGAAAAAAAAGCCGCTTTGCGATTCATTACGAGGCAGCGGGTTGAACCGCGGGACAGAAAGACGAAAAACGATCCCACTAAGCGACGGGGCACCGGCGTTGGTCGACACGGTCCTGCGCAACGCGCGACCGGCTTGATTGTCGCTAACAATCACAGTTTGTTATTTGGTCCAATTAAAACATCCTCTGTCTCTCTCTTCTTTCTTCCCACGGCTCTTTGCCTCTGTTGCGTTGCTTTTTTGTCGAACGCAACGTACACGGCCCGGCTAGAAAGGTTCATTGACATTGTGCGGGAGCGTGTATAAATTTCGCGTGCTCTTTGTTCGTCGCTTTCTTCTCTCTTTCCTCCTTGCAATCGTCCCTTTCCCTCCACCCCCCCCCTTACCCGTCCCTTCCTTCGCTTCTCCTTTCTCTTTCTCCGCTTTCTTGTTTGCGTTCGCCTCGCCACCGGTTCCCTTCTTCTCCGACGTTATTCTTTTGTTAATTAACGTTCGCAGACCGACTTACATTTTCGCCGCTTTTCTTCTACCTCGCCTGCCGGTGGATTAACCAGGAATCAAGATTCAGCCGGTATTTTGTGCTGATCCAGGCGGTAAGATCTTTTCATTGAAATTTTCGATTCGTTTCGATAATATGTTTGATCGAGGAAAATCTGACTGTTTTCTATCGTTTTGTCACTTACACGCGAGCAGGCCGTTCAATTTTCTCGCGATTTTCTTTCGTATTTTTAAGGGAGAACGCGAGCCGATCAGTTAGTGAGATGGTCGAGTTAAAAATTTCGGTTGCCTGCTGGTCTCGACCATTTATTTCGTCCAGTTAATCGCAACCCCTTTTCCTACCATCTTGTTATTTATACGTATAAGCAGACGTTTGTATTTCCATGTGTTTTTCTTTCATCGGCGTTACTTCGATTGGAGGAATTTAATGCGTTTTCCTTGTATGGCCATTCCACGGGTGTTCCTGTATCAGGACGCCATTTTGGGTTCTCTGTCACTGAGAAGTACACCCTTTCGTCGGCCTTAAGAAGCCCTCGAGTTCCGTCGGGCCACTCGAAACTATTTTCGTATCGCGATGAAAAGAAATCGATAAAGCTGGCGAAGGGCAACTCGAGTGAATAGACAAGAAGGGTGCTTCTATGGGCGAACATGATTTTTTTTTCCAGAAAACTTCCGCCGAGTAGTCACGCTCCCATTCGTCATCTCCATCGCGGACCCTCGAGAAACATCCTCCATCGATTATTCCTCGATTCTTGCCGAATACGTTCCAGTTTCCTCTCTTTTCGATATCGATTCGTCTTCAGACAGGAAAAACCGAGTTACTCGGCTGAATAAAACGTCGGAGAATCCACGCACACACGGGCTATGTATCGTTAATTTAAATCGCTTGACAGCGTTCGGAGTCAGACCGAAGTAGAACGAGACGGATCTGATCGGACCGTATTAAACAGCGAGACGTGTCGAGCTATTTGACGCGACGAAAATTGTTTCTCCGTGATGTATGAATTGCCCAAGTAACCTTGAAGCTCCAAACTATAGTCTGGAATCTTCGAAGGTACAAGTATCCGAAGAGGCTCGAAGAATCCGCGCAGGGGAGAACGTGTACGGCGAAGTTAAATATTCGACGAAACTCTTTTTAGTCGGAGCGAAGTAGAGTGAGACAAATTTGATCAGACTGTTCCGGGAGAAGAGATCACATCCCGATCGATTTAACGAGCCGAAAACCGTGCGAATCCGAGCAGGCGGTGTTTAAACCCGCCCTTTTGATTTTGTACACAGCGGGCCACCCTTTTTAGAGCGGCGACACGTGTCGTGTCGCGTTTTAAAAGTGCTGTCCTCGATGACGTAGAAGATGGCAGCGAGGACTTTTAGCAGGCCAAACATTGCGTGCTTCGTGTTACCGCACGCTTTCGTGCCACAAATGCCTTGGCATGCGGGCTCGAGTACATATTGCTTTTTATCCAAACATTTCGTATTTGCACGAAGGGTGGGGTATAGTGATTTCGTGGAAGGGATGAGCGTAATCTGCGTGGCGTAGTTTTGATTCGCTGTAACGATAGGAGCAAACACCGCCGTAAAACTACTGTTCAATTTACTAACATTTTACTAACAATTTCGATAAATTGCTCGAGATCTATTTACTTGCCTATTTATATACGAGAGAGTGTGCCATCGCAGGTCAGAGTTAGGGTACTTTGAAAATTTTTGAGAAATATGTTTAACGGATAAAGTCAACAACAGGCAGAATGAAAGTCTCGAAGGATCTGACAGATGCGGAAAGAGATGTACCGTACGTTATCGTTGATCATCGTACGGATCGTTACACGTAACTCTGACGGCCATAAGAAACAAAATCGTTGCGGTTCGATCCCTCTATTCGTAATTCTACGATTAGAATATCTCTCTCTCTCTAAAAAAAAAAGAAAAAAGTAAGCAAGTATTCAAATACCTGCGAGCATCGGTACATATGTCCTCGTCTCCAAATGTTCCTTCGCTGAGAAAAAAGGGGGAGAATTCGATCTGAAAATCGAATTCTTTTACTCGCTATAATTTACCCACTGGATGAAGTGCTATCGGTTCTTGGTTAGCCAGCAACGCGTTTTCGACCGTTCCTTTTTTCTAATCCCACGCCTCTCGTCCGGCTCTATTATTCCTCGCGCGAAAGTTGGCGGGGTGAGGAATTTTCTCTCTCTCTTTTTCCGTCACCTCGGCTCGTCGTCAGAGGAAGAATCGAAGCCGGGGATTGCGAAGCAGGGGTCGATCGAGGCGATCGACCGGGGGTTAGTAGTGGTTGAGGCGGCGATTTACCGCGAAATCGGAGCACGTGTTCCTGGCACCAGAAGCTAGCACTGACAACCTCCAATAACTCAAGCAAGCCTTCAAGCCCGCCTCGACGCCCCCTCGACACCCCCTTTAAATTGCAAGGTCCAGAGCGGCGCATTGACAGATGTACACACGCCCCCCTCGTGTCGGCCGTCGTATTAAATATGTGGTCGGCGTCGCGGTCGTGCTCTCTTTGCTCGCCGGGAAAATTAAGGGAGGAAATCGAGAGGGAATAATCCCCGTACCGGCACGAGGAGGAAAAAATTCCGAGCTGCTCGCGGAGCAACCCGCTCCATTTATATTCGGAAGCTGCTCGCCAAAGCTTGGACACGCCGTTATTCACCCAACACCTTCGCTGCGTACTTTCATATCGAACGTTCGTTTCCTGATTTATCTCGCTCGCTAATCTTTAATGCTTAATCTTCGCGTTCTTCGGATTTTCGTTTACTCGCGACTCGTCCAGTTTCGAGAATGCTTGTCCCAAAAGTTTCTTTCGTTTTGTAAGGAAATAATGGATGCACCAGATTCTCTGTTTTATATTATTTTTCTCGAATCGATCATGTATGATCGTAATAATAGAAACAGAACAAAACGGATCGTAGATGATTCGATAAAATAATATAAATCGAAAAGAAATTGTGCATCTGTTTACAAAAGGAAAGAAACTTTTGGGACAACCTAATATATACCCACTGTGACAGAATAGCTTGTATTAACCGTGAGACGACGGTCGGTTTAGAATTAATAGCAGATTGACGATAAGTAGGTAATCATACAGCGCTTTGGAAGAAGCACGTTCAATATTCCCGAGAGAGAGAGAGAGAGAGAGAGAGAGAGAGAGAAATATTCCTTTCGTATTCGCACTTATCTTCATTCGCATTTCCGTATATAGAGTGAAACCAATGCGATTAAATTGTAGTATAACTTGCTACCTATTTCTTTCGTTCGCTTCCCTTATTTTTCTTCATTCGTAATTTACAGCTTCATCGTGCGAAATTTTTCCTATCGCTTATAATAACGTTCGTGGCATCTGTCGAGAATATTAAATACATGTAACGCAAGATATATCGAGTATGTAAAAAACAATGATGTGTTATTATCGGTCTCTTGACACCAATAATCCTGACGAGCTCGGCCACCAGATTCCACGATTATAAAATTCCCTTCGTTAAGCTATATCTTTGAATTCTCGTTTCTTCTCCGTAGAAAAAAAAAAAAAAAAAAACAAAAGGAATATGATCCTCTAAGACTATCCCGATTGATTCGAAGAAAACATAGCATAAAAAATTACTCTATATGCTTCGACCCCGTTTGAATTTGGGTGACTTAATCAGTGCGAGACACGGAGAGACTCGATCAGCAGCAGGTGAGTTGTCATAAGAGAAGCCGGCCGCTTTTAATTGCGCCGCGAAGCTGTCGGGGTGCAATCAATTATCCGGCGGCATAACCGACGACTAATCTGCCTAATCCTAGCCGCAGAGGGCAGCCAGCGAGGCGCAGCGTAATCGCTCGTCGATCGCAATTACCGGGTTGCGGTTAATAAGGAGATCACCGAGGGCTGGTTTCCAGGCCGAAGGGGCGGCGCTGTGGCGGTGACGGGGGTGGTTGCGAGGGATATATAGAGCGTAGACAAGCGAGCGAAAGCACGGAAGCTCAGGGTTGGACCAGGCCAGACTCGGCCCGGCGAGCACATTCACTCGGCCTCGTAATCGGCTTACCGATTGCCAATCATCAGTCAAAGAGCCGACGACGGCAAGCAGCCCGAACTTCCTTTGGATCTTCGTTCTTTTTTATTTCTCCCTGCTTTCCACTCCGGCCTCGATCTTCTACTCTCTTTCTCTCTAACGACTCGTTCTCCCTAATTCCACGCGTTTTTTCTCTTCTCTTTTTTCTAGCTCCTTTTAACCCGCGCGTCGTCGAGCGTCGCAGGTTTCCAGAGAGAAGGCTCGTGCGTTCTAAGGCTTCTCCCAGCACTCCGCGAAGCTCGATTCCGTCAATTAATTTCGATTTTAATCGGTTTTAAGGACGGAGAACGGTGTGGTTCGTAGTGAGTCACAAAGTTGATCGAACGTCATCCCCACGTAACTATTCTCGCGATAATAACGATAAAAGTCCAGGAAACTGGCTCACGAACACTGCTAGATCTTTCGAATTAGTCGGGGAGATAAGTGCGACGCGCTTCCGCGTTACGCGATTTTCTAGACGTTTCGTCTATGTTCTACTGTCGATTAAGCGTTATTAGAGGCAATTGACCGGCAAGGTATCATCGAGCAAGTTTTACCATCTGGCTCGTCACTGGGGCAATTAGGAGCACCAACGATGTTGCCTCGATGCCGCTTCTCGAGGATCCATGGCAGAGTGTGACGCGCCATGTGCAATCACCGGCGTATACCAGAGTGGTTCTAATTAATTAATACCCGGCTGCTGGGACTAGGCGTAGGCTAGGTTGCCTCGGCAGCTACTAATTAGTGGCACCGCGGCGTAATTAGTGTTTACACGTCATTATCGACGATCGAATTTGCCGGAATCAATTATAAAATATGTCGGCCACTCGTTGGCTCTCGAGAGTTGTCGCTCTCTCTGTGTAGATACAGAGCCAGCCGTACGCTTCCTGTCCTGCGTGTGAGAGAACCTTCGTCGATGTGTTCGTGCCGGCAACCTGGCTGCCGTAACACCCTCGACACCTTTCCACCCACTCTACCCCCTCGGCTTCGCGCCACGACGACGTCGAGCTTCTCTCTTTTTCGTTTTTCTCTATTTTTTTCTTTTTCTTTTCTTTTTTTTTTTTTTTTGTGACGCCGAAAGCTGATTCAGCTTGACCCGCATCGTCGAAAACCGACGATCTCCGGGTCTAGGCGGACTAAAATTCGTCGCCGGAACTTTGTTCATTTGCCTCTGGTTTATTAATTATCGCGCAGCAATTAGGATCGGTTCAAGCCGAAGAATGGTTTCTGTCAAACGTCAAAGGATCCTTCTGTCTTTGTTTCGTCAGAGGTTTCTAATGTCTCGTCCATAGAGTATCGACTAACTAATCAGCGCGTTTAAGCGAGATTTACCCCGTTGCTCGCTTTTGTCTCCGCGAGGACAATCGAGAGTCGCCTCCCCGCTGCCAACCGAATTCTTAACATTGACGAAACAGCGAGAAGGTAAACACAGGTAAATTTGTTAGCGAAGAACAGGCGGACAATGGATAAATTTAAACGAACCCGAGGAAAATCCACGACGACGGAGAAAAGTTTGCCGAACAATTACTGTCATCCAATTAAAATCGTTTCGTTCGTACGACAGCGGGGGAAGGTTTGGTCGATCGCGCAAAGGAACAGAACGTTCGATCTGTGTCTTTTTTTTCTCTTTGCCTTCGTTCGTTGCCGGTTCGTTTTCTCGTTTCTTTTCGAGAAATCAGCGATTTCCCGGGCTTACACTGTTTACTCGATTTTTTTTGCCACCTCCGTCGACGCTCGTTTGTCTCTGCAAGAACCTGCCGATGAAATCTACCATCCCCCGCCGCCACGCTCCCTTCTCGCCCGATCCTCTGCACCAGTAGTGTCAGAGACCGTGAGGAGAGGGTGGAGTGCAGGGTAAACACTTGTAGATTTGGCGCACGTTGCCAACGAATGGCCAAATAATTGGTGAGTTTCGCGGATCGAGTCGGTAGCTCCGGCCTTTCTCTCTGTTGCTCTTCTTTCGACTCGTGTGTGTCTACTACCAGCCTCTGGTTCGGCTGTAACACCGTTGCACGTCGTACGACTGAATGTTGGCATGATTGGCGCCTCGTGCGACAGCCTGGACGCGACCGGAATTCCTGATTATTCCTGGCTGCCGCTACCAACAGCACCCCCGGGGCTGATTATTATTTTAGAACGTACGACGGGGTTTTATGCTCTGTTACAATCCGTCATCTCGACGTTATCGATACTGGCTGGCCGCCGGTGTACGGTTCGCCGACACGTGAATCGAAATTGTTTAGTTGCAACCCCTTTCACGTCCGTTCCTCTCTTTTCCGTTTAGCGAGGACAGATTTTTCCGCGTCTGCGGTATTCTTGCGCTTCCTCAATTAACGCTGTGTCTGAAGCTCAAAGTTTTCAATAGCTGGCGTCGCTTTAGTAAAATCGAGACGGCGAATCCCGCGTTTTACTCTGAAGTTTATTAATCGCTGATTGTTGTACGTATCGACATTATTTCGACGATTATTGGACATTTTTGTCTTCGAATCGGTCAACGTAGCGACGAAGACGCGCGTACGCGGGTAATTTGAACACGTTTGAGATACTTTCCTTTGCCCCGATTTCAAATTTGCTTTTGTTCCATACGAAGCTCAATCAATAAAAAATAATTCCACGTGTTTTGCGTCAGAGGACAAAATTATTGCTCGTGTCGCTATCAACCTGATCTTAGTTGTACCGCTTTTGGTTGTACTGCTAGCGCGAATAATGGCGTATCTTGCGTCCATGATGCGCAGCCTTATAACGTCGCCGAAATGGCTCACGAAGATCTCTTTGTAAATTTGAAAACGTCTCTTCCCCAAAGATCGCGTTTCTTCATCGTCGTGCCACTATCGAATCAAAGCAGCGATTTATCGTAATTAGAACAGTGATTTTTCCATGCATAAGATCATCGAATTAAAAACTGCTAGAGAATACAGCCGCTCCTTTTCTTTCTCTTCGTCGTTGGAGAAAATTTTAAGGGGTGACCTTCGCTTCTTGCGAAATAGATTCTCGCGACCCCCCCATTCGATTTCCCGTTACGGATTCGGGTCACTTCTCGCGATAGCGTCGCGAGGCCTATCAATAACCAGTCGGGATACTTTAAACTAAGTCTAAAACATCGTCCTCAGGGGGACGTTCTCGTGATCGGGCCTCTAAAGCGCGCGATAAAATCCGTCCGAGTCATTCTATCGGACTTTATGACCTGACGAACATCCTTTTAAATCGGTCGATGGAGAAAGGAAGGGTCTTTCAGCGAATCGAAGCTCGTAAGAGGAGAAAACAGCGTGGTTCTTCTTCAGTCAAGGAGCAACGAGGCTTTGCTCGATTCATCGGTTAACTTCATAGAGCCTAGACACGCGGTACGATCTTACGAAGCAAAGAGAAGGCAACGACGACGATAACTCTGTCCGAAACAATTCCGAATTTTCCTAAAGTTCTCTCGTCGCGCTCTCGTCGACTTTTTCGATCCTTCGATGAGTCTCTTTAGAACCGTTTGCTTTTCAATTACATTGCGACGCGCGTCGCTTAAAGAAACGCGCGCAAATTGAAGACACGAGATAGTGTCGTTTCCATTTGTTTATCGTTATCATTCAAATTTTTGCTCTTCGCTCGCCGTTGATACTCTGACGCGAACGCTTGTTCATCGCGCGTCAGCCAGGAAAATACTTTCTCTCGCGATATTGCAGCGCCTAAAAACACATCGGCATTTTCGAAATAAAGCGACAAATAAAAGTGCAAAAGTGCTATAGTTGTTTCTTTCTTTTCTATTTTTTCTTTTTTTTTTTTTTTTTATAACGGAAAGGTTGTCGAGCTTCGGCGTCAGTTCCGTTCTCACAATCGCGGTAACGAAGAGGAACGTCCGTGCCCTTTGACCCCCGCCACGCGTCACAAGACAGTTGTTGTCGCAGCAACTTTGGACAGGTCGACGGGAGCTTTTTTGTTCGTAGAAAACGCGCGATTGTTCGTGTAAACGAGTCGTGCGGCGGCGATGTCGCGGTCCTCCGGGGGACAAGGGGGGGGAGAGAAGGGGGGTTGCTCGCACAGTTATTCGAGGGGTAGATTCTCGGCGGATGTATGACGTTAGGAGCCAAGAGCCCCTCCTTTTGTGTACACCCGGTAGAATCGAATTTTACGCCCCTCCAATCTTCCCCTGTCGCATTGTCTTAATCGCTTTAGTAATTTCGTTGGCGCGCGTCGACGCCGCGCAGATGGAAATTTTATTTCCGTTTTTCAGACTGCTTTATTGCCCCCTCTGCCACTGTAAACCGATACTCCGACAGAGTACAATAGAATTTCGGTGCGTGTTTTCTGGACTGTTCGTCCGCCCCTCTTGCGCGACCACCCTCGGACTGTTTGTTTATACAGAGAAAGCTCGATTTTAATTCCATCTGTGATTCGAATTCGGCTCGCGCCAATTTCTATTCGGCCCTGCTTTTCAATTTTATCGCATCTCTGAACAAATTCCTCGCGTCTCTCGTCGTAGAGGTGAGCGCGAGTGTTGCAGGATGGAAGGCGCGTGGGTGTACGCGAGCCAGGAAACGTCAGAACACCGTCAAGGTAGTTGACACGTCGTACCCTCCCTTCAGGGCCCATTATTTAGCCAGCATCCTGCCTCAGAAGGGGTACGCGTTCTCCTTGGGGGTGTGTTTCGGTGTCTGATAGATGCCACACACTGGGGACGAGGAGAACGGTTGCCACCGGGAACGCGATTCTAGTAAATATATGCGCGGTGTGTGATTGACGCCTATACGAGCCGCGTCGCCCCTTTTCGTTCGTGGGGTTCTCCGAGGCCATTTCTCACGGTAGATAGTTTCTCAGACAGCGATAAGATCGCGCAGAATCTGTCGGCTTCCTTAACGGAGCAGATCTATTTGAATGGAAGTTGAAATTTTTTTTGCCGAAACTCTCCGGTGTCTACGATGTACGAGGAAGAAGGGAAAACGAGGCGACTGCGAGACAGTGGAGAGACTTAAATCGCAGCGTTTAGTTTCGGAGGGGGGTAAAGGGAACGGCTGAAATTAGTTTATTATTACGATGCGGAGGGTAGTTTAAAAATTGGAAGGCACTTTGCTATTACAAAGTCTATATGTGGCATTGTAGAATGCACGGCAGGGCGTGAATTGTGTGGCGAGGGGGTGTGTCCCCCTTCTTGCGACGTTAGGGTCGACCGAGCCACGTGGTGACGTGAAGTACGTTTCCTGGGGTGGGGGATCAGAAGGATGGTAAATATAGTTTTGAGCGAGTGAACGAGCGAGAAGGGAAGTTCGTGCGCGTTAACTGGTGCTAAGTGAATCTGTGGCCATGCTTTGGGGACGCGTTTCACGGGGAGGGTCGAGAACACCGCCAGGAACACCATTGAATTTCATACAGGACCACTTCTCTCGCTGATACTCTCCTCTCTCTTGTCAACGATCGTACAAACCGATTCTCGCTGTGTATTTAGCGGCATTTGGTTCTCGTCGCTCGCCTTCCGAGGAAAAATATCATTAACGACTTATTTTTTTTTCGATAGAAGGTGGAGGATAGGGGGCGGGGGTTGAAAGAGTCACTCGCATAGGCGGACGAGGGCATGAAGCCGGAAAGTTTCCGCCCGGCTGGCCGTTATTAATAAAATGTCGTTAAAAGCCGGGTACCACAGGTTAAATAACGAAAATTGAAACTTTACATGTTCAGGGCTGTTGGGGGGGGAGGGGGCGCCCGGGGTGCCTCGTTTATCCGAACAACGCGAGACCATAAAATCGCGGCACAATGCGGACACGATAAAAAATAATTTATTGAAGAATAAAAGTTCCCGCGCTGGCGAACTTTCTCCTTTTCTGCGACCGGTTGCGGGCACATGCGCGCGTATCCGCGCCGTGCGTTGCCTTTTAATTAAAATAACGCGTTCAAAAGAGAATTTTACTTATATAGCCGGTGTCACGATTGTTATTAATTTAATTCTAGCCCGGTCTAATTGCATCGCGTCGATAATTCTTCCATCGCCGTGTTGGAAAAGGCGTGGCGCGTTCGCTGGCCTCTTCGTCCTCGTCCTCGTTCGTAGTCAACCTTCGTCGACGAGGCCGTGTGCTGCCTGGTTATTTTCGCGTGCACGTAACCATACAGGACAATAAACGACAACCAGCAACCCGCCAAACCGACACGGTAAAGCAACGCAGGAGACTTTTACCCCTCCCCCCTTCTTTTCTCCCTCGTGCACCGGTTTTCTGTGTTCTACAGGCCACGACGACGACGACGACGACGACGACGACGACGACGTGGTCCTTTGTCCTGCGGCTGGTCGCCTTAATTATTTTTCGCACGCTCGCCGTCTTGATTTAATTAACGCATTACCGGACTGCCGCGTCTTAGCTTAATTGAGAGAATAATTTCACGTCGCCCCGTGTTTAACCCTTCTAGCCACTAAGTAGTAGAACCACAGCCGGCGTTCCTCGCCTTTCTCCGTTGACCACGACGCGGAAGAAAGCGTCTCGTCGCGCAGGACGAGTCGCAAGCAAACACGATCGTTTCATCGCCAAACTTTCCATCGGAAACACCGCGTACTCTCCCAGTCTTGTTCTGTTCGCTTTTCCTTGCGATTTGGCGACTCGACGTGTCTATTGTTTCGTTGAAATCGAAGAGAACGAGCGTCGAGGGGTTGGGTTCTCCCGTTCTCGCCACCCCGTTCTCGCACGTAAATACGACAGGACGCATCGTTATCAGCAGTCGCAGGGAATAGGCATCGGGTAAAACAAGCCTGTTAATTCGTGGCATCCCTTGCGAGGATGGCTTTCGGCTTAATCCACCCTTGGCCTCCGCGCTGCCGATATCGATATCGCGATAAAATCTCGATACCGACGTATGAACTCGTATATAATAAATCGGATTACCCGTGCGAGAAGGGACCAGGCATATGCTATCTAACAGAGGGCAGAATAGCATATTGCGGGTGAGAAACGGAGAGAGGAAGAGAGAGAGAGACGTAGGAGATGCAGCAACCCCTCGCGAGAACGAACCTCAGGGGTGGCCACACGTCACGCTACCCTAATGCCACTCACCACTGTGGGATAGTTGGAATATCATCGTTGTCTGCGAGAACACGTGGTTTTTCGGGATGCGACCCTCCACCCTCGTTCCGAATCCCGCATTCACGTTACATAGCGCCGGCAAGCTGGTTCTCGGAACGGTATTCATGACCTTAGCTCCGTGACGAAATTTCATTTTCCTCTTTATCTGTTGCCACGTCGTACTAGTTCTTCCCTCTACTCGTTAACTACGGATTTCGAGGTGTTTCGATATCGGTTGCGTTTTAATTATTCGTTCGTACGTTCTCTTCGTCGTATGTATACAGGAAGATGACGAGAATCGATGCTACACCACAAGCGATAGCTTCTAATTTACGAACGAGCGAAATCAAATTCGATTTTGCTAACGTAACACGATAACTTGAGAATATATACAATATCGCAAGAGGTGGAATTCTAGTAAATTGCCTAATCCGACGGCTAATCGTAGGGAGCTGGTCGAAATCCAAGCACATTCTCGTGCAACGAACGCACGAAGATCGATCGAGCCCTAAATCGTCGATACTCGTATCTCCTCGTTAGTACATTAGAGGCATCGGAAGGGAAGTGGGTCCAATCAGAGTCTACTAATAATTTGCCCCCGTCCCCCCACTTCTGCCTCTAAACGAACCGTGCCACGATAATAATCATTGCCTGCGTCGTTGTTGGCGTCCTTCTGCCACGCATCGCAGCGACGCATCCCCTCTGCAACCCTCCGCAAGGGACTAATCGCCGGCACTGCTAATGATTTATAACCGACGCACGCGTGTACGTGCAGGGAATCGTTTCGAGTGTGTGTTGCTCGAACCGGCGAATCCTGTTGCGGACCCCCGCGGCGTTTACACCGTGGGATTGGGTCCGGATTTCGTCCGGGAGTCGAGTAACGTTCTGGAACACGGTCGAGTTGGCCAGGACTCTGGCGCGCGCGATACCGGCTTCCGGTTGGCTAGCGTAAGCTCTCCCTGTGAGAATCAGCGGGCTCCTCGTCTCACGATTAAACTAAAACAATGAGGATTCTTTTCCGACTGGGCTGCCACGTTTCAGCCGGCTCTCCTATTTTCCGTCGCTTTTTTCCCCCATCCCCGGACATATTTGTTGTCTCTCGCCATTAACGCGTTTCCTGGCGGCTTTCTTGCTCGTTCAAAGGGAAAGACCGTTGCAGAGGAACGGAACGACGTGGAAGTTTCTCCGCAGGTTGCATACTCCGCTGGACTTGAACAGGAGACCTGTTTTCTGATACCGTGACGGCGGACGTAAGAGCGGCGGAGAAATGGAAGGTTGGATTTTACGCGTCTGGAAGAGAGAATCTTGGAATTGTGTACGGCGAATTTTCTAAAACGATTCCTCCGGCCTGTAGATTTCGCGTTCTCGGATTCGAGCGCCATTTGCCAGACGAACGAACGACGGTTCGCCGGGGTCAACAGTCAGGGCCGTAACTCGCTGGGGTCAAGCTGAAAAGTGGATACGGTCCATTCCGAGCCAGACGCGGCACGGTCACGTCCAAGCGCCGTAAATCTCCCTAATTCGCTCGTTGAGAGTCCAGAGGCGTCACGGATGCCGTTCGGCCTGACGAATGGCCGCCGGTTTAATGAAGCTATATAGATCGCCATTGTTGCGAAACTTACCCCTGAGCCACTCGAACGAACGAATTCCTGAAGCGCGATATCTCCGCCAGAGGAGAAAAGTCGAGAGCGCCGCACAAATGCGTCCAAGTTGCGCGCGAATAAGAAACTTGGATAATGAGGAGCGAACTGATAATTGATAAGAGGGACGGGTCTATTATGACGATTGTCGACGTCGTATCTCCATCCAGGCTTGCTCGTTCGCCGCTGCTCTTCTAACGAGGCAAGAGATTCTCGGCGTATTTCTTTCGCGTGACCCAAATGCGGGGATCGATGTAGAGGAAAAGAAGAAAAGACGGAGGTGGGTAAACTGCGAGAAGGGCGGTCGAATCATTCGGTGGTTTGCTTCTGAAAACGGAGGATTTAATCGAAGTAACATCGAGGCGATTCCGTTTGAACGGTTCTTTGCTTGGCGGGCGAACTCTCGCGAAGACATCGGCCCGGTGTAACTTTTAATTAAAAATTTCTAAGAATTTGCCACGAAAGGAGCGCGCAGACGTCGTAACGAAGCTTAATTAAAGCCGGCCGTTTTACTTCCGTTATGTTCTCGAAAGCGCTCGAGCGGCCCTTCTCCTACCCCACGACGACCAACTTCAAAATTACTTCGAAACCGCTTTAGAACACTCGACGGTACACTTTCCAGCCGACTGTGCCGACTCCCACTCCCTCCTTTCCTCGTTGCATCTCCTCTCTTGGTCCCTTTTGGGGTAGCGGACAGGTAACTGCATAAAAATCTCGACGCATTCAACGAGGGCGGATAGCTTCTCATGTTACGCCGACCACCATAACGGAATTGCTTTATTAGACAGGGCCTCTCCTCTCCTCTCCTCTCCTCTCCTCTCCTCTTGTTCCCCTCTTTTTCTTTCGTCTCTTTCCTTCTCCCTTCTCTTCTCATCTCTGTGCTTCACTCCGCGTCTGGCCTCTGTCCTCTCTCTTCCGCTCTTGCTCCCTACTCGCACGTATCCGCTCGTTCTCTTCGTACTCATCTGGCACGGTTTGCTCGTACCCTGTCCGACTGCTAACGAGACAGCTCGTGAGCAGCCGAGTAGCAGCCGGCAGTGCAGAACGTCCACCCTAAGCCTACCTTCAACGACCAACCGGGCTACCTAAACGCGTCCAACGGATCTACTAAATCAAGATGTACATTGGTCACGGTGTACATGGCGGTCGGCTCTGTTATCCATGCTTATGAAACATTGATTTCACGCGGCCCGGTCTGCGCTGCTCTCACGACGCACTATACGGGGTGCTCTGCAAATACGGATAGAAAATACCAGATATCGTTGTCAAAGAATTTGTCGACAAAGAAGATTCGCTGGCGGGCAAAGGTCGTCGGTAAACGGTTGAAAATCGCGAAGAGAAACGTCGTATCGGAAAATCCAGATAGGACGTGAATATAGTCTCCGCGTGTGCGAACGATTGTCCTTTAAATAAGAAATTCTTTTTGGGAAACACCCAGTACACGACCATAACTCAAAGTGACGTGGCTGCGTCGTTGCTCCGGGAGGTCAGTCGATTTTCATACCGGTCGAACTCGTATTCCCGTACGAGATCACCAGCCGCGTCGCGACTGGTTCCTCGTGCAAAGTCTCAAAAACAATTGCCAGCGAGACACGCCACGAAACCGAGTACAGGACTCGATTCGTCCTGGCCGTGAAATCGGGGGACCGCAGAAACCTCCGAGAAAGAAGAGTAGATAGACGAAACTGTGGACCTGTAAAGGTACGCGACGAAACTCGTCGAAAGGCTTTGAAAGTAACGAGGCCGACGTCGCTTGGCTGAAAACGCTTCTCTGTAACACTTGCAACGTTCTCGTTTACGTTGTTAATGGTCCGATTTCAATTAAGATTCCCCGTCTTCCGATACGTCTGCCGCCGTTCGAGAAAGGTGTCCTCTCTGACCACGAAATTTCCGGCATCCTCGATACCATTAGGCGATGGTACAAGAACGAAGGACGTCCGTAGGACACGCACGGGTGTCAGACAAGGGCGGCGGGTTATCGTGTGTGCCACGGATCATTACCCTGCAGGGCCAGCGGTAGGATACAGTGTCCTGGCCTGAACTAAGATTAATCACTCCGGCCAGGCCAGGGCAATATCGGCCACTATAACGTCGGCTGACGATAACTCGCGACACGTTCCTGGGAGATAAGACGTCCCCGACATGATAGCCGCGAATTTTCAAACGCGTCCGACACACTCACTCTCGCATCACCAGGACCACCTGGGTAATTAACTATTCCGCTGATGGCTTGGCAAGGGTCAGCAATTTAGATCGGAAATGCATTTGCTGGTAATGGATTCGAAATACGTGGACCAGAGGTATTTATGGGGAAGTTCGTGTTTTCATCGACATCACCGAACAAATAGAATCTACATGGAACGTTTTACTTATTGAGTATATTTTATACGTGACAGGCTAAAGGTAATCATGCTGATGCAAGTCAGGATTTTGAGGATTTGAATGTAGTCACCGCGTGTTTCTATCTTTACGGATATCGTTTCTTTGGTTTCATAGTTGATCGAGTTGTAATTTTACTCCCTCTCTCTCTCTTTCTTTCTCTGTTGCGACGTATTTTCATGACTTGAAAAATGTACAACGATTTGGGAAATTTCTTTTTTTTTCTTTTTTCTTTTTTGTATAGACGAAAAGACATTCGGGTAAGGAATCGGACGATAGAAACAGCGCAAAGTCCTTCATTTTGATCTCTCGATTGGCATTCGGTAGTGGCGATATTTATCGAGCGAATAATTAGAACCGGGCAACGTGTTTTCGCTCTTTGTCTCTCGCGTCACTTCCAGAGACGTGATTTTACTCGCAGGAGGTGTATTGTTCGGTGGTCTGGTGGAGAATTTGTTGCACCGTGTACGAGCAGCCCCCTAATTTTCAGGCCGACGCATGCATCGCTCCGTGGCGAAACTTGTTTCTTAAAAAGTAGGCTGTGAGCCGAAATACCGGACGCTGAAGTCGGTTTGCAAAAGATCGATGGTGTCTCGGAATTCGACACTGTTGCGACGCCGAAACTACAATATCGTCGTATATTATTTGTTCCTTGATCTATTAAAATGATTCTAGAAACTATTGGAGCTTAAAAATCAACGAGAATGTACCGATTAGTCGAACAAATGTTTCGGTTGTAATTTCTTAGGACGATTTCAGAAATAATTTCTCTTTCTGGAAAGATATTTTCCGAAGGTAATTTCTGCCCCGTTAGAAGCAATCTGCACTAAATTCTCGCTGTGGCGGCGACATGTTTGTTCAAATATTTCCCGTTTGATATCTATGTGGAGTAAAGAGTTGCCGTCAGGCGCAAGCAATCGCGTACACTCTGCGCGCGGATAATTGTCACCAGCAGGAAATTCAGTCGGCGATAGCAACTTTTGCGGGCTGCGCGATCGGTCCTGCTTTCCGTCCTATTATTCCTAGTAATGAAAGCGCGGAAATAGGATGGAAGAAGTTCCAACTTGCCGCGCGCAACTATTGAAATAAATACTTCGCGCATTTCTAACGACCTGCTGACCTAATTTTTCCGTTCCTTTCCTCGGCCTGTTGAATTTTCTACGAGTTGGACTATCGCAACTGTTCGCAATTTTCGCCCACTCTTAATGGCACAATAGAAATTTTAACAGGAAGTTGCTTCGTTCGTGGTCTGATGCAGAAATAACGAGACGCTTTTCTTTGTAGATCCGATCGGCAGATTCGAGAGAGAACAAGAAAACGACTGCTATCCGTGAAGATTATCGAGGTGCTAGATTATATCGTGCTCGTTTTAATTGCTTCGTCGCCATTGTCTAACGAGTATCGCTGTTCGATCGACGATATTCGTAAATTGACGAATTCATAGGTTGCAGGGAACGTATTTCTAAATCTTATATCGTACAAAGAAACACGGCTTTTCGTAACGCAATTATGAAACGGATATCGGAATGAACGAATTCTATCATAGCGAAATATCGAATTGCTTTGCTAAATTTTTTGCTACATCTTCCGTAGGCGGAGGTAAATCAAGGAGGTGCGCTGAAACAGTACAATGGACGAGTCTAGCTCCAGGCCCGTACCAATATACGTTCCTCGACAATACGTCTTGGCGCTCTGTTAACGTCAAGCGTCTACAATGCCAGGTGGCATTGTGATATTCGGCGAAATCAATAACGCGTTATAAACACCCTTTGTACCTAGTCAGCGTGCCCGTTTCTTAAATTTATATCTCGAATAAAACCCCATTAAGAATCTCCATCAAAAGAAGAGAAATGAAGTTATTAGTGTTGCACAGCCACCTTCTGTTAAACTCGTCCACTGTGTAGAAACGCGACAGGGGTTCGTCGATCGTTGTTCGAGGTTTTCCTAATTAAAAACCCTTCGGCTTCGAGAACATAGCAAAGCACGAGCGAGTTAAGGAACACCGTGGCGAAAATCAAACGCTGTAATCGCGTTTCCTAGAAAGTGAGAATTCTTCGTAAATTCCGCGTTTCTCGCGAAAGCTCGTGCTTCGAGGCGAGATTCGTCGTAAAGAACACCTGGTCGTGCGAGGGTCCGCCTTTCCTGGTAGACGCGTGTCCACGCATCGTCACACCTGCTTACGTAAAGCCTCGCTCGCATATGCCTCGCGGATTCGCATCCTCCCTGAACCCGGTACTCTTTCGTCGGCACGTTTTCACGCGTCGGAGGAACTTCCTTTTTCCTCTCGGCCGTGTCGCGAGCTCGTGGTCCGCCTTGAAAAAAGAGCAGGGAGTGTGAGGGCACGCTGAGAACACAGCTTAAACGTTACGCACGAACGCGACCAGCATCCCAGTTCACTTGGTTCTTGGACCCTCGACCATCTCTCTTTTTTTTTTTTTTTTATTCGCTTTTTCATACTTTGTTCGAAGTCTGAGGGCTCTAGACTATGGTCGCGAGACGTTCTGGAGGTCGTTGCTTTACGAACGCCGTGGATGGAATATCTTTACAACCACGGCAGCACTCATTCCTAGTCTCCTAGGACAACAAGACAGTGTAACAGAAGATGATACGCGTTCTACCTTATTTTTAAACGATAGAAACGTAAAGCTTTCCTCGCGATCGAAACTAATGTCTACCACTGTCGCAATCGCTCGAAATCGAGCAGCATCAATGTCGCGTTCAGAACTTCTATCTTCTTTACGTACAAGCATCTCTTCCGGTACCACTTGCCTCCGAAGAATATTACGCGTTTATTGTCGTCGTCGTAATTGCGTTGCGTAAAAGCAGTATCCCGTTTTTGGTCGCAATTACACGAATATCCACTGCGCTCTTCGTGAAATCAATTCAACGAACAAACTTAATTCCCCGGTACCGCTCGTACCGCGATCTTCGCGAGTTCAAAACCGCGGTCCCAGTCTCGCAGATCCGAGTCAGTTAGTTTCGCAAATGCATCGCTAATTGACTTTAATCATTCCTAATTGCTGTCGATATATTCGACCGGTAAGAGGATCAAGATCCTGCCACGAGGAACGAATTTTCGAGGTCGACGTAATAGGATCTCCGAGTTGGCCTCTCGAGTTATCGAGCTGTGCTGGGCATCCGCGCACAGTGTAGACGGGCTGGGTTCGTATGAATGACAGGCTCATTGAGCAGCGGAGGGTAGCAGCGCGGCGGGGGTGTTCACGAAACGCCCTCCAGCGACTACCGGGCCCGAAAACTCGGTCCCACGCACCTGGGTCCCTTGCAAAGGGGCCTCCATGGGGCCCTTTTGTCATGCTAATGCCACACGCTCCTCACCCTTCGCCTACCTAACCCCTCGCCCACCCTTCTCCCGCTGGTTTCTCCCCTCTTCGCGTCGCTACCCTCGTCGAGCGTACCGACCAGGTGTTCGATTCTTGTCCCCGGAGGAGTTCCTCGGGACCCTCTGTCACCCGATCGCTACGGAGGGATCTTGCCTGATCCACGACTCCACGACTGAGAAAACCCGGGAACCTTGACAGAAAGGGGGGGGGGGAGGACAAGAGGGTCGTGAGCACGCGCGAATGTTCCTGTTGGAATGGCGTCGGTGACGAACCGGTATTGCCGCGTCGTGTATGCGGTCACGATCGTCGTGTCTCCGTGTGTCCGTCGTTCAATAAGGGATGGAGATCTTATCGCGAAGAAATTGAAATCTAGCGAGATCTTTTGTACCCCCTGTTTATAGGTGTTGGAACATTTGCAGAATACGTAATACACCTAGAAAGTCATTAGAGACGTGTCTTTGGGATTATCGTCTCGTTTGAAAGCTCGTGATCTGAAGAATCGTCTGTACGATGTACCGAAGACGCGATAAAAAATACGCGGAACGAAAATAATTTCGTTTCGTTCGACTATAAAAATTTGATCGTACGAGAACGAAACGTAGAACCTGATAAAAAAAAAAAAAAAAGAGAAACAGAAAACATTTGCATCGAGAAATAAGAACGCGTATTTCTATCAAAGATGAAACGAAGCGAAATTGATGAATTTTCTTCTGCCTCTTTAGATTATGTCCATTTATGATTGCGAGAATTTTGCTGTAGTGGTTAGTTTTTTATTATTATGATATTTGTATAGCGCGAGATAGATAGAGGAAATGGGAGATAGGCTATCGAAAAGGAAGATGAGGGAAACGCGAGCGGAATCCACGTTATCGCGAGGAGAACGCGCAACCTGTTGAAGCTTGGTTAGACGACACTGTGGCAAGAGCATCGACGGGGTTGACAAGCGCGTGCTCGCGAGAGCCGCGTCACAGCGGCATTTCCGATGCGTCGATCTGTCGATAGCTTTTCAACGAATCAATCGGCCGATGGGAGGAGAGTTACCAGGCCACGGAGGACGACGATTCTCCGTGCGATATATCGATGCACTGGCAACCCTTTTCCCGCTTCCTGACTTCGACCCTATGCGTCTGCTCTCGATATCGTGTCACCCCTCCTGTCGACGTCTCGCGAGACCGAAACGACGCCATCTTTCGTGTCAGCGTGGAGAAAAGCGTCTCCGTTTCCTACAGTTACTGCCATCGCTCTGTATTCTTCTGTCGTACATTCGACAAAATAGTATAGTAAGTCAGTCGTTGGCCACGTGGTCAGACCACAAGCGAAGCGTGCTTCGGTTATCGTTGCTAACGCATTCATAGAGCATTAGAGGGATCGCCGATCGTTTTAGCACGATGTTAAACAGCATCGATTATCTCGATTATTATTCAAATATTATTATTGGCAGCCTGTCCGGATGACGGGGCAGAGTTCAGCCAGGTTACACCCTAAACGGCGTCATAAAAGCAGACTACAAAGGGTCCATGTGGTCTTAGCTCGTGCTAGAGAATGTCGCTGGAAGAACGTCGATGACGGTTTATCGTTCTCTATTAAAATTCATGGCATCGGGGTGTCGTCTGCCTTCGTTCTCCAAGAACACTGTAATTCCGTTTCTCGTTGGAGGATTCAAAGAGCTTGATTCGTTGCTCGTCTCGGTCGTGACAATTTCCTCAGGTCGACGGCGAAAACCCTTTCGAAAGTTTCGCCCCTCCTGACGATCCACCCTTCGTTCGAATTCTTATCACGCCACGAACGCCGCAATCTCTGCTCGTTACAATTATTCAGCCCTTTCGTTTCACGCTCGCTCGAAGTCTCGCGGGAACAGCGCTATCTCTCCTATCCTTGGCGATGAATTTGAGACGAAGAGAAAAGGTGTCCGTGTCGACGACAGACCGAGAGGCTGGGATCTGGGATTGAGAACTGAACGCAGGACAGTCTCGATATCCAAAAAAGGCGCTGGTTCCAGGAGGCAGGAGCGAACCAACAAATTCGAGGGTGTAGCCTTTCCATTTGCGCGCTGGGTAGCCAGCGACGGAGCCGAGGATCGGGTGGTCTTTAGGTGGAGTTCGCTTCAGGGCAGAGACGGCAGGCGTCGCGGTAGCAGGGTTGGCTCCTACTGGCTCCTAATTGGGAGACCGGCAACTAACTCTCTTAATTACCGCCTCTACTTCCTCGCCTCTCCTCCGTCGGCCTCCACCTCCTGCTCCACCACCTTCTCGTCGACCTGTCTCCACCTACTAGCGTTCTCTCTTCGCCTCCTTCTCTGCCTCGTGTTCTTTGCTCGGCCCTTTTCTCCATCAGCTTTCTCCTACGCGTCTCCCTTTTTCCTCTTTCTTTCCTTCTCGTTTCTCCGCCGCTCTTTGCCTTCGCCTCGCCCGTTCTCTTCCCGTCTCTTTCCATCCTTTCACCCTCTTCTCGCCGAGCGAGAACCCTGAAAGCTCTGAGAAAAGTTCCGTCGACTTAATTACATGGAATAATCGCGGGGGGTACGGAACCTGGGCCGAGTCGTTGCGTCCATTCCCACATTACGAGATTTCTGATGTGCCACAAAAGAGCCCTTTCCTTCGACAGTCGTCTCGCGCCAGGCCTCGTTTCATCGACGCCAGCTCCACGGACCTGATTAGCTCGACTCACGGCGATTGATCGGGAAAGCGCAGCTATTCCGACGCGATCCCTTTGTTCCGACGAATCGTGTGTTTACGTTTAACCCGTTTCTGGATGAGCAAAAGCGAGAGCGAAAAACGGAGTGACGCTAGCGCTCGACAAATCGAGTAATCGAAGATTCTCGAGAACGCGGATACGTTGCTAAACGCGCGAACATTCTCGGTAATGTCTTTGCGTCGAAGTTTACGTAGAAGATTTAAACGCTGAAGTTTCGTAGCTAGCGACGCGTTTCAGTCGTCCGAGCGAGGCTCAAGCTTCTTTTTTAAACGAAGGACAAAAAGCAACTGGAAGTTGTCTCTCTTTGCGAAGCAGAGAAAGAGAGAACGTGTGAAATTTTCACAATGAAAGCTTACGACTGTCAGAGTTGGCAACTTGTTCGCGGGATAATGTCTGTTCCAGTGGCGCGCGTTGTTGCAATCGCGTATCTGACACGCGGTGAAATCAATGTAACATTCATGCGAACCCGGGCGCAGATTCCGGTCGTGATATTCACACCGCTGCGCTGCTGCGAATTGTATCCAATAAACATCGTGAAAGTTCACACGACGCGTTCCTCTAAGCGCAACGCTCTCGCGTCCTTTTTCGCGTTAACCGTTGCCGAAGCAGTTTTACGAAGTTTACCAAGATTCTTTTCGCCACTGAGAAGAACCAAATTTTAATTAAAAGTGTCGCGAAGAAGGCTCTTCTCTAAAGATGTCTCTCCCTCTCTCTCTCTCTCTCTCTCTCTCTCTTTCTCTCTCCCGCGAATAGATTCTTCCTTTTCCCTCGAAGAATTTGGATCGCGAGCGAGCGAGCGAGCGAGCGAATATCCTAGCGAACGAAGTCGTAAAGTTCTCGTTACACGTCATTGTTGTAGAAAGGTTGAATAAGGTGCGAACGAGAGAAGCGGTGTCGGCGGGTGGTGCTCGTAATCTTCAGAAATCTCCAGCTGCCCGTCGACATCTTCATCAACGGCTGCCACGAAGATACCGTCGTGTCGGTCGATCTTACTTTGATTCTAGATCGCGCGCTTCTCGCACAGATCCGTCCCACCCTCTCTTCCTCTTGCTCTTTCACAAAAATACACTGAGATTTTCTGATAATCTCCCTTTGTCCCGTGCCTGGGAGCAGATCTTTCCCTTGCTACCTTGTTCGCAGGAAATAGGAAGGTCTTCGGGTACCTTTCGCTGGCTCCCTCTCGAATCATCATCATCATCATCTCGTACAGCGATTAGGTTGATGGAGGAAACGATTTCATCAATTTTTGTCCATATATTCACGAAATTATTTGATTTGTTTTCCTCGTCGTTTCCTCTTCCTGACTATAATATCACGAAGTTACCTCATACACGAAGCAGCTTTCTTCAAGCTGAACTTAAGATAATGGGAGTTACCGCTCGTTACCGCGACTAGTTTATAAAATTTCTAACAGTAAACTCCCGTAAGGGAAATTTCTTGCGTCGCAAGTTTCTTCTTAGAAAAACCTTGTTCTTCTTGTATTATACAACGAAAAACTTTGCCCTTCCCGTACCTTTATCTAGGAAATTAGAAACGATATACATGTACCTACCGTAGATCTACGGATTCATTTTTCAAGAAGCTGCTCGATCGTGTATACCGTATCTATATCCTAGATCTATTGCTATTCTAAAGACGCGAGATTCAAGAAGCATCCTAAAGGAAAAAAATAAAGTTGTCTCGAATCTCTGGGCGAGTTTTCAACATTCTTCGTCCGACAATCGTAACTTGCAGTTAGGAACCGTGGCGACGTATCTCTCTATGTACAGTTAAGCTTTTCACATGTATGCGGTCGCGAAGCAGTCGCTATTCGTGGCTTGGTCGATACGAGAAGGAGAGTCTCTCCTCTCCTCTCTAGGATCACGGTATCCCTTGCCCTCGTTCTCGGTCCCTCTCGCGGGAACCCCTGCCAGGGGCCGACAATAGGCCGCAGTAGTTCTCATTTGATTAATAACCCGCCCACAATGAGCACTCCCAGTGACTCTCAGTTGATTAACGATCGCCACACAGCATCACAATGCCGATGATGGCCGTTGCGCGATCCAGCGTGTTCCGCGGATCGGTGATTCACTCCGTTAGAGGAGGCTCGATCCGAGGGGATTGATCGTGGATCACGAGCAATCTGCCTCGCAGAGGAGTCGAACCTGGATCGTGATCAGTCTGCATGGAGCGTTGATCCGCGCGGTAAAAATTATCTCCTCTCTATCGTTTCGTGGCTGGAGATACGCTATAATGCAACGGAGTATAACAGATCCCGGAACAGTACGAAGGTTTGGAACGCTGACTAATCGTAGTTGAAAATCCACGTGTAATCTTTGACACCCAGGAAATCTGCTTATAATGAACTACTATCGGCTGGAAGCCTTATTTTCTCTGCTACGTACGTTATCGTTGGATCGTGGATATTCGTGCGGATTTACATCTTCGTGAAAACGACGGAAGCGGTAGAAGTTAGAGTTATTACGTGTTACAACAAGCACGGTGTCGTGAACGTTTCATATATTTTCGCATATCGTGCGTATTCGTGCACTTTTTTTCTTTTTTTTTTTACAAATGCGCAACAATGTACAAGCTTGGTCATTGTAACCGGTATATGACGTAAACGTGCAATGTCAAAATTGGTCGTTCGAAACTTCGATTAGTTTCGCAGATTGGACATTCGAATAATTATTCGATTTTTATTCGAACAATTTATCGCAACAAACGAAGACCGAACTAATTGATTTCCTATCCACTGGTGGTACGTTTCAACCTACTAAAATTCATTGATACGAAGCCATTGCTTCATCCTCCTAACGATCCAAGCCACTATAAATTTATACTTTGCTGCTGTATATTGATCCAAGATTTGTCACGACCATCCACGTACAAGCGGGGACACGTGGTTAAAGTTCGCGTTGTCCAAGGGTCAACCGCATACGCACGTAGTAACATTTTTCGAGCCAGCCACGAAGTTACGTCGACGCTCGAGTCCGGTTTCCACACACGTATCCTTTATTTTCGATCGGTAACAACCGATCCCCGTAGACGTTAAACGAGACGCACCTGATGCTTTCGCGCTTTATTGCCGCGTGCTATACAGGTAGCCGGAACTCGTTCGCAGCATATTAAATTATACGACCGTTTCTAACCGCTTAATATTTCGCCCATACCGGATAGGCAGATTATTTCTATTCGCTCACCCTTACGCGCTTCGACCAGGGAAACTTCCTATTGGCATTCAAAGAAATATTAGTCTGTCGCAGCGTATCTGCCGAAAGCGTCGAAACGGAGACTCGATCGTTTGCCATTTGCCTAATGCTTCGCGTTCTTCTCAATAATTCTGCTCAAATAGAGCGAGAGAGAGAGAGAAAAGAAAAAAAGAAACAAACGGAAGTTTGTCGTCCGGCGAGAACTGGGTTGCTTCTGCAGGGATTTTTCGTAAAAGGCGTAACTCGGCGCGCGAAGAAACAGGTAGCATTGTCGAGTGAATCGCGCGTGAATTGGATCGATGCTCGGTCAGATTTCCAACGGAGATGGAGCATGGAAAGGAAAGTAGGTGTCTCGTGAGCGAGCTTTTTCAAAGGTTTGGTCCGTGCAGCGTCGCGCCGAAGGGAGAGAAGAAGCCCCTTCCCTTTGGAACTCGGAGCTAAGATGGCCGCTCTGGGAGCGTATCCTATGTCGTGGGAACGTTTTTACCAACTGGAGCACGACGGGCCCTGGCGAGGGCTCGCAGGAATCCGAGCAGGTAGTCTCACGTGCACGGCTACCTACGGCTTGTGAGAAAAATCGTTTCGGCTGGATTTGCGATGGCGGCTCCTCCTTTCTGGGATTTGGTCCAGGAATACTTCCCGCGTCGCATCGCATCCTCACGCCGGGAAATTCACACCGTCGTCCTGGACATTCTTAGAAACGAATTCTTACGTCTCCCTGGAAGTCTCCGAGTTTATTCTCTCCTATATACGACGCATGATATTTTCCTGCGAATTTCTTCTTTTGTACAGGTCGTTTCGACGAGAAGTCTCAACGAGCATGGTTCTTGGCGAAGTGGAGGAAAGCGTTGGCATTGGATCTTTGGATCGGATCGTTCGATTTTATCAGCGAACGTTCCTTAGAAGCTCCTAAAAAGTAGTGGCGTGGATTTTTGAAATTTACCTTGTTCCGCGTATCCTGATACCTATGCACGGATACGTATGTGTTTAATCGCGTTTCGCTCGTATCGTCGACGAGGAAGAGGCGTCACGTTGGAAATCTACTTTCCATTCTGTCCAACGTTTCCTTTCTTCTTGCCACGAACAAAACGCGTTCGCACGGGCGAATTAACAAAGTCGATAAAACTTGAATGTCAAAGCGACGGAGGGTGGCCTCCCTCGGGAAGCGAAACTGCTACGCGGCAGGGAAATTAAACGATCTACCTGTTCGGTTCGGCAACGAGCGAACGCGAGCGTATTCGCGAGCGAAGGTTGAAATTGCGGCGCGCAGCGTCCTCGCGGGACGAAACAAGCGCCAGCCATTTATCCGGTTGCGAACATCCTGCGGTCGATCCGTCGCTGAAAGAAGAGAAAGGAATCGTTAAGGGTTGGAGGAGTCGCGAGGAATTGTGTTGCGGCGATTCGATCAATTCCCTGGAGCTGGCGGAGGTATTCGCGATATTGGAATCGGGAACGAGGATCGCGCGTTGCTTCGAATGGGACAATAAATCGGTTTCACGCGGCGGTACAATGGCCGCGACAATTAGCAACGCCCGACACTAATTTGAACTAATTAACGCCGGGGACATACGGGCATGGAGAAAAAGTTTGCAGGTGCGCAGCGGACAATGCTCGCGTATCGGTGAATCATCGATGATACGCTCGTTATTAATAAAATGACGGGACGACTCGGTGGATCGGTTTAATAACGTCTAATTAAGGGTGAGCTGATAATTATCGTTTCGCGGATCTCGGCGTTTCCAGATTCGTGCAACAGTGGCTCTTTTCTTTCTTTGGCTACGATCGCGTCCGCCATCGTGCAGATCGATACTTTTTTTTTTTTCTTTTTTTTCCCTCGTGTTACTCCAGCCTTTCGGTTACTCTATATATTCGTTTCGATTGACAAAAATACACGCGTGGCAGCGGCGATCAAAGTCACGAATCGCCGCGCCACGTTCGGCGAAACGGCGTCGAAATGATTAGGACGGTCGAGCAGAGTCGGCGCGCAGCGTTGAAATATTTGCTGGAAATTGATTATCGTGGTTGCCGAATGCCACGATATGGAGATGACTAGACGAATCGGTTTTGCTCGTACAATCGCGTTAATAAATACCGCAGAGACCAATCCGCGCTAATTAATGCAGATCCGCGAGCGCAGATTATGGAGAATTTGCGTTATTTGACGTTGGACCGTAACATCAATGCAGTTCGTTTCATCCACGCGATAAAGAATCTCGGATTATCGCGCTGTGTATGTGTGTGTTAACATAGGTAGCTAATGCTATTATCGTTTAGACTCGCAATTATTGTTTCGGCCTGTGACGTTTGTATCCGTTTTTTTTTCTTTCATTTCGAACGTTCGAACTTTTAGATAACGGTGCAGGCAACCTCGATATCGCGCGTATTTCCCAACTAGCGTCGTACGAAACGATGTTCGAGAAACCTTCTTTTATTTTTCTTTTGCTAACAACAATGAAACGAATAGTATAACGTACGTATTTGTTGTGGAATGAAAAAACACGCGTGCAGCTCGAAAATCGAACGTAAAAACAATCGTGGTAATCATGGGATCGATCGATAACGTACTGAACCCCAAAACTGTTGCCTCGTAGAAAATATAGAACGTGTGACTTGTCACGTTGGTGCCCTATAGCCTTCGAATATGAACAAGAGCCATTTTAATTATGAAACGGCCGACCTGAAGATATCGATTTAGCGAGAAATAAAACTGTGCAGGTATAGATGGTTGTGTTAAGCGATGGAAACCGAAGAAACGACGGGTATTCGACGAGCCTGGCAACAGACACATAGAGGAGCGATCATAGAGAGGAAAGCAGCCGTGTATAGAGACTGGTCTGTCTACTGGAGGCGGAAAATCTCGGCGATCGCGGCAGCTTCCGGCGGCGAAGCGGAGGGAAGAGCGAAAGAGACGAGATGGAAAAAGAGGAGAGCCAGAAGAAGTGGTAGACGAAATGTAAATCCACCGCCGCTGTTGCCGCGCCACGAAACCAGAGGAGCAAACGGGGGAGACCGGTGGGAGTGGAACGATGCTTAAATTTCCGATATTTTAACCGGCGGCCGCAACTTACTCGTGCAACAAGTCCTTTCTCCTCGGTTGCCTCTGAAAGCCCGGCTAAGTAATTTCGGTTACGCCATCCGACTCGCGGCTTCCGCGCCGCCACAGACGGTTTTCCACCCCCTCGCGACTTTGCTCCTTTTCCTACGTTTTATCCGTTCTTTCCGCGACTCGACCATGTTCGTTTGTCTATTCGCCTAACTTTCGTATAACCCATCGATTCCTTGTTCTTGTCGCATCTTCTCGTAGCTTAATTCGTTCGTTAACTCGTCTTACCACGATCCATAATATCTTTCAAATTACGTTTGGGTCAGGTAATCTGGGCCAACCGATCAATAGAATCGATCGATTTCACGATCTTTAAACAGCTCCATTTTTCTCCTCGCTTTCTTCGATCGTCAAAGACTACGTTCGTGCAAGGCGACTACCTGGTTGACCGACTGAGTCGATCGATTTCGAGCCCTGCCAATATAGTATACAAGCCAGAACGTTTACATACTAAGGTTCCGTTGTCCGACATTTGATTGTTCAACATGGAGCTAGTACGGTGCCCAAGTGCCTCGTCTACGGTCCAATCTAATTTAGGCATTTCGGTAATTATATTATCGCAGTCACTCGTCTACCGTTTGTACGATTAACTACGATTGAAACTACCAGATCGTTCAACCAAAAATAGGCCAATGGGAAACGTTTCGTTAAACGATGAGAAAAAATGGACCCATCGCGATCTCTTTCTAATTACGATACGTATCGCGTGTGCTTTCTGTTGGAAATCGTTCTGCATCGGGTCTAAACGATCGTTCTACCTCGGTACCCTGGAAATCAGAAAGAAATTTTCCCAACAAATTTCACTTTGTTCTCCGTCCAACCGTTTCTTCCACTGAAACGTTCGAGGAAATTCCAGCAGCGAGTACCTTGCTCGTGCAGACGCGATTGCGCGGCGACATGGGGTTGGTGGGTCCAACTTGTTCCCGAAACTCGGATTAACCGTCGAGAAGTGGAAGTTCGCGGCGGTAGTTCCCGGCAAAGTTCTCCTTCGCGATTCTCCTTCAGCTGTGTTCCTCTGCTCTCGAGTTCCACGTGCTGGCGCGCGCGCGCGCGCGCTTACCAGCGCTCAGCTTCAGCACGCGAAAAGGGAACAGATGTAGTGGCAGCTCGGTGTTTAGGGATAATTGCGATTGGTCGAGAGGGCAGAACTCGGGACGCTGCCACGCCATGTGTCTACCAAACTACTTGAAAGTTTGCAGCGGCACGACGTGGCCGACGAGAGCCTCCTGCTAATAGCGGTCTCTAGAACAGACCACGGTTCAACCGACGCACGCGTGCGCGCGTTTCACGCGTCACGGATCGCGTTCCACGCGAACTTGCTTATTCGCGACGCGACTCATTTGCCACATTTTACGAGATTGATGTTCCTCTTGGGCAAGTTCGCCGCTACTTCTTCGTTTACATTACGCACTCATTGTCGCAGTTCGATCCGTTTCAGTTCGACGCGAGCGCGAACTTGGTAGAAGCGGAACGAACGAATGGAAACGTACGATGGCTGCGAGAAGTATTTGCGCGTTCCTTGATCTTTCGCTGAAGCATATTGTTATCGAATTCTACGTTTCATTTTAACTGCGTCAAATCTTTGTAGGCGCGAATGTGTGTGCTGTTAGATACTGAATTTGATATATGTACTTGGACGTCATTATTTAACGCGTACATGTACTGTGAAACATTCGGTTGTCCTCAAAGTTTCCTTTTCTAGTAATTTTGTAGCGATAGAGCAAAGTGCATCATACGCGATTCAATAAAATAACGCGAAACAAGAAACGTTGCGCATCCGTTATTTCCTTATAATACGAGAGAAACTTTTAGGACAAGCTTTTGCTATAGAGTGCGAGTATTTTTTGTAGTTTTTGCATGTGGAACGAAATAATGGCGCTTCTCGTGTATTTATATATTTCGTACATTTAATAGAACCGAGTATTACACGCGCTATACGGTCTCTCGAAGCGACCACGCTAGATCCATGGATAAGTTTATGTCGCGATTAAGGATAGAACGCGAGGTATAGAATTTCCGAAAAATGAGCCAGTGGAACTGGAGAAATTTCAAGGTGGCGAGGGATTGGTGTCAGCGTACGAACGCATTCAGAGATTCAGCCGCGAAATTGAGATAATTAAGATTCCTCTCGTTGCCAGGGTAGCTCGTCGAAATCTGCATGATTACGCTTGGTGGCACAGGTGGCGGAAAAAATGTTCCGTGCCAGGCTGAAAGTGAATACGGTGGCTGGGGCCGGCAATTTATTTCGCTAATGCAGCCGTGACGAATCCATTCGGCGACGCGAGGCTACTAAGAACGAAGAAAGACGGACCCGGCAGTGGCGAAACGAGAGAAAGAGAAAAGCGCAAGGTATCTCTCCTCTCGGCGCCAACAAAATGCATTTCGCGGGTTGCTCGACGGTCTAGCTTCTGCTTTGGAAACGTATCTCGTATCTCGTGATCACAGAGAATTACCAGAGCCAGCTTCGAGGTTCGTTTTCAACTCTGAACGTCGTAGAATCACTCTTTCTCCGTATATTCTATATCCTTTTCGACCTAGAAATCTTCTACGGTTGATTTAGCATCCATTTTATATCTCCCTTTTTGCCGTAATCCTAAGCCTCGGTTACTTTTTCCATCGATTTAGCGTATCTTCGCAGTAATTTCCCTATTATGATCCTTTTGTCTTTGGTCGAACTAGGCGAGGAATTTAATGAAGAAAAACCATTCAACGAGGGACGTTCGCCAATGATCGAATAGTCGAAGAATAAACTTCGATGGTATTTGAATTTAAACTAAACGTTGCCGAGTTTATCCGCTGATAATCAGGTCTAATACAGGCGCTGTATAAACTACCGCGCTTAATTAGATTTTTCCGACTCGAATTCCAACTCTGGCCGTATCCCCTCGATCGTTTCGCGACTTCGTTTCTTCGCGATTCTTTTCATTCACGAGAACAAGATAGATTCGAAAGTCACAGAAGCGACGACCGTATCGGAGACAGCGGAGTAAGAATATCACGAGTCCCGGGTAATTATTTAAAGTAGAGGGGAAAATCGCGTTTCCTGCGGAGTCAATGAATGTTCGATGGCAGTCGAGATCCAGCGAAACAGGTCAATGCACCGATCCTGAAGCCGGTAACGGCGAGAGCAAACGTTTGCCGTTACCCAATCAAGCCAGCATAATGCCGGTCTCGTATACGCGCGGCCAAACAGCCTACGGGGGTTTCACGATACACCATATGTACCAACACACCCTCGTGTTTGGCCGCGCCATTGGAACCCCCGGTAGCCGCGATTCGAGTTCTCGAGGAACGGGCTGGAAGCTGACGGGATCGACCACCACCTGGTTGCGCAGGTTCGTTCCCTACACACACGCATTGGAGAGCGCGCACACGCACACACCCGAGCACGCGTACGTACGTTGGAAGTTGCGCGCGGGCCATGCACACGAGCAACGCCAATATTTTGCTAAGGTTATGTTTGCTGGCCGGCTGATGTACTGGCACAGATTGGATTTGAAGTTTATAGGGCGGAAATTCTTTAGGGAGAGCCAGCCTCCCCCGAGGTTTCAGAAGGTAAACGCGAGCACAGGCCCGCGCGACCAAATTCTTCGGAAAGCTGCTCGTTCTCGGCCGGGGGCGTGCTTGTTAAAAATTCATCGCGCTAAGTAATTCTCTTTGCTTTGCTCTTGTGCCGTTGATGACGTATAGAGGGTAGGGGTAGGTTCGAGGAGTTGCGAAAGAATGTCACGGAGGCAGTAGAAGGTGGGAGTGTTAGCGGAGGCAGTCTGTGGAAATTCAGTGTTTTATGGATGTATAACTAGAGAAACGAAATGCCGAATCGTTTTACTCTCTCGCGTGTTATCGAGAATACTTTCTTATGGTTATCTCGCACGTTTACGTAAAAGACGATTAATTGTTTCTCGGTAGGATCTCGAATATGGTGCACTTCCGTTCTAATCGTAACGGTCGATACGCGTGTAAGAATCGGAAACATTTCGTAACAGCGAGACGTGGTTTAACTCGAAAATTGTTCACCACCGCTGCTGAGTTATAAGACAAATTGCTCAATCGGCAAAGAATTGGAATTCCTATAGAATTCGAAGCTGAGCAAGTGCAAACACGACACAGTTTATTTCTAGCGAAACTGACACATCCGATAAGAAGAACGAAGACGCGCAACTAAAAAGTTGTTGCATTTACGCGATCGAGAATCCGAGCGACGGTCTAATTCGTCTTAACAGAGAGTCAAATTAACGCGACCTAGATATGCCAGCGGTTTAAACGATCCTTGTCCTTATCGCGAGTTTCTAGTCAAATTCGCGCGCACCATATGACGCACGAAATTTCCAGATCTATATAGAAACGCAAAGTCCAATAAATAAGCGAGAAGGGACAGAGATAACGGCGTGAGTCGACTTAACGACGACGATTACGCGATGCCATTAACGGCTTCCAGACGAGAGCCGGGTTCCATCGTCCAAGAGGGCCGACAGGTACCATTATTTCATAATCACGCGGCTGCCGTCATTAGACACGTATTCCTGACAAATGACAAGTGAGGACTAACGAACAGAGCAGCCTCTTCTTTACCGAAAGTTACACCTCCGATCCGCCACGATCGTGTAGGGGTCACGCATCGCCCGTGGTCGCATTAAACATCTTACCGAGACGTTTTCACGGCTCGAGAGGATCCGAGAGGTTGTGTCGCGATCATAGTCCTCCGTCGAGGTGGGAAGAAGGGAACGATAGGTGAGCCAGAGAGAGAGAGAGAGAGAGAGAGATGAGAGAGAGAGAGAGAGAAAGAGAGAGAGAGAGAGAGTTATTGATGATGCACGAACACGGACATCGCCGGATACCGGCTAGTAACGTAAGTCCCGTTTCATCCATCAAGCTAAGGACTCGGCTTAATATCCCCGGCGAACGAGAACGTGGCTCTGCATTTCTAATTCCACGTCTCTGCGTCTCCGTTCCGCGAACCTCGTCGCCTTTTTCGACGTTCAGTCTCCTATACTTGCTACGTATCTTTGCATCAACGATGTTAATTGTATATTGGAATATTGTCGATCGAGAGGATTCTTGGAAAAGTGTACTTTGTTCTTTATAGCGCAGCGAGCATCGTATATCTGGAAACAGACTGGCGTTTGACTCGTGCTCAGTAGCACGATAAAGTATCGCGTGCGTCGGTAACTTCAATTTGCGACCCATTTGGTATTGAATTTTATTCACGGACGACGATAAGTCTTTAAAAACGATAAATTAACGAGCATATAACGAGCGTATTTCTTGCCGGAAACGTTAGGTCGTACAAACGAATTATGTTCTCGTTTTGATCGACGACTCGTCTCCGTTTTGCTTACAGTAAGCAAAACTGTGAGCATTGGCTTACGAACGAAACGAAACTCGTATCGGTATGGTAGTTGGTTAAAATCCTTCTAGATATCGTTGCCAGAATGTAAAATGCAAATTTCTGTCCGGAACAACGAGCTCGACTATTCTGCGCGTAGTTCAGGCTTCGATTCGTCCCAGTTCGAGACTAGATTCAAGAGGAAATAAAATTTGACGTTTGATCGTTTCTTTGTTCATCGGTAGAGCAAAGCGTCGGGAACGAAACGACCGGTACAAAAGGGGCTAGAAGGAAAAGTCGAAACAAAGGGGCTCGATCGTCCGAGCGGGGAGAGGACAGGCAGAGTCGGCGCGAGTTCCTCCCGCGAAATGATTTGGAGTACGGGACCGATGCACGCGGCACCGCGGTATAATTACTGGTCGTATGTATCAGACACGCAATCAAGAATGAATTATCGCGGAACCACGCCTCCTGCCAGCGCTCAACCGGGCACAACAATGCCGACGCATCACGAGCAGCGACCCGACTGTCGATGATGTGTGCTAATAGTCCCCCGTGGCTTTCGCCCACAGTATCCAGATCCCGTGACACGATTTTTTCCACTCCTAGCCCGCGGCCATTCGCTCTTCTCGTCACCGCGAGATGAAAACGCGTTTACGAACCGCCCTCTAGCCTCTGTACGTATGTACGGTAGAATATCTGAAGCGCAATTATCTCGTATTTCGAGACACCGTTGTATCGAATCGTTCGAAAAGTTTGCAACTTCTTGGAAGTTGCTCGTACATTCCGTGGTAAATTTCGGTGAGATCGAAAGAGGTTACCGAGCGAGATAACGGGGACTGGTTTGTAGATTCGCTTAATTTTATTTCATTTTCTAAGTGGATAAAATAGGAATCTATTTTTTTCTTTTTTTCTTCTTTGATAGGAAAATACGTGGAGCGTATAAAATATCCAGTGCACCGGCAAACGATATTGATTTTGATTAATTTCAGGGGTTGAGGGGATTCGGCGGAGAGGAGCCGGGTGTAACCATAAAAATAGAACGATATTTAATTCGACATGCCGGATACGTTGTAATTGCGTATTTCGTCGTGCCCCGAAGCAATTAATTAATTGTTTAATCAGCTTTCAAAATTGTTTAATTCGCTGGCCATAATTTCATTTAATATTCATAATTTGATTTATTATGGATGTTCCGTGATAAATTCGCTTGGATTTTATGTGGCAAAACAATTTCTATACGAAGCGTCGCTTACAGAATCGAATTTGTTTACCATTTCTCGGCATATTCCGACATCGCGTTTAATCTGGAGATTCTTAACTTGTCGAATCGAATGACGTAAAATCTAATCGTTCGACCCCCGCGACTATGCCGTAATTCCAGCGACTTCGTCGTTAGTGCATCGAGTTCTTCGAAAGAAAGCACTTCCTCTCTTTCTTCTCTCTTCGCCGTCGTGGCATAAGAAACCACCAAAGGTGTTCCTCGCAGCTTGTAGAAGGAAGTACGCGCGTTCCATGCCAGCTAAGATTTCGTACCGCCGAATCCAGCAGCTCGCAGAATCTCCAGCTTTTTCCCCCCATCATCTGGAACGCTGCCGGATCACCCAGGCCAGTCTCGACCCATAAAACCCGAAATAACTCTTGGTCCGAATCTCCTCCTCTGCCACCCTATTCGGACAATAATATCAGGCCGGCGGAGGGGAGGGGGGAGGGGGCGGGAGTGGCGTACAGGAAAGGAAGACGAAGGGTGGGTACGTAATAAATTCGCAATTTCCTTATTACGGGTAATGCCCCGGTCGGCGGGTGAGCTCGCATAAATATCCCTGGTTCCGGTGATCCTGTGACTTCCGGTCAGCCGCAATGACTTACGCTAGTCGAAGGGTAGATCGGGGGGAGGGTTGTAGCAGCAGCTAGCCAACGAACCGGCCAACCATCCCCGCGCAGAGAAAAGGGGGTGGACGGGGGTGTAGGTTTCGAGCCGGTTCGCAAAAGAGGGCGATGCTCGCGATGGAATTTGTCCCCGGCGGTTCCGCCCTCGGATGACCACTGATAAATTTACTAGATCCTCCTTTCTGTTCTCTTTTTACCGTCGTGCCTGTTACATCCCCTTTTCTCGTTCGACCTTCGTTCTGCTTTTTCCTTCGCTTCTGCGTACACTGGTTCTACCGGCAGCTGATTTTCCATTTTTCTTCTTCGATGTGTCTGGTACGAAGCTCGATAATCAGCGTCCCTGTATTCGATAGCTGACGAAAGTATTTGAATACTTGTGCGACTCTCTTGGAGATACCTCGTACGCTTTATTTTGAAATTTCGTTCACTGCGATGAAAAATCGCCGTCTATTATAATTTGAAACCAACGCGCGTCCGCCTTTGACAATTTCCACTATCAGGAAGACAGAGAGCATTTATGGAAATTTTCGCGAATACGTGTATGTAAAGTAATTTGAAACGATAATTTGAAATTTCACTAGCACCGTAACGAGGCCCGTCTATCACGATCACATCGTATGGTATATCGCAAATTTTTGAAACGCGCATCTACGGCGGAGGTTTGCAAGTTGACGTGAAAATTCGTGGAAAACGGTCTTCGACTGTCGCGTTTAGGTGGTGGGGTCGTTTGGCATCGGTTTTGTTTGTCCCATCGTTTCGACGATTCTCCTCGTGGACGACAGAAGTTGGGAAAAGCGGGGGAAAACGCGAGGAGCCTGCAACCTGCCGTTCCTCTCCCCGTATCGTCAAACCCCTCGTCGTTGGGCAAACAGAGGAGAAACTTTTCCATATGAGAAATTGTGCTCGACCGGCTTTGCGAAAATTTTGGACCGTTCCTCTTTTCATCTCCTTCTCTTCACCCACCCTTTTCTCTCTCTCCCTCTCTCTCTCTCTCTCTCTCTCTCTCTCGATACGCTTCGAGACGCGAAGTTTAATTCGTCGAGTAGCTTTGATCCTCGCGTCGTCGTCACGGGCAGGCAATAACCTTAATTGCTTTCTTCCGTGCGCTTTATTTTTCACGGCGCATTAAAACTTCTCCCGGTGATCAAACGTCGAAAAATCATCTCGGAACTATTTCACGTCGTCGTCTTATCGATAATTAATCTGTCGAGTGGGTAGTTTCTCGGCGCGGAACATCGATTACCAGACCGTAACCGGGACTCTAAATCAATAACTTACACCCTGCTCGCTATAAACTTTGCCAAACGAGCCGCGAGATAAATCTCCCGATTAACAAGTAGATCGATCGCGTTATTTTCAACGCTCGGTACGTAACAAGCATCCCGGTGCCGTCGTAAAATTTCACCTCGAACGCGGTGTCCGAACTGTGCACCCCCCGTTAAATTACCCCTCGTTGTGCTCCCAGCAGTTTCCATAAAACACCAGGCATATATTTATCCACGGTATCTCTCCCCAAGGTACGATCGTTCCGACAATCTGTTTCGTTTATCACGGCCATCCCCAGCGCCGCCCCCCCACCCACCCTTCTCCCAGTAAACTCAGCCACCCTCTCCTTCATCCAGAATCGTCCGGAACTCGCCTCCGCCACGCCTAAACATCCGAGTCGAGATGATTTTTCGTCGTCTCTTTTCTCTTTTTGCGGAATTTCGCCCTCTTAAACCGACCCTTTCCACCGTCGAAGCGACGGTAGGTGGGAGACATCGAGACCAGCAAGAGAGAGAGAGAGAGAGAGAGAGAGAGAGAGAGGGTGAAAAAAAATGGGTGTCACGCTCCAATAAAACAAGCAATATCGCGATGTCCCGGGGCCAAAGAGGTCCCGGGTTATCCTACGGGGGGTCCTGGCTCCCGGTGCGCGTCCCAAGGTATATTGCTCCCGGATCATCGCGCCTGCATCGCATTACGGGGATGATATCACCCTTTTCCACACGTACGAACGGACACGCACGCGCCGACTTATATTCTTCTCGGCACAATGCGGAATCGCCGGAACGACGCGGGTACGACCGAGTATGAGAAACGTGCGGACTGTCTGCGAATTTCCGCGAGCACCGCGTGAACCGTTTTGGGGGAGGGGGCGAGCGGCAAGGAATCGGTATATTGCGAGCTTAATATAATTCCTTTGTACCGACTCTTTTGCTCGCGATTCTTCCGGCGCCGTCGAAAGGTATCGCAGCAGGTTACGGGATTTTACTGGAATATCGTGCCATCTTCCATAAGGATGGAGGCGTAATTATGAAAATTTAGAAGGTAATTATGTCTGCACTTGCGAATTGGTTGGGCTACGAAGGGAAAAACGTTGTAGAATGGTGTTGTTCTTAATTAAGATTTTCTGTCTGCCGCGTCAAAGCCGAGGAAGATCGATGTATTCGTCGTTTCTGTCTTCCCATTCCTGTCGATTTAAAATACGCGCTCCTTATTTCATAATACACCCAGTAGTACATAACTTTGCTTCAAACATAAAAGCGCGGGCAACTTCGAATCGTTCCTAATCTGATTTTATTAATCTCTCTTCCGCTTTCGCGATTTCGCAGGTAGGAAATTCATTTTGTCGCGTTTGTCGAGATAAGAATATCAAATATGCGGCGTCGAGCTTATGTAGTCTGGTTCGTAGGTAACAAATTCCTATGTAGTTTTTTTTTTTTTTTTTTTGGTTGACGCTCGAACGCTGGAAGCTTCCTTTGTTCCCAGTTAGTTAATAAAAGCCAACGATATGAAATTGGGAAAACTATCGTGGTATTAAATATTACGTAGTCCGTAAAGCGTCCTTCTTTTACAAGCATGTCTTTTACAACAATGAATCTTTATACGAACATGAAACCTAATCTGCGAAATGTTGTGCTCGTTATCTTAATCGATAGAAGAAAATGGATCGTACACAATTCGATAAAATAATGTAAAACGAAGAATATCGCTCATCTATCGTTTCCTTATAAAACGAAGAAAACTTTCGGCACACGCCAACGCATATGATCTTCATGCACGTAAAATTTCAAACGGAGAAACAATTCTTAAACGCTTTACCAATCCCCTAATGATTTTTCGGGTTTGTCTAAATTCCCGTAAATGTCCCGATACTCAAAGCCGACGTTCTACCGTACATCCGCAATTTCAACACTTAACGATAGTAAGACTACAAAAGAAGGGACTCCATAGGACAGTTCTAGCTGTTGGTGAATTTTCGGGCACGGTGGTTTAATCAATCTAATGAATCTTTTCAGTTAGAGAGGAGCCGATCTCGCTGTGAGGTGGGATTAGAGTACGAACGAGCCGCGCGTTTCATTAAAGGACGCTCGCGTGCAATCGATTCATGCACGTCTCGCGGAGCGATAAATGCCCTCGACACAGAAGGACAATCGCTCCGACGTGCCGCAGCCATTGATACCTTTAGGGGGGTGGCTGGCAGGAAGGAAGAAAGAGAGACAGCGATGCGAGCCCAGCTATCGGGATAAAGGCCCGATCACGCGTGTAACGCGCGGATTATTAATCGCAGAATAATTTGACGCCCCGACGACAGAGGCGGTGACGTGCCCCCTGCCAGCTCCCACCCCCTGCCGTCGTTCTTCATCCACTACGTGCAACCACCTCCACAGCCACCTCCGTTTCGTGGCGACGCGGAACGTCGGGCCCAGTTATTGGCTTCGCAGATTTGCGCTAATGTGTCTTCCGATAGTTCATAACGCTCGGTGCTTGGAAATCTGGGGAGATGATTCGGCCCCTCTGTCTCTTTCGCTCTCCGATCGCGAGTTTGTGGTTCACGGAACCGTGAACTCGTAAACCGGTGCTCCTCTGAGTGGAAAACGCACAGGAAACGCAGAGAGGGGTGGGCGGGGAAGGGAGGTTGAAGAAGTTACGAGGAAGAAGGTTAGTTACTCGGTTGTTCGCTGAAAGTTTTCGGATCATGAGTAATCCTCGCGATGGAGATTTTTTTTTTTTTTTTGTGTAGGAGGGGAACAGCGAGGTTGGGGCGAATTCGTTGAGTTCCAGTTTCAAAGTTTCGCTCGGGATTAATTCGTGGTTATTGTTTTTGTTGCAGGAACGACGACACGATCCGGCGCTGTCGACGAAAGGCATCCGCCAGCGGAGCTGTACGTAACGTTTTATTTTTGGCTTTGTACGGTGTCTCGCGACGTCTTGCGCCTTTGCCATCTTCTTTGGAACGTTAGGAGACTCGCTGCTGGCCGATCGATCTCGGCTTCTTCGCGCCTCTTGCTTCGCCAACTTTCGCGAGAACAATGCGTACGCGTTCTTTCGCCACTGTCTTAATCGTCGTGATTCCACGACGAGAAACTGCGGAAACGGTACGTAAATATAAAGACACCGAAGGAGAAAGATCAAAAAGATGAGTCGATCGAAGACTGATGTTCGGATCTTCGCGGTCGATGGGAAGACGAAAATCGTGAAAATCGCGCTGTCCTGTCGAAAATACGCCGGAGCGTCGTGAAACTTTAACGCGACGTAGACGTACGATTTCGCTAAAATTGTACGGAAAGCGTGAAGAAAAAAAAGAAGAAAACGAAAAGAAATAGAGGAATTCGCTGGCAAGCCGATCCATAGTCCCGACGGAAGCCACGAGCGAAGGTGAGCAGCGTGGAGGCCAAGGAAAAAGCAAGGGAGGCTAAAGGGTAAGCAAGCGAGCCAATGTTTAATGGAGGCTTCCCGTCGGCCCCTTGCCGCTTCTTCTTCTTTCGCCGCGTCTTCGCGGCGATGTCGGTGGCAGTCGAGGTTGCCGGTGGAGGCGGTGGACACGTCATTTATCTTTCACCCTTCCTCCTGCTGGAGCACGTTCTCCACCTCTCACCTCCTACCTCCGTCCACTGCTACTCTTGGTGGCGCCATCTTGGCAACTCCCACTCTCCTTTTCTCCTCTGCTGCTCTCTCTGCCCTTCTCGGTTCTCCGCTGTTCGGCCTCGTACGCTCTCCTGCTTCTCCGTGTCCCCATTTGCCTCCTTGTCTCGCCTCCAACTCCCTAACGTGGAACAACGTCTGACTTTCTCGCTCGTTCCTTCGTTCCTCCTCGGCCTTCTCTTTGTTTCTCTCATTTTCCGCCTCCATTCTCTCCGTCTCGTCCCCTCGGACCGCCTCACGGCCCCCCTCGCTCCTCCAGCCACGGCCAAGAACCGTTTTCCCCCGCGTCTTAAGCTGCGTGCCTGGAATAGTTGGCAATTATTCGGCACAGGCCGCGATCCCCTTTTCTCCGTTCTTGCTCGCGTCTCTCCGTCTTTGTTTCCGCCTTTTCTACGTAGCTCCTTTCCAGCGTCGACATCAACGTCCGAAAGATAGATGGAGCAGGATCGTAGAGGTGGTAGCGCGCGATGAATATTTATCGATAGCTGCCGCGTTTCCATCCGCGTTTCGTGCCCCGTCGATCGTCCATGATATCGAGCCGCGTTAAGGACGCCCAAAGACAAAACAGTTTCCATCGTCGGCGACTAATCGGGAAAATAACTGGAACGTGCCTCGGCCGTGCTGAGAGCTCGACGACGTTTTCATCATCGTGTTCGGCGAGTTCGTGCAACGTGTTCCAAAGATTGCAGACGCTTTTTACGAATATATCGTACGTATCGTACAAAACGTTTCGAAATTTCATCAACGACAAGATCTTGGTGAGTAGGCGTAGTCCAGACACTGGAATTTTCTTCAAGGACGCGCATATAGCCGGGAACATGCGGCGCAAAATTCTCCGCGAAGATTCTCTTCGAACAGAATGCTCAGAGACACGATGAAGAGAATCTTGAGAGATTCGAAACTCTCCAACTATATATCTCCGGTGGAAATCTTTCGCGCGGCTCTTCATTCGCTATCTTCCTTCTAATAGACTCTCGACCATCTAATTCGGGTACAACTGAAATCCCCTAAATTGCCACGCGAAAGCCATCGAATCGGTTCAGCCGGTACGCCACTCGAAAAAATGGTCCTTTGGGTCGCGGAATTTCCAAAGCGATAACGAACCTTTGGCACGCCGGTATCGAAACCCGGAGTTCGTTAAAATCCCCGACGGTAGGCGGTGACGAGAGCGGCTCGGGGAGTGCAATTACACGACGTCCTTTTTTAATCGGGCCAGGACACGGGGTTACCGTTAATTACGGGCGCGCGGGCACAGGACGATGCGAATTTCGAATTACCCGTGGATAGGCTTTGTTCGCCGCTTTGCCATTGTGCCAGTGCCGCCCCCCTTCTGTCCACCGGTGTCCGCCCCCCGCGCTGCCCCCGATGGCTTTAAAACCATCCGCTACTGGTAAACGCGTCGCAAACGAACTTTCGGCCACCATTGTCGACCGCCTGGATGCGTCGCGGGATTTTAATCGCGGCTGCGCGCCGAAATTTCCCGCTCGTGGCTCCGTGAAAACGCGCCCGCCGCCTCCACCGCTGCCGCCGCCGCTGCTGCCGCCGCTCTCTGATCGATGCGCCCGCTGATGCGTGGATCCGAACGCGTCGCTTTGATACTCGAAACAGAGGCCTGCGTCGCCCGCCATACGATCATTTTTAATTGCGAATCATCGATGCGATGGGAGGCTGTATTTTTGGACCAGAATCTATATATCACGCGTTCGTCGATAGCGCAATGTATTTTCATACACTCGCCATGATCGTGGAATTTTCGTATCTCGATCGTGTTTGTGTTTGAACAAGGAGGAGAACTTTTAGCAGGCACCTCAAGAAAGACTTTGATACAAGATCGTAGTGGAAAATTACGTACATGAACAAGGACTGTTTAGCGTTTTTCTGAAATTTTTTCAACGTTGAGAAGATATGACTCTCGAGTCGAAAATGAGTCAGATAGTACGACAATGTAAGTTGATTAGATGATCGATTAGAAGATAGGAGAATTATTTTGTAGTTTTAATGGGAGAGATTTCATATCGCAGCTTTGCGATATGATTTGACACCTTGTTACGTTAGTTATCCCGTGTTTTAACCCGTACATTGCTTAATTCATTTCTCCAATTCTTTCGGCGTAGTCTCTAATCTCAATGGAAACAAGTCCGTTCGATTTTCCAGTTGCAAATTTCCAAGAATTCTTCGATGCTAATCGTGTCTCTGAATGATGAAATTTACCAAAGGCGGAGTTGATCGATTAAACTTTCGAGAAGCTCGTACATGGTTGTCCATCCTCGCACACTGAACGACGATAAATTTAAACAGCGAGTAGGTTAAAGTCGAATTGTTCAGCGAACTTGAACTGCGTGTTTTATCGCACATTGTGAAAGTTGAAGCGGCTTTGTTCAGTCAAACTGGTTTATCAACAACCAGTTGCTCGATCAAAACCGCCGTCGAACATGCAACTTGTTTACGCTAAAATCTTATTTATTCCTGAATTTGTCTGCTTCTTGTTGGCCAAAAAACAAAAAATATTTCCACTGAAAGAGGAGTTGTGCGTGGCTGAGGATCGCAAAAGCCGGTTTTCTCGCGAAAAATAAATCGCCTCCGTTCGCGACGAGGCGGTTGGATCACGAGTTTCCACAGGTTTCGCTGGGTATTCGGTAGTCCAGGCACGTAGCCCAGGGCCCTCTCGTGGAATATTAGCTGGTAGTTGGTTCGAGCCCACATTGGGTCGAGCTCGCGAACGACAGACGTGCATACCGTATTAAGCCCCCAGGGACTTTGCTGCCGCGTTACCAAACACCGACACACTCCACGTGTGTCCGCCGTGTCGGCCAGCTTCAACACGCGCGCACGGAAGCGCACACTAACGGCCGCGAAAGTGTCTGCGCTGCCGCGTATATCGGCGCACAGTGTGCAAATACTCCGGTATTCATGAATCCCCGGTACTCGCCCACGGGAAATGCACGCTCGACCACCGCGAGATCGACTCTTACCCGGGTGCCACCCCCGCGAAACATAACCTTGGTCCGCTGGACGCCACGGCGACGTGATTTCGTCCCTCGAAATAAATACCAGTCCGTTTCGTTGGTAGATCAACGTTTTAACTAGGTATTGTTGGTCTATCTAGGTATATATATATATATATATATATATATATATATATACATGTATCAAATTTTTATTCTTATGCCAAATTACGTATTTATTACATTAGAATACCATTTTAAGGTTCTCGCCGGGTATTGTGCATTTATGCCTGTTCCGTGAGCCGACTATTTCATGTTTTACGTTATTTTACGTGGAATGACGTGTCCACGCTAAAATGCGATTAGCGGATCGACGTTTGGACTAGGTTCGTTGAGCTATGCGGGTTTCACGTGTTTGAATGTTGCGGGGTTCTTTATATCGAATCTTTATTTTACGTTAAATTACGTATTCGTTGTAATAAATTCGATTCTCCGTATGGTTGGTAGATGCACGTCTTCGTCGAATACAATTAGGCAACGCGATACTTTAGCGAGTGTCATGAGATTCCATCTACCAAAGTTTTATTTTACTGTACGTTGATTTATATCTAGTTTATCGTGTGCTTATTTGACGCGCGTTTCGTTAATTTTCCGGCGAGATTCGAGACACTCCGATGCTTCGATCCTAACTGAACCGTCCGGAATCCTCGGAAACGCGATTCTCTTCAATTGCTGTTAGATCGATCGGCGTGACGACAAGATTTTGAAACGCAGTTGCAGCTGGGAGCCGGACTCAAAGGGTCGCGATGCGATTCTCCCCAGCGCGAATTAACGAAATGCTTTTCACGCGAGAGGCTCGGTTACAGAATGAAAGGCGAAACTCGTCGTTGTCACGGATAGGAATCGGCGTCGAAAAGGATAGGGAGGGGTGGGGGGGGTTGCAGGGGGCGAAGGTTTCCGCGGCGAAGCGTCGACGATCCAGGTCGACGAGTGGCAATTAGGCAAATGAATAATTTCCACTGAATTAAGCCAGACTCGCTCGACGAAAAAGGCGATAATGCGAAAAGCGACGTAAATAGAAAGAGGAGAAAACGGGACGAAGAGGTGAAACGTGTAGACGAAAGAGATGGAGCCGTGGGGGTGGGACGTAGGACGAAGGGAGAAACAGAGAGACTTTGGAAGGGCGAAGGAACGGGGAGGGGGTATAGAGTGAAAAGTGGCGGAACTAGCGAGGAGAGAATCGTACGAGATGAAGGGTGAGAAGAGGTTTGAGCGCACGTGCATCCACCCTTCACACGTGTACAATTTTTAGCTGTGTACAATTTTAGCTGTATACACGGCGAGGTTACACTGTTCTTCGGTATCCAACGTGTATAAATGTGTCCTCCTACCTTCGACCTACCTTTTCGCGTGCACGGTTATACGACGGCGCGCGCCGCCGTTCGCGGGAAAAGGGAGAAAGGAAGAAAGAAGGCAACGGCGCAATCAAACGTCAATCCCAAGCGAGTAATTTTCAAGTAATTTGTTTCCACGACGCTGGAAAAATGTTTCGTTTTGCGTCGTTTTGCCGGCACGTTCTCGCGCCTTACTTTCAATCGCAGTCACGCTGCTGTTGCAGCTCCCTCCCTCTCTCTCTCTCTCTCTCTCTCTCTCTCACTCTCTCACTCACTTTCTCTCTCTCTCTCTCTCTCTCTCTCTCATTCTCTGCCGCTCCTTCTCTGCGAGGACATTCTAAGAAATAATTACGGAAACGGGGTTCGCTCGGACGGAAATTTCATCGTTTCCACCAGCCAGCAGGGAAGAATGAAACGCGCCAGGAGAAACTAACGTCGAAACGAGAATCGCGTTCGATTTAACGTCTTGATAATTAAACATCCGGAAGAAGCGTGTTTTCCTTGAAAACAATCGGTGAAAACTGCGTCCCTTCCTTTTTACCGTTACGACGATTTCTTTCGTCGTCGAGAGGCACCAACGGCAGAGATTCCGACAGGAAATATGTAAAGCAAAGCAGCAGCGATTTGCTCCTTCCATCCCTGTTTTCAGGCACGAGTGTCTCCATGTATCTCGACATCCCTTGCCAGCCTATGACTTACATCCAGCCTGGATTTACGCGCGATATATTTGTTTTAAAGTCCCGGATTCCCGTGCTCCGTATCCGTTCCCGCCCCATTGCCTGGTTTGTCGTCTTTTTCGCCGTTCCCTCCGACTACTCGTGCCCGTCGTCTCATGTATTTATGAGGGCGGGAGGGCAGAAGCGTAGGGAACGTGTGCGGGAGTTATGGCCCGAATAAGTGCTCTCGACCTCGGACAGGGATTCTCAAATGGGAAGGGAATCGGGACCACCGTGGAATTTTTCGCGAGCTTTCACGGCTCCCGGAACGACGCCCCGTGTCGCCAGATTTCATGCCTTTTTCCCCGGTATCTGGCAAATTGCAGCTCTTGCCGAAACGTTTAACCTGTTTTCCTTTGTTAATTTTTATTTCAGAAAGCAATACAACCTGTTCTAAATTTCTTGCACAATGTTTCGCGATGTCCCTTTTAACGTTTCTTTGTAATTAAAATTCTTCCGGCAAGCACGGGTATTTCGTTCGGGGTACGATTCCTTCGGCAACGAATTTGCCGATTGAAAATGTGCTGGCTAATTTTTCGGAAAACTGAATTTTCTTTGGGAAAGACGCGTCGAGGATGGAGACGGTCCCGGGCAACCATAGCGACGCGCGAGCAATTTCGGTCATGAGATTAATCCCCGTCGATCTACGAGTTTATTTCCCGCAGTTTCGATAAGTCTTCCCATTCGCTTTGATCTACACCGCCAACTGGGACCAGACGCTGTTACGATTGTTGCGCGAAGCAATAAAACGCGTCATGGGCTTCGCGACAGTTTTGGGTGTTCGTTAAGTGCGAACAGATAAGGAGGGCGTTGTGGAAAATACAAGAATCCATTCTTGCCGGTGATATTACGCGTGAAACGAAACAGCTGGAAAAGGGAAATCTCTGAGAAGTGAAAACTTTCTATATTCCATCGCAACATACCGCCTGTATCTTCAGAAACAGAAATAAGAGGAATAAGAACTGTTACCAACGAGGTAGAAAATTTGTAATACAAAGCTTGATGTTACTCATACGTTGCGACGTATGGTCGTAACGATCTGTTCCTCGTTTCGAGTCGAACCATCAAAGGAATCTAGTCCTGGAATGCGGAGACTTCGATAGAAGTAGGATCGAAAAAGGGAGTTCGAAGGATCGTTCAAATATTCGGTAAATAACCATAGGTGATAGACACAAGGAGACAGATACGGATTATAAAGAAGATATGGTAAAAAATTCTATCCGACATTTTTTATTTATTGGTAAGTCGAAGAAGGAACACAAGACCGTACCTTATCCTATAAAAAAATTACACCTTTTCCGTGTGCCAGTGTTGGTTGAATTACTCTCGAATTGTGTTGTGACCATCCACGTAGATCAAAGTTTCCGCTGATACCAACTTTATGCAATACATTTACAAATTACCGCTAACAAAAGAAAAGAAGGAAAAAATCGCACGAACTTTTTCCGAAGCCTGATAAATGTCTTTGATTCAACGTCGATCATTTTCGACAAAGAAACCACTGTATACAATGTATAGAACTCAAAAATTGGACAACCCTCGGGAACAAGACAATCTACATCATTTTATATAAAAGGGAAGAGGATGGACGAGGGAAGGTCTGGTACCGGAAACTGGAAGGAACAGAGTCGGTTTAGTCTGGCTCGCTTTGCTCGTCTCCTCGACGTCTCCTCATTCAGGCGAAGTCTAATTAAAGTGCAGCTGCAAGTTAAATTAAAACACGATAATGTTGCCGGCAGTCTCTGCCTCTCGTCGGTCTGTCTTCATTTAGGGAAAGGATCTTTCACTCGTCGGAGAGGAAGAAGCTGAAACTTAAGCGGTCGTAGCGGAATCGCAGTCGAGTCGTTCGTAAACTCCTCGAAGGACTTGGGACGAATGAGTTAAACAGCTCGGTGCCGGCGATCCAGCGAGCAGTTCCTGATTCGCTTGTTCCCCGAATAAAAGCGGACGAGATACGATATCGGATGGCTTAATCGGCTTCGACCGGGCAATTTTAGCGCGATAAAACTTCGTCACGCGTTTACCTTGGTCCCTGGCCAAGTCTTGTCTCGCGCGACTACCAAGAAACCGCGCAAAGTTGCGTCTTTTTTACGAATTGGTTCGCGAAGGTTCGCTTTGGTCGGAACGCGATGCACGAATCGATCGCATCCTGATCGACCTATTATCGAGCTCGTTTCTATTATCGATCTCCGTGATCCAAAGACGCCCGATAGCGGTAAACCGATGCATCAATTTTTCAAAGATTTTTGCAACCAGGAAACTTTGTTTAATCTCTGGCCGTATGATTCTTTCGTATACTCGCTTAGCCCACTGAGAATCAGAATTGCTTTTCATTTGTAATTTCTCTTTAATCGGTTTACGTAATTGTACGAAGACCGCGTTACGGTTGTGGGGAAGAATTCCAAGAGTTTGCTGAATATCTTTTCAATGGTCGTAAGTGTTTCGAAATTGGCAGCGCAACGTTCAAGAAACAGCGTCGCCATGTATTCTCGAGCGTAACAGGTCGTTGCACGTAATTATCTGCGTAAGTTCGTTATGCGCGCGAAGCATAATTAATATTTCGTGTGGAGTCGATGATTTCCGCATCTGAAACTGGATGAACGACTTTGAACTTTCGCGATTTTTCGCAGACGCCTCTCCGTTCCAATATTGCAGAAAACCATTCGCATTAACCGCGTTCGTCGCGTTAACCAAACAGCCTACCTCTATAGAAAGTACCTGCTACAATTCCAAATGAATTAAGGGATCACAAAAGGGCGACGAATCTCTAAGGACGCTTCTCACCTTTGGCCGTGAAGTTCCGAATCGCGAAAAGGCCAGCGAAGATTCCAACTAGGTATGAGGGTGTGCCAGTGTCTCTCAACATCTGCAACCCCTTTTTTAACAAAATCGCCTCAATCTCTCTGTACACGGTGCGAAAACTCTTCCCTTGTGTCCGCTCTGCCACTGTCCGACTTTATCTTAAACTCTGTCTGTGAACTCTATTTTAATGAAATTTCCCTTAGCGTTTGGTGCAAATTGTCAAGCGACGAAGGACTTGTGGCCAGTGGAGAGTTTGAGAAACACTGTGTCGGAGATGTCGCCGAGGTAGGGTTGATGGCAGATCGGGGAGGGGAACTCGGAACCGGGTGCATTGTGGTCGGAGATAGAGATGGCTATCGGGGTGCGCCACGCGGTAATTGCCAGGAACTACGGGGGGAAATTAAAGCTGCCCCGGTCTTCCGGCACCCCCATTGTCGGTACTCGCGACACTGTTCCCGGTAGCGTTCTATTTATCAGAAACGAGCCAATGGCTGGCCTCCGCTGACAGGCTCCGTGTCACTGTGTCACCGGAATCGAAACGCTCGCTTTGTCGAGCCTCCTCTCGCTCTATCTTCATCTATCCGGCTCTGTCTCGCCTTTTCCCGCTGGTTGGTCGCGATTCTGTCCGCGCGAGTACGCGACTGCACGCGACTATCCGCCCGGCCATCCATCGAGATTGCCCTATAGCCTGTATAGAGACGACCGAAAGGGGTACAGCATCCACAAGGATCGCTAAATGGACGCTTCAGAGCTGCCTCTATTAACCGGTCAATCCGTTGAACGCGGCTGAAAAAATGTAAAACGACATGCCCCTTCTGAAGCGAGCGACTTTGTCTCCGACACAACGCGTTGTCCGTGTTTCACCGGCTACGATTCTATGCAGCTTTCGATTCTTAGAGCGACTGGTGATCTGGAACGATTCGGTTCAACGCGATGTTAAGAGAAACGGTCGGAGGACTGAAATAGACCGCGTGCGTTTGGATGGATTTTGCGCGCGAAGGCTGACTGCTTGAAAAGCGAGATATTGAACTACTCTGGTTATTCCGTTTTATTCGATCCTCTGACAGAACACCAGCAAGACAACATCGATCTCGAATTCCTGATATCGGCGTATGCCTTCACGAATATCTGATAGTCGCTCTATTTTATTAACGCCACCTGTAACGAACTCGCCAACGATCCTCAAAATCTACAAAATATCTTTATACGCCTGCTGTTACCGTGCTTCAGACGTATCGGAAATTTAAAAACAAAATCGTTGCTCGCAGTGGCCCAGCTACAAAGCCGCCGCTGTTCGTATAAGATAAGATTCGTCGACGATATTGATTTGTAAGAATCGTTGCGCGACGTTCGTATCCTGACATCGGCCCATATCCCGCTGGGCGTTTTCCAAGGGGGAAGTTGATCCAACGAACCGGCAGCAGACTCGCCTATGTTTACACCAACGAGTCTATTCGTTATTCCACTTCCGCGTGCGTCGTGCCGCCGTCTTTCGCAATCACGCGCCCTGTTTTCAATTTTCTCCCCGTAAACCGTTCTACGAGCGCGACGATACTGTCGCACTTTCACCAACACTCTCTGGCAGACCGCAAATACGTACACGATCCCCGTGACGGTGGTGAATCGCGCGGCTACGCAGCCAGCCAGCACGAGTACCGGTAGAGTACTAGGATACACGTACGTATCCGACTACGTGCACACACATGCACGAATACCGGTTATAGGCGTGTGAGTGCGTACATAGAAGCGTACAGGCAGCCTGGTTGCGGATAATTCAGGCAATCAGCGTAATGTTGCGGCGGTGAGGACCCTCCAGCTTCCACTACGTATATAATACTCTACCTACCTACCCGGCCAACGGGGTGGCTGCTTAGGATGAAGCTGGTCCCTCTAGGTACGTACCTGCGAGCCTCTATATACTAGACCATCCTGGTTATGTACGAACGGCTGCCTACGCAGGTTAGGTTAGGTAATAGCTAGGCGAGCCTGGAACTCTCATACGGGGTGTCCTGAGACGATTCGAAGGATTCGAAAGGGGTGACTTCGCGGGAGAGGGTCGTTGATCGATTCGGTGGTCAGTTTGAGAGACTATCGATGATAGGAAGAATTCTTTTTGCTCATCTTGTGCAATTACGAGGGGATTAACAACCTTTTGTACCCTATCCCCGAAGATTCGCGTGATTTAAGGTTTGATTTTATAACGCGGCGAGGTTACAGTTGTCGCGGACGTTCGTGCGTTTGCAAAGTATCTTTTGGACGTGGGGAAATTTGCAAAAATCAGATACACGAGCCGAGCCACGCGAGCTTTTAATATTTGGCAGATGATACGAATCTCTGTCCGTCTTCGTCATATTGCTAAAAGTACGAACGAGCATGAACGTCCACGGTCTACTTAGTCGCGATCACCGCGTACCACGCCGGCTTCATTCTGTGAAATCGCTGGTGAAAAGGAATCAAACAACCGATATAACCATAGATAAAACGCATTGAAATGTATAGAGTTCTCTCCGTGTTTCTTATTTTCCAAGCAAAAGTTTAATCATGCAGACTATAACGAAACGCTAACTAAATGCTTCGAATTGGACGAAGAGAAACAAACCGGGTAGAAGGACAATAATGAAACTTCAATTTCCTCGGTTTCGTAAAGGTAAATGAGAATACCGCTTATTGTATGGAAATTATTTACTGCCGTGTAATATTCTAGCCGAACATACTAATCGATATACAACGTATATAAGACTATTTTCGATACGTTCGTTTTACCGATCCAAAATTCCCAACAAAGTCGATTGGACGTGGAACGAGTTTGAAACTCGTGGAGAAGGAATTTTCGCGTGTTCCAGAGAGATTTTGGAATCGACGCGCAAACATATTGGCGAGATCAAAAGTTTTTTTGCGGGGTGGTGGGTTGTATCGATGTGTTCGATTTGAATGCGACACCGTGTATAGGCGCGCAACTCGGCCAACGAGCCGTTAGCTCTGCACGTGCAGCTACCTCCCCCTGTGTACCGGGGCTGGTTTCGAATCGTCGAGAGGGTGGACCAAGGGTAGGCCCGAGTGACAATGCATCGAGTACTCTCGAAATATTCCAGCACACGATGCACCCTCCTCCTCTTTCTCTCGCTGTCTCTGCGTCTATTTCGTCTGCGTTCGACGTCGGCCATTACTCGATGATCATTTGCCATTTTGATGCCGGATAAGTTGCCGCCAGTCAGCAGGTTGTCGCGGACATTTCGGTGAACGAAAATTTTTAGATATTTTAATCAACGGAGTGGCTACAACGTTGCGCGTGGTGCTCCATCGTCGATTAATCCTCGTGTGGGCTTATTCGTAAACGTTTCTCTGAATCTTGCACGTTCTAGCGAAAATCTCTGAAAATCGTCGTAGCTCGTTCTTTCCACGTTTTTACGTTTATTCAAATTTTTCAAGCAAAAACGTCTGCAGAAAATGTTAGGTATCGAAGCTTCGAAGTAATATTGATAGAATTTCCGAGTAGTGAGTATACGGTTTCAGGTATGCGCGAGAGGTTTTCCGTGTTTTCCTATATGTATTTCTTTAACGGATCGCGGCTGCCTCCGTAGAGACACGTGCGAACTTTTTCTCTTTTTCTTCTTTCTTTTATTTCATTCGGCGGTATTTCATAAATCGATTTAAGTCAATCAGCCGAAGTTTGCTGGTAACTCGATTTTAAGCGCAACTCAATTTCCCTGTGGGAATACACGCGTATGACGCGAATTAACTTTAACACGTAGCTTGTGGATTTTGTAGTTTCAAGACATTTTTTTTCTTCGAAACGGTACGCGCTCGTAGGAGAAAGAAATTATTGTCCAGTAAGATCAAGTCCATTGATCGGGACTTTATGAAAGTAAGATCATCGTTATATGTTTGATATGTCGGACTAGGATTCGTAGATTGTCCATTCGTGAAAATCGCGAAAATGTCGATTACCTACACAAGAACTGATCCTTTATTTCATGAAATTCAAACGTCATTAAACATTTGCTAATCGCCGATGACGACGAAAGGATGCACACTTGGACCATTTAATTCTTTTCCGACTCTCGTATCTTGTCTGCAGTTATCCTGTTCAAGGATCAGACCGTTTTTACCCCTGACTTCTCCTTACTAATTTTCCCCGACCGAAATCGAGAAAAACAACTGCTCCTCGCTGATAGCGTCACCGGCAACTCGTAGGATAGGGATGGTGGAAAAGTTCTGTTCCAAGGGTGGTAAGGTCCTTCCAGAGGACTTAAAATCCTCGAACAGTCGCGAGGTCCGACCGCCCCCGTCCTTTCTCTCTCTCTCTCTCCTTGTCTCTCGCTTCCTCTCGGGATTCCTCCCTGGACGAGGCTGCCAGGGGAGGGCAGGAGAGGGTCGCTTTCAAAAGACTCAAAATTACTTTCTGGATAAGCTGGATTAGGGTTCGCTCTCGTGCCGCGTCCCAGATTAGAGCCGACGACGCTCGCGTCCCTACTTACGATTTTGCTCTTTCCCCCGCTTGTTTCTTCGCCTTCGTTTCTTTCCTCGATCGGAGTAACGACTCTCGCAGGGACGCGGAAGAACATTAGGGCCGAAGAACCTTCTTTCGAACCCTCTCTCTTCTATCAACTCGCCAGAGTAATTTTTCAAGGGACACACGTACGTACATAGGTTAACTTAAATAAATAAATCGCTCCACCCTTTCAACATCTGTCCTAGATGAGAAAACAGTGGTTCAGCAAACTACTCGACTGTCTTTGCGAATACATTACATGCATTGTACGAAACATTTGGAAATTTTGTCATTATTCTGATATAATAACGGAACGTAGAAGCTGCAATGTATTTGGTACGAGTACAGATACATTTCGCACGGATCATAGAAGCGTTCAAGTTTGGAGAATCGATTCCTCGTTAGCAACGAGACATATTTTTGCTGCTCGTTCATCCTTTGTTTTCGAAGGGGCGAGTAACTTACTTACGAATCGACCTACGTATTTCGAATTTTTTTTACCCATCGACCCCTTTCCTAGGTCATTTTCTATGGACACGAGTTACAAGTTTTCGCATTCTCAAGTTTATCGGGCTAATTTCAGTTCGTTTGCCGGGGTGGCTAGCACACAGCCCTTTGCCAAAAATCTGGCACGCGTTATCTGCCTTCGAATTCGCATTGGTAGGCAGAGTGTAGAGCGAGCTTTAAGAGGGTTGCCTTTGTCGAGGCGTTCGCTACCCTTTAAACCGCCTCCTGTCCTCTCTCGCACACGCCTTCGCCAGCCTCTTTATCCATCTCGCACCGCCTTCCGGCGACTTTCTTAGCCGATCCTGCTCGCTCGTTTGCACCCTTGGAAGTAACCCAGTCGACGAAAGCTAGGGGGTGAGTCTTCTCCTTTCGCCCTCGGGGCGAAACCAAGGAGACCAGATTAGAGGGGGTGAATCCCGGGCGGCCGCAGCACTTTCGTGATTTTCACTCGGGCCTCGTATTTTGCGCGTGCACCGATCGTTATTTTCTCGAGAAACAATGGTGTCCGTTGTGGGAGACGATGGCGGCTTGGTGGAATTTTCAAATTCCACAGCGTTTCCACGTAATTTTCGCCCGCAAGTTTCGTCGGAGCTAGTTGAACGAGCGTCTGAAAAATATCGTGGACAAGTATTAAAGGTGCACGAGATTTACACCGTCTCCCTAGTCGGTCCATTAACTGCGATATTCCTTTGACGAAAAATCACTGCGATCACGGGATCAAAAGTTAACGAAAGCGAATAAATTTCGATCGCGTCGGCTCCGGTTCTCGCTATTAATTTTTAACACGATTGTGATTTATCTGCAAGGAAAATAAAACGGCAGGTAAAACGGTAGCGCATGGCGAAACAAACAAGTTATCGACTAAGCAGCGCATTCTATATTGTTCGTATATGCGTTAAATAATCTCAATTATTTTTAGTTAAATTGCGAAACAATGTCGCGGCAGAAAAACGAGATAGGATGGAAAATCCGCGGGGCGACAACGAACATCCCGTGTTTAGCAAAATGATTTAGAGGCATGTCAAACTGCGAGCGTGCATTGAAAAGAGAAAAGAGATATCGGGCAGGAGAGGTCGCGTTTTTTGACAATATTTTGCGTAATTGAGCAGCGGCAATAAATTTCGCTTGAATTATGCGCGAACGCGGAGGGAAAATAACTGAAAACTGTCCAACTGTTCCCATCCATTATTTACATCGTTTAGCAAATTTCACTGGTCTCCGATGGGCCGCCATGCCGGTTGTTTGTAGCTGCGTGTGCGCGTGTGTGAATATACTCTGAACGTTTATTGGTAAATACAGCGGAGCTCTCGCCGGGAGCACCGGCACGAGCGAACGAATTTACGATTTCATCGAATTTCCTCGTTAATCGACGGTATACGCCGTTCTGGTCTTCACGCGTGGACAAACCGTGTAGAGCCGTTCTGTCTGGTTAAAGTTGAACGAGATGGCCGCTTCGCGACTGAACTACTTCCAGCTCCTTTTATTTACTCCAACGGCCAGAATTCCTTTTGCCGGATAAACTTCAAAGAGTTTTCGTCATCCGTTGGATAGAAAGTCGATTCGGAACGCCATCGCGCGACCAGACACGGTGCACTTGCAACCTTTTTATCCGTGTTCCCCTATGAAAAGAATTTTCATATCCCGTTTCGATTTATGATCGAGTTTTAATATCGTAAATATGATTTAATGTAGATTCTTCGGGGCCAGAGAAATGTTCGATTAGCAGGGTGGATTATTTCGACACGCAACGTTTCGTGTACACAGGTACGTTAGTAAGTGCGTGTATCGCTCGTTTACTGCAACAATAACGCGGGCAAAACGAGTTTGAATGTTTTAAATTATTCTGATTTTGTAACAACATCGTATTAACCCATTAAGGATCGCGCCTACTCACTCTCGCAATTTATCATAACGTTATAAATACATCAGTTTCTTACAATTTCACGAAATTTGTACAAATTTCCAAATTGCTCAATTCGTAGCAATTAATTGGTAATCTTGGAAAATCTACGCGCGAGAGTTCTTTTCCGATTGGCCGCACGGTTAGAATTGCAAATGAATAACGCGATATAAATTCGTATAGGTTGAAGTAACACGTTGCGGAGAGAGAGGGAGAGAGGGAGAGGGAGAGAGAGAGAGAGAGAAAGAGAGGAAGGAGCCATAGTTAGCTTCACAGCAATATCGTAATAGCGCAAGATACTCTCTTTGAAACTTTAATGAACTTCACGCTCCCGTTCTACTGCGAACGTGTGAGAATGCAATAACGACACAAGTGTCCTTATGTCGTACGTTTTTGCACTTCATTTACAAAACTCCACCCGTAAAAAGTACAAATAACCGTTCGCTCCGCGCTAATAACTCGAAAGCCGGAAATTTTTAGTCACTAGGCGGGTCAAAAATTAACATATCATTGTCGTAGCAAACGAGCAGATATTATTTATAAAACCGGGAACAGTTTCTCATTGTCTCGAGGACGAGGGATAATTTGTAGAGGTCGGGACATGGAGTCGAATTTCTGAAGTCGAGAACAGTTTTCACGGTTGCTAAAGAGTGAGTTCCTGGGGATGTTTTGCCTAATTGTGGCCCTAATAGATCGTCAAGGGACAGAAACACCTCGTTGGAACTTTCTAAAGGCTTCACAGGCATCTTGCTTCTCGCTGTTTAACTTTCTTCTATCTTTTAGCCTAACAGCCGATGAATATTCACGAGCCTGTTCTTCTCGGATCTTCTCGTTAAACCGAGGACAAATTTTCGTCGCGGTGAAACGGTGGCCCTCCCTCGCGGATCCGGTGTCCCTGTTGCTTCGCCCGACACTAATATTTTTGCACTCGAAACATCAAACAGGAAATGGTTTCATAAGCCGTTTCCTGCAGGCAACGTCCGGTGTGTCGGATTTCACGGTGAAAACTTTATCGTTCGTTGTTTCATTGTTTCGACGTGACGTCCGTGGTTTCAGATATAGCGCGTTTCTCTGAAAACCATAGTACCATCGACGATTTAGCAAATTTTACTGTTCACGAAATCTTCGAGAGTCGGACGTTTGATGTTTCTATCGTTACAAGAGAGCAGACTTTCTGTTCCATAGTTTCGAGTTATCGTGTTCTAATCGGAGTAATGGCGTCCCACGCGTTAGCCAGTCGTTCAAACTTAATAGAATTCGTCGCTGGTCGATTTTCCAGGACTCGGAACTTTCAGATTCTCGCTATTAGAAGAAAATAGTAGCCTCAAAAAATCGAGTTATCGCGTTCCACGTAGTCGAAGGAACGACCCTGCTGCACGAGTTAGCCTAAGCAATTTAAAGAGAGTTCGCCGTCCTTAGAATTCTCGAGTCTCGGAATTTTCAAGTCCCCGCTATTGCGAGAAAATGGACTCTGTTTCAAAGCGTCGAGTTATCGCGTTTCAGCCGAAGAAACGGTACTCTGCTCATTCGCTATCGTACGCAGACCTAAACGGTTTAAAAAGATTCACCGTTCCCGGAATTTTCAAGTCCACGCTGTTAAAAGAAAATAGACTCCCTGCCTGAAAGCATCGAGTTTTCGTGTTCCAGGCGAAGGAACGGGGTCTCGATCGTCCGCCATTTCATTGTATCGACATGGCCGCGTTGCGTTATCAACCGACGTAATCAAGCAGGTACACGCCGGTGGCGTGCGTGAGTGCGTGAACGCGTACGCGTCGACGTTGGCCAGACAGGGAAAGGTAGAACGAAGAGGACAAGGAGGACGAGAGTAAGTTTCTGGAGAGAAAAGGAGAGAGCGAGAGGAGAGGAAGAGAGAGAGGAGTGGCCCTCCGATTGGTCCACGCCAGGACCCCAACCTCCGGCACGCACGTAACGCGGCCAGATCGATACGCACTGCCCAAGCTACGTTCTCTCTCCCTCTCTCTCTCTCTCTCTCTCTCTCATCCCTCTACCCTCCACTGTTCCCTCTTCTTCCCCCGTGTTCGTTGCTTTTCTCTTCGCCACTCTGTTTTCCTTCGCGTTCTTCGTTCCTTGCCTCCAGCTTTTCCGCGTTCTTTCCCCGTCCCGCTTCTTCTTCCTTCTTTCGCGCGCTCCTTCCCCTCCGCCACGATCTCGCGTCACTGACCGCAGTTACACCGACGACAACTGCCCTCTGCGTGGTTTCAGACACGAGAGGCTGTCGTTTCCGTTAGGCGACGTTAGCCTAGTCGATAAAAACTAATAGTCGACGAAAGAAAGATAAGTCAGCGCTGCATCGAGACCTAATTCATAGAATACAGGAACATACAGATACGTATGTACGTACAATGGATCTGGCGTTATTAGACGCTGCGTTCGGCGATCAGTAGGTACAACATTGTGAAATACGAGCGGGAAAATATAGCCGAGGGGTGCGCCTCTATATGCGTTAGACCGAATGAGCGAAGAAAACGACTGGGTTCTTTCAAAGAGGAGCGTAAAGATACTCCCTTTGTTGGTTTCACTTGGATAATATTGTCATCGCAGAGACATGGATTTATCGGACACGGGGATGCGTATCTTTCGAACGCGCGAATTGTCGAATCTGCGTTTCTGTAGTTTCATAGTTTTTGTAGTTTTGCCACACCTGTTTCTCTACGATATCCATCGAGTCTCGTCTTGATCGACCACGAGTGCCATTTCGAGGAACATCAAAGACACAATGAAAAGTTGGCGTTGCAGTTTAATCTTCTGGCGATCTAATAATCGCTCTAAGCGATTGCCAACTCTCGTCCGATTGCCAATTCGGATCCAGCTGGATTAAGAGAATTCGATCGACGAAACTTCTAGTTCTATATGTTAGCGACGAAGCTGCTGATAAAATTAGAGTGGCCGGTGATCAACCGGACCCGATTATAAGTTGGCATAAACATCTAAAGTTGAGAATTAACCTGTCCCTACGAACGAAGTACGACTAAAGGGGATTTTACTGCGTTCGAAAATTCCACGCTTTCCACCCTTGTCGAGTCCACTGCCTCTCTTTCCATCGGACCTTAAAATCGACCTCGCCAATTTTCTTCGAATCGTAGTAGCTGGAATCATTGTCTATCGATTTGTGCGTCTGTCGACGAGCAAAGTCAGAGGTCTGAGTGGACAGATTCTCACGCACTCGAGGTCCCGATCGAGGGGCCAATTAGGGAAGGTGGATGCGAAGGCGGCTTGAAGGGTAGGACAAATCGGTGGTTCCTCGTCGACTTTCACTGGCGGCGTTTTCGTATTAACGGTTCGCTACGTAAGGCTAATAACGTCAGTGGCAGTAGTTGCCAGTAGGTTTGAAGACAATGGGACGAAGAAGAGCGAGCAGGGTTGACAGAGGATGGCTACTTTGTCCGGGAATGCGGGAAGATTGTTTGTCGCGGAAACAAAAAGTCATCGCGAAAGCACGAACACCCGGTATTAGCGTTCATCGAGACCCCTGATTACGGGCCACGCACAGCGTGTGCGTATCCATTTGCCGCGGCCATTGTTCCCCGATCCGCTAGGAAGCATTGTAGCCAACGAGGGGGAAGGTAATAACGTGGCGCCTTGTTCGTCGATTAAACGACACATTGTACCGGGACTTTTCTTTGATTGGATTACGCTTTAACGGAGCGGAGCTGCGACCGGGAACCGTGAAAAATGACCACGCGACCGGCAAATCCCCGTGAGAAGCCGCGACACGGATCTCCACGAGTCCTCCTTCCTTTCAGCTCCTCTTCAAGGAGCCACGGATCCTCGCTTTCGATCGTTCTTTCAACGTTCCTTAAATTTTTAACTCCGACAGAGCAAGATGGCAAGAAGATCGTATATCTCCTTGAATGAAAGAATCTTCAATTCCATACTCGTGCGCTGGTCACAAATTGAACGCGACGCAGAAACGATTTAGTGAAAACGCACTGGTGTACAGGATGTCGGTTTCCCGAGAGTCTAACCGATAAAAAGATTTGAAAGGGATAGCGAGCCGCTATTACGAGGATTAATTGGCCCGACGAAGTTGACATTCGTCCATTGACTCGTAATTCGAACAAACGAGCTTCTCGCGTACCTAAGCGAGGATTTATTTTATCACGAACATCTTGCGCAGCTTTCTCTTCCTATGTGAATTTTACGCGAAAATGTCTTTCGCGAGGTTCCTTCTGTTTCCTGTTTGAATGTTCCGAGTGAGGCAGAGAAGAAGCAAGGTTGTTGGAGACAAATAGAAGTCTAAAATGTTGAGGCTGCTTCGCGTTAAAAACGAGGGTGGCTCGCAGACGGCGATGAGAGTCCAGAGCTGGATGATAGGCACGCCGATGGAGGGAGAGAGTGCAAAATGAAGGGAAAAAAAATGGGTAACCCTCCGGTGTGTAACTGGATAAGCCGGCGGTTTGTCGTTCGCGCAGCTTTTCAGTTACTTTTTCACTCGGCGTCGTCAGCCCCGCGCCGCCGAATGATGTATGTGCCGTGTGATTTATTTCGCCGCTGAAGTCGGGTCCAGGTGACTTTTGTACCACGACGGCCGACATTCGTATCCATCGAGCATCTCGAATCGAGAAGAACCTTGCTTTAACCATCGGGACACAATTTCGATCATTGAGAACTTTCCTGTAATTCTTCGTATGCAATCTACGTCATTCATGTATCGAATGAAACTTCGTTAGTTTCTTCGAAGCAGATCTTCGTTTCTCGTAAGAAGCTTCCCGGACATGGAAGTTATACAAGGCACAGTATTCGTCACGGTAATTAGCGGACGAAACAAACGTCTGCGTAGATTCCGTTTCTTCAGTTGCGTTCGCGAAAGTATAAATTTCCATAAACGTCCGTGATCTATCGATTACGTAACGTAGCGTCCTAAGATATTTTTAGATTTCTCCGAAAGTCTGGTACGGTGAAGAAATTAAGTTAGCCTCTTCGTCGAAAACGAAAAAGAAAGAAAAAGAAAAAGCAAAAAATATGCATACTCGCATAAATACAATTTCAAAACAGCAGAATGTAGAAGTTAGGTAAGAGAAGAATTCCTCGCGTTATATTCGCTGAATCGATCGCGTGGTCTGACGATCCTTGGCGTAATTTCTGAAACACCTTCGAAGGGCTGAAAGCATCCCCTACTGGGGAATGAAAAATCGCCGGGATTTTCTCGTAATGCGCGTAAACCACGCATTTTTACGACGACGAGCCGATCGTCTGGTATGCGTCGTAGCCGACTTATGTAGGTGGAACGTGCCGAGGATGTTTCAGGATACGGCGAGATTCCTCACGGGAGTACTGTCGCCGAGCATTAAGAACGCTACGCATCGGCCCCATAAAATGCAGCTCGTGTCTGCGCGTTAAGGGCACGAATTGTCTAAAAATCGGGGTTGTTTCTAGAAAGGGGGAAGGTAGAGGCTCGAGAACCCTACTTCCGGTACGCGCATGCAGCCATCGCCGGGAACGTGGATCTCGGACGCGAAGCGGTGCGTATGATTCTTCGAAGAGGGAGAACGCGAAAAAGTTTCTGCCGGAACGAATGAAAGTTCTTATTTTTCTGCGCGGTCGATCGACAAAACGACACGTCCCTCCCTGTAAATCGTTAGACTGATAATTGACGTTACAATAGTACCTGGCAACGTAGCAATATCTCTATATTCATCTTCGTTCACGGGCATTAAGACACTTACCGTTTTGATAAGAAAACGATAAGCGGTACGGATTAGTAAAAACTTCGCGTTTCTATAAAATGAAATATAAAATGGCGCTTTAAAATATGCGGCAGGAAATCGCGAGCATTATGTGAAAGAGTTTCAGAGGAGAGAAATCATTGAACTGCGTTACTTTCGTACTCTGTATTTCTCGGTATCTTCTCCCTTAGTTCATCTAGATATATTTGTACGTATTAAACGAGGATTAAAATATAATCGTTACGCTGCCTGTACGTTTGATTGGGTGCAAAACATAGAACGTCGAAAGGAGAAAGAATACAAAAAAAGAAGGGGAAAGAAAAAAGAACAGTGATGAGAAATGCATCGCGACCCGGTGGCAGGCAGTTCCTTCCATTTCGACGTGTACTTTTCACCGCGTTTCTGTTCGTATAATTAGCATGACAATAATAGCCAGCCGGCTTTCTTAATCAAACTTTTTAAATAGGATCCTCCCTCCGTTTTTCATGGAAACCCCGACCGTCGGTTTCTTAACGTCGAATTGCTAATCACCAGACCACGTATATCGCTGCCTTATCCAGTCGTTCGCAGCAACTGGCAGATCTTCTCTCCGGCGACTGCAATTGAAAACTGGAAATTAATGTTAATTCCATGGACGTACAGCGACTCTGAATACGGCGATCGAACGCTCCGACAGATCGTAAAACGTTTCACCGAAGGAAACGACGACTCGACCGATTCCCCTTTCGCTGCGAACAACTTGAATCATTGTTCCGATACAGGCCCAATAATAATTAGCTATCGTTCTCCGAACTTAATCTCCTCCTCGTTGCTGCTGTCCTCCTTGTACGCTATAGATTACGTCTATAGATACAAACATATTTCTATTTAGGATTGTTAGGTAGTTACGTAATACGCTGAAGCGGTACAGTATTTACTGCAAACGTACGCTTCGTACGAGTCGTAAACTATTTCAGCGGTCGATTATTCATTATGTTAACGAGCTAAAACATTTAGAAAGGCCACCTTTACCATTAATTATATCTTCGAGATAATTATTCACAGCTTTTTACTACGTGCATGTTCGTAACGGGTGACTCGTAACCTCGGCATACAGTTTTAGGTTGGTTTCAAAGTTTATTAACATAATGTAGCGTTAGCGTACATGTTAAAATAAGTGTCATATTGTAGATGGTTAATTATTTTAGTTCTATAGTTTTACAGATAGTAGAAGATCAGCGGACGATGATGGGCCGGTAGCCACGCGCAGTTCTTGCGCATGCCTATGCCAAAAAGGATGCGCATGGGTGTGTGTGTGTGTGTGTGTGTGTGTGCATGCTTATGCTTGCAGCGAGTACCTGCGTAAAGACAAGAGTGTCATTAGCCAGCGTGTGCGAGCGGACGTCTATCTTTACCTAGCAATAAAATAATAATTCTACCTCCCGTAATAATCATTCGCTTTGTCATCCCTCCATAATAATCGTGACAATCGCGCCGCGTTGTGTTACAACGAGATTTAAGAACTCATTCGGTTGTAACGAAACTCGAAAAAATGTTACGTATTACGGCGCACGATTTAAAAAGTTTCCGTAAATATCCGCGCGATTATATATATACGCTCGATTTACATTTTCGATGCATCGACGACACTTTTTATCCCATTTATTAAGCAAGTGAATAACAATAACGGTTTATCGACCACGAAATGAAACTAGGATACGCATGAATCCCTCCAGCTCGTTAACTCCCCATATGAATAACAATAAACTTGGCCATCCATGGTCACAGTGATCGTCACGCTGTAACTCGATTATCATTCGATTCTCCATGGCTTTGCCCTGTTCGTAGCCGATCCGGTGCGCGCAAACGTTCCGACTCCGGTCCGCTTTTCCTCTTTTTCCTCCCTCTCGGCAACCCTCCCACCCCTCGAGTCGTCTGGCCAGGTCACGGGTGAAAGGCAACGAGGAGAGAGCAACCCTTTGCCCGTTTTCCCAATTCGATGGGAACGCGAAAGCGCGTTTTCGAGCGTTTCGCGGGGGTTGGATGGGGCTGGTCTGCTGCTGGCTGGCAGGGGGGTCGTACGCGGAGTGAGCTCGTTTACGGTACAGCCCGTTTAGAAATCAATGTCCACCATATACACCAAGTACCATTCTCTTCAATGGCGGCCTCGTCGAAGAGAATTTCGTGCACGTCTACCTGTGAAAGGTGACCGTGAGTTTGATTTTTCGAATTTTTGACAGCTCCAGCGGAAAGACACTTTGAAGAATCGGCTTCCCTTTCGCGTTCTATGTATCATTCGCCTGAGATACCGAGGTTTGTTCATCGCTAATCATCGTGAAATATGTACACGAGCGTTTGATCGAGCAAAGGCTCGATTCAGATACAAAGATCGAGATCGAACTGTTTCGTTCCCCTCCCCCCCCCCCTTACGCGTTAATTATTCGCATTGACGTAGGTTCAGCAGCGTTCGTCATGGACCCGTTGGAGAATAAGCGCGTCTCTGTTGATTTAACGGCCTCGTACGTCATCGTTCTACCGAACCGACGATCTATTTTCGACGATGGTCCGCGACCATGTCGTAAACAACGTCGGTCTACTGTGAAATTCATACGTAAATTATAATATTCTTTGAAAAGTCGAACAACAGACTCGTGACACGGTAATCATTACATTTTTAAATTTCCTACAAACTTAACTGTCGATAAATAGTTTGTCGCGTATACTGCTAATCGCGAGAGTATTTCGTCACGACAAACTGCGCGCAACAGCGCAACGATTCTACGTGTCAAGTATAATCGCTAGATCTCGCAGCTTACCATACGATAAGATAGCACGAACGAACGTCGGTTATCCGAAGTATTTTACAAGTGACCCAACAACCTCGCAACAGGCAGCGTTTCATCGGTAGCTGAGTATCGTTCGTGCATCCTTGAACGAGTCGATCGAATATTCGAGTCAGCGACTCGTGCTTTGTTCGATGAAGAGGAGCCACGTAAACGGACCGAGGAACGGGAGAACGGAACGTGTCCGTGGAAACTAGGGGGGGCGGGAGGGGGGGAGGAGGAGGAGATGGTGAAACGCGCAAGGGGGAAAAGACGCGGACAGGGGGGGGAGGAGGAGAGGAGAGGTAGAAGGCAGACGACGCGTCGTTACGCGACGGAATACCATTATCCGGATAATGGGCCGGCAATTAGCTCGGCGGCATGCATAAATCTTCGCGTGAAAGGACAGGATGCCCGGTATTTAAATAAATAAGTAGCCTCATTGTCCGGCCACGAGGCGTCACCGGGTCACGCTGGAAGCGTGAAGAAGGGAAAAAAAAATGCTAATCAGTCCGAAAACTCCGCGAGGACTCGGGCCGGGCATGGCGCTTGTGTGCGTGAGCAACGGTGACTTTTCACCAGTGTGAGACGCACACATAATCAGGGACAAGGTGAAAGGAAACCCTGGGAACAGGTAATTCGAAAGACACGAATATGTCGACCGCGTTTAACGAGGACAAATTTCGTGTGGAATCGTCGAAACCAAGTCGTGGAAGGATCGTCGAATGTTCACGATATTACGGTGTTTCCATGCTAGGAGCGGTTCGTATATGCATTTTTCTGTACAGTGGATATGCATTATTAATGCGGCGTGAGCCGCTGAACATCGCCGTGCCGCGTGACGAATCCCGTTGAAGAGGAATCCCGGATCGCGCTGTCGGGCTTCGATTACTTTGGGGTGGCCGGAGAAAATCGGCGAGACGAGGGAAACGATCACGTCCGAGAATCACGATGATCCGTTTGAGAAATTCTAATCGTAATTGAAAGGGCGATAACGTTACTCCGTGACTCTCGATTCATTTCGCAGACGATCGATTAATTTTTCTGCCAATTGTTCGTGAAGTATCTGTGTAAAAATACACCAGGCGTCGGATCGCAAAGGTTAAATCGTATCTATCGGTGGAGAAAGAAAGGCAGTACTCGCATTCAAAAGTTTCGTACATACGAAGATAGAAAAGTTTGTTACGTCGAACATCGATTGGCTAAAAAATTTATAACACGTTCGAGAAAGCAATGCGACATTCATCGATTTGGAGTTTCTGTTCTATCTTCTCCAATTCGTAGTTCTTCGTCTATCTTCGCGCGAACGACTTTCGATTAGCATCGTCGACGGAAGGATGTAAAACGATAGCGAGCAGGTTCATCCGGTCAACGAGGTCGTCGGAAATAAAGACCGGAGAACGGTATAACGCGCGGCAGAGAAGACATATAGGAGGAAGAGTCGAGGGTGAAAACGGGGAGAAAGAGAAAGAGGGAAAGAGAGGAGAAAAAAAAGGGAGGAAGAGGAAAGTTAACCGCAGTGGATGCGTGGCTGCACATCGTCCACCCTTGTGGCCCGTCTCGATCCCTCCACGTGCACGGGTTCGACGCATCGCGACGCATCGAGGGTGAACGAGGCCGATGTGCAATCTATCGAAAGATATTCATGGGGCTGGCCGTTGGCCCCTGTGCTCACGTCCCCATCAGCCATAACCGTCGCGTCACGAATGTCTTATTGATTGCATCCAACCGAACGGAGACGAGGACAGGCAAAAACAGAGAATCGTAGAGCATCCACAGAGCGAGAGCAACAAAAAGAGAGAGACAGGGGGTGGAAAAGACGAGGAAGGGCGGAGAGGGAGAGGGCGGAAACGCAAGCAATACCCTAACCCCTCCAGCTTGATATAACGCGACAGGAAAATGGGGAGGGAAAGTTAGCCCGGAAGCGGCGAATATGCGTTTTGGATCACCGCCGGATGTTCACGGGGTTGTTGCAGTTATTGTTATCGTTGTTGTTGCTGTTACGCTCGCTGGAAATCCGTCACATTCCTGTACAATTTTCCGTGCCGAATCTGGTCCACCTTTTTAGAAGATAGGCCACGGTTACAACGAATGCGTAGTTCTAAAGGACGACACGTCTCAGGAATGACGTACGCGCACCCCTTTCATAATTATTACGTGACAACATAGCTTTTAAACTCTATCAACGTTGTTCAAATTTCGGTTCTGATTTTAGATAAATTTCACCTGCAAATTCTCGCATCGTTGTGTCGCTATGGAATAGAAAATCACGATCGATTAATCGTTTCGTCGTTAATTCGAGGCAATCGTCAAATTTTGTACGAAAACAGAAGATGTAGCAACGTGTACTTATGAACGACGGCGTATACGCGTAACGCTCTGGTAATTCGATTTTCGTTAACTCGTTTATTCGATCTCGCTTCCAATCGAGCAAAACGAAGGAAAACTTGGAGGTGAAGAAAGACGAGGAGACACGACATCGTCGACGAAACCACGAGTTTACGGGTTAACGCGAATGAGAGGATTTGACGAACTCGAACATGACGAGCATCACAGAGGATACGACGGATCGGCGAGATGTCCGTGCGCGAAATAACGCGGAAGACCAGACGAGAAGGGATGGAATATAGATCCAGATCGTCGCCGGCAGACGACGTCATGGGGTTAAAGCCATCTCTTGCGTCCACTCTTTTCCACCCTCATTTCCATCCAGTCGTTCCACGTCGCTTGACATCGACCACCCTTATTGGGAATCCGAATTCGGCATTTGCTTCTTTCATTTATCAGGATTGTCGAGCTTGACCGACGATCTCTCTCGACAATCCTCTAAATCGGTCCTTTTGCTCGATTTCTCTCCTTCTCGCTTACAAACATCGCCTCTTCTATCTCCTTTACTCCCTCTTTCCGCTCTTTCGAAATATCTCGACGTTCTATCCATCACGCCGGATTCACGCGGGAACGGGCTTAACGCGCACTCCTCAAGCGTTACTTTATAATTTATTTTCTCGCTACACTGCCACTCCATGTTTTTTGCTCCCTCTCTCTCCCTATCTCTCTCTCTCTCTCTCCTTCTCTCTATTATAAAAAAGAGACACGCTTCAGAGCGGGAAAACGTTTCGTCGACTAGAAAACGCGGACGTCAACCGGTTGTTTCAACGGTTCTTCTAGCGAATTTGAGTTGCACAAAAACGCAGAGCCCGGACGAGTTGCCCTTTATCGGGAAAGGCTGGTGGGTGATCGTCGGTGCTGTTCTCGTGGGCCGAAGAATCGGAGATTGTCGCGATTTTCCCGACCGTAAACTCGCTCGCCGCCGACGTACGACACTTATCTACCTGCCGCGTATTCGTACGTGCGTAATTTAATAGATGTGGTGACATCGGTCGGATTATCGGCGTACAGCCGCTTTTATGCGGACACCGTGGCCGTTGGCCACAGAATGGTGTTAATACACCCTGACGTTTTCAGTCGACGTCCTTTGGCTGTTTCCTTTTTTTTTTTCTCCCCAGCTACGCGATAACGCTATCAGCTGCCACTGGGAAACGACGCGGTGCAAAAGAAACGAAAAACGCCACGATTGATAACAAGCTGTTCCGGTGAATTTGATGGCCAATTTTCAATTTCCAAACTCCGTTTCTACATTCATATAGAGATAAGATGGAGTTATTTGTATTTGAGTCACGTAAGCTTCGATATCTTAAAGCTTAAAATTCAATCGCGAACTTTACATAGAACAATCGAATTTTGTATACGATGGCTATAAAACGTATATATAGCATTATTTTTCAATGCAGCATCCTTCGGCAGATTCCATACTGAATGATATGAAATTTGATGTAGCTACTTGAATCCAATTAATGGTATAAACGTTACAACGAGTACAGTGGTGTACGTTTTTGTAGCCATTACGCGTATATCAAGTTTGATTATTCTGCAAAGTTCATGATTGAGTTTTAAGTAGCTGGTTATAGAAGCTTAAGCGATACATCTACTTTGCTATACATAACGGCGGAATGAGAGAATGACTTTAGGTTGAGCAATAAAAAGTATCGAAAACGAAGAGAAGATGACTCGAACAACAAAGTTCTTTCGCAAGCCGTTTTATTTCTTATAGAACATCTCCTCTGATTCAAATAACCCTTGCCCTATCTTCTAAACATTCCGCAATCTTCGGCTGACTCAATGATTACCTATCTCGTTATCTATTAACGATAACGTTAAATGACAAGTCGAATGCTTATCGTCGAAGTGACGCATTGTCAAGAACGTTCCGATAAATCGAGAAACGCACGACATGGTTCGCGTAAGGGAAATTCAAGAACCCCCTCGTCCGATATAGTTTTCTATATCGATAACACGGCCAAGTTATTGAATCAACGCTATTGTAGACGTAAGCCGTGGCCACACCATGCGACACGAGTAGCAGGACGACCGGTAAAGAGGCATGGGACCGTGACTACATGAGACGATCATGGCATTCAATGTACTCACGCCGCGGCTCATTGTGCCCCACTTGACTTTATTGTCGGGGCCCTTTTGTGCCATTTCGTCCTCTCTTCCTCGCTCTCTTTATCCCCATCACCGGGGTCGTCCTATTTTCCCCGAGTCGAGCGAGACAGAACGAGTCTCCGACACCCGCGATTACTTTTACTCTCGGACACTGCTTTCTTTTGTCCGGTTAATTATCCCTGTTTCGTGCGCGTTAACTATCGGCCGTGATTTCTCAAACCGCCTTCGAATCTGGTGATATGGGGGGATTGAACGTTTGATGAGGCGGAAAAGCAACTCCTTGCGTGTAACTCTTTGTCGTTTGTAGTTTGTGGCAGACTCGAGCAAAACGTCAAAGATTTGTCGCATCTTTGGCAACGACTGAAGAAAGTATATTTTTCATGTTTTATAGGGAATAGTGTTAGCAATTGTACTACGTAGGATGGCGTGGGTAGCGAGACAGTTGGTACTTGTTACGTTCGTTGGTAAATTCGAACATATTTTGCTTTATTTAGAACATTATGTTGTAACGCACATTGGACGCTAGGTTAATAATAAAAAGAGCTACAAAATAAAAACAGCGGAAAGCGTTTAATCCGTATTAAATATCGGTAGATGTTTTAATATTTATGGTAATTATTCTTCTAATCATTCTTCGTGATAATTATTTTCTAAATTGTCCGTGCCATGTTCCTCGTTTTTATTGCACATTACGCATGTCCATTTTTCAAGCGACTCGCAATGATGCTCGACAACCGATGGAAATTCCTGGCTCGTGAGTGCATTAGTAATCTAAATAATTACAGGCGTATTTTATAAAACATCGACTGCGTGCATTTCTACGGATACAGCCCGGCTGCTACATTAACCCCGTGTCATGTAGCAGTTGTACCGTGTTCCTTGATTTTTTTCTACAGCGGGTTGCACGTGCGTCCGACAGGTATCTATCTATTCGGGTTTTTGTTCCGTGGCTCGCGTTTTCCATATTTCGCTTTCGTTGTCTTCTCGACCGGAGAAAAAAGCCTTGCCGCGTTGCACGCTGCGTTCAATTTTTTATTTTACAATACGTGACGTTTTCGGTGCGGAATGAAAGGGTCGTGTCTGCCGTTGCCACAGTTCGAAAAAAACCCGGCTTCGAATTTGTCTCATTGTCTTCTCTGCATACCTATGTTCGTTCCACGACTAAATCAACGATCTCCATCCTTGCACTTTTCTCGTTAATTTTCGCGATAACGGCCGGATCTATGTAGGTCCTTGTGCCCGTAAACGAAGGAACACACTAGCGCGAAAAAAATCGTCCACGAGGGGTGTGGTTCACCCTTGTCCATCAACGCGGTCACGAGTAGCCCCATAGACGCGTCTTATAGCGCCTCATAGGGTAGAACTACCATAGGGCATAACCGCGTTGCTAATCCGGCGCATAGTTTATACGTCATTAAACCTCATACATCGAAGGGTAGTCGTCAGAGGTGGAAGGGTGGCACGCGAAGAATCCGCGGACGTCACGACGTATATTGCCGCCTACGGCAGTGGTGTGCGCCGCCTTTTCTATCAGAGGGTGAAGGGGGTGGTGGTTGTGGTGTTGCTAGCAGGGCAACGCACAACCCTCCAGGGAGAGCTGTCACGTCGAATCATCCCCCGGAGATATGACAGAGGCCTTCTACCGACGACGAGGGTGACGTCGATCGGCGGTCGACCCCGAAATCGAGATTAAATGTCCATCCACGATCCCTTCCTCCGCGGCCGCCTCCCACCCCTGCCGCCACTTTGCACACGAGCTCGGCCACGATTTGTTACGTATTTTTCGGAAAATTTGTCGATACCACGATTGATTTTTTTAAAGAAACGAAGACTCCACGAGGTTAGGTTCCTCCCGTGAAGAAAAACGTGGATAAACGGCGAATGTACCATATGAAGAAATTCTTTAGGAAACTCGTAATCATCGATTCACGAACGACGTATCGAGAAATTCGAACTAAAACTTTTCACAGAATTTACGCAAGTCACAAATTTTATGGGTGTCTATCTGGGCGATAATGCGCGATAGTACGATTCAATATCGTTGACATATTCTGAGAAAAAGCGATTCTGTTTGAACCTAAAATTTCTACTGGATAATGTTCGGAATAACGAAGAATTCACAGTAGAGAAAAGAAATTTCCTATCTAATTTTCTATAACCGTGGCTAACGACACATACTATTTACTGTATTATTTTTTATTCCGTGTGAGACAGTTTCCATCGAACAGTCGTTTCTTCGTTTCGCGTACAGACGAAGACCGCTCTATGATTTTAGTCGAGGGGGTGGAAAGAAGGAAGACGGTATAGCGGGGGGGAGGGGGTGAAAGTATGAAGAGAGGTTGAGCGAGGAAGACCGTGCAAAGGGCATCATTCTAATTGCCCCGGACTTCCTTTCATCCCCTTTGTGCGACCCTCGGGTGCGCTTCCTCATCCACCCTCTCCCTCGACCTCCCTTCACCGTCCACGCCCCCCCTCCTCCCGTACCGACGGCTCTAAGTCATTTCTGCGATTAATTTTTCCTTCCAATTTGCACGCGGCAGTAATTAAGGGGCTGGGGGCGCAGTACATCATCCGGCGTTTCGCCGATGCTACGGTTAAGGGGGTTGGTTTCACTGTTCGCGCAGCAGACCGGCCTTCTTCGAAACAATGGCGGCTGTCTTGAGTGGTGAGATAGGATTTCGAGACTCGAAAATCCTCGTGTTATCCCGTTGAATAAATATAGCCTGGTCTGGAATTGTACCTCCGAATTTTCGACCCTCTTGACGACCACGAAATTGTTATAAATTGAAACTAATTGCTACGTCAAGCGCTTTTATATTTTCGTCAGAAATTTTTAAACATTCTATGTATATCGCGATCTCAGCGTCTCCTACGCGGTCCACGGTCTTCCTCGTCCAAGGAGACAGAGTGATTTCGAGAAAAAATATCGCGAGATGCGTCGATTCGAAGTTGAATCCTGAAACTCGGAGGATCTCCTACGGCGGCGGCGGCGGCGGCGGCGGCGGCGGCGCGGCCCTTCGAGGTGTTTAATAACGATAATGCCCGAGATAGGGTGGTTTCGAGGGTGGCTAGGGGGTAGTACACCGGGTCGGGACTTGGTTCATTCACGAGCTCGCTCGTTCGTGCAGAGTTCTTCCCCGTGAATGCGCTGAATGCCTTGCTGCCGCTTTCTCTTTCTCCATCCCTCCCGTCGTGACCGGCTCGTTTTCCTCTTTTTCCAACGACTTTGTACCACGGCGTGCATCCATCTCTCTGTAGCTTCGGCTGTGTTTGCGTTTATGGGCTTATCGCTTCTCGCAGCGCTAAGAACCACCGACGACCGGAAGTATTGTACGCCGTTCTGGTAGGATCCGTCGTCGAGGCCAGTCTTCAATGTGTCTTCGATAAAAAATAGTAGTAACCACGCACGATAAACACAAACCACGAAATCCGAGCAACGTGTGCGTGTAACGCGTACCTTCGTCGAGAAGAAAATCGAGCACGAGCCGAAAAAAGGTGGTAAATCACGCGGACGAGGATGCAAAAGCCACCCTTGACCTCCTCGTCGGTGAAAGACACGTCGGTGCGAAATGGAGCAGCCGAAAATCGAAATGGAAGCCTCGGCTAAACGAAAGCGTCGGGATCCATCGCAATTAAGCGACGATCCCATCGAAATCGGGAAGCGAGTACCCGCGAAACCGCGGCCTTGTAACGTGCGACTGATAATGCAGATTCCTGGTATAATCTGGCTACGTATGCGCGTGCAAGCGGAGCCTCTGAGCCTCGTTGTTACGACTTTCGCAGTAACCAGAGGGGGGATCCGCGTTTTACGATACACGACTGGTACACCGGATTTCAGCGTGCGAGCGAGCAAACGCAGGCAGAAAGGGAGAACACAGAGTTTCTCTGGCTGTTGGAAATCGACGAAGCGGTGTGTCGGCTAGCGGGGAGCTGGATTTTCCTCGTGTGTCTGTCGGTACGTCCGTCCGTTCGTTCGTTCGTTCGTTCGTTCGTCTGGCTGACTGGTTGGGTGGTTGGCTGGTTGGCTGGCTGAGTTTGCTGCCGTTGCATCGAAACATGTAAGTCCAGGAGGGCAATAATAGATCCCACAATGCCACGCGAGCTTTTCAGGGCCTCTCGTAGGTGGTGTGGGATGTAGGTGGAACGTCGGACGGGTTAGGAGGGGGTGGTTGCCGCTAGCGTGGCCTACGAGAGGGGATGGAAACGAGGTAGCTCATCAACTAATGGCCCGGACCGGAACTGAACTACCTTCTCGTACGAACTCGTCTACGTTGGCCCCGTGTGGTGCACGTGTGTGCATACGTCTGTGGATCCACGCGTTCTCTCCTTCTCTCTCTCTCTCTTTCTCTCTCCTTGTCGCTTTTCGTTGATACTCTCTCCCTCGCGGAATCCTTTTTCTCGCTCGTACACACGCTCGTGTCATCCCTCCGTCTCTCGCGTCGCGGCGCCCGTCGCGACGTATAGATACACTACGTTCGTCTTGCGCGACGTCTACCAATCTGGATTGCACACGTGCTACTTCATTTCGGATGTTTAGCGTTATTGCTGGATAAACCGCCTCCAGCGATGTTCCACTTGCGCGGAGAGAGGCAAGTGGCTGAAACATTCGTGAAATCTTGTGTGGGACAGCGAGCATCCTCGTGTAGGTTTTCTTTGCCTCTTCGTGCTAATATAAATAATGGCCATTTGAGATGCATAGAACTGCGCAGAATCAACTGTACTGTTTATGAAGATTTTTAACTGTCATCCTCCCTCCGCTATCTTATTTTAGGAAAACTCTTCGTAGGAAATTAAAGCAAAGGTCCTTTCGTATTTCTCCAAAACTTGACAACTTTTGTTTGAGATTTTCTGGCGATAGAAAAATAAGATTCGATCGGTTGCAGTCAACAGGGTATTTCGAAAAGCAAGCTACATCGAATCGATCCAAGGTCCTGGAGCCTGATCTGTGATGGATGCACCGCTGAAAAATACGTGTTCCTGATTACGACACGCTGGACGAATGATAGAATCAGATTCAATGATCAGGGGTGATCCCACACAATGATCTAGCGTAGCGGGTCGTGCCTGGCATAACTAGATCACGTCAAGATAAAGTCTATCGTAAATAGACTTCGTTGTTTGCCAGGTCACGGGCAGGAGGCCGCGTAAGAAGAAGGAGGAAACAAGGAGGGCCCGGATAAGAGGGTGGAAAGGACGAGAAAGGAGAGTCCTGATGGAAGGACGCGACGCGTGAGAGTAGGACGATGTACGGACAGAATGGAGCTGATCAATATTCATGGGCCGCTTGTAGGGTGGTTCCGGGCAAGTCAGAGGATAGATTTATGCGAATCCTTCCTTCCGATTCACCCTGCAAGAACGAACCCTTTTTCTTTGGTAGCGTGTTACCTTTGAGCCTTTGCGGAACGAAAGGACCAGCTTCCGTTACGGTCATCCGACGTTAACGCTCTTTCGCCTCGTGTTGTTTTTTCCTCGACGAATAATTACGTTAAACAACAGCTTTATAAATCAGGTGAAACGTATTTCTCGATGCTCGAATTTTTGTTACGCGTAAAATTGAAACGAGAAATCATTACGCGCAACGATAAAACTTTCTTCGTACTTTGTCCAAACTGAAGATACTTTTTTAACAGGTTAGGACAATATACGTAAGTGGATGGGACATGGCCGAAAGAACGTAGTAGGGTTAATATCATTCCGAATCGTTAAAGATCACTGCGATCGTCGTAGATGACGCGTAACGACCAGTCCAGGAGTCATCGTCGCGTCCATCGAGATCGTTCGAAGGGTGACTTCAACCCTTTCGCCGTGAAACTTTAAGCGAACGATCAGGGTTAGGGCCGAGGAGTTTTTAACGCTTCGAGAGTTGCCATGGCAACAATGGTAGGCCGTTATTAATCCCCGACGAGAGCGGCGAAGAATAGAGGAACGAAGGGAGAGAAGGAAAGAGGGCAGGAGACAGCAAGGGAGAAGATTCTCCCCAGTTCTCTCTTGTAGCTTCTGATCCTCTCGTTTTCTATCTCCCTTTCCACCACGTGAATTATTCCGTCTCCTTCCAGAGGTGTCGAAGACGAAGGAGGAAGAGAGAGGTGTCGACTGGAATTAGGAGAAGGCTCCGTCATTATAGTCCCATCATTCACTTTTCTTCTGCTTGTCTTCCTTCCTCTTCCTCTGCCGACTTAACCTTGGCACGATGCTTGCCTTCTCTTGACCATATCTTGCCTTCGCCATTTTTTTCTCTGCTCCTCTTCATCCTCTTCTTCTTTTCCTCCGCTTCCAGCCTATCATTGTTGCCGGCGTACAGCCGTGCAATCTTTAACCGAGTTTCAAGTCAGTCAATAGCGAATATTATAAGTTCTATCTGACAGCGTCCGCTGTCGCGAAGACCGTGAAGGAAACGCGAATGGCCGAGCCTCTCGTAAATTTCTACCTGTTCTAATCACTAGTAGAAAGCATCCTGTCTCTCGACGCTATGACTACGGCGGATGTGTGTTTTAATGAATGAAACATTTGAACGCCGAAATGAATCGCGCGTAAGAATTTACGTACAGGGTGGCGTAGAAGAAGTTCACCGTTTTGTCTTTAGTCTTAGATGAAACAACATAGGTATATATGTTTCGACGATAATTTATTCAATTATTTCAATCGCGTGAAACGTGATATCGGCTAAATGGCCATCCCTAGCTGCTTCACGAATGTATGCCTTTTCAATGATATTTTTCAGAGCATTTATATAGTCGGCTCGTGTCATTTTCGCAATGTTCAGACTAATATTATCAACGCCTCGATCGCGGAGTCTCCTCGAACGAAGCCTCCAACGCGATCTTGCTTTTCTCGATTTTTGTCTCGTTTCGAGCCGCGGAACCTCCCTAAGCTCGCTTGTGCCACGAATTTAGAACCACAGCGTATACTTGATCGCTCTCACGTACTCGTGTTCGTCACACCACGCATTCACTGCAGCCATAGCCTAACGCGTGTCTAACGATAGAACAGAGAAGAAGCTGTCTCACTGAATCATGGCGCGGCTGGAAACCGTGAAAAGTCAATTCGAAGAGGAGGCTGGCTGGCATCGATCGGAAACGAGGCGCGGGAACACGTGTTCGCGAACACCCACGTGAAAAATTGCGATAACGTCGAACGGCAGGGAAAAGGAAGGGTGAGAAAGCGGCAGGATATCTCTTCAAATATTCACGACGGCGCGTACACGTCATCGTCGGTCCGCTGTATGGTCACACGCCCGTGCTCGCGTGTGCACGCAAGTTTCTCTTTGGTTTTTCGCGGTGTATCGCGTCGTTTCCTGTATCGATGCGTCGAGTTCCGCGTTCACGTGGAGGAGTTCGTCGGAGACGAGCTTTGTTCGCCGCGCACACGCGCATGTGCAATAACGTGCATGCGTTTGCACGCGTGTCAGTCGTGTTTTTTCTCTCTCTCTCTCTCTCTCTCTCTCCCTCTTTTTCTCTCCCTCGCGTTTCCTTCCCCTTCCTTTCAGGATTTTTCTACCGATTCGGCGGCGTATTTTTTTTTTTTTTGCCTCTCGATTTTCCTCCACGACCGATCGACCGCGTCCTCTCCGCGTGTTTCGTCAGCGCATGAAAGGTTATATACGAGCCGGTTGTCTTGCACACATCGCGCGGGGAACGCGCGTGTGGTCCGGGCGGGCGCGCGCTCGCACCGCACGGAAAGAAAAGAGAAAAAATTCGAAGTCGAAGGCTCCGTGGCTCGTTATTCATCGACGTTCGGCTCCGGCTGTCAGAAGGTATTATTTACGGGTTTCGCGGCACAGCGAACTATTAATTCGGCCCGATGCAGGTGGTAAATGCGCGCCGACGATCCAACCCGCGTTTCTCCACCGCGAAAATCGGTTTCGAGGTCCTGACTCGTTAAGAGGACGCTGTCCTATCGTAATAAAAAGAATCGAAGATTTTTGGCAATTACAGCGGAGTCTGTTGATCTTGACATATGTGTCGTAGAAATCGTCCGTGGTAATCTTTAGAAGGTTTAAGCCATAGCTGATTGTTTGTTAGCAAGTTGGTTGTTAACGAAAGAAGTTTGTAAATTATGACGCTTATTTTTAATATCGGTGAATATACGATTCACGTAGAATATATTAGATCGTCCCAAAAGTTTCTTTCGTCTTGCAAGGAAATAATGGATGCACCACGTTCTCTGTTTTATATTATTTTTCTCGAATCGTGTATGATCGTAATAATAGAAATAGAAGAAAATGGATCGAATAAAATGATATAAAACGAAAAGAGGTTGTGCATCAATTATTTCCTTACAAACGGAAAGAAACTTTCGGGACAAGCTAATATAAATTTTCTTCGTTAGATAGAAGAGTGCAGATTCCAAAGCCAGATCGATCGACTACGTAAATGGGAAAATACAAGTACTGTTTGTTGTAGATTTTCTCTACCAGATAGAATATAAAACACGAACTGAAAAACGTCCTTTCCGAAATTTAAAATAAATCATCGTGTCACCGATTATCATGTTTTACACGGTTGCCAAAGTTATAAAATCCTGTTTAAAGATTCGATAGGTGCTTGAAATGTGTTTCGCGCGATTTAGCTTCGAGAAGCAACATCAACGTACGAGTATCCAAAGAACGCAAAGAATTCTCGAAGGAGAAACAGAAACCAGTACTAAGCCGACTGTCGACTATAAGGCTGTTAATCGGACACAGACGGGATGCACGAAGTTGCCGAAAACAAAAAGAGCGAAGGGACTCGAAAGAAATTATCGAGACAGCGGAGCTTCGAAATGAACGACACTGTCGGCTAATAAAAACGAAGTATTCGATTCAATTAAACGTCGACTCGAGGGGAGGAAAGGCCTGTACGTGGCGCTTCGGAATAGCTCGGGAAAAAGAACGCGTCGACAGACAGTTTCTCCGCTCGTCCCCTCGATTGATTACTGTGCAAGCCGTCGATGGGTAGGAGAGTGGAGCGATTTTCGCAGGAAGTATCGGCCGGAAGGCGGGATACGCTTTGAAATGCGAAAGACGTATTCCACGACCATCGTGGGAGGAAAGGAGAACGATATTTCCTATTTCTCTCTTTCTATCTTTCTCCTGCCTCTCTCTTTCTCTTTCTCTCTTCTCTCTTTCTCTCTCGGAGCTCTCACGGAGTAACGTTGATCTAATAACGGGACAAACGTCGCGCGAATCGCGTCCCGGACGGGATTTCATTTCCTCTGGCGTAGGATGAGCGGCCGTGAGCGGCGACGCCGGCTATACCGCGCGAACCAGAAGAGGGAAACAGGGAGGACAGAGAGGAAGGATCGATCCTTCTGCCGCGCAAACCCCGTCTTTCGATAGCGTCGCCTCCAGCTAGTTGTCGAACAAAGCGTCCCGCCGATTCGTGCAAGAATTCGCTCGACAGCCGCTTAGACTGTGAAACGCGTGTTATGTAGCGACTGAGGGACGCGTCCTCCGGATTCACCGGGAAACTTTCGATTCTCTATGCTCGCCTACCTTGCCTGACACTTTGGGAAATTGCTCGGCGCGGCGGAATCGCATCGGTCGCCGCGAATGTTTCGATCAGCGAGTTCTTTCGCGGTTTTGTGGAAAAGAGAAAGAGACGGATACTTCGATCCTTATCTTGAGAATCGAAACGCGTACGCACAATTCCTATATCGCTGTATCTTTCAAGCAATTCACGACGAAGTTCGTAAACCGTTGACAATTATCGGTCTGTGAACGAGCAGTGATTTAAGTAAACGTATCGTTAATTTGCAAGAGCAAGAACGAGAAACAAGGATGAGGATGATTAATAACTCAAGTATCGGTTTTCTTAGCAAATTTGAATTCGGAAGACATAGATCGACGTGAAAATGTGCAGAGAAGGGGCAGAGTCCAAAACGGTTCAACCATATATTCATAAAAATATAGAAACTTCTTGAAACTTGCCGGTAAATGTTAAACGTTCTACCGCGTTTCCTCGGCTAGAGAATAATTCCTAGTCTATTTCCAGCCTTCGAAATAATTCCTAACAGTTTCCGTTAGGGAATTATTTCGGTGGAATTCCGTTAGGGAAAAATGTGAAAGATTAGTCGGAATAGTGGTCGAAGGGTAAGAGGATGTAATCGCGAGAATAACGCATTAGGACTCGCGACCGGCGGGATGCAGCGGCCGGGTTTCACGGATGAACGAGGGCGCCGGGCGTCGCACCGCCGGAAGTGCGTCTAATGCATCCGTCTGGGGTCACGCGTCATCTCGCTTCCGGCACGGCCATTACCTTCGGTAAAACGTTTCGCAGAGGGGAATCACCACTTGTGCCACCTCTTCTAGGGTTTCTCCTCGCCGATGATTCAGGGTCTCCGACTTATTTCTGCCTTCAACCAAACTAACCTTTTATTATTACATATACTTTCAACCGTCTAACGACCTATCTGAGTGCGCAAATAGAAAATAAAAAAAGAAAAAATGACGTAGAAGGAAAGGAAATTAGAAAATTTGATCGATCGATTGATCGTTATTGATCGATTCGACGAAGAAAGAAGATGTTGTTTGAGACAAGACAGAAGGACCTCGTGCTACTGGAGCGAGTGGGACTCCATGGAATCAGAGAGCGTAGAATGGTGGCCGTGTGGAAAAAAGATCCACTTGAAGGAACGAGCCAATGGGACAAGAGCCCCTTTACCTTACGAGATTGGTCGGAGCATTGTTTTAAGGGAGGCCCGACGCATGCGTGATCGCATGCGTGGGAGGACCGACCACAGTCCACGACCCACGCTGCCACATACACTCGACCATGATAAGATGCCACCGATCTTTTCTGGGACCGTCGCTGCTCGCTTTGGGCCTTATCAGCCATTTACTTGCCTCTGCATCGAGTAATTGGCGAATTCGAATCTCTTGGAACTGATATCGGTGTTTGAAAGTTTTTACAAAAATTCACTGGCCGGCCAGTAAATTCGTAAATTCGAATCTCTTGAAATAAAAATCATTATTTTCGTTGAATGGAGCAACCACGTGTCGATTTGTACCTTTCTTTGAAACTTTAAGGTTCTGTCGGACCGAACGTGAAATTGGTGTAATTTCGACACCTGTTGTGCTGTTATGAGCGTGTCGTTGTTACGTATCGTGCCATAACCGCCAAGGTTCGTAACGATCCTCTACTCATTCTTGTCGTCACGAGCGACCGAGACGCGAGCAACGATTGAGATACATGTATCGATTAAAACCGTACGAAGCGTTCCTTCCTGATACGTTCATTCACAGATGTTTGTACAAATTGATCAGTTATTTCATTTAATGCATACAGTCGTATTTCATCATCGGCCTTAATGATCGTTCGTTTATTAAACGATTGCTGTCTTAGGTTTATCGACAACGAGCGACTCTGTTATACTCGCTGTGTTATCTTCATTAATTTCCCATTCCTATTACACGGAGCTTCGTTTACGGACCTCGACAAAACCTACACACTTCTGTATATCGGCTAATTTAAAAATTGAAACGAGAGTCGGAAGAAAAAGACTTTGGTTCTCGGCGAAGATTAAATAGATAATTAATGGAAATAAAAGTTCCAAGAAAAACGACTTGAAATTTTATCCCGCAAACGATTGACCACTCTAAGCTCCTCAGGCAATTGCAAACTAAAACTTCTCGACCCTTAAGCCCTCGTTTCTCCGTAACGAGACTAATTAGCACCAGCAATCCTATCGCAGTCGGAAAAATCAGCAGTCGATCAGCAGCGTCAAGGACGATGGTCAACCACCGTACATCAGACTAGACTCTTAATCCCGTCTGGCCGATCGTTCTTACGCTACCAGGAACTATTTTCCTGTCGTAAGCTGACGAGAAGCCTGTCAAGAGGTAAATCGATAATCTTACCTGGTTTTTCGGAGCTTAACACATCCGCTGTTGCTTATTAGCGAAATCCCCGGCGCGAGACAAAAATGAAAGAAATGTTGGTGAAAAAGGGGGATGCGACGTAGACGGAAGACACAGAGAGAAGAAGAGGGTGGATCGGTAGAGAAAGAAAGCTTCGGTCTTGGAGAGGAAGAAAGGTAAAGAAGAGAGAGCACCTGCCTTCAAAAAGGCCGCCGACTCGATCCGTGCCGCCATTGTTATCCATGGTGCACCATACCGCGAAACAAATACACCCATACAACGGCAACCAGCATAACTGCGGAGAAAAAATCAGAGAGGTGAAGTGGCAACGTGGTCGGTCAGATTAGCGCTGCTTAGCTACCACCTTTTGCAAGCTCGCGTCGACTCGGCGCTCGCTAGTAGCCTCCCTGCACGGACGCAGGTTCCAGATTTTTCTGCGATTTCCTCCTTTTCCTTTCATTCCTCCATTTACGTGCGCTCGCTCGTTGTTCCGTTCCTGGTAAATAAGTCGCTTCTTTTCCCCTGTACAGGCCCTTTCACGGTGGCATTCCTCGTCGTAGACGACGCGCAGCATTGTATTTCTGTTTGCGCGTGGTAGACATTGGCAGCAAGCGTTTAAGAACGGGTTAACCGGCGGACTAATCAACGATCGGGAATTATTTTCTTGTAAAAAATCGAAGGAGGTTGGAGGGCAGAGAGAGGGTGGCTTCGTGGATGGGTTAACGGTATTAAGCGGCACGCATGAAAATCATCCAAGGCGTTTATTGTTCCGTTGTAAATAATGGTCGCGGCCCCCGGTACACAATGGCGGAGACCGAACCCGCGAAGATTAAGCGGCATTTTCGCGTGCGGGGGCGAGACTGCTCGAGCAGGAAATAACCAACGGAGAAAGAACGAAGGAAGCTGGAAAGTAAGGGGTGGAGGGGGCTGCGCCTGGCGTTTGTTTAAATTCGAGCGACTTCCGTGGCCTGAATGAGCCCGACTTTTATGCATTATGCGTTGGCCCGCACGAAAAATCCACGTGGTGACACGGAAACTCCGGGGGTGGAAAGAGGGCGAAGAAAAAGGGAAAGAATGGTGGAGAACAGAGGAGCGCAAGGAAAGAGAAATTTGGAGAGAGTGCCCAGTCGCTCTTACGATGAACGATAAAAGATTTCACTCGGCTTGCTACCCGCTCCCGGCTGCCGTGGATGGCTGGGCTCCGGTTCTGGCGAAATTTCGTCGAGAGTGGTCTCCCCGGGTGAGCGGGAGGGGCGAAGGGCAGGTGAAAAACGCGCGGAGGCAAAAAAGGGGTAAAAAAGGAAGAAAGGTAAAAAAAAAAGGAAAGAAAAATATATAGCTGGGCGCAGACACACGACGCCGTATAGGTACTTAAAAACAAACACCCACACAGAGGCAACACGGACGGAGAAAAAAATCGAGCCGGAGCCATTCAACGGTGAACGAAACAACAATTCGGTCGTCCAATTAATCGCGAACAACGCGCGCCGAGAAGAGAAACGCGCGATTCGAGAAATCGAACGAGCCGCCAATCTTTTTGCTCCCGCTGAATGGACCAATCTACAAGGATCCTGGACGAAATCTGGGCTGATTTTTTCTCGCCACCCCTCTTATTCCTTAACCCTGGCTGCGCCGAAATTCTCTTCGTTGCATCGGTGTTCGCGCGCAGCAGCGTTTCAGAAGTCTAGAGAAATCTCGAGCTTTTTAACTCGTCGCCGAGATTAGCAACCCCCTATATCGAGTATACGCGGAGAACCGGAGAGAGAAAGAGGGCCAAGGAACCATTCAGGAACCTTCGCCGTCGAATTCTTCGACTCTTAGTCGACTTCCTTTCCCTCCGGCGCGCAGCTATCGCGCTGCTCTTTTTATCATTCACCACGATATTTCCACGACGTGTTCTCGTGGAGGATCCCGAGGAGAGGGTGGCGGAAAGATAGACGAGGACGGGACATTAATAAGCGTAATATATTAGGGAGTCCTTTGTGAGATGCGAGCGTCTTTCAGCGGCGCGTCAAGCCGAATCCTGGCGGGCCGAGTATCACGATGAAAGGAGAGACAGAGGGAGAACCCTCCTCGCCCCTCGAAGGATAGACGAAGAACGACAGTTTGATGATGAAGAATGAGAGGAGGAACGAAGGAGGAGGAGAGGGAGAGAGAGTGTAGGAGAAGGAGAAAGCTGATCCGCGGTGTGCAAGTTATGTATGCGCGCGAAGAGCCCAACGGGATTCAAAACCACCCAGCATCCGGCCTCGAGACAAATGTGTTCCACGGCGCGAGACAAAACGCGTGACGACTCGTCGTCATTCGTTAAGCCGTTTTCAAGCTCGAACGGCGACAGAAGTAGGGGAAGGGAAGGCTACGTTCGAAACCAATGAAATCTCCGGTGAAAGACACCTCCTTCTGCATTCCTTCTTCGGGGCCGCGTCATTACTCAAGAGGAATACGTGTCGCGAAGGACATTCCTCGCGGCCCTTTCAGAAACCTGTCGAAGGGGATTTCAGCCGGAGACGCGAGCATCCGCGTGGGCAGAATACATTTCGTACGATGCTAGCTCGACCGACCGGCCACTGTCGTCGTTGCTTCCCAACGTAACACGCCACCATTTTCATAATATTTCAGCAAGCTTGCAGCGAATATTGCGAAAACCTTCTAACGGAATGTAGCGAGAGATACTTTTGAAATTTGGTTGTAACAGATTCGATATAAGTATATTGAAATATACATAAATAGATCGGAAGTAATGGAAATAGGGATCGTATAATAAATTGTCTCTCGTTAGATCCGCGAGAAAGAAGAAAAGAGTAGCCCGATATATTTAATTCTTGTTTAATAGATTTCAATTTTCCGTAACAAAATGCGCCTTGTATTGTACAGTAGCCGCGAACGTTATTAATTAAATTATAGCGTAATTAATCCAAATTATACAACGAAGTCGCAAAAGTTTTCCTGCGGAGTAATACGTTTCTTTGATACGATATTTTTCATAACGTATATATAATCGCAGATACCTTTGTAACAATTACATAATGAATATTCTGTTGCAAAAAAAAGAAAAAAAGGAAAATTGAAATACATTGAACAAAAACGAATAAAACGAAAGCTGCTTCATTCTTCCGCTTTCCTGGAAAAAGACAAACACCCGATCGGCTCATTTTTGCTATCAATCCTTCGATTGTTCAACAGTTTCGATACCGATCGGTATGCAATACGGAAACCTGTTGAAATTTCGACAAATTAAAATCTTTTCACATACTATCAACGATTAATATCGACGGTTCTCCAAAGTTGAAAAGCTGGTCGTTTCTGTAACGCAGTAACGTTTCTGCAGTTAGAACGACGAGGATGCAAAGGGTGCGGAGGCGATGATTCGGAGGTGGTTGACGGGGCTGACGGCAGGGCCATCCTCGAATAACGCGAAGCGTAACACGTGGGCGCAGAGTGCCCGGAGAGAAGATAAACGGATTACGGCCGCTTTGTGTCAACGTGATCCGCTTCCCGTGCACCCGAATCCCAGCACCGTGCTCGCCGTCCGTTCGTTCTCAATGGGATATTACGCGCTCCAATGCTGGTAACACTGTTCGGTCTGCAGGATGTCGCTTCGACTGATAACCAATTTTCATTACTGTTAATTTAGGGGCCTGCAAGTTGCCGCCGTGAACGCCCGTTCACTCGCGGTCTCTTCTCAACTTTGTCGCTGGGAGAATTCCTTCGGCAGGACCGACAGCTTTTGATCTTTCAATGGGCCTTTCAGTTCTGGTCATAAATTAATCGGATATTTGAGTTGCTGCTAAGATTCGTGCGAATATATTATTGGTTCCTCATAGCTTTGACGGCCAGAAGACGTGGATGTTTATGCATTTATGTCGAGTGTAAGTGTGAAGAAACGAACAGACGTGAGCGTACGAGATAGTTTTATTAAAATTCAGCCTCTGTATCAGTGGCTGTAGGAAATACTTTCGCAAATTCGTGTAAATCTGCGTAACTGTGCGAGTCTGATCGAGAAGCGAGAAGTAATAAGAGCGGGCGTAGACTGCTGTGAGAGATCTAATTGAATCTTCTCGCACAGGCTACGATACAACGATAGGCAAGGCACTTTTGCCTTGTCGATCTTTATCGACGCCGCTAGATCGTATTTAATTGCGAAATTGTGGTAACCAACGTGACGCTCCCACCTTCCTGCAGACAAACATCCGTAGTGAAACGACGAACGTTAACGTATGCTACGTACTTGGAAAAGTTCTCTAACCGCGTAACTCTTCTATTTTTACTACTCTTGTCTCCTGCCGTACCGCGGAAAATAAAAATTGTTCACGATGGTAGTTATCGAAGTAATTGCGCGGCTGTTTCCACGGTCAGCTCGTTGGTCCAGTAGCGTAAAGCAGGGCATATAGCGAGAGCTGCGCAGAATGTCGCGCGACTTCCGCACGATCAACTGAATCGTTGTTCTGTCACGCGACAAGGTGACCCAGTCAGGCCACTGGATGACAGGGAGACGAGGCCATTGTGCGACTCAGGATCGGTAATAATCGGCGTCTAACAGTCTCTCTCGCTAAAGACCAGATCGAGCAAAGACAGGTAGAGGGAGTCGCTGCTGGAAGGAGCGACTTGGAGGGAGACCCTTGATGTAGATCCATCGCATTCCCTTCTCGGAGGATATCATTGTACTCGCCCCTTAATCAACAGCCCCGTGCAGTCCTCGGTGGCTGTTCGATGCTTATTGATATAGCCCACCCCCGCCTACAACCGTCTCTCGGAGCCACGCATGAATCTGCGCACGCGGAAATTTGCTACGTGTCCTGGAATTAGCTTTGACTCGATGCGAACGAGCTTTTCTCGCTCGTTGTCAAGCTATTACCGAACGAAGAACGATATAAATGCAACGACGAAATAATGTTAGTCATCAGATTATACTTGAGCATATGTTTGAGCCGTAGATCTGTAACTGTATCAAAACTCGTAGATTATTACGAGAAGTCAGTAAAGTATTACTACTTCTTGGCTGTATAATTTGCAAGAGAGACTGGCGAGCTGGATAACTTGGAATAATAATTTTTCACGATGCAATTTTTCACTTCCGTGTATCGAGATCTACAACGTAAAGAAATTGTCCTTCATTTGGATTTTAACGTAAACTTCTGCTATCTCTTCCTTTATTTTCTCTTCTCTAATTGTAACATTTAACGCGTTTAGGAAGCGGAATCCCTTTTGCTGCTATGTTAACTCCTCGCACCGTTGTATCCTTCTCTATACGTACCAATTGATTGGTAAAATACGTGCGAAGCAGCCGTGCAACAAGATTCCGTGTAACAAAACTTGTCCGCATCGGGCCCTAGCGATAAATCCCCCATTTTGAATCGATCTCCCTCCCTTTCACGTAGAAAAGGCAAACGCAATTTCACATTTAAACACAGAGTTTAACAATACACGTCACGATACGGAAGACCATCGGCGCTTAGACGTATTATAATTTTATCTTGAAATATTCTGCGGCGATTGCGAGATGAATGCGATATCGCGCCATGTGAAAATTTAATATTCGATAAGCAATATTTGTTTCGTTATTAATACGCGTCGAGTATAACCAGGCATACGATCGTACGGCGCACATAGACCTGTGGGTTGAATGGGCGTTTCGTGCGCCCACCGTGAGGTATTTGCATGACAACGGGGATGCGCGTATGCATCCCTGTCCTCGGTACTCGCTAATTAGCCGGTACCACATACCGGCGCGGATTAACGAGAATATTGCATTTTTAATAGAGTTCACCCCCACCCCCCGCGGTGTGCCGCGGCCAGATGACGATGGCGGAGAAGAAGGACGAGGGGTAGCAGAGCAGAGATTTCAACGACGACGACGGTGCACAGATCGTTGCTTCTGAAGCATCAAACGCTTTGATATTCTTCTTTGTAGGGTTTGCAAAGTATCTGTTAATGATTGCCCGAAATACGTCGGATGGATGTTTGACATTTTTATTACGAGACTTATGTTTTCTTCTTATTTGCGTTCACTTTTCCGTTTATATTTCCGAACCAAAACAACTGTCGTACGAAAAGTTCGTTCTGTTTTAAATAGTCAAAGAAGTAATATAGCGTAGAAAATGAAAAGTTGCTTGCAGAAGCTTCAGCGGAGACGTTCAAACCTGCTAAAACTGGCATGAATTCGTATAAGAGACATATAAAACGTTCCCGTAGATTTCGAGGACCATTCGTCAGTTTGAGTGTTCGCAAGAAAATCGTACAGTATATTCGCTTCTTACGAGTGAAACAGCGTCGATTCGCAAATGGCTCGACTGTGTTTCCTTTTTTCTTTTTTTCCTCTCTTTTTTTTCAAGGAATCGTAGCGATTGATGTAGGAAATCGGAAGAGCTACACACCGACCGAATGTACAATTTTTCCGTGGGTGAGGGGGATCGATTTAGAGGCTCAAAGAAAATCCCGCGTGCATCCCTGGGGTCCAGGCCGGTAGTCGGTTGGTTCTCTGCTTGCTCGTCCGCTCGACTAGCTCCGCTGATTGCTGCTGCATCTTTGATGACCTCGTCCAGACAGAGAAGAGGGTGAGGATCGGGGCCACCCCTGCACGGAATGCTGTGCAAAGAGTGAAATGTTGAGATTGATATTTTAACAGACGGATTACGTAAGAAGGGCTCGCGCGCACGGGATGGGAAACTCGAGTGGTTTGCCTCCGCGAATAGAACGCACCGAGGAAAGTGGACCTCGGCTGGCCACCCGTTGATGAATGTTTCATGGGACCCTGACACGATATTTAACAGATCATGCTCCAAAGGACATCGTAACCTTGCGAATTTCCCTCCCTGTTACTCATCAACGATCTTGTCTTAGTTTCAAGAACGTTTCCATTAACTTTGCAATTTTCTTTTCGTTCACAGATTACCATACCCTTGGTCGTGATCGCGAAAATGCCGCTTCTGGTGAGTGACGATTTACAGAATTTGCTCTCTATTTGATAATAGGAAGATTAAGAAGAGTTTGACTCACTCGTTTGTAAGTATTAAGACACCGAAGATCGTTAAATTTGAGCAAAACGAGCGTCGCGCCTTCGGAAGTACAGGGATAAAAATCGACGGGCGAAAACGTCAAATTTCAAGTTTCCCGGCGACAAACAAACCGTTTTGTGTTCTCGCATAATTATACTTCTAGCGACAGTACTGAGATGGCGTGCAACGTTTCATCGTTGCACTGTTGCCATCTTCGTATGTTCTCGCGACTGCGGATTCCGAGTTAAGTGGATCACCCCGTAGAGAAAATGAGACATATATGGAGAATTATTATTAAATTATTAAATTTTGTAAGAACTGTTATCCCGTTGAAAGTTAATTCAATCGAAGAAAATTCTTATTAGTTTCGAATTAATAGTACGATTAGCAGATTCAATACACGTGGATACAGTTGAAAAAACAGCTTGAAATTTTTGGACGCTGATGTATGCGCATCTGTGTCCAAGACGACGCTTGATTACTGATGCAATCGATTTTGGCATTCGCATTACGTTCGTTACTTTCTGTTGCATAGATTTTCCACAGTTTTCTATTCGATACGACGCGAATTTTTTCCGTAACTTTTACATCGAGGATTGTAGCGGTCAACGCACAATCGTCCGTTCATTATTTTCCTATAACTGTTGCACGCGGTTTGAACAGGCTTTTGTCGAGTGTTCTAAAGTTGCGAAAAGTCTGATCGATCGATTTGCTAAATTTCATTAATAGTCGCGTTTTATACGAGACTACCGGGTGTCCTAATACTTACATACGCATTGGCGAAGCTGTACTTAACCTTCGAGATCAAATCGCGTCAGTTAATGATAGTTGAGGCAACTTTTGCCTCTCGACTCGGAAATATTCTCGCAAATATCATTCGTATCGAATGAGCCGTTGCAAATATCGCAGCGCAATCATGGAAAATCACCGCTTGATGAGTTGCTGACCCATCAGACACCTGCACGCGATCGAAGGTGTAGGTCTTCCGGCGGCGAAATCAAAGCGAGCCTCCGCCTCGCAGCAGCCAACCTTGCTCGTCCGTGATCCTCATCGGTTTCTAGCTCTATATATAGAGAGAAGGAACGCGTACGAGCTGGCTATCAGCCGGCGAGCGGTTATTAATCGATTCGTTGGCCGAATGGTCCGCGGTGCTTTGACCTTGGTAGGCAAGCCTTAAAAACCGGCGAGATGTAAATCGTGTACGTAGGTGACCATTATCCGTGAGGGAGAACCGCGGCCATTAATCATCGACTATTTAATTTACGCGCGGTACACCCGCGCCCAAACCGTCCAAAACTCGATCGAGCTCGAAAATGTCGATTTAATCTTCCCGCCTTCTGTTCCCCGCCGTCTTTCAACCTTCGAAACTAACTCGGACGCGTCTCGACCTTCTTCGTGCAGTGTTTTAATGCTCTCAAGACAAATCGTCGTTACGACTACACTTGGGAATCTGTTTTCTTCCGTTTTTTTTTTCTTTTTTTCTACGATGTCCGATTATGTAAAACACGTGTTGATCTTGTTTTGCAAAACTTTGCTCTCGTCAGAAAATTTACATTGCGGTTCGTAAGTCAGTTTTCAATATAAGCTTCAATAAAGTAGCACCGCGGTAAGATATTCAAAACACCATATAATTTAGTTTTTCATTCCGTAATTGCAGCATCCACTCGTGTCTATTTCAACACTATCCGACATCTTTCAAGGAATCTCTTTTTCTTTCGATGAATGAACGACGTTCAACGCTATAGTCAACGTCAAAGCGTCCACCTAGCTTTTTTTCTGCTGTCTACGTAGAAACATACATCATCCAAATGTACGGATAACTTCGAAAGCAATTACCAGTAGCATTTTTCGAAAAAATATTTTCATCGGTCATCTGTGAAACGAATATGAAAATAGTATACTTATTTTCATTCGCGTTCAAAAATCTATGCACACGGTCGATCGAATAGCGTTCCGTGTGAGCCTACTAATTACAGTAGCCCCATTGTATTGCTTGTAATAGCGCCAATTATGGTCACTTCGGCTTCCAAATATCGTTACGCAACGTTCCTCCAGCATCTTCTTGCGTTACAGTTTGATACGTTAAAAACTTCATAAAGGGAGGATCGGATTTGCGAACGAACCGTGGATCACAGACGGCGGTTCAATTAACCGGGATCGAGATCGTTTCGCGTCCTTAAAGCGAAAGACGCGAGAGGAAAGCGTGGGCGAGTTGAAGCGCGAGCAAACGCGCTGCGTTATTAATAACCGATAATTTGATACGTTCCCAGCCATCCAGCGTTGCTCCAGCGCGCTCTCGATTCTCCTTCTCGTGCCTCGATACTCCTCCGCGCGTACATATGTATCAAGCATACCTCCGACGATCGATCCGACCTGTAGACAGGGCTCGTCTATAGGTATTGATCTAGCGACGACTCGAATGAAACGATGCCACTGATCCGTTTTTGCCCGCGATGACGTATTCCTTGGGACAGGGATATATTTATTTGCAGCGCAGTCTGCAGTTTCTCCCGAGATCGACTTCTTATTTCATCGAACCTTCCATTGCCAAAGATTTCCCCGATGAGTCGATGTATATCGAAGAAACACCTTGATCTGGCGATCGGTTGGAATTTTTCTTATTTTTCTTTGTCTTGTTTTCTTTTCTTTTTTTTTCTTTTTTTTTTTTTTTATTACGCTTGGTAATTTGAAATGGCAGGAAATTAAGGAGAGAGAGAGAGAGAGAGAGAGAGAATATGTATTTTGTTTGCTAGATCGTAGCGAGGACGCGTTTCACGGTGACATCGCGGATGGTGTAAAATCGCTGGAGACTCGCCTTAAATATTGTAGCATCTCATTAAAAACGGCCGCTTCGACGCGTCGTCGAATAATGACGCTATTCCCCGCGGTGAATTCGCGCTAGCGACGGCATGCCTTTCGTCAATAAGCCGTCGCTCAAAGAACCGTGTTAAACAATATTATTATTATTAAACAACGGCGAGGTTTCGGATCGGGCCGGGTGAAATTACTTACAATGATTCATCGTGCGATTTTTTTTCTATTTTCTCGCTAGACTGCATAGGAGGAAGTATGGAAGATCCGCGAAGACCGTCTACGTGATTTTCTAAACTACGAAACTCGCCGTTAAATCGAGAAACGACGCAATTTTTTCGCAGTCGTTAAAAGTAAGGGCGCAAAGCTTCGAAGGGAATCAGCTCTCAAGGAAATTCGTATTTTATATAAGTTCCTTTAATTATACTGATTCTAGTGCCGTGCAAATAAATAGATTTTACATAGGTACATGAAATTTTGATCGTTCCTTTGCCATTCATTCGTATATGTTAGCAACATTATATACATTACTACCTATATATATATATATAGTATAGTATAGTATAGTAGTATAATATATATACTATTAATATAAATTGGCTGGATTGTCCAGTTTACCTATAATTATAAATAGCGAAGTATATTGATTGATCCATTTCCTTTTCGACACGAATATTAAAATATCTATTGCGTGATCAGAATTTCGACTTTGAATTTTCCGAATATATGGAGGATTACGGTTAAAAGTAGAATGGGAATGGAATAGAATGGGCAAAAGAGTATCTGCGAGGAGATTCGACGACGTAATATTTCGCGGAGGTGGATTTACATCGAGCCAAAGTCCCAGCGTGGGCGAAATCTAGACGCGTCGGCAATCAGAAACACATTATCGGACGAGAGCGGCTCGGTAATACGTCCCGCTGCGCTCGAAAATATGCTCCGCTCCGCTTTGCCCGACGCGTTCACCGAACGAAAAAGAAAGGAAAGAAGGAAAATGAAATGGGACAGAGTGATCTTTGCTATCGACGTCGCAGGAAACGCGAACGCCGCGTCGAGAACCTCTGAGCCGTCGAAAAACGGATTTATGATTACCTCGAGGAATTTTCAAATTCTTCTAGCCTTCGTTTTTCTCCTACTTGGAACCTGAGTCCATGTTAGACCGATTGCAGCGAATGCAATGGACGTGTGTCATTCTGATAAATATGTCGGAGCAATTAAATAATTCCTATTATTTCCAGGGAAGATTCTCAAATTCAATCGCGTTGTCGATATTACCAAAATGATTTACATATAACAATTGTCAACAACGTATAAATAGAAGTTTGTAAACCAAATATTTTCTACAGTAAGCGTCCAAATACTTTTACGAGTTTTATCTCGGTCGTTAGATGTTTCGTTTGTCAGTAGGACAGTTCGTCGCTAGGCATAGTTTAAGGTAGACGGTACTATAACTTTAAGTATTGTACCATGGAATTGAAAGTCTATTAAAAGAATGGACGAAAAAGAATTCGCGAGAGCGGGAGAGAACGAACGACGAGCGGGCGTCAAGCGCGTCGCGATAGACCGCCGGAGCGTTTCCTTGTCGGCGTTTCATCGGAAAATGACGTTGTGAGACGCGTATCAAGTGCTATTCTTCGTCAGTTTCAAGATGAATCCGCGGATTCGCTGCCACAGGCGGCCACGACAAATCCATGCTTCCTCAATCCCCGGAACCGCTTCCCTGGTCGATCGATCCCCATTCACGTTGTAGAGGGACGACCGAAATATCATCGAACGCCAGCCGCGGGATGCCTTTCGAAGAATACTATGGAAAAAAATGCCGTGAAGCGGCCGTGTCTCCGTAGAATTCGTTTTAATCATCTCCACCTTTTTCCTTCGCCGGGAGACTCACCTTCCGGCCACAGAGGAGAACTTCCCTCCCCCTCTCTCTCTTTCTCTCTCTCTTTACTTCACTTTCTCCCTGTCTCTTTCTCTTCTTCCACCCTCTTCTATAACTCCGTCTCTCTTTCTCCGTCTCTCGTTTTTCCTCCCCTTTCTTCTTTTTTAATTTTCCAGCCTCTCTCTGTCCGCCAGTAATCACGGCACTATTACACCGAAACGTTTTTGATGAATTCGTCAACGAACCAGTTCGTTTCTCGGTCTCTCGCTTCTTCTCCATTCTCTCGCCGATGGTATATCTCTCTTTTCTCGAGCGAAGCGCCTCCGGGCTGTGTGACCACGAGATCTTACGAGCCTGCGGCCGTAAGGAAGCTTCTCGTTCACCGGCGGCGTCGAGAAAGAGCAAGATCGGGAACAAAAAGCGGAAGGAACGAGCAGTTGGGAGAAGAAGGAGAGTCGAGCCAGCTATCCAATCATCCAGCCAGGCAACGAGGAGGGCAGCGATCGTCCGAATAATATTTCGACGTGCGGAGATACTGTGCGGGGGGTGGGAACGGGGTGGGAGAGGTTGGCTGGTTTGGGGCGGGAAAAACCGCGAGGGAGAAAAAAATAATATCTCTGTTTGCTCGCCATCGTGAATGTAGGACTCAAGATAGCGGCACGGACTCGAGGATATTTTTTCCACGGCTAAATGGGTCGGCTGTCTTGAGTTCGCGGATTCATCTTGCGGATTCCTTTCAGGATGCAAGCACGGCCTATTCAGGGAACGGGTCGAGACGAAGGGATATGTTGGTGCGGCATTTAAAATCCTCGACCGCGGCCGGGGAATCTTTTGGATCAATTGGCTGAAAAGCGTTGCTCGATTTTTTCTTCTCTCTCTCTCTCTCTCTCTCTCTCTTTCTCTACCCGATTCCGGGACTGCATTATCATATTCATCGGCTTCAACCCTCGAGACTCGGTCGGTTTCTCTCTTCTATCTGACTCTTACTCCTCGTTGCCTCGCGGCCATACAATTAATTCGGGTCGAAATTTTGATTTTCAACGGACAATTTTCTCATTCGCCGAAGTTCCTCTGAAAAGATCTTCGAGTTGTTTTCCACGCATCCTTCCCTCCTCTCGTTGCCTGCCCGCCTGCCGGCGCGGCGTGTAGACTTCCGGCGGCCCGAGCCACCTTTTCTTGCGACTTTCTTAACGTTCCTTTAACGTCTTTCTATACCCATACGAGAGAGGCAAGAAACGGCATGTTAAATGCAAGAATGTTAATTAACGGCATTCAGCCGACGCCGGACGAAGAATCATGCGCGCACGATCGAATTCAACCTCGTACGTCTACTCGTTGACAATTGCGGTGCCGAGACAGAATCTTGTATTACCCCTGGTTTCTCGGTACAAGAACAGCACTCGAGCATGTTTTCTCGACGATCCATAAGAAGAAGAGGAGGCGCGCCGCGAATCGCGAACGTCGAACGAACGATCTCTCCCATTGAAACAACCCTACCCTTTCCACCCGTTTCCAGCGAATAATTATTTTAATTCTACGAAACGCGCGGCGTCCTCTTTCCGTGGCACGGTGTAACCGCCAATCGCGGTTCAGCGCTGGGTGTTCGAAGCCAGAGAAATTGCACCGCGGCTGCTTTCTTCGTTCATCCACCAGTCTTCTTCTCTTGATTCTTCTTTCGGGTATCAGAGCGTGGAAAGGGGCGAGAGATCGGCGAACGGAAGCTAGAAGAGGAGGAGAAACGAATGGGAGAGAGAATCGAAAAGACAAGAGAGAAACCGAGCGCGGGATCGGATCGCCGGTGAAGTAAAAGAGGAAAGGAGAGGAAAAGAGCGAAAAAGAGGGACGACGGCCGACTGGACCATTCAAAGTTCCCAGGAGGCAACAAAGGGCCAGCAACGAGCTGATCAAATTATCCAATTCATTTGGATTGGCGAGCGAGCGAGCGAATAAGTGCTCGCCGTTACCAAGAGGTCCACTTCACTGCTTTCGAGCACCATCCGTCGAGCTATGAGACGCTACCGTCCAAATTTATGCACGTTCCATGCCACCACCACCCCCTCCAACTTTTCAAGATACTAGAGAGCGTCTGACGGTGTTCCGGAAGACCAACGGCTAGTGAAAAACACCATCGACTCTCTTCTTACCCTTGTCCCGAGAGAATACGAAGATTCTTCATTTTCCCAGACGAATAAATGCAGATATTTTTGAGCGCGGAGAAGCGCGGAGCGAATTAATACGACCGCTGTGAGAAAATTTCTGAAAAGAGGTTTCGGTAGGAAAATACAGACGAGGTTTACGATATTACGCTCCAAGGAGTGAAAATTTCTATGAAACAGCGAGGTCCGGGGTATCCAGCACGACAATTCAATTTGATTTTGGAACCAAGTACGCGCCTTTACAAATCGTTGCAGCGTTCCAAAAACACCGATCATCGCGAGCTGTGCGTACGACGTTAACGAAACTCGCTCGTTCGTTTTCAAAAGGTATTCGCGACCAAACAAGTTGATCCGATCTTCGACGCTGTATCGCGTTAAAATATCTTCTTTATCCGCGAAAGGATCGTGAAAATGCGAAACGCGATAGAAATTGATCTAGTCGTGTTTCTCACCCGCGATATTCGCGTATTCGTGATTTCCCATAAAATGAGTAAACGGATTATGACGGTAGTTCAAGTGCGTAAAACTTGCGAATAAATAGACGTGGCTGAAAGAATTTATAAAAGAAAAAAAAAAGGAAGAGAGAAGGCAGAAAGATTGCGGAGGAACGCGAACTCTCCCTGCCAGGAGAACGCTAAACGACAATCTCGACGTCAAACGTCGACGTTCAGGAAACTGGGAGGAGGCCGCCTCCCCGGCCCCCGACATCCCTTCTTCTCGTCATATTTAATAACCCACGCGCACACACGTTCACGAAGGTCCACGTACGGGCATTAAACTCGGCCGAGTGCGGAGGTTCGTTACGTACAATGCACCGCTGATTGACCAACCAGATCCGCCCTGAAGTGGCGCACGGTTGCCGTCGCAATATCGGATCACACCGTTGCCCCAATTGTCAGCGCCGCTATCTTTCCTCCCCTTTTCGTATTTTCGTCAGGTCGATTCCTTCGCTGTCGTCGATTTGTCGATGCCTTGCCAACACGATCTATTTTCACCCTTTTTTCACGCCTCGAAAGGGTTAACCGATCGAATCCAGTCTACTTAACCGCGATGTTATTGGCAGTGAAGTTTTCTATGATTTTATCGGCTCTTTCGTTTTCAATTCAGTTAACACCATTAGTAGGCGGATTTTTATACGTTTATAGGAAATTCGTAAATACAAAATCGCACAGAATGCACGTAGTATGGAAATACGAAATATACGAAATACGTATTGTTATTTCTGTAATAGTTATTTCTAACAACAGTTAGGTAAAACAATTTTCTATCGAGGTTCTACTTTTTTAATTATATTTTGAAAAATACGAATTCGCATGAAAATCCACGGTCTAACTGTTGGTACAATTTTACGAACTACACTGTAGCGATACGTCTTATCGATCAAGCGTATGTCTGCAATAAATATCTCGCTAATTAATTTCAAATTTTACCGACGCAATCGCGACGGTATCTCGTGTCTGGTAACATAATAAAATTGCAAAATGTTTCCTATACATAGACATCGTACTCGTGAAAGGTTTCTATAAGTATACAAATATTTTCATTGATCACCGCGTACCATATATTCTAGTTGGAAAAGTAAAATTCCGCAGTCGTGTTTTAATTTTTCATATGCTCATTTCTGTTAACAACGATTCAACGAGGAAATGGATGGATTCGTGAATTTATTCGCGAATCTACGAATCGCCGATGGATTTGAACGCTGTACGAAAAAAGAAGGTTGATGCGGGGAGGAACTATAAATAAGAGTACGCGTCATGCGATGATAATTCGTCTTCGCCGGCTCGACACCTCGAGGGCCCCCGGGCATCCCCCTTTTTAAAATTATTATCGGTCGGGAAGAGCCGGTGAAAAACTTCGAATTCGATGTATGGTGCCGAAGGAACAGAATGAAAGGGGCTTCCGGCTAGACAGAAGCAGAGACAAAAAGAGAAACAGGTCTGGGGAGAAAGCGGCGATGGATACAAACAACCGAGAGAAGCTCGATTCGTGAAAAATCAGTTCGGCTTGTTAAATCTAGCTGGAATGGCAGAGCTGTCTTTCTCAAACAAATATCGACTTGTCTTGATGTTTATCTACGAGTGGACGAAGCTTCCGATGTTTTCGATAATTCGTGTGCCTTATTCTGACGATTAGGAAGACAATACATTTTTATTTGGAACAAAAAACCGTAGTCAGCCGATTTCCACTGGATTCCCACTTATTTCGAGAATATCAATCGACGTGAAAATATCCAAACAACAGGATACTCGAGAACGTTGAAGGAATATCAGAAAGAGGAGTTGGATAAATATTCGTGCATTTGAGTCACACTTTAATTATTTAATCTTATTTACGTATCCTTTACACGTACAATAACGTGCAATACAAAACGACGTAGATGTTGAGACGAAAATCAGTGCGGCCGAATATCGACTTAAAAGCCAGCACACGAAACAAGAGTGGGAAGGCACATTATAATTGGACAAGTCTAACGGTGGCTATCGATTTATAACATAACGAAGCACAAAAAGCTAATTAAACCATCTATTCCCATCTCGTGTAAAATCCTCGAAGAACCAATAAGTCGTGCAAACATTTAGCAATGAGGAATCACGGCGGAAGGCGGGAAAGCGAGAGAGCATTCTCGCGGCAATCGTGCGACGATGTCGTAATCAATGTTGTGATACGACATTAAGCGGGCATCAAGTAGGTTGGCAGACCCTTGGCACACACACGGAACCCGGCAGTAGCATCGGCATCAGCAACGACGCAGTCTGCCCCTGGTGGAACAGCCCACGAGACGGCCAGGAGACGAGAGATGGGGCTAGGAACCCGGGGGTTTGGGTAACCAACTCGTGAAATTCAATTACCGAGTCCGCGGGGGCGGCCCTTGCCGAGGGTGAGAGCGAGAGAGGGTGGTCGAAGGGGAGGGGGTACACGTCGGGAACCGAACTGGAGGACAGGGGGAGAGGTTTGAGGTGAAAAGGGAGGAAGGATTTGAGTGACAGGTCGAGAAGGAGAAGCTGCCTGACGCGGGCCTAACTCTCGCCTATCTAACGTCGAATCTTACACCCTCTTTCACCCCTGTCGTTTTCTGGTCCCTTCGAGTAGGAATCGAGAAACCAACCCGAGGGGGGAGATAGCAAAATTGAAATTGTACCTACCGATATACACGCTATCGCTCGAATGTGTGTCGGCACTCGATTATTTTCCATTAAACGTAATTTACTTAGAAAATCACGAATAGGGGGACTCGGTACGGTTTTAGTAATATTTGAATCTACGTACCTCTAGCAAGAGGAAATTAATGTTCCATAACTTAGTTTGTAACACCTATAAATAAAGACAACATGTCTTAGAAGTAATACTTTTTTGCGATACGGAAAGGTAGGTCCATTTAAGTCTCTAGAAACTTTTTAGAAAGTCAATAATATTTTTATGGCTCGGAACAAGGCACAAGGTTTGTTTTTTTTTTGGTATAGTATATTGTATAATTTTATTACTTCATCACTTGCGAACCATTAAGCGGACACTGGAACGACGAGGCAATTTGCCTGATTTTGACAAATAGGCTATAATTTTACTATCCTGGATTTATTCACTTTTTCCGTAAATGGCCTCTATGTCCTGTAAAATATATATGCATTTTAATTATGCCCTTCCCCTAATTCATTACGTTATACGACAATGGATATTTTCCATTTCTCGTTTAAACAAACAAATAAATAAATATTATGACGCGATAAAATTTAATATATAATATTTCGGAATAATATCTATAATATTTACAATATATATATAATACATACAAAAAATAGTATGTTGATATGTAATAGATTAAACAATTTTCTATGTAGGTTTCATCTTTTCAATTAGTATCCATAAAAATATGAATTTCCATAAATATCCACAGTCTGCTTATAAACAAGCGTATATGTACGATAATTCTAAAACCAAGAATGTATTTAATTTACAACTAGCGACTGTTCTCGATGTATCGAAAGATGGTGATTATAGCAGATGCCTGACGGATCCCCGGAAGGCTGTGATTTTGTTCATCCGGAGCGATAAAAGGTGAACGGTGGCGCAAGGGCGAACCGTGGCGGCTGCGTCTGCCAAGGCTTGTGTAATTATGTGTGAGGATAGAGTAACATGTCGGACATTCCAGCAGCCACCGGAGTCAGAATCCACCCTCGCCAGTTGGCCCGTTGAACTGAATAGCTAGCTAATGAACGCGAAGCCTCCAGTCTGTCAGTCCTGCACGTCCACCATGGGGAATGATCATTGCTGGGCCGTGGATGAAACCGATGCGACGCGAAACATGGTTTCTAGCCGGCCAGTCATGGACTGAGTCATCTCGCGGCCAGTTCCTGTCCACTCTTCGTTCCGTCGCTACTCGATCATCTTGTCGATAAACTGTTCGATTCAACTGCAACACTCCAACGATTCTATTTCGATATCCATCGAGCGAGACACTGAGACATCGACCTATGTTTTTACTGCTTTGGTCCTAAAATTCGACTACGAGTTTTGTAAACGGCTCTCGTGATGGATATATTAATTTATCCACAATCGTCATAACCACAATACATATTTATAACAAAGAAGTAAGAAGTTGGAAAAATGTTCCATTCGAGCAACTAGCGGCTGAAATAATCGATGGGTAGCGCAGTTCGGTCTAAGTTTCCTTGCGATTAAACATAATGCCGGGATTCTAAATCTTTGAGTAAACGCGCGTCCAAAGCTCTACCTTTTTTTTTATTACTTTTCCTCCTTTTCTTTTTTTATTTTACTGGCCCGGCTGACGAGGGGGAGAGGGGGGGAGGGAAAGATAAAGAGAGCGCGCTACTTACGAGGGTCCAGTGACGAGGAAGGGGGCTGCCGCCACATTGTCTGTCGATTCTTCGAGGATGACTGGTCGTATTGAAAAACCGGAATCCCGAGGAGCGCTAATGTGGCATAACGCAGAGGCTGTGTCTAAATTTCTCTTAACAAAGATCCGCTCGCGCGCTGTTTTCTCAAACCCCGCGCACACGCGATGATCGAGCCTCGTATTTCTGCTGTTAATTAAAATCCATGTCATCTATCTTTAACTTACGGCGGAAAAGGCTGAACGTTTAACCTTAGGTTCTCTGAAACACATTTTTTTAGTTCTTAAACGAAAGAAGTTGAATCGCCCGTTAATCATATTAGAAGTTTTTCTCGAACGTCGAGGTTACTGTTTCGTAACAAAACTTTGCCCTGTTTAAATATTTATTTAAACATTACGTACGTAATATATGTAACATGTTGCGGTAAGCGGTAATCTTTCACATAGATTTAGACAGTGCTGTCGCGTTTTCGAGATACGCGTTTCGGTAGAATGAAAAGAGACGTGAAACGATAAGCAGTACGTTGAAACGAACGTTATTACTTAAAATAAACATTTTCCGCTGAGAAACAAAATAGAAGCGAAGCGTATTCTGACAGCTGCTAATGTACTAAGCTGTTCTTTATGAATGAACTTTATTATCATAAACATGCAAAGATCTTGTTCCTTTGATTCTTTGCTTATAGAACAAAAAGTGCAAGCAAAAGTGATGCTCGCGATAATAATCTCAAGCCAGCCTCCTTCAGACGACTGGCTGCAGATTTTTTCCGGAATTATTTTTGGATTTTTCTTGGAGCTAGCGACGAGGAGAATCAATCAGGACACTCGAGCGACCGTGATCCCACGATGGATCCCGGCGCCGCGAATTCGAAGGACCCTCGTACGTCAACCGCAATCGTCCCAATAAAAATATTTCCTCCCCTGGCACGGAACGCGCTGGATTTCCCTCCCGACCGCGAAGAAAGAACCCAGAAGAAATAGATTCTCCCATTCCGAGGAATATTTCCCTCTGTAGAGGGGGGAAACTTCGGGTTCTACATTTTCCAAATTTTTTCCCCTCAAACAAAGACAAATAATCCTTCAAATATCTCGACGTCTAATAACCAATAACTAGACGGTGAATATCTATGCAAATTCATATTTCTATCGATGTAACCAGGAGAATGAAATCTGGATAGAAAACTGTTTTACCTAATAGGTACATATCATTGCAGCTATAAGACAACTGTAATACTTGAATTGTATTTGTTTGAAGAGAAAGACAGATATAGGTTTCATGTCCAAAAGTTTTACATTCAACAACGCGAAACATATATATTACGTATATTACGTTACATCAAAAATGTAGGAATATATAAAACTACGAAGTTATGTCACGTTTGGAAAATCCACTCGATTTTAATTCGCTTTAAGTTGTTTGTTATTCGACTGGCGCGAATTACTGGAAAGTGAAGCGAATTGTTTCTTTCTATTCTACGTGGTTGTTATATGGATCAGTAGGGTACTCTTATTTACTGACTCGACAAAGTTCGAATCTTTTCGTTTCTTTCGCAAAGTGATTGCGTAACGATGGTGCGGAGGTAGCATTACGCAATCGTTACCTTCCTCGTTAAGGAATTAAAAGAATTCGCGTCGCCTCTCGGGCAAACAAACGCTGACGGCGTTAAAACATGGTTTCGCCATTTGTCGAAATAAATTACCGCCGCACCCGGCCGTAAATGGGCGTGTAAGCGGTTTCACCCTGGTCAAAGACTCCTCTAGAAATAGACGTACAGATCGTAATTATCTAGAGACGAGGAAGAGGCTCTCCGCCTGACGTTTCTCTCTTCATCTTTGCGACGTGTCCGTTTGGATGGACAACGCGCGAGCCTAACTCACTAATCTCCTCCCGTGAGAGATCAGAGCGGAGGAATATGAAAGCAAAGGTCGTGGATACTGCATCGTCACGTGCCTCTATTGGACGAACATGGGGAAAGATCTTTCTCTCGAGCTAGTGCGTCTTTGTCTCTTAACCGATGTTTCTTATCCGTTGTTTCTCGATTACGTGCATCCGGTATTAACTTACGTCACGGATTATTGTTGGTGATTAGTTAGTATATGGAATTATTGGTTATTAGTAGATTGCTGATTTTTGTGTATTAACGAAGGGTTCGAAGATAAAAATGCGCAGGATGCATTTGCTTTAGAGGAGAAAAGTACAATAAATTATATTTCCATACATTTTATTGCAGGGAAGCAATTTTATAAGGTAAAATATTGTAATTCGATGCTATTTGGACAAAATTCCCTTCCTGTTTAATCTCTGGATTAGACATAAGTTTCAGAAGTATCGTTTCGTCTTATTTGTTTTCCCTGCTCTACCCTTTAAAACAGCTACAAGCTATTAAAATTACCGTGCGACGATCAATAAAATATGTACAAATATATACCGTTATATCGAAAGTACGAACAAAGTATAAACCCGAAACAAGTAAACAAAAATGCGGATTACAAATATACGTTGGACACTTGGCCTGTAGTGTTGAATCGGTTTCATCAAGAACTAAAAGGAAGGTGACATAGATTTTCAAAGGTTCGACCCAGACTCTCGCGTCAAGGGCTCGGGATCTCCACAAAAGTCCACAGAGAACGTGTCACCTTTCGTTCACGTAAAATTCGCGCGAAAACGAGGCCGCGGGAATTGGTGCGACGGAGTTACCGGGCAGAATTGCCGTGAGAAAGCAGAACGCGTTCATCTCGGCTACCTGCACGTGCGGCCTGCTATCCGAGAGGGCAGAGTTCGTGGTATAGCAGGGGTGTGGGTGCTCGCGAGCTCCAGGAAGGGCCCCGGGTTGTCGTGGCGTGGCACAGGACGTTGTTGCAGCGGATGGACCCGACAGAAGGAATCCGGCCCACAAAAGATTCCGCCGTGAACCGGTCACCTCTCCTCCCTCCATTCATTCGCCCTCGACTCAATGTAGATTTTTCCCATAGGTAAAAGATCAAGAGCAGAAAGTGGGGCGAGCTCGTAAGAGGGGGTGGTTCCAGGTAAGAGAAGACGAGGGCGAAATGCTAGACCGTACACGCACAGCGTCCGGAAATCTCTACTTACTCGAGAGACATTGAATGCTCCTCCGCCTCCCCACTCTACTTCGTACTCTTTTTCTCCCTTTTCTTTCTTCACCTACAGCGAGCCTCTCTCTCTCTCTCTCTCTCTCTTTTCTCTTCTTTCCTTCGTGTACGCTTGTCGTTTCTCTTCCTCGTTCCACCGTATAGAACCTTACTTTTGTGTCGTTATTACCGGATCGCGGGCGAATCACAAGCTAGATCTGATCTACGCGGGTTCAGTTCTTCTACCTACTTATCCGTCTCGTCGCCCACTACTTTCTTTCTCCTTTTCTCTCTGCTCCCTCGAGGGGGTCGGCGTTTTTGCCAGAGAACCCCTTCTTTCTGATCGATCGATTACCAACGGGGCACCGGTCGTGCGCTTCTTTTCTTTTCCTTTTCCTTTTTTTTTTCTTTTTTGTTTCTTCGATTCCAAAGGAATACCTCTTTGTTGGCAGTGAGGCGCTCGAGATGCATCGATCGATCTCCTCGAGATAGCCCTTCTATTCGAGCTTTGTTTCGCGGTTTCTCGGAAGCCCTCGATCTCAAATGCTCAAGGCACCCTTCTCTCCAGCTTTGCGGACGATCGTCGAACCTCGCTGTTCTTTAAACCTCTTCTTGTTCTTTGTTTCTTTTAACTTTGAAATTTGTATTAAGGAAGTAAATTTTTATCAGACGTTACTGGCTATTTATCGAGTTATCGGATATTTGTTAATGGAATTGAAAGTAATCTTTAGAGTTGATTCGCGCTTAACCCTTTCCGCACGGACTTTCCTTTCTTCGAGCCAACACAATGACGTTATAGCGTCGGCTATGGTGCACTCGAACTTGAAAGAATACGAGCCACTCGTAATTTCTAAAGTAAGCAAAGTACGCATTATCACAGAAGACCGCGGCAGCAAAACACGATAAGCGACACTACAGTTTCCTTGATTTTCTGATTTTAATGTCGTGATCGAACAGAGGAGGAGTTTCGATAGAACGTATCTGAACACGAAAACATTCTGTCAGATTTAACGGCGTAAATCGTTTAGAAATGGCAGCTGACACGCAGACGAAATTTTTCTAAGATCAAATGTTATAACTATTAATGGAATAACGGGACGTACTTTGCCATTAGTCTCGTAAGAGTTAAGTATCTTTCTTTCTGACTAAAATACTCCGACAGGAAGGGAAAATTTCCTAGAGGCGTCGTTGGACCGTGATCGGAAGAAAGGAATCGTGAGAAGCGATCCCGTTTTCCAGCACACTCCGCAGCTCGCCTCAAAAGATTCTGTTTCCGTCCTCCAGTCCCGACCGCTTCCTCCGCGTCCATGTATATTTTGATGAAGGGTGTACACCCCTTGCCTCGGTCAATCTTGATTCGCGACCTACTACGAGGAAACTCGACGAAAGGGCGAGGAAACTACGATGGACAGATAATGACGGTATACACCGAGAGAGGGTCCCTGAAATTCTCCGTCGATGGAACTGTTTAATTTGTCCTTTGTGCCCCTCCTTCCGCGGTATCAATGTCCGTGATCTCGCGACTGATTAGAGGAGTCTGATTTTTCAATTCGATAAGGAACCATCTTTGGAAGATGAACTCGAAGAGGGTTGCTAACGTCGAGGATAATTTCGGGTGTTGATGATACGCTAATTATGATCGTAAATGGAAACCTGATTCTTTCCTTCTCAATTTCATTAGAAGTCGTATGCGAGGCATGAAAGACTTGTAGACATATAGACACGAAAGACGTGTGAACTTGAAAGAGCGATATCGAGGATAATTGAAAAGTTTTCTGAAAATGGAAACACGATGTATAAGCTTTATGTACGAGTACGGGGTGGACTAATTTCTTGTCTTCCTTCGTATAATAATATAACGTAATATTATAATAATACCAAGAAATCCTTTAAGAGCCATTTTAATCGTCGATTCAAACGTAACTAGCAACTATACACGATGTTGGCCTTTCGGATCGTGTCTGCGCTCTGCACTCACACTTTGCACTTGTACTTTGTGCCTTCGTTTCGTAAACATTGCAATCTGCGTCTTCGGGGCAGATCTGAAACTATGATATGTTAATTTTATAATACATATATCGGTGATACGTTGTTTCGTCAAAGAGCTTCAACTCAAATTTCCGACTCAATTTATTGAATTTATTATTTTGTATCGCGGACCCTTTCATTCAAAAAGCTCTCCGATTTAAGGTATAAATAAAAGAGGAAGAATAATGGTAAACGGAAAGACGATTCTCTTTGTACGGTTCTCACGGGAAAGGGGAACGATCCAGGGATCTGTCATGGATCGTGGGTAATCGATTACGCATCTCGTACGTTCGAACGCATTTTTCTTGCATTCTTCGCTTGTTTATTCGTGTCACGTAAACGAAGCGAGACTCTATCTAGACACGAGCGCGACAGCTTCCCCGCGCGAACATCTATCATAAATTATCATATTTTAAAAAAAGACTGACGCGAGACGAATTTTTTCCAATCCTTATTTTTTCCTCTTTTACGTTTCTGGAACGTACGACATGGACTTTTACGGATGTCCAAGGAATACTTCGCGTCCGATATAATATTCATATATCAGATGCATCTAATTATTGTCGTCAGCATACTCGGTAATACGAGAAATTCAGAGATCCGACTCTCGCGAATATCCATCGACAATCTCAGCGTACCGGGAAATTTCGACGTCTTCCACTAGCCGCGTGCTATTATATATTTACAGTACAAGCAAGTTTCTTAGAGCGGTCGAACAAGTCGAACACGATAGACCGAAACAAGACCATCTTCCTAATTGGTCCATTCCGGATAATTTATGGCCCGTTAATTAACGCCGACAGATGCATCAACATCCTCGCGCAGGTGCTGCATTCTCTCATGCCCTTTGCTCCCAATCTTCCTATTCTTTTTGTTTCTCTCCAACTCTCGACTTTTTCTTCCTGGTAACGAGTATGATTTATCAAAACCGATGAAAGAAACGATTCTGTGTGGAGAAGTCCACCAAAAAGAGTTGTTCGAACGAAATATTTATTAGAAGGGGCTTCGAGTCATTCGAAACGGGGGGAGAGGGGAGATCGAAAGTATAAGGGAAGCGTTTCCGCGAGGAACTTCTTAGGCAATCGGATCGGGCACAATCTCGAGTACTTATTCTTGTTCGAAAAGAAACTTCACCTGCCATTGAACGCGTACCGATCTCTCCTCCTCACCTGTTGCGTATTGTTGCACTCTCGAGGCAACCCGATTTGCACGGTGAATGCACTTACGGCCGTCTCTATCGAGGACCGTATGAAAAACGCGACGCGACCCTGGCTTTTCCCGAAAAGAAAAAAAGAAAAAATAGGGAAAAAGAAAGAGAGGGGGGATGAACTCGCGCGCGCACGCGTGCGTCCTTTTCATCGCGAATTCTATTCACCCCGACGAACTTCATAGAAACGCGCCACGATTGTTCGGCCGCCTCTTGATCTTGATTCCCAGCCGATCGAAGTCAACCTAGCTCGACGATCTTTTTATTGGAAATACGCTCGAATAACGCCTATGGCTTTCGTTTTTTCCGTGCCCCCTTTGGGGTGCATCACCGTTTAGGGGTAATAAAACGGGACCCTTTAAGAGGGTGTCGCTTAAAGGTAAACTCGATAGAATATCGGATTAATTGGATCGATGAATACGAAGCTGCGGATTTTTTAAGAGACTTTTATCTGCGCCTGATTTGTTTAAAATATCATGCATTCGATCGATGGTCTTCCATCGACTGTTGCTTTGAAGCGTATCGTCGACTGGGCGAAAATATAAAATGGAAAGTAGAATGCGTTTAAGAAGGCGTCGGTTAAAGATAAACTTAATAGAACGATAAATTGATCGGATCGATGAATACGAAGCTACGGATCTTTTGATAAAATTTGAACTGCGCGCGATTCGTCTAAAATACGAGGCGTTTAATCTTTTTTCGATGAGGTTTGATGCTTCCTTCGGGGTGTATCGTCGTTTAGGGGGAAATAGAAGTCAAATGGGAGCGTTTAAAAAGCGTATCGCTATGAGCGAACTCAATTCTCCAAATGCCCCTTTAATGAAAGTAACACCGTTTGAATGCGAAAGAATCGGAGCTACGCGTCAGAGTGACGTAATATAACAATTAAACACCTACAAAGAAACAAGCTGCGAAACACAGAAACACAGCCTGCAAGCACGGGGTGTGTTTCATTTGAAAAATGCCCGTATCGATTCCGCATGATCGCACGCAAATCGAATCCTCGGAGTGCATCGATAGCCGTGAAAATCGAATGACGATGAGCTTATAAACATTCGACGTGCCGCGTTTTACCCCCCACTCGCCCTAATCTCGTCTGCAACCACCCTTCCTGCGCTCTGAGTGAACCCTCTCGGCTTGACAATTACCTCGCGTTTTACGCTTGATTTGGCAGACAACCGCGTGCAGCCGATTCGCCGCGCGACCCTTCGATGAATTATAGCGAGAGAAAAAGTTTTTCCTCGCAGCCTTTCCCTGCAATCTTCAACGTAATTCCGTGGATAGGCGTTTCGACCCAACCGTTCCCGCCAACTTTTTGACGGATACGGAACTCGGCCGGAAAGGTGTGTTACGCGCGATTCGTTGCACTCGCTTTCAAGTTTCAGGTTCATCGAGCGATTCCGCCAAGCCTGTTCGAAACTTCTTAAAGATATTCTCGAACTACGGGAGAATGCAGATTCTTCGAATGCTTTTTCAAACGTTATTCGAGGGTGAGAAAGTTCTTCGAAAGGTACTTTTCGTAGCTAAAAAGAGAATGTTTATATATTGCGTCTCGTGCTTATGAAACCGGCCAAAAATTAGTCCAATTCTCACATCTTGTGGTTAATACGAAAAGCGATAGTATTATCAGAAATTTGTGAGTACAAAGCCGCGTAGAATGCACATAATGCGCGAACCTATATGCAACATCTAAAGCACACTGCTCGTTAAAATACTTACCGCCAGTAGATATAACAATTTTCTATTGTATCGTTGTTTCGTAACTATAGAACTACGCACAATAGAATATTTGAGGACTACGGAAGGGAAACGCGACGAATACGATTTAAAATTCAGTAGGTTAGCAATTAATTTCACGTTTTTAAAACTGCTTCTTTATTTAGAAAAAAAAAAATCTAACTTATCAGGCCACGAGACTTAGTGTATTACGAAAAGAGTAGAAGAAAGCTTTTTACGGAAAAGTAAAAATCAATGCATTTTTTCATAAAATTTTGACAATGATGGAATGAGAGAAAAAGGTAGGATAGGTATTGGAAAATGGCGCGAGGCTGTCTAGTTCGTTTCGTTCAGGTAAACGCCTGCTGAGAGTGCCAGGTGTGGACCAGGTCGAGCCGAAAAATATATAAATTATCCTTCACAACTTCCAGGAACTCCCCAGGGTGAAAATTTACGAGCCAATTAATCGTAATATCGACGGGTCGGCGACGCGTTCACGACTACCGCTCTACAGCTTCGCCACGTTTATTTTACGAAGGCAAGATCTCAGATAACGTCCGCTTGTTGTCTCAATTGGACACACCAGAACGAATATCTTCAACGACGTCTTGTCATGGCGAAAAAACGTCCAACGAACGGATTCCCTTGGTGGAAAGCCGTGCAAATGTTTGTCGCGAGGGAGCCGGTCGGAGTAACGGAAGATCGATTTCAATGGCAAACTTCCGAGTAATTTGAGCGTTAGAAGCGATCGGAACTCGAACGAGTAATCGTCTCACGGCCGATCGCTCGTCGAAAGAAAGAACGATCTTCCCGGATACTTTGACAGGGTATCGAATCGTTTTCAAAAAGTTTTTCGAGTCTGGTCGTTGGAACACGATTAAACTGATATTATTAGCTTTTACGGTTACGCATTTATGGAAAATTTAGAGGTACAGGAATGCGCAAATTGTACGTAACGCGCAAAGATATAATACGTGGTATTTTATAGTATAGGTTATCGCCTGTTACAATTTGGCAATTACATGCCAAACGTGTTTCCGTATCTACTTTCATCTTGCTTTTCTTTCTTTCCTACCCTTAAGGTCTGCTTGGCTTAAATTCACTCGGTCGAACGTTAACGCATTTATTTAGCTAAATGTATATTCGCTTGCCCCGTGATAGCCACTTTTACGAAACGCTTATTTACTAGGTTTATTTACTAATTTTTGGTACACTTGTTTTTTTCGTGCATTAAGAACATTATAGGATGGTACACACTTGCATTAGTCCTTATAATCTACGATTGAAAATCTACAGCTATCTGATACACTATGCGTACTTAAGCAAAAGTATGTACAGTGCGTGTGTTTTTGTGCCCACGATTTTCTTTCGTTTATTTCACGTGCAAAGATACGATATATAAAATATCCAAGGTATAGTACAATACTCTTTCCGATACTTGGTCCGTGACGTAGTTTCGTAATTTCTATAGAACATTGTAACAAACCTCTTCAAGTTTTCCCACCAAGAAACCAACTCGACGGTTCGCCAATTACTCAAAATCTCGCGTGCCATTTCCGCAAGCGTGAAAGAAGTTAAGACAATCGACGAGTCGGACGATGCTTTCCCCAGAAAGTCCGTGAAATCGCAAGTATACTACGAAGGCGTAAGATACTGGCCTTCACAGCCGTGAAATTCGGCGGTCGAGACACCTGCAAACCGATCTCTCGGCTCGAAGCGACCCGACGGTCATGATTTATGCCTTCAGCAGGTGGAAAGGTGACACGAACGGGAAGGTAAACTCGATGGAAGAGGAAGCAACGAAACGATAGCGAGGCGGAGGTCGGAAAGCACGCGGTTTTTCGAAAGTACGCGGCGTGCGGCCTTTGTTGGTAGGATTTTGCGATTCGCTAGGCCAACAGACTGACTATTCCTGGGCTAGAGACGAAGGATCCTTGGGATCCTCGCGACTAATAGGCTTTCGCCTGACCGAAAGTTCGTCCTTCGGGAAAATCTTCGAAGTTGCCGAGCGAGTATACGGATCGCGGTTGGGTTTGCGCTGATCTTTTCTATTGCTTGCGAGATCTGTACGTGGGACACGAGATCCAGCGGGATAATACGGTTTACCGGCATCGTAGATCCTCGCTCGCGCGATCCTTCCTGCTAAAGAGGGTCGCTGAAAAAACATTCTCCCTCGGATGTTCCTCGAGATGATGCCTTTGTTTGCTTGCTTGTCCGAAAAATCCAGCACTGTTGTTTTTATAAAGGATACTACCTTCTGGATGTTATTCGGCAAGAATTACCGTAAGAGAACTTTAATCCCCTGCGCACCTCGATTTGTTCAGGGAATATTCACGAATAACGAAATTCTAGTACAAAACGTATAGCAAACGTACAGCGGTGCTAAAACTAGTCGATTCTAGAATTTCTTTCTCGTTCTAACATCAATTTGTTCCAGCATGCTACTACGATCTAGAACGAAATTGCTATCCGATAGGATGATTCCGGTGAATGGAAAAATTGTTACGCGAAGTGGAAGATACAATGTATAAAATGGACTTAGCGAATTGCTATACGTCGTATTCATATCCGTATTAACCAGTTTTCTCGTTATATTTTGCTAGCATGAACGCGTTGATAAAACAAGGAAGGAAGCTCAACGTGTGTTGCATACCGAACGTGCAGGTAGGAAAATACTTTTTCGCGTACATTGTCGAACTCTGATTTTATTCGTAAGAATCGTTGATTACGCGATTCATTTATATCAGAGTGTTTCATTGTAACGTGTACCCTATTATATAGTATCTCGCTGTAAACTGTCGCGAAAAACATTTACGCGATACACACGGATATCCACGGAATCGCGGTTGATTATTCGCTGGCCGCATTATCGGATAGTTTGTTGCACGTCGGTTTTTCGCCGATGGTGGAAAAACAGTGGCGAAAGAGTGATCACCTGTTGCTAGGGAATAAAATAATCAACGGACAGTACGTCACATGGGGAATTATTTTCGTTATATTCTACCGCGAATATCTATTCCCGGTCGCTTTTACGCGAAAATTTTTCGACGAACCGGACGGCTAGGTTCGCCCGGCGTATCGGCGATTACATTATTATACGATATATACGCGCGTGATTTTCCGTGTACGATAAATCATCGAACGATGGGATCCGCGGGTTTGAGTGGGGAGAGAGTGGGCGGCGGGTAGCGGAAAAAACGAGAACCGTCGAAACGCGGGATAAACGATCCGTTGAAAATTATACCGGCATATTCGACGGGTATCAACGCGCGCTTTATTGTCCCAAAATGTCTGTGCATCGATCAAAATCCTCTGCAAGCTTCGCGCAACTACGTTGAAATCGAATAATCGCGGGATCATAAAGGGACACGTTGAAAAAGCGGTATCATTATATCCAGAGAATTCGAAATTGCGATCAAATTACGACCGGAATTAAAGAAGAAAAACATAAAGTAAGATAAAAGAGAACAGTGATGGACTTTTGCTAGATACGGCGGTCGTTTAACGATGTATTTATATGTAGAAGAATATTTAGCGCTGAACGAATACATTTATTTAACCCTCTCGAACGACACAGGTACGTTAAATGTTTCTAACTCCCTGATATATTTTACGATTACGTTATTTTATTCTGTCCTTCTCTCGGTCTGCGTACTGCCATGGCACGTTAGTGTCATTTCCACTGTCGATTGCCGTTGATCGATTCTGAATTATATGATAGATGACAATGATTATGTACACGCACGATGTGCATATTATACATATATTTGTACATTTACACGTTAAATGTATATACAGCATGACGTACTAATATTATACGTTATATGTATCTAGTATACACATCTGTGTATAATACACTGACAAAGATCAAGAGCGTTTAACAGAATTTTTTTAAATGGTTTCACGAGTTTCAAATTTCTTCTATGCACATTCCTAATTCGCTGCTATCGATCTCTAAAGAAGAAAGCGAAATCACGTTAGAAGATACAGATTGTCTGCATCTTCTGTATCCTAGACATATGTACTATGTGCGCCTGTATCATTCACATAGATATACTCCTCTTGTGCCGAGATACGATCGTTTTTAATTATTGTATTGTAATTATCTTAGGAGATACAGATAATGTGTATCTTCTAATATCGTTACAACGCGATCCGCGTGCTCTAACATAATTACGATACAATAATTACACGCAAATATCACGATCACGTTATCTGCACGCAAGAAGAACGTATGCCGAAGATACGGATATACAGAAATGATCCAGAAGATACAAACAATCTGCATCATTTAACGTAATCACGATACGATATTATACACGCATGAATGTGGTGATCGTGCCATCTCCCCAAAAGAAGAGGTACGCATATGTTGAAAAAAAAAAAAAAAATGAGAATTTATGGTCAACGAGCATTACTACCCAGTTTACATCGGAGGAAGAAAGGAACGGTAGCAGAGAGCGGCGCGTGGGAAAGGAGGGTGTCCTACAGGAGTTAATGAGACTAATCCCGTCGTCCTGACGAGCTGAGACCAGAAGAGATCCCATCCGCGGACGAGCGGATCGTCACCAGTGTCACCTGTGTCCTGGCCGGCTGCTGGTGTCCTGCGGCGTGGCACACCTATTCAAGACCGAGAACGAGAGGAGAGGAGCGTGCACGAGGCTGTTTGCGAAGAAACAACGTAGAACCGGTAGATGAAAGAAGAGGGAGAGAGTCGCGCGAGTAAGAATAACCGCTTGGCAAACAAAGGGTCCACCGCGATAACGAACCTGTCGACGCGGGCCTCGAACTCGTTCCGAACTCGTTTCCGTTTTGCTGGGTGGGGAGAAAAATCGTTAACTCGTTGCACTAGGGTTGCAACGCTTGCAGACGCATGCTTCGCAGATTTTCGGTCGCTGCCTCTCACGTGGGCCACGTTCTCTCTAGCATTTTTCAATCTTCCATCGGATCCGGATCGGTTAATCTTTGTACGTCACGGAAGAGTATTCTGCCTGCCAGAGAAATTTAGCGAGAAAAGTATGCGACACGATGTTACTGACTGTGCTCGAAGAATTTGCGATTTCCGTAACGCATAGTGCTGTGAAGAGCCTATGCTGGAGATTTCGGAAACACGTGAATACACCATGTATTTATATAGATCAGGGGAATTCTCGCACAGTTCGAAAGCTTTTACAAATAATATTGGCGAGGGAATCGTAGAGGCTAGAAAACCATAAGAAAGATTACACCTAACTTTCTCTAATTTATTTGTCCATTATAAAAATCTGAGTTTATTTTTTCCACTTAAGATTGATCGTAGTTTTTCAGAGAAATACGTGCAATAAACAGTGTCCCAGGGATATGAAGAAACAAACTTGTAAAAAATATTTTACTATTTCTAAGTGAGGTATTATAAATAATGAGGATTATGTCGCATTTACGTTTATGTCTTTATACTTATATAGCCCCTTGAGAAGCGAGTGTAATAAAATCTTGTATTTACATATTATACTACAGGTTCGGGTTATTTGGGAAATACTGAAATATTAAATGCAGTACTCCGAGATAAAAAATCGAATTCGCTGATTTACTCGTTCATTAAGCTACTCTACTTGCTGGCAAAAATTCGAGGTAAAACGATCTGCTATGTACATCTTCAACATCGTTCTCCACACGCTTCGTGATCCACGAGGTGTTCTCTTTCAGTAAGAAGCGACGAGATCCTGGCGAAACTCGAGAAGCCGTTTCTTCCATGATTATTTCCTCGTTCTACAGGCTGGTCTCGGATAACATAGTTCAGAGATGTCTTTTCGAGATGACCGCTGCGAGATCGTGAATGAAATTCCTCGTCGCCATTCATTTCGACCTCTCCTTGCGACGAGATCATCGATAATCTGCTTGTATTTATCCTCGTGCTACCTACTTCCTTCTCTATTATACCTCGCAAATTTTTTCTCCGAAAACATCTAAAATGCGATGAAAATTTTGGGCCGCGTAAAACTCGAAATAGAAGGTTGTAGATTCTGCGAAAGAATTTCTAGATTCCGGGAAGCAGTAGTAATAAATAGCACAATGGAAACAATTTTTATCAAACGAGAAATTTGGATAATATCCGTGAACGCTAGTGGATAGGCATTTACGCAATTTTATATTTTCGTGATTTAGAGTCGGAAAAATTGTCTTACGCGGAGATGTGTTTTGCTTCCTATAAGTTTCTCGTTCGAATATCGTACATTCTTGCATGTTATACGCGTTTTATATATTTCTGCACTTCGAAAGTGTCCATCGATGCGTAATAATTAGACAACGAAGGTTCTCGAGTTGGAAAAGTGTAAATTGGACTTATCCCCTTTCTCTGTAGACAATTTATTTGCATCTTCGTTCGAATTCTTGTAATAAATTCCATTGCAACTGGAAGACCGCGTTTCCCGGTATTTCCGCGATCAGGTAGAATGTCGGCTCCATTCACAATTTCCCACAGGTTCTCGCATTTTCCACGAAAGGTCTCCCGTGGCTTTCCACGCGGCCGTAGAAAAGGGCTCGCCGCTGAGTGAAACCGGCGAAAATATCGGATCGCCTTCGTTTCCAGCGTCTTTGTCTCATCTGGTTTCTCTTTTTTGTCGAAATAACGAGCAATCGGGAACAGTCTCTTGGATCCTTGGATCCAGGGGTCGACGAACCGAAACTCTACCGTGTACAGAGGGTGAATCCCTGGAATTAAGGACGAAGAAGAAGAGTAACGAGGAAGATGAAGAAACTGAAGCGAAGAAAGAGGAGAAAAGAAAAGAAAAAGTGAAATGCTTTCGATAGCGGTGTCGTATTACTTCCCCTTGGTACCTGAAATTACCTGGAGTCGTGCGGCAATTTCTCTGCTCCAGTTCGAAGGGTGAAAAGGATCGAAAGATGGCGGTTCGAGAGACAAAGGCGGACATGCGATCGGTCGACAGCTACGGCAAGAAGAATGTCTCTGGTAGGGCACCACCGTGTTCAATCGTAACTCGTTAACACGACCATTGAACGAATTCAGGATGAAAAACGTGTCGCCTGTAGAATGGCTACGATTCCCACCTCGCTGGCTATCAAGGAAAAAAAAAGAAAAAAGTGGAAAGTAAACAATTTTCAGGTCCATTCAGAATCGTGATTTCCATTGTGAATCGAGAACTCGAGAATGGGTATCGAGAAACAGAAGTAATCCTTTCTTTTTAGCCTTTTTCACCCGTTTTTGTTCTGTTTCGTCGCTTTATTCCGTGAGAAGAGGGAGAGATATCGATGAAGGTTTAGGAGATCGCGATAGATCGAAGGGACAAGGGACAAGGGACGGGCACGATCAATTCCCAATTTGTCTTTCACTTTTGACGCGACGGAATTCCTGACCGGATTATCGAAAGTGTCGAATGAAAGGGCTTGGCCACAGAGGCATTACCGAGCCGAGAGAGGAGTCTATTGAAGGACAGCAGTGTCTCGATTGCAAGTTCAACGATTCCGGTGTATCGACCGGTCCTTAATGGCCGGTCGAATGCTAAATGGATCCAAACAGCGGCTAATCGTGTGCCGGCCTCTTATGAATCAGCGTGCTGGAAGCCACCCCTCGACGTCATTGAATTCCGGCTAAATGCGAAGCGCGAATCTGAGAATGCCTGCATGCCTGCCGCATCGTGATCCAATCGTAATTGAAAACAATTTCGCGCTTCGACGTGACGGTTCGTATCTTAAATACTTGAAAGTATCGCCGTGTTAATGAAGTTTTCAACATCTTGATATTTCGTCGTAACTTGTTAATTCGTGATTTAGCAAGTTACGATGTATCAACCTCTCAGGAAGCAAATTAATCAACTCTGCTTCTTGCTGGTTGATTTCGTCAAGTAAATACGTCATTAACGTTCGATCCTTCGAAAACGGATCACTTGGTTCTATAAGTTTATTCGTCGCAGAAAAATGACATAAATAACGGTATGAAACAAGCTTAAAAAATATTTGCATCGTGTAATTTTCGATCTATGAAACTGATCAATAGTGAATATAGACGTGTAAAGCCTTTTAACTAGAATAGCAAGATTAAGGGTTGTCTCAGAGTTGGATGAAACTTGAACGTTTTAAAATCCAACCTCCGTACGGAATAATTAAACTCGTATATCGCGAGATACTATTAGTATTCGCTATAATGACGAGAAAATACCGCGCGTTTACAATCCGGCAAGAAAATACATCAAAATCTTACCACATGGTTGTTTGATTCAGCGAGCAAGTATCGTATAAAATGTAACGAATCAAACGGCTATATCAATAAAATGTGACGCTACGATTATTTGACAGCTTGATAAATCCTGAAGAAAGAAGACCACTAACGCTAAGATCATAGAAAAAAATAGAAGAAGAAAATATAGGGGAGGGGAAATATAGGGTAGAGGAGCAAAAATAAGGAAGAGTCGGAAAGAGAGTGGAACATAGAGAAAGCAACGCCCTCGACCGCAAGCGTAGAACGTTTTACAAGGGCAGATGTTCCTCAGGGCTACCAGAATTCGGCGTCGCCAGATTGACAGTTGAATAATCCTGGCCAAAACTACCTGGGACTGCTGCATATCCCCACATAATTTTTCCATTGTGTACATAAGTACGTCTTAGCATTTATCTGGCGAATTCGTCGGACGTCATTTAGGGTTTAATTACCTGAGACGAAAAACAGCATACAAATCAACTTTAATTCCGTGCAATAAATATTGCAATTTAAATCGAAAAAGTAATTACGAAACCTGAACTTTTTTTTATTGCGAAAGTAAGTAGATTATTATCTATGTTTTGTACAATAAGAAACAGCAATATAAGCAAACATGGAGTGGTAACAAACAAATTCATGACAAAGAAAATCGAATAACGATTTGACAAAATACGAGAAGACAATAGTTTGAACGAACGTTTGCTAATTAGTCTGTTTACTAATATCATTATGTAGATAATACGGAAAAAATAAAGCTATTTTTCGGTGAACTTAGATAGACGTTTCATTAATAATCTTTTGGTTGCTTGATTTTTTTTTTTTTTTTAATGAAATAAAAGATGATTTGAATTGTCCAATTTGATATAAACGTTAGAGAAAAAGATATGAAAACAGCATATCCGTCATATTCTCTTTTTATATTTGAAGTATCGACAATACGACGTGTCTCAAATATTTACTCTTTGATGGATTGGAAATCCGAATTTCGGATCAGAGTGTTTCGAGAGGCGGGAAGATTGTCCAAGAGTGTGTTACTCGTCGCGACGTGTCTAGGCGATCTCCTTTGTCCGTGTAACACCGATGATAAACTGACATAATCGAAGGGTCGATGTTCGGCTGGGTTACGATATGTCTGAGAGCTCATTGGACTGCAGGGCGCTCGATATGCGATAACCGATAAGCCGCGAAGTACAGCCGGTGTCAGTGGATATACGGACATCGCGATATCTCTATCTTTTCTCGCGATCAATTGCAACGTTGGTAAACGTCCTTATCTCGCACTTGGATTCCATCGGCTCTATATATCTATCCATTGATTGTGTTTAAATTTCCATACGAAAAATCCGAAGAATTTCCATTACGTTGATCTCCTCTATCTTGAATAAATATATATATATATATATACATACACACACACACACACCTATCTCGCTCTTTAACACATATACATATACAAGTCTATCGCCTCTTCGAATCTTTCGCGAGATAAACCAACGTCGACGATTTACGAAACAAAAAGATGCACGAAAAAAAGAATAAGAGAGTACACGATAGAAAGAAGCTCGGCAACGACGCCATCGAGGAAGTCTCGTGCAGCGAGAGGTGTCCAGAATTCAGGACGCGAGGACGTGGCAAGAAACTCGGGCAAAAATCCGCCCATGCAAAAATACGTATAAGAGGGTGGTCAAAAGGGTGGTGGTACACGCGAGCCTTCGAGGAGAGGACGTTTAACGCGGATGGCCTCGGGGGTATAGTAGACGTAGCTCGGCGATAGCAATGTCACGGTGGCCACCGGAAATAGCCGGCACTATCAGCCACCCCGCCGGAAGAAGCGCCGTCACCGCAGAAAGAGTTCCAATCTTCTATTCAGCACGTTCTTCTTCTCACCCTCCTCCACCCACACGCTTATTCTCTCTCTCTTTCTCTCTTCTTTCACGCTGTCCACAACCCCGCTCGCGCTCTTCCTAACCCTGCATGCACAAGGGCCTCGGTGTGTTGGCCCGATACAACGTCTCCACAAGAATGGATCGGAGCCGTTTCCACCACGAAAAAGAAGGACGAAAGGGGTGGCAGAAGATGGCCGGAAGCACGAAAGAAAGCAGATGCCCCGACAACCCCCGACTTATCTATGCTACCCTCTATCCTGTCCTTCTTTTTCTCGTTTCGCCCCGTCCTCCTGTTTCCGAGCCGCTCCACACCCACCACCCTCTTTCCTATCGTCGAATATTTCCGTACGAGGTCGCGGTGGGTGCGCGCGTGGATGCTCCGAGGGAGAAGCAACGCGATCGTTGAATTATATCGCGATTTGTTCTCGCGGTTGACTTTGACGATCGTGCAAGTTGCTGGAGATTTATGTTTTTACGAGCACGATTAAATGGATGTTTGCTTTATTCAGGAAATATTGTAGTACCGTATATTCTAGTGCTGTATATCGCATTCTTACAGACATGTACGTGATACACGTTCTTATCGCGTACAGCTAAATCTCAATGTGGTCCCACGCGCGATAATCCTCGAATACGTAGATAGTGGAACTCGTTCTCCACTCGTTACGGATATTTCAATCGACCGTCCGAATTCTCACTCTCGTAGTACTTTACTTATCTACCCTGTACGCGTGAGATGATCAGCCGGAATCCGCGATGTTTGCACGCGACGTTTCTTTCCAACGTTACACGTCGCCGCGATTGTCGCGAATCTTAGAGATGCGTGCTTGACGCCAAACCTTCTCAAACTTATCCGTGTCTAATGGAAAAGCGTTCTTAATTCCATTTCTTTCGGCGATTCCCAAGTTTCGACAGCTTCGGAGTTAATCGTATCAAAAATCTGCTCAAAAAACGGAAGTTGTTTTTTTCCTGGTAGATTTGCGGCGTCGTTTCTCTTCGCGTTCGACAGAGACATTTTCCGGGGGTTTACCACCGCAGGCGGCAAGGTGCTATAGCGTTATATATTTTTGCATATCGCGTGCATGCATTTTCCGTATTTCCACGCCCTTAATCTCGCGTAACTGCGCAAACATCCGCAGTCTCCTACAACGAGTTTATCGAATTAACGATTAGAATTTCGTATCGGTTACTCAAGGACTCACCCCCTCTCAGAAAATCTTCTATATATCTCTCTAGTAAATTCCACGTTTATATTAGTATTTATTACACCGCGAATACACCTGACTGACAGCGAAGAGCGATTAAGATTAAAATCGACTCGGGGTGGGATTAATTCGCTACGCGGAGGGCCGACGAAAAAAAGAAAAAAGGGAAGAGGGCGTGGAGGCGGAGCACGCCGAGGGAACGACTTCTCTTTTTCGTTCTGGTGGAAGGCCTGCAAACCCATTCCGGGTGGTAAGTAGCCGAGCTACTAGCTGGAGGCTGCGGGTGATACATCATGGGGTGTCAACGAGTGTCCCCGCCGCTGTAATCTCGCATCCATCAACCCCTCCGCAGGACGAAAGGACGTCCGTCCTTACGACGTTTCCCTGATCGATGTCCACCGTCCTCGAAGCAACCTCGAAGCCTCACCTACGACCTGTCCTCCCAATCTCACCCCCTTTACAACAATTCTCTCTCTCTTTTTCTCTGCCTTTCGGGATCAATCGGTTTTTGTCGACGGACTCGATTTTCATTTATCTTTTCCTATCTGAAGGCTCGCATCGTCATCGTGACGTTTCTGGTTCTCCGGTGGGTGTCTTCTGACCCCTTTCTCACGTTGATTTTTATTTTTACCGAAGGTTCCGGAAATTTTTCGTAAGAAATACAGCTTTCCTTCTTGACGCCAACTACACACCATCGCTCGAAAGGATTTTTTAACAGGGTTTTATCTAATTGTAGACGCGGGAGTAACCTTTTTACAGTGTCGCTTTATGGTGTGATACTGCGAAGTCTGTTCCAAAGTTCCGCGCGAGAGCGACACGCGGTTGTGGCACAAGTTTTCAACGAGATTCGTACGGTAACGATCGTTACGACTGTAAATTTCTCAACAGAAAATATATAGGAGCTTCTACGCACATTTTCAGATCGGTTTCGCATTCGGTGACAGCCGTGTTGTCCCGTTGCGATGATAATGGAATTTCAAAATGATTTCCGCGATACACGCGATGGTCACTGCTTGCCAAAGAATGTTACGACACCTTTCGTTTCCCTACGGTTATTAATTATACCTTCAAAGTCAATTACTCGATTGCTCCTGTGTTATTCGTCGAGTTACCTATTTGTGATCGCCAACCAACGTATTGTGAAAAGCATCGTTTTCGATCGTAGCCAGTTACAGTTTTCATATCGAGCCGAGCATAACTCGCTCGTACGAGTGAGATTCATTCACCTTCGACCTGCAGCCTATCGAGCTCGGTTATTTAAACAATTAGCGCTAAACAATTAGCGATCAACGATTAATCCAGGCTGTTGTACGAAACAATGAGAACGAAAACGCGCGGGAAAGCCGGCGACCCTTCAGAGATAATTATTTTTCAACGAGCGTTAGAAGGTTCGTTATATAATGTCGCTTCGACCGGCTCGTCGAGACTTTTCCTTTTCTATTTTTCCCTTTTTGATCCGCTGGAAAATATTAGCGAACGACGTATTCTTTCGACGAGGGGGCGAGCACGGGTGAAAAAGACAGAGACGAACAGCAGGAAGGACAGAGGGAACAAAATTTTTTCGGCGCAGCAACGACTCGGGGGTGGTTCCCTATTTTATTTCCACCTCGCAACTACTCGACGTACCACGAAATTATTAAAGTGGTAGACCGTTCAAGCATCGCACAAGTGGCGCGCACGAGCGGGGCGAGTTTTTCACCGTGCTCGACCAAAAAATTCAGTGCGTATTACCTAGCCGAGCCGCGCGCAAGCGCCATTTTCGCCCACGCCGCTTGACCCTGAATTATTCAAGAACTCGAAGGCCCGACGAGGACTTCATAAAAATTGCAGCCACCGTGATTGCCGTGGGTTTTGCTAAGCTGAAAGACAGACAGAGACAGGAACACTGTCGACGACGACGACGACTACGACGACGACGATGACGACGACGACGACGACGACGACGGCGACGACGACGACGACGTCGACGACGAAGTAGAAAGTAGAAAGTAGGAAGTAAAGAGCGAAAGGAGGAGAAAGAGGGAGTACAGAGACTTTTTCAAATTTACCCCTGGTCTCTCTGATGATCGACGCCATCTTTCTCTTTTCACAGACCGTTTTCTTTTTAACATAGTACCGGCGGTGTGCGTTGGAGAGCGAAATAGGGCGATTAAGTATGTCGCGCGAGGGATGCCGATGTGAAACAAGCTTTGTCTATAATTCAACGATAAACAGGCACCGGGCAAACACTCGAGAAAGGGTTGAAAGCGTGTTTGTTTGCGATACGCGAACGACTGAAAACCTTGATAAACACGATACCTACGTTACGCTAAAGGTTTCTTAAGTGTAACGTATCTTTTATGCAACGTACAAAATTATACGATAAATAGGAAATTTATATTTTGTTCCTCGTGGGACGGATTGCAATTTTGAAAGTGGAACAAATTTGGGGAGAATAAACGAGTGTGTAGCTCAATTTGATATTTTTCATTTTTTTTTACTACATGTTTTCAGCGATAAAATCACTTTGATTTCGCTTGTACCACGAATTACGGTCCACCGTGTCTAATTGATTCGTCGAGGGTCGGTTTCGAGGAAGCACATTTAAATATTCGCCGATAGAAGCGCGAAGCGTAAAACTTGAGGGTCTAAGAAACGTAGCGAGTGACGTACAATCGATCAGCCGAAATCCCCCTGTGTCACCAACCCCTTAAACCCCATAAACCCACCCACAGTATGTAAAGGGTGTGTTTAGAATCCAACAGGGGATTTTAGAGTAGCGATTCGTAACAGTCGTCGCTACGTACTCGGCATAATGCGGAAATCGTGTTGCGTTTCCGGAAGTCGCCGGTGCAGGATAAATATTCCTTCGACGACGCTGCGTTTCGTTCGATTTTCTTCGAAAACTACACCTACAAATCACTTAACGCTAAATTTTAACTTTCGAGATTTCCCCCACATTTAAATACAAATTTCGATATTAAAATTACGAACATACGCGTCTTAACGTTAACATTGAGATACCTAAATTTCAGATAGAATTATCCTCGGTTTAAATAAGAATTTTACAAATAAATCACGCGCAGACATCGTTAACGATCATAGATTCCTTCGCGCAGTCACTAAGGATATTTTCAGAGTCCAAAGTTTAACATTGAATAATGTTGCTCCCGTGAGAGAAGGAAGCAAGGGGGTGGTTGCCCTTACCGTGCTCCCCCACGGGTAATAAAACGGCAATTTAATTCATACACTTGATAAAGCTGCCCGACTTTGGGAAGCTGGCGAAAGTCAAACGAACAGAAGGGCTTATTTTGCAAATCATCACCCTGCAGTAATAAAGCTTCCCGAGACGAGACGAAGAACACCGAGAACAAAGATGAACCTACCATCCTTTCCAACGTTATTGTCACTCATAAATCTTCTACCTTGCTCTTTTCAACTTCTTCAAAGTATCGTTAAACGATAGGAACGGTAAATTCTACCGGTAAATTCCGTCTATCTAGAAACTACAACAACCCTGCTCTTACGTCGACTGCTCTTTCGCTGTAACTACAAATCTCGCACAGGATTCCATAACAAAATTGAAAAATCTAATCGGCCATCGTTATCACCTGCTATTTCTTTAATACCCAACGTATTTCTGATACTTTGCTACCGATAAAAATTCAGACTAATTATTCCAATTCACCCTCTTGCAAAATTATCCACTCGAGATAAAGATCAAATAGAGAGCGATTCGGATGATCGTAGATGATCCGTAAATTAGTAAGCATGCGTCTCACGCAAATTGAGAACCCATGGCGGGTCCGGCTGGGCCGCTTCGTACAGGGGGTTGAAACGAAGGTGAAGGGGGTTTTTCAGGGGTGCTCACAGGGTGGTTAGTGGCATTCATCGCGATGCAGATGGCTTCCACCCCTCACGTCGCTACGACGCAGAGAGAAACGTATATGGAAGCGAGATGAGAAGAGGGGTCGGATGTTGCACACCGTACACGCGCTTTTTTCCCGCGTCTCTCTGTACCTTCTCTTTTCCCCTTTCACCCTTTTTTCTCTCGTCCTCTGCCTGTTTCCACTCTCCTTTCTCTCTACGAGCCCTCTTTCACCCTCTTTTATCCTCTTCCCGCAATCCTCCGCTCTCTTCTTGTTTCTACTTTTATCCCCCTTTCGCAGTTCGATCTTCTCTTTCGCCTTTTTATACAGTCTCCCTTCGCCGTTTCTTGGCCCGCGTTTCCACTTAACACGTACACCATTCGTGTTCGAATACACATCGATATTTAATACAAATCGAACGATTCTCTCTGATCGTATTTTCTGTCATTTTACATGTTCTTTGCATTGCGAAACACTGAGCGAGGTAAAATTTGTTATTACTCGACTGCAAATGTTCCTGCAAATGTGTCTTTTTTTTTTTCTAACGACGAATGTAAGAATAAAATCTAGACTGAAATTTGTTTTGCCTAAAACGTATTATAACAGGTGGTGAACCTTATATACGTTTGCCTATTCATTTTTGTACCTTCAAATTACCTGCTAAGTATCCTGTTACCTATTGCGATAGGCAGTAAATTTTGCAAATTTCATATATCTGCGTATTTGCGCGCATTGTGTGTATTTCTGTGCTTTGAAATTCCTCAGGAACGCACACAGTTCCGCAGTCTAGTTATAATTTTTCGATAAGCGTGGCCAATAAACTAACTGTTCTGACACTTGCGGCAGCGTATGCCATTCGGCCACTCGCTATCGTTCTCTCTTTCTTACAGCTTGTGCACGAGCGTAGGCGAGCGTGTTACGTTCAGCCTGCGTAATGACGCGTACGAGCCACAGGCGGATTAATATCTTCGCAAGAAAGCGAAGGAACGATGGCGATTCTTGGCAGCGGTTTCCACCGGCTGGAAACTAATGACCGCGCGTCATTTGCCGGATGAACGATCGATTTGTGCAAATTGCGTATTCTGGCTCGCTGCCGGCTGAAGAACCGTAACTCGCACTTGTAAACGTCCTACTCTTCCACTAGACATAATCATCATAATTAAGGAAAATATGGAGGACTTGGCTCCGCGTTTCAGAAGCAACGGTTCGAAACATCGAGTCGTCGAGTCGATCGGGGATTTTCTTCCGTTTTTCGTAACACGTAGGAATAGCGTCGTTCGAAAGTGTCCAGACAAGATGTTTTACGAAAAACGTAACTAATCCACTATTAGCATAGCTACGTAGTACAACATAATACAACTTTACCATTTCCCGATAAATCTCGGAAACGTATCAATATGTAAATAAATTACCGATAATATTCTCAGGTTAATGGAACAAGTAATCTCTTTCGTAAAGAATTACGTATTATATTGCAACGGCACTCGATCGACACAAAAGTGATAGAAAACTGTGTCACGCAGGGGGTTTCGGCTTATCAACAGGTAAACACCGAGCGCAACCCCCTGGACGTGTCTCTCCGTTTCTATTTTCATACGACAGAAAGTCGAACAATAATGTAAGGCGTTCGCCTTACACGCACGATTTCTCCTAGGTCACAACAGCGGTAGCCGATCTCCAACAAACGAGATGCCTCGGATTTAATCCTCGTTTACTTGCAAGGACTCCAGGAGGTCACCCTCCTACCCTCCACCCCTTTGATTCACCCCATATACATCGTCCTCTGGTTCGTGAGTATATATTATATACGTCCTCGCCTGGATAGATAGAGCTCCCCTGTATTTACCTGTCACCTCGATGACGATTCTGACGAGGGTATCTACCCTTACGTACGGTGTACCCTTCGTCCTTGACGCGATTCGCCAGGAGGTCCTGGATCGTGGTCCTCGTGAACCGTGCCAAACTCGTCCAAGAAGACGCGCACGTTGCGCATTGTGCTCGAGAGCAGCAATTTATTGTGTATTTGAAATTATGCAGTCGAGTGGTTGCCCGTAGATGGCTCGTAGATGGCTACTTTGCACGTCGATTCGCTTCTCTCTTCTCTCTTTTTCTTTTTCCCTTGCTTGTGTACACAAAAGATATCCCAGCTAGATTTAGACGTTATCGGTATAAGGCGGAGTCAGTCGACAATTGGCAATTAAACAGGCAGGGACTGGGGTAATATAGAAAGAAGGAATATTCGATATTCGCGGTAGAGATTACTTGAAGCGATATTTTAGAAGAGAGCGAGGATACGCTGCAGAATCGTAAATTCCGTGATTGCCGCGAAAATCAGGTACGTCGGTGAGGTGAAAAAGAAGCAAAATCCGGCCGTAATTATTTATCATCGATCTCAGCCGGGCGTGCTCATTAGCGCGCTGCCGGCCACGCGGCTCGCTAAATTATTTCCTCCCTCTCCGCTGCCACTGGTCGTTGGTAGCCTGAGGAATCGTCACATTTTTCACGAAGATTAATCGAGTCAACAAACGGGTCCGATCGTTGAATAATCAATCGAGGCGGTGAAATAAATCGACCTCGCCGATTCCTCTGCTACCACCCGATTTGCATATCCAGGAACGTGTCACGACGCACCAAAGGAGACCCCCTCGACTCTGTCCTTTTCTTTTCTTCTCACCTTTCTCTCTTTTTTTTTTTATCATTCTTCTGCCAGCGTGAGCTATACCGCTGCCGATTGTCATGAAAATTCTCGGCTGGAAAACGTGTCTGACGCGCCAACGACGTGCTCGAACGGGGGCACGGGCCTAGAAAATGGGTTAGGCGGAGGGCTCGACCAGACGCGAAATTGGCATAAATGAGATTGATACGACTTTAAGTTACTCGACTCGATCGTAAAAAGAGAGAGGCAAGAGGAGAGAGTGAAGTGGTATCTTCGGGCCACCTCTCTTCCAGCCACTCGTCACGCCACTTTGCGCGTCTTCGAGAGACAGGAGCGGCAAGAAGAGAGAGTTCAGCAAGGTACGCCCATACCGTTGACCGACGCGATGCTCACCTTCCATTGTGACACGACACGGAACGTGTTTTGCGGATAATGACGTTGGAACGAGAGGAGAACCCGCTTGTCCGCGATCGAATCTGGAAGCTGGAGGGATGGCTGCAAGTGTCTCTTCTCCCAGCGAACGAACCCTGACGAATCTCTCCGGTCGTTACCGTATTCTCTCGCGACAGTTGCTTTCCGTGATTTATTTCGAATATCTATGTCGTTGCGGTTGTTACACAGAGATTGATCGTAATTTATGCAAATCGAGCCTCGGATACTTAGATACATCTTCGACGATTGTATCGTGGAAATAAAGATTTCGCTTTCATCCCTTTGAAATATTTAGTTAATTTCACTTATATGTGTCTAATTAACGTTGGGCACGTACATACAGCGATAAACGATATACGAATGTGCGTGTATTTTATAACGATTAAACACAAACATTTATGAAAGTTTAATATTATCGTATTAGTTTGTTGGAATTGAAGAGAAATTATAAATTAGTCGTGATGAGAGATTTAAGTAAACAGTTCGAAATTAAATACGAAATTTGAGAAAAATGGGAACAGACGTGTTATCGTTTTTTCGAAGTACATTCTACTGATATAGAGTGACAAAATTTAAGCAGAATTTTTTTTACCAGCTCTCGGAAATTTCAATTTTCGGAAATTGTTAGAAAATAATATGGCATTCAAATATACTCGTGCAGGTTATTTTTTACGCTATCCCCCTTTGCGTGTATTCTGCAGATACAAAAGTTCAATTTTCGATCAAATATTATTATCAGATCTCAAATATACGAAAATAAATTATTTTGTACTACAGCTGTTTCGTAAACGACAGCTTCTATTACTTTTATTTCTATTATTTCATTATTTAATTTTCCAGGTATTTACACATTTCTAAAAATATACTGCTATCAGTTTCTAACTGAAATGTGATCAATTTTGTGATTAAGGCTAATGTAAAAGGAATTGCAACATGTTTGATAAAACGATACGCTCCAATTCATCCTTATATCCCACCTTTTTCTAGATTTAAGGCAATTTCACACAAATTTTTATATACAAATTTTATATACAAACTTTAAAACAAGACGACTCTAACAGGTATATATATATATATATATATGAAAAACAGGCAAGTACATAACAGAAAAGTTGGACGAAACATAGGATTTTTGGGGACAGGCGAAATCCATCCGATTCTCCCGCTACCAAAATTTTTCGAAAAATTTTTGAGTGCGACTTTTTCGCGATGCGAAAGAGACTTTTGGTGCAAAATTTAGGATTTGTATTATTGTAGTATTGTATGAGGATAGGATGTTACGTGTCAGTGTAGTATAACATTTTATATAATATTATATCGCATTTAAATTGATATTACGTATGTACATAAAATAATACCGCGTCAATAAAGACAAATAAAGAATTTTTATTACGAAAAGGAAACGTGTTTTTATTTCAGAATCCATCGCAATGATCCAAAGTTCCTTCTGATTCATTGTCCTGATTTAAATAAAATTGGAAACAATTAAACAATTACGTGGAAAGTGAAATTAAACTTTCCGAATTTTGTGTTTAAGTTGTTTTATCAGTTATCTTCTTCGTATATTACGTTCTTTCGATAGAAAATCGCCTATTTTTCAATCTTAACCAAACGTCAAAAGTTTCGTTCCTCAGAAATTCTGACGAAGCCACTTCGAATTCCAAGAAATCTGCGCGCAAGAATTATTCCTTGAAACGATATGCCTGTGGTGTAAAGTCGAAAGCTTCAACCAGAACACAGAAGCTTCGTCTCTGAAAAGTTTCGGGAATTCCAAGAAAAATCCAAACAGTATTTTATCCGAATGCTATCCTTTCGAACTACATACATTCCTCTCACCTAAAATCGCAAACTGCAATGGAAATTCGTTTCTTGAAAGTCCTAAAAAAAGTGTTGCCATCCTTTTAGAATTTATTATGCTAAAAAAAAAAAGATAAAAAAACGCGTGTATCGTAGAGTAAGCGTAGGGAATCAGCGGGCAGAGGTGACGAAAAAGGTCGCAGAAGGGTGGCGACGCGGAATCTGGGAGCGGCGAGTGTAGAACAAGTAATAAAATAATTTTAACGACCCGCTTGAATTATGCCCGCGGTACAAATAATAATATCTGGCCGGCACGCATCCCCGCAATAAATATCGAGGCAAAGAGGGAGGGGGGCACCGCCCCCTTCGCCCTTCGTGGCCGGTTTCCATCTACCGCTCACGGAACCCTCGTCTTCACGGTCTACCTCGAAGGCTCACCTCAACTATGTGGAGCAAAACTATGGGGCCCGGTTGTACCGAGAGGGGACTTGCGAAAAACGGGGGCCTGACCCCCGCCAGGGACTCTCAACTTCCTGTTGGAGGCGCGACAGAAACGTGGGAATCGCGTTCGAAGCGTGTCGTTACAGGAAATTGCTTCCGCTCGATGAAATCTGCCCGTTCTATTCGCTTCTTCCTTCATTGCTTTTAACGTATCGCCCTGTTTACGTGTATCGAGATACTTTCAGATGAAAGAGATAAGCTTGAAAATTCACGAGGGAATTATTAGTAAAATATTAGGTTGGCCAAAGAGTTTGCGAGGTTCGTAACGCGTAAAGAAAAAAGACGGTAACCGCAGGAACTTATTGGACGTTTGATTATTATCTTGTTTGGATTTGTAAGCTGTTCGAGGAATCTCTTCGTCTCTCTCACATAGAAGTTAACATAGAAGAAAACTGAAAATGTATAGGCAGAGGAAAATTCTCAATTTTAGAACGATGTGTAAAGCGATCGAGAAAAGAAGCGAAATTTTTGTGGAAAAAGAGATTCGGGATATTGATATAACGAAATCACATATTTCGTTCGTTGTAATATATCTTTCTGTATATTTGTATCTCGTTTCTTCAATCTCTTCTTCTGTTATAGCCATTAATTGCTTCCAGATTTTGTTTTCGATTAATGTGCGCACGTGGAAACAAGCCAGAGATGTAAATTTAAATCTGTTCGTAAACTAAAACACTTTGAAATTTATTCTTCTCGAAAGTGGAGCGTCTCAAGACAAAACTTCATTCCACGCTTCTGACTTATTTTCGAATGTAGCTTAAATCTATCCGCCGATTATTTGCTCTTGTCCGCAATTAGCCAAGTTAAAATATACTCGTCGAATGCTTCAAGTCGATTTTCTGCAAGACGAAGCCTCGGATGAAAAAACGTCACGCCAAACCTTTATCTACAACGCCTACGCTACAATTACCATCCCAACCTGTATATCGATCAAGACAAGATAATAATTCTTGAAAGTCTCGTTGACTTTTCAATAACGTTCGAAATTTGTCTCATTTTCTACGAGTTAGCTTCTATTGCTCGCGAATGAATTACATACAAGGTGTAAGTAATACAGGGACGCGCAAGTGTCCTGGTAATCGGTACTTGGAACGCGCTTGTATTTCGAGCATCTGTCGGCCAACATTCGGGGTGCAGAACGAATCCTTGGAAATCGTATGCACCGGGAGAATAGATATCGTGTCCTGGGTATCGTCGATGACAGGTCACGGATTAAGTGTAACATCAGCACGGTGTGTTTCAAATCGGAGAACCGACCTGTGTCGAATTTGCACTGCGATACTCGTCCTCGGATCGGCTGGCGTGGATTAATTTGAAACAAAGCATCGCCGAACGTATTGTACCGCGACTCTGTTTGGCAGAGCTTTTATTTAGAAAGCTGTACGTTCGATTCAACGTAAAAATGCTTGCAACGTAATTTCCTGCTGTTCCTCGTTTGCATACTACGTTCCATTAAAACGGTCGAAAATCTCGCCACAATTTTTACGTAATTACCTGTGACTAATTTCTAATTATCGCGTTAGGATCACATTTCTTCTGACGTTTATAAATAAAATATTTCCTACGTAGGCTCGCGAAGAGAACATCTGTAGAAATTTTTGTATAAATGTATCGCGTGCTTTCGATCAACCACTTACAGACACTTGTTATGTATCAATTGCGTGATTAAGACTAATTACGATTAGGTTAGGATTTTAGGGTTACTATGGTAAAAGTGGTTAGACAGATGGTTAAGATTGTCAGATGAGGATGGTAAAACGGATTGGTCAAATTTGAAACTTGCCTATGGGTTCTTCGTACGTACAAGACCACTGTTCGTGCTGTGTACTAACGTTTTACCAAGTCAGTAAATGCAACTAGTAAGTGCAACAGAGATCATATAACACGCAAAATATATTTATAAAAGATTTTTACGAATCACTGTACGTAAACACGTACACGGATATCGTCTGTTTCGGGATATATGTTACGTTCATTCGTCTAGGCAGAGATAACGCTAAAAAAAAAAAATAAAATAAAATAACCTGTTGAACGTCCGTCACTCAATTACCACCGGAGCCTTACTACCGCTTCCTAGAAACTGAAACAACTTGAAAATTTCGAGTGGCCCCAATTCGACATTGCAGGAACTATCGATGAAGTACGTGTACGTGTTGCGCAGGTTGCTGGTCGATCAGCGATCGTTAAATTGGCCGTGGAAACGCCGAAGCGTTCGATGATTTCATGCTGAACGGCGCGCAGCCGACGTAAGCCTTCGAAAGAATAGAAAAAAATCTCGCGAGAAAGAAGAAAGAGAACGATATGGACAAAAAGGAGAAAACAATTTGAAAAAGAAAAAAGGAGGAAAAGGACGATAGAGAGGAAGTTGGGAAAGAAAGCAGAGAGCTGCTTGCCAGGAGAGATTACGTCGTCAGAATGGCACCGTATACGCGCGAGCCGTGTAAGCATCGGCCGATGACAGCGCAATGAGATTCTGATTTGCGCGGACGCGCATAATCGCCGTGGAACGGGTTGGTTACGAGCGCGAGCGCTCGCGCGACCAGTTGCACGCGCGTCGTTTAGCAATCAGGGAGGATGATGCAGCCAGAATCAGAGGTTAGCCAATCGGATTCCCGCGCAATTTATTTGTACACCTGTGCATGCGAGTCGCTTCTTGGTCCCGCGGGACCGATCCTGGATCGCCTTGCGTGTTGCCCACGGGACAACTTCTCTACTCCCCGTGGGAGTTTATGGTCGACAAGCCGACACGTGAGAAATCGCCGACGATTATAATTACCGGCCGACGAGGATAACCGCGTTAATTGCCTGCACGTGTGCAATGAAAAATTAACAATGTTTATGGGCTTCCATGGTATATTGGGTTGTTCTGACAATTTTTGTCGTTTCTGATCTTCGCGCGTTTATCGGCAGATCGTCGACTATTACAATCATCGATGGCGATAGTCGCGTTAATTGACTGGGCGCGCGTAATACGAAATTTAAAATTACTTTGTACGTGTTTTATGGCGTCGTTAGGATTTTTCGGAAAACTTTTGCGATTGTAGCAAGTTAATTAGATGACGAGAATATGCGTGGTCGGATAGTAAAATCTTTATTTAGTTAGTCGTCTTGTACTCCTTCGTTGTTTATAATAACAACCGTCCGAAGGATACTGATCGTACAGCACTCTCATGGCAGGACGCTCATCGACAACCACTGACCGCCAGTATCAGGATCCGTTTCCTTATAACCTATCGAACTTACCCCACCACGCGCCGACCTGTAACCGTTTGTGCTTCTTACCATCTATGAGTCATCCTCGCTCGAGGTCGAGGTGACGTTTTCGTGTTTGACTATGTTTAATGGCTTTGTTGTTAGCAATTTGACGGTTACTGGTAAACGGTGTCCTTGGTGAGATTCGAACGATAGGTCAACGATCGGGTGCCGCTACAATACTCCCCTTCCGGTAATGACGTCTTTCGCCGTTGTTTCCGTTTTTGTGTATGTTCAAAGTTGCTCTACGTCAGGCGGTTTGAGAAAAGCGGGTTACTGGTAGATGCCGTTTCATCCTCCATCTTCGTGCTCTCGTCATCCGACTTCTTGTCCTTAATCTTGGTTCTGAAGTCGAGATGGGTAAGGGATCGGCGTTGACCATGACGGAAGACACTGGCACCGACGGATGACAAACTACGCAGGTAGATGGTACAGCGTAAGGGTGGTCGCTGGTGGCGATGGTCGTCGTGGTCGTCGCTGGAGTCGTCATGGTTGTCGTTGCTATGGTCGTCGCCGATGACTCATCCGACCTGTGTCGTCGTTGGCAATGCTGCCGTTAGGGATGCTCTTTATTACCCGCGTCTGAAGGTCGCCAATGTAGCAGGTTAATTAGATGACGAGAGTGTGCGTGATCAGATAGTAAAATCTTTATTTAGTCAGTCGTCTTGTACAGCTTCGCAGAGTGCGTCGGTGTTTATAATTGCTACCGTCTGAAGGATAGATGGTCATCGATGACCACTAACCCCCAGTAACGGGATCCGTTTCCTTACGACCTACCGAACTTTCCCTACCGCCGACCTGTAACCGTCTGTGCTTCTTATCACTTATGAGTCATCCTCGCTCAAGGACGAGGTGACGTTTATGTGTTTGACTAAGTTTAATTGTTTTATTGTTAGCAATTTGACGGTTACCGATAAACGGTATTCTTGGTGGGATTCGAACGTTAAGTCTCCGGTGCGTGCCGCTACACGATTTTTGACGTGAGTAGTTGATGCAGGTTTTATTCGTTAGTAGCGCTAGGCAGTGAATAGGTGTGCAAATTAATATTCTCTTCGTGTTCGTTATAAGGAGTTAATTGTTATAAGGAGTACAATATTTTGGTTGTTTTGTGCGAAGATTACAGAGGGAGAACGCGATAAGTCACACTTTACATTTTGTTGCAGTGCAGCAATTCTAGAAATTTCCACATAGCTATTATACGCATGTATCGTGACCGATAATTACGTGTAATCGTCGTCAATTAGATTCGCGAACTTAGAAACCATATACACCTTGATCGACGAGGATTCTTCGTTGGACAATTTTCATTAGCACAAATCACGCATAATGCTATTCTTTCAATTCTGTCTGTAATGTCAATCGCAAAGCTCGTTTTCGCGTGAATTCCTTTGGAGGATTGATCCAATTATATCGTTTGCCAATATATATAGCGTTGCCTCGGGCAGATTAGGTCGGATTAATCGGAACAGTGGAATTTGCTTCAAAATTGTATGTCCCTTAATATTTGATTTAATTTTCACTCAAGACGAACGAACTTTCGTTGCTCCGAGACTCAAAAAGGTAGCTTTTCTCTCGGACTGGTAGAAAGATCGCGACAGGGCCGCGGTTTATATTTTTCTTCCAAAACTTCGGTGTAAATCAAGGCACAAAATAGGAAATGGAAAATTTCAGCCGTATAAATCCAATTGCCTAACGCGAGATCGTAACAGCGAAATTGTGGCGAACGTTTGTTAATTCTCCGTCTCGTGTTATAAAGGAAAGTACTCTGGTAAACTGAAACTGCTAAATTGACTTGATTTGACTACCCAAACAATGAATACATTTGCGTTACCACGAAAGAATTCTATGTTCGTTTACAAGGGGCTGTTTAATTCATTTTTATGGATACGTGTGTAAAGAAAATGATCCGCGGAATAGCAAACAATTTTAACACGAAGCTAACTGGACCTACGCGTTTAGCTTCTCACGTTTGTTACAACGAGAGAATTATCCTTTGGAAAAATTTGTACAAATATTTTCGTGTTCTAAATACACACGTTCGAGCGTATCTAAAAAAAATCAAAATGTAAAAATTTCACCTGTCTGATTATAAAATAACACCGATATAACAAGATCCAGAAAAACGTGCTTGCCAGGCTTCTCTCCTAATCATACTTTATACATATATCTGCGACAATTTCAGTGTCCGAATACTTATGGTTGGCAGCGTACCTCTGGTCGGCCCGGCGAGATTATTTGGATCCCGAACAATGGCAACAATCGAGCTTTGTAATCGGTCCTCGAAACGATAAAGACTTTGTTGGCCACCCTTCCATCACCCCCCTGATTTCCACCCCATTTCTCTTCCCCTTTCTCTTTCCGCCTTTCCGACACACAGTCCGCCTTTCTCTTATTATTCCTCCTCTAAGAGGAGGACCCAATGGTATCACCTGTTGGCAATTGCACGCTCACGAATTCCATCGCTCGTTGTTTTCTTTCTTTTTTTATTCTCATCGCGATTTTCACTCTTTCTCCTTTTCCCTCGTTCTTTTCGCCTGTTCCTTGCTCGAAGCCTCTTCCACCCTCTCTCGTCGCCGCCCACTCGCCCTCGCAGGCTTTTTTCTTGAAACGATAGAAGTTCGACCGTGGTCGACGGGGAGGTCGACCGCCTTCGCATAAACGCGGTTAATGGGACGAAGATAATGGTGAACGACAATGGCGTACACAACGCCATTGTGCCGCGGCTCACCTCGCGGTTTCTCTTTCGATACGCGAAAATGATTTCTCCCCGGTCTCTCCTCCACTTTCGTTCACAAGTATCCTCGCTTTTTATCCGCGCCGCCGTTTTCCATCGGTTCGTTTACGTTTAAACTCCTCCGCGATTTATTCGAGACAGCCTTCGTTCTCTGGAACATCGCGGAGGAAATGTCGCTGAAGAGGGGGGGGGCAGGAGAGGGATGAAAATAAAGCTCGTCGAAGAAACTAAGCAAGCAAAAATGGAGCGCGTAGTTCGTTGATCGGCAAGAGAATCGTTAGCGGCGAAGAGGCGAGAAGATTCGCAAGGAGCGTTCGGTCGTAGCGAAGAGGAGAAATTTCATAGCGCGCCGATTCCACGGCAGGAATCGCACGAAACGCGGAGCGCAAGGTGCGCGCATTGTAACCGAGTCGGTCGGGTTTCATTCGGGCCGAGCTCTCTGCAAATCCAATTATGCACGCGTAATAACGGCACAATGATCGGCTCGTGTAAACGTATCTATTAAAAGAAAGAGGAAGAAGACGCGGGATGGGGTATCAGCGAAAAGGATAGAGGGCGAGAGGCGGAAAAAGCAAAAGGATACGGCGAGGGAAACCGAGAGAAAGAAGCATTGAAGTCGCGCGTATTCGATACGTACGCGCAGGTACGTATCCGCTTTAAACGAAAGCTCGGTCGCTACAAAAGCAGCGTGCCATCGAGTATCACAAACATTGATTTGAATCACAAAGACCGCCCGCGGTATTCTATTGTCGGGGCCCGACTTATTGTACAGTTTCTCCTGTCTAGCTTCCGCTGCCAGCCTCTTCCTCTCTGTCTTTTCCTATCGTTTCACTTTTTTTTCCTCCTCCTTCCTTTTTCTCCTGCTTCTCTCTCTCTCTCTCTTCCTCTTTGTTTTTCTTTTCTCTTCCTTTCCTTTTCTTTCTTTTTTTCTTTTTTCTTTCGTCCGGCAACGACCTATCAATCCACTTACTCCGCGCGGTTTATGTGCCACTTGTGGCGTTCCCGCGCCACGAAAATGGAGATCGCGGTGAAAGAGAACTACGTCGAAGTCGGCTTTAATCATCGCCGGGAGCTGAACGATCGTCACAGCGACGGTACTTTGCGAGCGCGGAACGCCATTGTCCCGCGATCAACCTGGTCAACGTTCTGACGCGATAATTTTCGCGAAATTTGCGGAGATGCGCGACACACCGCACCCATTGCCGTTCATCGGTGATTGTCTTTTGACGAAATGAGATTGTCAGCCATCGTGCTTTGCCACCGCGCGAAATGAGAATTTTGGTACGCGCCGTTCTACTACACGCTGGTTTTTACAGCAGCTGGCCGCTCCGTCGATGACGACGATACATGCGAATCATTGTCCGACGCAATGAGACAACAACTTCAAGGAAGAAATTTGATCGTTAAACGGGTGATTTTAACGTCGAAACCGGACAAACTGATCGATGCAGCAACGATTTGTATTTGTCATTGCCGGAAATATTTGTACGTTCTCCGGTAATATTTAACGTTACTTCTTTAATTCCGATTAAATAGCATGCAATTAATGAATCGGTAGCATTTATTAGCGACAACATAGTTGTATTAAAAATTGTTTAGTTCCAGCGTTCGCTGTGCATTTCACTTGCGTATTTAAACCTGAATTCAAGGCTTGTATCGTTTACGCGTATCTTAAGCCGAGTTTTCATTTCGCCCCAAAAAATTTACAGATCTTTGTTTCAACGTCGATTTCAAGTTTTAAAATCCCCATCGTCCAATAAATTTTCTTACTCCGATATGAACTCATTGTTTCGATATGGAATTAACTTCGGACACCGCAAAAATCGACGATTCTGCCACTAATAATTTTCAAGCAGACATTCATAATCCGTAAAGGTGAAAAACGCTTCTACTTCTGCTTCTTCTACCCAATTAGAGAAATACTACGTTCCTTGCTTGTTTGCTAATCACCAGAGAAAGCTATTTGACTAAATAGGGTCCAGATTCTAGGTATGTTTCGATCGGAATAACTTTATGCCAATTGGCTAAATGTACTTAGGAGTCCGGGCAAGCTTAGTCATAAAATTTGGAAAGCTTGCCAAACGGTTGTCGATATCCGAGGGTCGAGCGAACCCATCGGGTCGTCGTTTGCTTGTCGAGACGCTCTCGCAATGGCCGCGCGTCATTTGCGCGCTTTTCATTACGACGACTGTCGCGGTCCGTCACAATGCTCCTCTGATTACCTTTTCGCGTTTTGATTTATTGCCCGTTCCGGCGGCTGGAATCCTCGTGATCGCCGTGAGATTCACCGACACGAGATAGAAGCGTGGCGAAAGCGCGATCCACGACGAGCAGATAACAAGCGCGCGTTACCTACGACGATTAGAAAGATCGATCGATCGATAGATTGAGTCATTCCGGGGACCTTGCACTTCGCTTATCAGCCCGGTAATCTTATCAAGACGACCTTGCCCGCCTTATCGGGCCACAGCCATCCTCTCTCACTCGTGCATAATTGCAACAGCTTCTGAAATACAACTGTCTCTCCCGCCCTGGCGAGTTTTATCGTGGTACTATACACCATTGAGAAATCTATGAAGTATTTAGATTTTTGTTTTTATTGTATCTAGTAACGCGTTAGTATAGCAGTTAGTTTAGTGTATTTCGAAAGCGTTTCAACGAATAATTCAGAATAATTCAGTGGCGCGTTGGAAGAACGACAAAGGATTTAAAAAAGAACCCAGACATGTATAATAATATTATATATAATAAAATTGCATGTAACATACACTATCGGATTTTTTCTTTGTCTTCTTTATTTATTCCTCTCGCTAACGTCGTGTGCTCGACGGTGGCGAATTTCTGTTGGTTTGTCGCTTTTGTCTAAAAAAACACGACCTGTCCGAGTTGTGAAATGCACTTGCGAAATGCTTCGTTAGGGTGCACAGACGGTTGTGGTTTTATCATAGATATGCAAAGACAAAGAAATGCAGGTAAAGTTTAGTGCTCGGTGGGTAAGTAGAAAAGGATTGAGGACAAACAAACAAATGGAAGAAAACAAACAACCAAAGGGAGATTATCGTGCAATTACGTCGAGGGTCGAATCGGCCATGAATTGCGACGATCGTTCGTTCTTCAAAAATCTAATTTTTATAGAATATAATTTAATTTAATAATAATTAATTTAACATTGAACAGTCGATAAAAATCAGAATTTAGTTAACAAACGTATAACTAGCGAAAATCAAGTAAATTAAAAAATTAGTAAATTGATTCAGAAAATATCCAAAATACTTATTTTTCCCCAAGGGAACTTTAATTCTTCCTACGCCAATGTTCTTTCCCATAGCAGGTAAGCGAATATTGTGTATTTATGTACGTGCAATAAATATATTTTTCTCGTTACTTTATAGTCGTTACAAGTACAACATGTCATTAACAAATTTTGAAATACGACTTAGAAAATTACCGGACGGGATAGAAAATAAATAACTGGACATTTGTAAAAGTATGAACAATTTCATTGTTATTCCCCGAGTGACGCCGTCGCTCGGACGTAGCTTTAAATAAACCAGAAATTGCATTGTAATTATATATCGGATGAGCATGATCCAAGATATCGGTCATCAGATAAAAGAAAAAAAGATATCGATATACACGTGGGACAGAAGCGGACGCGATTGCTCGTCTCGGAGTTTCGCGAGCGCGCAGGTACACGAAATCGTCGAGCGAAAACGCGAAGCTCGTCTCCTCGGCGATCGTCTTCTTGTTGCGGTCTTCGAATTTCACGTTCTTCGATCAAACCGCTCTGTGCTCTTGCCTAATTACGCTTCTAGCAACAACAGCTCCGTAGATGGCGAGCGACGTTTCATTATAGCGGCAAACGAACACGTTACGTTATTGCCATTCTCGTATGTTCTCGAAAGCGCGAGCCTCGAGTTAGGTGGCTAACCCTGTACCTTTCGTAGCTGTCGAGAATTTCTATCCTCGTCTTAACTACGATCAACGCAGTCGTTCCAAACAGTCGTATCAAGTCTCACATGCTGTTGAAGAGAAGAATTTCGCCAAAGAAATTCAGCGTCCTACCCCGAAGGGCAACGAGGAAAGGGTGGAAAGAGAGAGAGAGAGAGAGAGACACAGACACACAGAGGCGAAATAGAAGCAGGTATTCGTCGAAATTGAACAACGCTGAACGTTCGAATGAAACTCTATCCGGCTGCCCTTACTTTCATTGTCGCTGACGCACGGAGCACGCCGGGGCTGCGCTACGATTATCTATGACGCATTCTTCCATTATGCGTTTCGCTCTTTCTCTGGCTTTCTCCCGCGTCGATTCTCTCTGTCTTTGTCTGGCTGGTGGGCCGCGGCAACAGGTCCTACGCATGAGCCGCGCTTAAACGGAGTCGCATCGGCCGATGGAGGTTCTTTCAGGAATGGCTCGTGAGCCTCTTTGTGGATTTCACGAACGAGAGACGAAGAGGAAAGGCCGGAGGAACACCGGCGAGCTGAATGAGAAGGAGAAAAAAAAAGAAGGAGGGAGAGAGAGAGAGGGAGAGAAAGTAAGGGGAACGAGAGGAGACAAGGAGAAAATGGGTCAAGTCGGTCGGATATAATGGGTGATTTGAATACGACGAAGCGCGACGCCAGCTAACGCGCCCGCAAACGGTAAATTAGCCGAGACGTTTCGCGGTTCGACGAGAGAATACGTATACTCGTCCGTGCGATTAGCCATCGTAGGAAACGTAATCGACAATGACGACTGACTTTTCTTAATGTTCTCAATATCTGTTCGATATTCGCAAAAGTATTCGAACTCGTCGCGAAGAATTTTCATAGATACGGTTCGCGTGGCCAGGTGTCGCAGGAAATGCGATTGACGACGATCAGCTGATCATCTCTGATATTTCCAATATACGTACTTAATACGCGCGATCAGCTGTCGTAGAAAATGCAATTAACGGCGATGCCTAGTGTCTGTCAATACGTGTTTCATATTCAGGAAATTATTTACACGGGCAGAATGGACAAATTTTACCGAAGAAATTTTGTTCGACTTCTTCGACGCTGTTGCGAGACGCGAGAATCACGGTTGTAGTGGTCAAGTTGGATAGAAATTGGAAAATATACGCATATGGAAACGACGTTTGCCGCAAACGTGTACTTTTGCCAGATAACAAAACGTAACAAATAACAATACATAACTAAACGTATAGCCGAACGTATATATTCGGGTAATGCAATGGATAATTGGTCGTTCAAACACTTGTCCGCGATAATTGGACTGTTCTGATAATTTCGTAATATCTGCAGAACCGTGTGTTTACAACGAGAGATCTTGCGATTTCCATCTGCGTTCCAGATTTGTTTCGAACTTGACCAACGTTAACAACGATGCTCGTCTCTCGTTACAGCGTCGACAAAACTTCAAACCGTGTTCCATACCACACGCGATATATTCGCAAATAGTTTGCACGATAAATGTTCCTACAAAATACGAGTTCTCCGGTCGCTGCGAGTACGCGAAGCGTGGCAACGGTTCGAGAGACGAGACGCAAGACAAGTTAGCAAAAAGAAAAGAAAAAAGAAACGAAAAGTTGGGCGATCGAAAATCTGCTTGGGATAAAAATAATTCCGACGAAGGCTACTTTCTACTAAAAAAAATTACTGGTCAGGAAGAAAGCGCGATACGAGGCAAAACATCGATAAGATACGATAGCCTACGCAGTTAGAATGCACTTGCACGCGTACTCCGCCAGTCCAGCGTGTGTAGTAACAACGTGAAATTATTATCTCGACAAGCGTTGCCGAACGTTAAACGCTGGCAATATACGCTCGCTCTATGTTTCACAAGCTACTACTACGTACCGTCTCGACCTTCAACCCGACAAAGAAACTAGCCAGTTACACGAACGTCTAACCCCCCGAACCCATAACGGGAAAAAGGAACGTCTTTGAACCCTAGAACCGGCCGTTACGACGTAGCCAAATATTTCAACGTCGTTACGCGTTGATAAGGAAAATTCGAAGGTCACGGTAGAAATCGCGCGACGCGACGCGTCGTCGTAGACGCGCTCGAAGAACGAGATCTAGGGGTGGAAGAGCGTGCGGAACGCGATAGAGAAAGGAGACGCGCGCTGTTCTAGCGTCCGGCGTCGGCGAACGTTTCGTGCGTGTTTCGAGGGTGGAAAGAGGACAGGGGGTGAGAATGCCGGGCAGAAGAACGCGTGGACGAAACACTGGCGACCCGAAGAGCCGAGGGCAGAAACGGAGCGAGGCAAAGATCGCGGACGAGAGAGGAACGCTCGTGGAGTTGGCAAAGAGGGAGCGAGAGAGAGAGAGAGAGAGAGAGAGAGAGAGTGAGAGAGTGAGTGAGTTGGGAATGGGGGGGAGGGAACGAGAAAGCTGGGAAGAAAAAGGCGCGAGTGGAAGCGAGAAGCGACGAAGAGGGCGAACTTGGAGGGGTGTGGGAGAGGGGGTGAAAGCTGTACCGCGAGAGGTCGTCGGGGTTGTTGGCGTGACGTCACGACGTAATGGTGCCGCCTTCGGCGTCGAAGGGAGCCGCGCGATTGGTGGAGAGAAATGATGGCAGGCTTGCGTGCCAATCGATTGCCGTTGGTAGGCTCGGGTCTGGTCCGACGGTCGGTTGGGTATGGTTGCGAGGCAGGTAGGGTTGCGTAGAGAAGGGGCAGCGATCGTCGAGTGAACGAAACAGAGAGAGGGGGACAGTCGCCTCGGCAGGAAGTGAGCCCCGAGAGTGGGACCCGAAGGCGAAATCCACAAATGCTCAGACGGTTACGTTCTTTCGTGGAGAGTGGAGGTGCTGTCAGCAGTCGTTCTTGTTCTTCTGGATCTCTGCGTTAGTACGTAGCAGTGTCGTGGCAGTAGCAACGATAGCAGCAGCAAATTCGAACGAGGACAGCTCGGTGAATCGAGGAACGCGTGCAACAGTGCGCGCACAGCGGTATATACGCGTGTACCGACGTAGGCGCGTCGAGAGGAGTCATCGCCGTCGACGTTGTTATCTTGGACACAGTGACAAGAGAAAGTACAGTGACAGTGAATAATCGTCGTCCGACGTGTGAACAATCGTCGTTGACCGTTGGCGTTGAGAATCGTACGCGGACTCGTACGCAGCGCCGTGTCGAATCGGTGCAGTGATCCCCAACGGTTTCGAAACTGTGTCGGTGGTTGTGTTGCCGCGCGCAAATTCCAACAAGTGGTGCGGTAATCGGAAGGAAAAGTTTAAACGATCTCGTATGACCGAGGGAATATTGGACGGCTCGGCTTCCATGTCACACTGTCGAGGGGAAACAAGGAGTAATTCCTTTGCCGCGTAGTATTCGCCGGATTCGCCGTAGCGGACGCGGAAACAAATTGGCGACGTGGTTTGACGGGCGACTTGGCGCGACAGCGGTCTTGGACAACGCGCGGCCGCGTCCTTCTCGGCGTTTCGTCGAATTTCTTGACGTCGAGTAGTACAAGAAAAAGCCAGCAAACTGTACGGCCACAGGGAAGAAGAGATGCTTACGATGGAGACCGACCTGAAAGGCGGCAGCCTGCACGGTCAGATGCCACCACACCCGCATCAAGGTGTCTCGCCAATGGGACACCATACCGGTGTATCGCCGTACGGTACCCTCGGCTCGATAGTTCACAGTCCGGCGTTGTCCGGAAGTCCTCCGAGTACAGGAGGTCTAACTTTGGGTTTGCAACATCACCATCAAACGCCGCAGCATCATTACGCGTCGATGCAGGCCGCGCAACAGCAACAGCAGCAGCAGCAACAGCAACAGAGTATGCATTCGTTGGCTCAACAGAACGCCGCGCAACAACAGCAACAGCATCACCCGCACCAGCAACAACAACAGCAGCCGCCACCACAACAACACCATCCACCGCCGAATAACAATAATAATACCAGCAAAAACAACAACATCGACCGCGTGAAAAGGCCGATGAACGCGTTCATGGTATGGTCCCGCGGGCAACGACGCAAGATGGCGCAAGAAAACCCAAAGATGCACAACTCTGAGATTTCGAAACGATTGGGTGCGGAATGGAAGCTGCTCAGCGAAACTGAGAAACGCCCGTTTATCGACGAAGCAAAACGATTGCGCGCAGTACATATGAAGGAGCATCCCGATTACAAATACAGACCGCGACGTAAAACAAAAACCCTGCTGAAGAAAGATAAATTCCCACTTGGAAGCGGAGTAGCCGGTGTCGGAGGTATGTTGGGCGTAGATCAACGGCAAGTCGGCGCTACCGGTGGACCGCAGCAAGCGCAGCTATCTCGCGACGTTTATCAAATGCCAAACGGCTACATGCCTAACGGATACATGATGCACGATCCAACAGCCGCGTATCAACAGCACGTTGCGTACGGCGGTCACATGGGAGGCGCGGCAGCCGCCGCAGCCGCTTCTGCTGCTGGCTATCCTAGGTACGATATGGGGCATCACATGGGCGGTGGCAGTCCTAGTCCCATAAACAGCTACATGAACGGTTACGGTGGTTACGGAGGTGGCACCGTGCCCGGCGGATCACCGTCACCGTACCATCAAGCGCAGCCAGGATCCCAAATCTCGAGTCACAGTCCTAGCGGTAGCAGCATAAAATCGGAGCCAACGAGTCCAGCGAGCGGCGGAATTCACACGCCGACGCCAACGGGAGCATCGTCGACAGGCGCAGCTGGGGGGCAAGTTGTGAAACGGGAATACATGGGCCAACAACAGACTCAGCAGACGCAGGGTGATTTGAGACAAATGATCTCGATGTATCTGCCCCAGGGTGTCGAGCAAGGAGTCGTGCAGCATGGCGCCGGTGTCTATTCGCCCGGTCCATCACCGGATCCGCTCGCCCAGCATCATTCCGCCATTCCACCTCTCAGTCACATGTAAGCTTAATTTTCTCGTTGCTCTCTTTTGCCTGCTTATGGGCGTAGATTTAAACCTACGATCGTTATCTTGCTCGATGGATGGACAATCTTTTGTTTTTGTTTGTTTTTTTTTCCTTTTTAATATAGTTCGTCTAATAAATATAGTTATAGTCGAATATAGTCGGTTAATCGGTTATAGATCGTTGAACGATCGAACGGCAATTCCGAAACTTTCTATCTAGCAGGACTCGATCGCATTTGTTGCTCCTTTTATATTGAACTTCAAGGGCAGGATAAACCTTGATCGAGTTCGTCGAGTATTTAGATCGATTGAGCTTAAAGTTCTCGCAAAATCCGTCCTCGATACGTGCGATTGTACCTTTGCACGGTGATTACAATAGTTGCATCGCGGTTACACCGTCGACAATTACGCTCTCGGTTTATCCTTCTCCGTTGGTAATATCTAGCTTGTGTCTACGTTCGAGCTTCGAACCAGACCAAAGAAACGACAACCGTTTACTAAAGAAATCGTTCGAAGCGATTACCGATGTTTATCGTAAATGTATAACCTTGGAAAAACGAGCTCGAACGTGGTACGAACGGTCGCGAACGATTCGCAGCGGATCTAGAGCCGAATCGATCGCGTCTCGCAGCCACCTCTCGTAAAGCAACATTCCCGCTTGCCATCCGCAAATCTAGCGCCTTGCATTTCCATACTAACATCATTCACCGCGACATTTCCACTTCTGGACCCTGACGATCAGTCCTCAGTACGTAACAATTAGCGCCGCTATCAGAAATCCCATGCTAGCCACCGCTATAGTCCGAGATGATGGCGAGTAACCAGCAGACTACGTAACAAGATTACGACGCGAGCCACCCCCAATCGAACGATCTATCGAGCGTAGATCGACGCTCTTGATTGCCAGCTAAATAAGACACCGTCGTCTATCCTACTCGTTTCAATCGAACCATCGCAAATTTCGCCTTGAAAACGATCTCCTTCTAAACGGATATTTTTCTTCCTCCTCTCCTTCTGCTTCTTGCCGAAACGAAGTACTCGAACGTGATAAGACAGAGTGGGCGTTCTCGTTCTTCGTCGCATCTTTCTGCCTCGACTCGCTTGGAAGAACGATCACGTTTCAGACGGGGATACGAGATCGTCGCCGGGTTACACGCAACGTCTAGAAATATTAGGACGCGTTTACTCGATCGAGCAAACGATCGACGTCGATTAATTCGTCGTGCGAGCGCGATACAGCCGCGCGCGAAACCAGCGATATTTGACAAGGTTTACGACGACGCTCTAGCAACGACGCTCTGGGTAAACAAAAAGAGACTCGTACGACGTCGTAAGAACATCGTGCGAAGCGATATCTATTGCGACGTTAAACTGTCTTTTTCCCCCTCATGTCCTTTCTTTCTTTCTTTCTTTCTTTTCTCTTCGTACGTACCTCTTTTTTCTGTTATGTACAACAGCCGATAAAACTCTTTTTCTCTTCTCGCGTTTCTCCGGTAGCTTCTTTTATCTTTCTTATAATCCGTTATATATATATATATATATATATAATATATAATATATAAGCCTTCATCCGATATCGCGAAATTTCCGTTTCGATTCCGCGTCGCGATCATCTGCTCTAGGGTCCAGAACGTAGGGAATTTCGGACGGTTTAGACTTAAGATTTATTTCTCGTGGATCAAATAAACTATTGGGATAAGTGTTGAGTTTAAACGTGTCGAGCTTCGTGGATTGAGTCAAGAGAAACCTCATCGACCGTTTTCTTTCTTTTTTTTTTCTCTCCCCACTCCTCTGTTCCGGATCATCGATGTCCGTCGCATCATTTTTTCTCCCCCATGTTTTTCGGTTCGCTATCGTTTCGTTTCGAGTAACACGATCGATCGAGAATTTGAATCACGAGTTTCGGCTCCGATGGTCTCGGAGAAACGGGAGAACGATCTCTGGCCAACCGGTGAGTGAGTGCTTCTTCTGACTCATTCCATCGACGCTAGAACACAATTATAGAAAACAATCCCAATTCCTAACGCAAAACCAATAACATCGTAGGATAGCTTAAAATGTCGGGCTTGGATGGACGGCCGTACGCACGGACTCAGATGCGACATCAAAATACGCTACTAAAGATTACGATTAAACAAGAGAGTAAAGAAAAAAAGGACTAATGAGGGGTCGCGCAAACGAGAAACTCGGAGATCGTAGGGGCCTAGACGAGATCGCAAGGGGTTTGTCGCAATTACGGAAGGAAATTTCACTGACGAAATGCACGAGGGTAAAAAATCTCCAATAGAGATTAAGTTACGCCTAAAAATCGGTTCCTGTGGTATGCGCGACTTAACGCGGTAACGGTTTGTAGATATTTTGCTAAAGATGTCTGGTAAAAATGAAAAAAAAAAAAGAAGTAAATGAGAAAAGGGTCGTGTGGTTAAGACGGTTGTGCAACCGAGAAACTACGAGATCGCGTCTGGGTGAACATCGCGAAATGTTTCTCACCATCTCGGCAGGAAATTTGCCTGACAGATGAAAGAAAGACGGGATCGCAAGGGGTTTGTCGCAATTGCGGAAGAAAATTTGACTGTAGAATGAACGAGGCTAGAAAATCTCGAATAGAGACCAAGTCACGCCGAAGATCGATTTCTGTGGTATGCGCGCGACTTATCGCGGTAACGGTTTGTAGATATTTTGCTAAAGATGTCTGGTAAAAATGAAAAAGGGGTCAAGTGGTTAAAACGGTTGCGCAACCGACGAGCTACTACGAGATCGTGGGGGTCTGGGTGGCATCGCGAAATGTTTCTCGCCATCTCGGCAGGGAATTTGCCTCATAGATGAATAAAAAAGAGAGAAAAAAAACCGGATCGCATATAATTTGTCGCCATTACCAGAGAAAATTCGATTAACGAACGAACGAGGCTAGAAAGTCTCGAATAGAGACATAGTTTTGCCTGAGATCGGTTCCTGTGGTACGTGCGACTTGACGCGTTAACGGTTTGTCAATACTTTGCTAAAGATATCTGGTAGGAATGAAAAATGAAGAATAAAAAAACGGGTCGAGTGGTTAAGACGGTTGCGCAACCGAGAAGCTTCGAGATCGGCAGGAAATTTGCCTCGCGGATAAAAGAAAGACGGGACCGTATATAGTTTGTCGCCATTATCGGGGGGAAATTTGACTAACGAATGAACGAGACTAGAAATAGATCCGAATCTCGAATAGAGATTGGTAGATGGTGAAATAAATGAAATAGAAATAGTGAAAAACAAAAAAAAGAAAAAAAAACTGGTGAAAATGAAAGTAAAAAAAAAAAGATAGGGAGGGGTTAACGCGGTTGCGCAACCGAGAAACTAATAGATCGTAAGGATACGGACGGCGCCTGAAAAATTTAGTTTGCAACCTCGGTAGGAAGTTTAATGGATGAAAGAAAAATCGGGAGTAAAGGAAGAATAATAAACACAAAACCAATGATAAAAAAAAATGGTTTACAGTGACCTGGCGTATCAAGATTTTCCGGATGTTTTACGCGTATGATGTACCGTGGAATCAAGGGAGCCAATCGGCGTTGGGCACAAATCAAATGCACAAAGGAGAGGCAGCAGGCAGAAAACTACGTCAATCGTGATTTTCTTTGAAAGATCGTTGGTTGCAGTTGTACGCTCTTGGCAAGTAGGAAACAACTTTTGGTTCTTCCTCCAAATTTGCGACAAATCCGCGCTTTTGCGGTCCCTATATTCTTTGCGCCCCGTTTCGTCCGAGGTCGTCCTTTTTTTCTGCCAACGTGGCGGCAGGGAGCAGCCTTTCTCGTTCGTAGGGCGATCGAACGAAATATGCGTTTCCATTAAGATAGGGATTGCAAGAGAAACGGAGAGATTAATAGAGCACGTACGTGTGTGAATTAGTAGATAAACGCAGTCGCGAATCGACGACTAACGTGAAGTTTTCCTACGCCCGGTCCCTGAGGTGCTCTCATTGCGACGCGAAAAGAATTGGAACGGGGATCGGTCGAGTCGAGGAAAGTCGTCGATTCGCGTCAATCTACGATAGTTCGTGAAACATGTTCTAACGGAGAATGATAGCGATAAGTATCGAGAAAATGCGAAAACGCAAGATCAGTGGACCTCTTACTGTGATAAAATATAAAAACAAAAAAAAAATTGAAGGCTGAAACGTAAAAATAACAGCCATGTAAAATTTACAGGGTATAGGCGTCACGTTAGAAAAAAGAACGGAAAACGTGAAAGGATAGACAGTATGTGAAGATGTGTTGAGAGGGGATAAATTACTGTACATATATATTTATAGAAATGTACGTAAAAAATATATATATTTCTTCTTTTTATATATATATATATATATATAATATAATATATAATATATTATATATATATTATATATATATATATATAATGTGTATATTTTCCGCGTTAGCAATATTTGTTCTTTTATTTGTATAGTGACGTCTCGTTCGACGTCGATATATTTGTTACTGTCTCTATCGTTTCTATCGTGGTCGTTCTCCGCGCGTTTTTGGGATCATCCTAATTGTCACGAAAGAACCGAAACGAACCAATAGACGAAGTACGATATAAACGAGTGTTAAACATATACGAAGGACAGAGATAAGAGATAAGAAAGAAACAGTGCAGAGGTATGAATGGGCGCGAAAAAGTTCGCATGAGATGACGTTGTTGAAATGGACGTGCAAGCTGACACGATATCACAGATGTATATCGAATGCAATGACATAGAAAGCTTCTAAAAGGAAAAGGAAAAAAAGAAAAAGGAGTATAGTATTGTGTATTTCATCAAAACTGATTTTGTAAACATAGCTCCCGTAGAAGGAAACAACCCTTCCGCTGTTGCTCGGGAAACTATGTGTTCGTATGGGAAAATGGGAAAAGTTTGTAGATTGATCGTCTATCGTCAATTCTCGTTCTTCTCCTGTTTTTTCTTATTTTTTTGTCTCTTATACTTTTCTTTTTTTTTTTTTATATATACAAGAGAAAATCTTGTTTCCTTTTGGTCACGCAAGAAGAGAAGAGGAAAAAAATAAATGAAATGTTTAGTTGCTCATTGGAATCAATCCTCGCCATTCTTCGTGGTCCGTAAACGTTAATGATTATAAATTACGTTTATCCTATTTTATCGTTTGCTAAAAATTCTATTAATTAACAATACTATTATTATTGACGAATGTCAAGATTTATCTGCAATGACAGGATTTCCTTTTATTATTAGTCTTACCTTTAGTGTTATTATATATTGTATGATTAAAAATATGATTGTCGTCCTTCTTTGCACCTACCAGTAAATCCTTCTATTTTTTTTATTCCTGTTTAAACATCCGTTCCTCTGTAAATTTGACGAATGAAAAATTGCGTATGTGTGTATTCGTATATATGTGTTTGTACTCTGTAGGTTATATCGTTTCGGAAATCGACTAATCGTATCCGATGTGCGATGCGAAACAAACGGAGGACGACGAGAAATTAGAAATATCAACCTATTAAACAAAGAGACGAGGCCCGGCACTTTGCAACGTTTCCTTGAATTATAAATTCGAACAATTGTAACAGGTTCCGGGACGTAACTGCGTCGTGGTCTGTTACAAGAGACTTTTAAAATCATCGATCGATCGACAAAACTTCACCGCGTAGAACTTCGAGACGTTTAGCTAGCCAGTTTCTCGATTCATAGTATTTCATATCTTTTTGACGATGATTTCGAATTTTCCCAGTATTTCGAATTTTTTATTATCGCTGTCTGTGAAATCTGATCGAAAGAAAGGAGAACAGATTTATTTCGTTTCTTTTATTTATGTCCTTTTTTCTCTTTTTATTTTCATTGAAGTACCATGAAAAGGGTTATTTTATCCTTTTTTCTTTTTTTTCTTCGAAGTACCATGAAAAAGTATTCGTATCTTTAAAATATCACTTTTGTAAATATTTGATATTATTGTTCCGGAGAACTTAGTAATATAGTGAACGAAAGGTCATCATTTAACATGTAAAATTTCGAATTTTTTACGTCAAACGAAGAGAAAAAAACCATCGTCGTTCTCCGTTCATTTTTAAAACGATAACTGCATAATCTCGTTCATACGAGAATGCGAAACGGAGAAGAGAAGAGATGGTTATTGATGCTTTGTACAAATTACCGATAAACAATAATCGTGCGAATTTTTAAATTCGCAAAATTCTGTAATGTAAATACGTTCACCATGCCAACGATACGTCATGGTAATCTTTCTTTATATATAATATATGTATATATTAATTGCAAGTAGATCATCTGTGTTTCATTTTTTCTAAGCAACTTCCACCGACAAACCCATTGAAAGAATATCGACGAGCCAAAGATACGAATCAGGTAATTGAGTCTTCCACGGAAGAACGATTTGACTCTTGTGTGTACTTTGCATGCATTCTCTGCGTGAATCGTTTACGAGTTTTTCCTCTGTCCTATCTATCTTTCTGTCACTTTTCGATCGTGCCGGCGACGTCGATACGAGCGGAACGATTTTGATCCTCCAATAGATCTGACGGCCAGAATACTAGCATCTTTCAGAAATATTTTGCTACGATCGGAACGTACCCTCGCAAATATTCTAGTTGCTCTTCTACTTCTAGATTACATATCATATCGATGATTATGAGAATTATGTTTTCATGCTTGACAACGATTCAGAACGTGCGGTGTTAATTTAACGAAGCTATTTGCGAGAGTTACGAGAAAAGTCTATATCGAGATAGCCGAAACGTAAGTTGCGGAGTTAAAATCGCGAGGAATCGTAAAAAAAAAAAAACGCCATCGACGATAAAAATGATAATCAGGATATCGATCTAACTGTAGAATTCAAGTAATTCTCTGACGAACTCCACGATAACGGGAAGGTAAATCGTCGAACGAGAGAATCAGAATCGACGATTAGGTAACGACAGTCCGAGGCAGAAGTCCGTGAAGTTGTCAATTCGCTATCCAACGTCAGAGTTGGAGCAATTTCCCGAAAAATCTCGCAATGAGCGAAACGTAAATTCCCGAACGAACGATTAACGTGGACGATTAGGTATCGCTGCGAGGCAAGAATTCGCGACGAAGGCGTGGATTCACGAACGAACGGCGCTGGTAACGAGACGATTTGAATTTTTCAGTATCCTTTCCCTCGATGAATAGCTGTTTTTATTTGCGAGCTCGGCTCATAGCCACCGCGAAATGTCCCAATAAATATAACGCTCGGCACGGACGAGTGGAGACATTAATTCGCGCCAATAAATATTCCCATCGTTCCGGCACATAAACCTGGCGTTTGTCATATACACGCAGTCATTTCGGTTAAAAGGCATTCCCTCTGCCACTGAATGCAAATGCGAGTGCTCGTTGTGCGTGCCGTAGGGTCTCTAAAGTGCTTTCAATTACGTGTTCCACCTAATGTCCTGGCCTGGAGGGCCGTTTTCCTATGTTTTGCATAACCGGGATTTTCAAGTGTTTCACGCCCCACGAGGACGCGCGACGCGCCGCGCCGCGCCGCAAGTCGCCTCCGACACGCTCCAGTCCACCAGCTACTTCTTTATCCTGATTTTCTTTTATTTTCTGACCTCGCTTCTCTCCCTCCCTCTCTCTCTCTCTCTCTCTATTTTCTGCCTCTAACGAGCATTCCTAGCTTTCTTGCCTCTTTCGTCGGCTCTTCCTTTCTTCCTTTGTTTCATTCTCTATTCCCGATTTTTCAAAGCACCGAAAGTGCGTGCCGGCAATTGCAGCTCGCGCAAAACGCGTCCTTTGGCGACAAACGTCCAGCTTTCGTTTCTAACCTACCTTCGTTTGTCTTCAAGTTGTGCTTTTTTAATCGGACTCTTTCTTCGCTGCATGCGTCTTCACGGTTGCACCGTCTAACGGCAACCATTTGGTCGGACGATTAATTTTCGCCGCGTTTTGCATACACACGATCTGTCGTTATCTACGGCAGAGCCGCCGGGACATTCGCGCGTCTCATTGGACGATGCAATATCGTTCTATTTGCAACGTGTACTGAACGCTCGATAAGGAGCACTTGTTTGTTACGGCAATGGAAACGACGGTCGAACAGCTGCGCTCGGAACACGCGAAATATCCTAACTACGTCCCGTTGCATCTTCCGTGGCGTCTATGGTTTAACGATGTACTCGATCGTTGGCTCGTTAAGCGACCGCTAGAAAAAGAGGGAGAGGAAAGAAAGAGACGTAAAAACGCTCGCTGTCCTTCCGTACGCGGATTTATATTGCTGAAACACGACCTGTTTCGGAGATAGCTATCGATCGATCAAGTAACGCGCCATAGCAACAGGAAGATCCATGTCGTTGAGACGATCGACTCCTCGAACGCGATCTCTGTCCGATCGAAATTGAAAATCGTGATACGTGCCGTGGATAAACAATCGTAAAGTAAAAATTGCTCTTGTCTTAAATGAATTTCTAACGAGAAACGGAGCAGGAGTGGAGGTTCGATTAAATTCGGGTCTCACGGTTTCTCTAAGACCATCGTGTAAAAATTCATACGACGGAACAAACTTTTTACCCGCGTGAATTATACGAGAAAAAAAAAAAACTCGTAATACAGTCGCTAACGATTATCCAGGGTGGCGAATTTCTAACGAAACGTGCCTGTGAAAAAATATCTCGGACATTCGAATCGTGTGGCTCGCCGGGGGCAAAAAGCCGGGGCGTGCAGAATCGCCGGTGATTGGACGAATTTTTTCTCGCTTTCAATTAGAAGGTGGCCGCGCGTTTTGATCGCGACGATGCGATCCGCGTTAATAAATTATGAGAGATCCGTTCGAGCGGAACGATTTTTCGCCGTGGCCGGCTATTAACGCGCGCGAAAGAAAAAAAGAAAAAAAAGGAAGGAAAAAAGAGGAAAGAAAAAGAAACAGCTGTCCGTAAGTGAGCGTATAACTCTTTCCCCGCTAGTCTCGCCCGTCACGCTGGCATTCATTTCCCGCCGCGTTTCCCTCGCTGGAAACCGACTGCCGTGTCCCGCGAAGCCCGCGAGTCTTAAAACCCCATAACGCCCACACGGTGTCCCGCACCTGACTCTATTTCTCGGCTGATTTACACCGCCTCTGGCCAAGTTGCCCGGGGGTATGTTTGCGCATACATTAGCGAGGAATTTTCTCGGTTCGCGGCGAACGGCCCGCAGTGGCAAAGGGAAACGGCATTGATAAAGCTATCTCCTGAATAGAGCCGCTCTTGCTAACCCGTGACCATTTAATTAATTGCCCCGGCCAGCCAACAACGTTCCGACGCGTGATTAATCTTCGCGCCAAGGTCGTAGGCTTCTCCTTACCGGAATCGGAAAAACTCTCTAATTGAAACGTACGAACTCTCCCTTCGGAATTTTAATTCGGCCACGATCCCGCCGCGCTGGCACTGGAATGTCGGACTTGGACCGTGTACCGCCAGTTCCTTTCAAACTCTGCTTCTATTCCTATGGAAAATCTGCCACGTACTAGTTTGCCTTTTACGCGTGATTATGGCAGCCTCGAGATAATTTAGTAGCTCGGTAAAATAGTTTTCTCGGGTTAAAGAACGGGCAACCAACTTTCACCCCGGCGCCAAAACGAGAAAAGGCACTTCGGCGTTTCGAAATCTTTTGTGGATGTACGCTGGCTCGCGAAAGTGTCCGTGCGCTTCGTATCGCGCGTGTGTGTCGTGTAAAACATTGCGAAAATAACGCCGGGACACGGCTGTCGTGATTATATTGGTACAGTTTGAAAAGTAATCTGAACGTGTAGATCGAAATTACGAGATATCTATTGCATGCACGTGTCTAGTCAAAAATTAACGTACAACGTAAACGCGTAACGGTAAACATATAACGTTAAACATTGTCTCACTGAACGTCCAAGTTTATTGGTATAATGGACAATTGGCCGTTTAAATACTCCTCTGACTTGCCCCTATCAATCTTACCACGTTCGTAAATCTTACCAACTCCGATACAAGTACGATTGTCGAGGCTGACAATAGCGCTACAAAAATTTATGTATTCGTAAAAAGTTTCTACAATTGATCGAATATATTTGCGAGCTACTAGAAGTGTACATACTCGATCGACAGAATTCAGGCGCCTCGTCCAGATAAACGGATTCCTATAAACGAAATTCCACCGCGATTTAAGTATCGCTGCTTCCGTCAAACGTTAAATATGATATAACATCGGAGAAACCATAAATCTCGACTCGCTCGGTTGGCACGTGGTTGATCGACGAAAGAAAAGAAAGAAAGAAGTATCCCCTCGTGAATACGTGGAAGGTATCGCGGTTTGGTTCTCCCTTTCTCGGCATTCCTGGCCCGGGTTAACCCCCGGGTAAGATAATATTCACGGCCAATTACCTAAAACGCACTCCTTATGGAGGCGCGCAGAGTTATTGGCAGGCTGCCACCGTGCAATCGAGTATCCGGTGTGAAACGACCTTGTTATTAACGTTCAAGTAAGCTTTACCAGCCAATAACCCCGTGTTCCTCGGTCCAAAAGGATTCGTCGATCCTCACGCGATACTTTGCTCCACAGGGGCCAATTAGTTGATTACCTGCCAACTACTTTATTCAGAATCTCAAGACTTAACCCGTCTGTTTAATAAAATTCTTATTTCCTTAATAGACAAAATTATATCCATCTACCTAATTAAGAATATACATTCGATCGACTTTCGTATACAGATTAGTTTTCGAATCTGAAAAGTTTATTTCTCTGTATGCTACTGGTTCGCTATCTTTCGCGATGCGGTTCTTCGTTCTCATCGTTTTTCGACGCTGGCCGTGTTTATGGCACGAGCAGGACAGTTATGGCAACGAACGGCCGTCATCGAGAATCCAAAGGGACCATTCCAATTTGTTAATTGGCACGGTAACGTACACGATCGTATTTTCGAGTGGGAAACGGCCTCGCCGTCGTACTATCGCCTGTTTTTTTTTTCTTTCTTTTTTGCGTTTCGTGTTCGCCTTGCATTTATTTGCACATGCTGCCCGCACTGATTAAGAAGCTCCTTAATCTGTAGATTGGCTGGCCGTGTCGCAATCGTGTTGAACATGGAGAAAACTCGCTCGCAATTCCACGGCGACCAAATATTTCCGTGGCTCGGCTCTGCGTCGATCTTTCTCCGATCAAATTTCTCGAATTTCATCGCAGATGATATTTCCTAAAAGTTGAAAATTCTCCAGAAAATTCTGGGAACTTCTTGCGAGCTTCTTCGCCAAAACGTTTCATAAATATCCAGCTTATCAGAGGAGGTACCATTTTCAGAGTCAGGTCTCCCGTTTCGTCGTTCCATCCGAATTGTATATCCCCCGGAAAAGGATCAAATAAGGGTACCGTTATTTGGGTCAGAAGGATATTCTAGGTAAGCCAAGCAATTTGTCAAATTCCGTTATAAATAATTTTAAGCGGTCCGTGTTCGAAAATAAACTGGTTGATTACATGTAACTTCTAATCGGCAGAAGGAAAGTTTGTTCAACTAAGAACGATACTCGCAGTTTAATCATAATTCGACAGACAGCGTCCGTATATCGTTCCATTCCTAGAAGTCGTTGTTTCTTCAATTAAGCTCAACCCTCTCACGGACTCGGATCTAATCTTACAATAAAATCTTAATAATCATTCAAAAACAATTTCCTTCTTACTTGCCTCTTCGTATTTCTTCCTCCAATAGTATCCCATAATACGCGCAACGAATCTAATTATTCTCCGCAAAATCCACATTGAACCGAATTTGTATATCGTCGAAGCGTAGGTGACTCACGGACAACCTTAGCTTGCTGTATTCTCCAACGATATTGCTATATTCTCCTTCTGCAGCGACATTCCTACGGTATCCTAGACAGGGTGGACGACGCCACGAGGGACGAGAAAGGCCTCCAGAGGCACATCGGCGAGGAAGGGGTGAAACGACGTGAGAGACGATCGTTGCAGACTGGTTCGACTAGCTGCGGGGTCAGTTTATCGCAAACAAATGGGTTACGCTTGTTCGACGCCGTATTTCACCGAAATTTATTGTTTATTATTCCGCAGGCCCGGGATGATATAGGGCCGTGTTTGCCCCGAGTAGCGTTAATGTCGTTAATAGCACCACCGGTTCGACTGCCAACCACCGGCAGCAGCCGATACATGGACAAAACCTCGAGGACGGGTTTCTCTCTCTCTCTCTTTTTCTCTCTTCTCTCCTCGCCTCTCCTATTCACGCTATCGTTGTCCACCGGAGTTGTCTCCTTCTTCGGCTTCGTCGTTCCCTAGTTTTATTTTCGGATCGTCGCGCGTCCCCAGTGAAATTAAGCAGCCTTACCTTCTTCCCCACCCTTCCCTTCCGAACGTAGGTAGAAGTTACTGTCTCGTGGAAATGACGCTGTTTTCTGGGTATTTATTACCTGCCGGCGAATGTTGACCTGTTCGTCAGGATAGTAACTCTGTCCCGTACGAAGATTAACCCGACTGTCTTAGCTGAACAATTTTTAATTGAAACCATATGTTTCTATCCGTTGGGAAATTTATAGAAGGTTCCGAGGCAAATACAATTATTTTAGGTTGTTTCGGTTGTTCGGAAATTTCACTGTTTGGCAATTCCATAAGTGCGATATAATTAGGAAAGGGATCAAGATAGAGTATTTTTTATTTGGATATATTTGCCAACTTTGAATGACATTTAAGCAAACCATGTTCTTTGTAATATTATAAGATGTAGAGATATCTTCGATTTTATGACAAAAGATCTCTCGACACGTTGCTATAATCCTTCCTTAGTTTCAACCACTAAATCTGGATTGAGACATAAGACATTCGAGAATCGTTACGGGCTCCAAACAGACAAACGAACGATTTTATTTCGATAATTTTCTACGTGGTAAAATCGTCAGCAGAAACCTTACGTCTATCTATGGGGATCTTCGTCGTCCTGTTCCACGATTTGTGCGTCTCGGCACGATCTCCTTGCACGGAGCTTGCAAGGATACGCGGAGTATCTCGAGGCAAATTTCTCAGCGATGTTTCGAGTATCCCGATGGTATTCCCGAAATCGTGAAAGGTTCGTTAGCTTGGTGCACTTTGCAGCACTAATCGGCAGGCGCTTTAATTAGACGTCAATCCGGTCATTACGATACCGAGAGGCGGCGGCCGATTTCCTGAATATTTCCTCGTCCTCTCTCTTCTCTTTTCGTCGTTCTTGAGCGAGCAGAGGCCGGGCCGTGTCACCCCGCATTGCAGTCTATATCACGCCAATCAGTTAACCCAACATGAACTCGACGCTAATGCGTCCTTAATGCGACAAACTCGGCAGTGGGTAAACAGTCGAATCCAAACCCCTTTTTCCTCGAGGCGTCCGAAGCCTAACCAGAGGCTTTCTTAAATTGACCCTTAGGCCCGACGATTTGTCGCACTTCTGTTAGCACCATTTCCCATTCGAGTGAGCCAACGATGATCGAAGAAATTGGACATTGTGATTTGAACAGTCACGTATATAGCTATGATTCCCTGCCCCCCCCCATTTTCTTTTCTCACGTGATAAGCTTCGTCATCTTCTTAACATTTGATCTCGAACTTTCTACGGAACAAGCAAATTCGTCGTACGTTACAGAGTCCATGAATGTAAGAAACTATCCAGATTCTATTTTACGTCTCTACTCTATTTTAGGGACTATCTAGTTCTGCCTTGGTAAACTATCGTAGGTCGGGGAGAAAAAAAATATCAACGTCGAAGTTATCAATGATATTCGACGTCTAGGGACAGGGGGGAAATCTTATTTTCATGAATTTATCCACTATAAGGAGATAGCACGAATGATCGAAAATGCCGAGAAAAATCGAAAAGAACGTTGTTCTTAATTGCCATTCTTCTGTGCGTTTAAAATTATTGCCTCTGGCTGACTCGCGTAAGAACAAATAAAACGAACGCCAAAGTAACTTGCAGAAATAAAACAATACGCAGACGTTATCGAATTATAGCTACGAATATTATCGTTAATTAAGAAACCTCTTATCTTTTCACGAGTAAAATTTACATATATCAGTCCTCGTAAAAAGCTTGTCAATGCTCGCGATATATTTCTCTAATTCAACGAATCGCTAATATACGAATCGAATAATCTACTTACAGGCGCGAATCGCTTAAATATCGTTGGTACTCGAATTTGCGGTGTCACGAGGTAAATTGCTTGGCTTCGTTCAAATATGGTACTGACTCGAACAACGTTGGCTTACCTTATTCAGCCACGTCTACGCGACCATAGCGCGTTTATGCTTCCTCGAGCAGCGAAAGCCCCATAAAAACAAACAAGAAATCGAAAAGCGACCGAGTGGACAGGGGCCATAAATCGCGAGGAAGGATCCCGGCAGCGGTTTCGCTATCTCCCCTCGGCTCTTTCGTTTCCACACCCCCGTCCTGGTTCAGCCCAGACGTGCGTTATTGCGCTAATAAAGCACTTAACAATTATTTTCCGGCCGGTGATTTTTCAGCCGGCCGCGGGCAGCCACTGATAAACCGGTGTCCCGGCCGATAACCCGGCCACACACCAAACCTGTGCACGTACAATCCCGTCCATAAGTCACCAAACGCTCGCTAGTTCCCAACAAAACGTCTATCGGACGTCATTTATCGAAATCACTACCGAAGACGACGATTCTGTTTATCCTATCCTGTATATGATCGAGAATAATTTATCGTATAACGTCAATTCCGTTCCGGACCCGCTTTAATCGTTTTCCCTACGAGGAACTTCGAGTAAGCAACTATGTACAGTTATGCTATATATATATATATATATATATATATATATATAGGAAATAATATATAGGAAATACAGTTATACCATATATATATAAGAAATATATGTCGTTATCCTTCCCTATAATCCCTATATTACCCTTAAACGTAATCCCGTAAACGTAGAAAGTGTTGGGTGAATTATAGGCGAGATTGTACGCGCATACGTGCACAGAGCGCCGAGTTATCGTCCCCGAAACGAAAACAGGGTGGAGGAGAGGCGCGAGGCCACCCCCTAATGCACGATTTGCATGTGAGAGCGGCGCGAGTGCCGCGTGGCGACGAATCGCACGCGGCGAGATCCGTCCGGCTTAATTGAACGCGATCGCAATCGGTGTTGCCCGATTTGTCTTAATTTCGGTGGCGAACCACGGAACGCTTCTAAGCTTCGCTTAGCCTTCTTCTTCGCTTATCGTCGCTGGTTCTTACGTCTGGGAAGCGTTCTAACGACGTCACGCGTCCCCCTATCGCGGCTGGTCATCGTCGTCGGGGAGATCGCCACGTCGCGATTGCGATTTCGGTGCCGTTGAACGGTAATTTCGCCGATGAATGAGACTCGTAAGCGATATAACGACCGGCCACTCTGCCGTCTTAATTATTCCTGGCCAACTGCTTTGGCCGCTGCATGCAGTTTTGATTTTTCCTGTTTTAACTTTAAGCTAAGAGTTTGGGTGTTGCACGGCCGAGTTTCGTGGCTACTCGCCACAGTGGAATCTTCGTTTTATTTTCTCAGATATAGACGATAGAACGGTGGCTGAGAGATCAACGTTGGACAGAATACTCGGAACCGAATCTATTTGAGATTCGATGTTTGCGAATATTCACCGACATTCCAGTTCGTTTGTTCGAGGCGGACCAGAAAAATCACGAACGTGTCATGAATCATCGTGAACGTTCCATAATCCTACGCCTTCTATAAACCTTCGTTAGTTGTCCTGGTAGCTCGATGAAAAATAGATATCGAACGTGCATTAAAAATACGCGCGTGCACGAGTTATGTTTATACCCAACAGATCCGTATTTCAACCGGCGTAATTTTTAATACTACGCGAGTACCCGCGTAGTTTATAACCTATATCGAAGAGATTATTTCGCACGTTGGGTTAATCTCGTTGGAATTAAAGCGTACGTTCGTACGTTGAAATACCCGATTCGAAGTTCGAAATTACAATATGAAAGAAACAGTAGCACGACGAGAGATTTATCTCGAACGTTAGAGAAAACGAAATTTCAACCGACTCCGAGAGAACTTTCCGCGGTAGAGTTTTCGCGTGCGGAATTACCATTAATCAGGTGGTCAGCAATTGGTACTAAGCCGATGCGTACTAATTTCCATCGAGTTGCCGATGTAATTTAACGAGTTCGTAGCGTGTCTTAATTACGAGACCGTCTAATCATCGCGGCGGTGCCCGCCGCCGCTCGGGAAATCCTACGCGCGAAAATCGCCCAGCCTTTGAATCTCGCTCCACGCGATTCTACTCGATCGATGATAATTGCTTAATGATATATCCTCTTTGGCGCGTGAAAAATAGAGAAAAACGCAGCGTGTCACGCCCGAAGGAAAGCAAAAGCGGATAAGAGAAGTTGGCGCGGTGCTGAGACGGAAAATTTTGATCGCGAAACGTGTCAAGATCCACGCGGATATTTCTTACAGCGAGGCAGGCTCTCACGAACGCTTACGAAACTTGTTCCCAGACGAGTTTGCTAGAAAGGCACGCGTATTGGTACATTTCGTAGTTGCGTACGTCCGCGACGGGCCGAACCGTGAGTGTCATCGTATTTAATTAAAATGTCACACGCGTGATAAATGTCGCGTGTGTCGCGTGAAAGAAATCGTCGTGGTCAGCCTCCTCTGTCCTGTCCTTTCCAAGGGGCAAGGGAAAGGGGGGGGGGCAGACAGCGGCCTGGAGAATAATAAATGAAATTTGCTATCGTCCTGACATCTATACCCGTGCCACGAAGGCGTGCGTTGAGAAAGAAGACGAAGATGGCCGAGGGGGCGGAAATTAGCGGGACACGCATTTATCTCTGTGACTTTTCGGCCAGCAATTACGCAAGACGGTCATTTTTCAATATCCCGAGCGGTCACCTTAATTCGTCGCTTTGTGCCGTGCCGCTTTTTTCTTTAAACAAAAGATCTTCTAGGACAGGGACGATGAATGGGGAAACGATGATGCGGTTTTGCGAAGGTGTCGGTTTAATTCTTCGCGAAATGTACCGTTCGCGATCCTTCGAGCATTACGAATCACGGAAAGCGGACAGACACGTAGAAAATGTTAATTTCGCTCGATGAGTTCAAGTACGCGTTGGAAATATTTGGCTCGTTAAAAATCATGGTAGCGTTCGGCAATAGGATCTAAAATTTTAGAGGCTCGTATTATCGGTCCGCTGAAGCAAAACATCTCCAGCAAGCTCTAACGAACTTTATTTTGCTGGAATCTGTGGTGAACCGATAGAACTCAATCTCTGGTCGACAAACTGTATCGACAAACTGTATCGACGAAGTTCCGCGACAAAGACGTCAGCGATATAGCAAAATCAACGAAATACGTGAAACATCTTTTACAAATGTAAAGAGGAGTTTTCATGCTGTTCGCGGGATGGGCTGATTTTAGGACCTACGCGTACCGATTTGACGTTTTGTATCGCTCTTGGTGACAACTATGGATAGCCTCGCGAAGTTTCAGACCTCGTGACAATCCGTATACTCTGTTTCTATGATCCTTGTTCGAACAGCAGGAAGATTCTTACGGGAAAAAATCTGGCACAGAGGACGCACCGAAGCCCGTTCTGCGCGTAGATGCACCGATGCACGGCTGATGCATATTTATCGAGCGTGGCCCGTTCGAGGGACTCTTATGCAATTTTCCATTCTCCGGCTGAGCGTTAGCAGGCTCTCTAGCTGCTCGTACTGCGACTCGGCGCCCGCGTGCACACGCACTTAACACTCCGTGAAACGCCACGTAACGCGTACAACGAATCGCGCTCTCGCCTACCGGATCGGCAGGAATCGTTACCATCGGGAAACCCGCGGAAAACCCCTCTCCGCCAAGTCGGTTTTAACGACCAGCCAACTGAATTCGCTGTACGTATCCAGCGAAAAAAGTAATTCGACCAACTCCGTCACGATTATTAAGCGGTGGAAGCCGCTCGCGCACTCGTTAGGGTTCAAGATTTATGAATATTTGTTGAGTCAGTAGAGCAACGATAATTGGCAGCTTCAGTTACATCGCGGGTGCGTCGGTATCACGTGCTGGATAATTTACGGGGAAGGTAGCAACAACGTTTAACGATAATCGGCCAGCGATCGTCCGGGAAAGCGCACGTATCTTTTCGTAAATAATTCGGGCACCCACGCGCTTTCGAGCCTCGTCTGGTGCCAAATCGGATTGATAAGGAATCGAAGTGCGGCGCCGCGAATCGAAAGAATTCGTAGTTCAAGGTTGAAACTCGAACGAGGCCGCGCGACAAATTGCAGGACGAGGATAGGCGGAGAAAGGTGACGAAGATGGGTCGGTGGATGGAAAAAATGAACGTCTCTATTTGATCGGAGAATTCAACGATTGCGCGGAATGCACGCGTATCTAGGTACATATTCATCGTTGTATCGTCGAAGCATAGCGATCCGTTCTAACGCGATTCACGTACAACCCGCCGCGGCCGATGCCTGATGAATGACTTTGCAATTATATTCTCATCAACTCTGGCAGCGACGTTGCCGTTAAGCGGAGATCCCGCGTGCTTAAGACGCGAGAAACGCGCCTGGCGGATTCGAGGCACGTAAATTATTTCTATAATTGATTCTCGCCACGATTCTGCTCGCTATTTTGCCGGCTAATTAACCTCCGTGTGGTCGAGACTCGTACGGAGCGAGATTTTGGAAAACGTTGCTTTTCCTCCGAGCTGATTGTAATTTTACGCAGGATGACGGGGCTACCTTGGAGAAACTCAGGTGCGATAACTAAGAGAAGAGGAGTAGAGCTTCTTCGGGCTAATTATCGCGACGTTCGCACGACGCGACGTAGAAAATGTTTTTCTCGCCGGAGAACGATAACAGACGCGATAGCTCGCGAGACTGTCTTGCGTCAGCAGAGTCGATCGACGAATTCGTCGTTTAAATTTGTTGGAAATAACGCGCGAAATATCAGCACCAAAGAGAAACCACAAGAATCTAGCAAATCAGTAGCAAAGTTTCGAACCTTTTTGCACGGTAATTCCAAAATTCGACGGTCGTGGAAATTTTTATCGTCGTATCTGCGACGAAACGGAACATTTTGGTACGAAATAGTGAATAGGGCTCCGCGTTGTAATAATTAAGCGCCTCTGATCCAACGATACCAGTTAAGGATTGACGAAACACACGTATATCCAAGCTGTGATCGATAAAGATTTTACTATTTCTTCGCAAAATAACGATTTCGGAGGCGGTTCGATGGAAACTGCGGAGCAAGCGCCGAGAGAAAGCTGGCGGCAATTTATTAATTAAATTTCGATGATCGATAATCGGGGGCGGGAAACACTCGAGATAGAAGATGTGACGCGCATCGAAGCGACAGATAACGCAATTAATTCGCGCGCGCCACGGCCGTAAGAAACAAACGTTGCCCCGATAACGGTATATTTTTCTTCCCGTCGTATCTTAGGCGAGGTAGACGCGTGTCGCGTTTTATTCAAACGATACCCGTGATCTTCGCGAGAAAACCAAGCGAAAGAAAGAGACGCGAAGGGGGGAGGGGGCAGGGGATGGGAAAGGAAGCTGGCAGTCGGCAGAAACGGACGACGCGACGCTCACAATTAGTAGAAAGTCGCGCGGTACGCGTAGTCGTAATTAATGAGACGACCGGGCCCCGCTCGAATCTTAATTATTTATCGCTGCATCGTTGATTAATTACAGCGAGGCGTCGCGTTCCACCGCGGGTGATGTATCGCCCGGAACGTCCACGGTGACAAATTATGCCACTTCTTTTCTTCTGTCCGAGTTGAACGGGCAATCTCCGTTGAATTCGTTGTCGTTTGTGTCGTGGCACACCGGTTTCAAAAGGATCGCGCGGGATCTCTGCGGTTCGAAAGGATTCCGTCAGCGTGAAGCGGCTGATCTTGCGACAGGCTCGTGTGGAGGAATGTACGAGAACGTCTTGGAGATCGAACGTTGTCGAATCTCTCTCTATACAGGGTAAACAAATCATTTGCTACGACATTTCAGCTTGTTCCGATAGTTTAACAAAAATATATCTGGTAGAAAATTGGTCGAGTCGAACGTATGTAAAGGGTCTATGGGGGAAAAAACGAGAAATGTCGAGTTTTAGCACTGCCGAGAAATCGAAAATTTATCATAGATAAATCTTAATCGTAGATATCGTATCGAAACGAAACATTTTATTCTTTGTTTTATCCCGCGACGTTTTCAACTTTTACTTGTAATTTTAGATAATACGCAACGCGTGAAACTTTAAGAAACGCGAAGTACGTTGTACACCTCAATTTCTTACGATTACTTACTGTGGAAATTTTCAATCAAATTCACGCGACGTGGCCTACGTGACAGAGTGCACACACGGGAGTAGACGAGAAAACGTTCACCTAAAGATTCGTTAAAAATCGATATTCCACTTTTTCCCGTGGATCTAGGGCGGAAACCTATACGGAAAGCTTATTTACTAAAAATATTATTTCATTAAGATAATGCTGACGACAAGAATGATTTTGACGTTCCTCTAACACGGAGACTGACTGCGCCATTTTAGGTCGTGATACGTTTAAGATATACTTGACGAATGAGAAATTTACTGATACAGAGAAAACTTTCCAAAATATGCTGCTATCGTGCCATGCCGTCACTTAAATAATAATTGAAAACGATTCGTTTTTTCTTTTTATGAAACATAATTCTTTCAAAAAATTGCGTTCGAAAAATTCTTCGTTCGATACCAATGAGTTTCCGCTCGGAACGTGGTTTTATCGAACTAACAGAAACAATTTAAATATGTATCATGTCGACCAATTCATTGACAGTCCCGTACAGTTTACGCGAAATCCTTTTCGTTGCTTCTATGTTAAACACTGTAACACGCTTGTGTTCCTTACGTGTAGAGAAAATTGCTCGCCAAGCGGCGTGAAATTGCGTGACGACACGACTCCCGATATATGTACACCTTGTTGATCGTTTCGTGGAAAGCGTGGTCGGTAGATGCTACTTGTTCGCTTATCGTTCCCAAGTGTTCACATTTACACGCGATAACGCAACGTTGTCACAGATGCCATGTATAATTAAGACATCGGTATTGGGGATATCATTTCTGTCTACTGTCTGTTCCACCCCCTCTCCCACTCCCTTCGAAGCAAATTTCTCGTGGCGTGGCGTGGCGTGGCGTGACGTTCCATAACGTTAATTGAAAAATTGTCCATGCGACTCGAGCCGCCCATACAATTCGTACGAGGAACTACATGTTGTCGCTGTTTGGCATTGACTGGCGCGACTCAAGAAACGCGAACTTCAGAGGAGAGACTTTTTCAAATTTCCAAAGGAATCTTTGCCTGCCATTTCAACGAAATTATAAAGGTAACTTTATCGCAAGGTATATATACTATTCGCGAGAGCGAACAATCTCCCACTTGTAGCGTCGCGAAACAACTGGAGACGAGCCAGCGTCGTTGTAAAACTAAGGCCAGGTTGATAGCGGCATAAGTAACAAGTTTAGCCTGTGCCGCGAAACTGATGGAATTATAAATGTAACATTTTATATAAAATGAGATAAAAATAGAAAGACGCGATAAACAACGATAGGAATAGTCGATGGATCTACGAGGTTCCCGTAGCGAATCAATATTGTGAAACTGGATATTTTTGAAATGTTCAAGTAATTGACGACAGTTAACGATGCGCGTGTTCGATATACCAAAATTAAATGAAAACGGAGAAATTGGTGATATATAGTTGATCGGCGACGCGTCGAGATTTATAAATTTCGTTTCCCTGTAAAACACGAAGGCTGTGATTTGTCGTGCTTTTCTCTCGCGATCCTTATATTCGATCGCTCTCTGGTTACGTTGAAAATTCTCGGCCCAACAGACGCGAATTTTCTTTTCGATCGTTTCCGTTCACTCATTCTTCCCATTAATTACCTCGCATTTTTATTCTCCCCTTTCGTGCTCGCGTTTTCCCTCTGGCGAACCAAATTGCACTGTTTTTCTTTTTTCCTTTTTTTTCGGGGGTGCGAAGAAAGGCGATGAAAAGAGAGAAAAGAGCGTAGAAGAAAATACTTTTCATCCATTCGACACAATCGCGGCACGGTGTGGCTGGAATAAAAAAAAGAAAGAGCGCAGCCCTTCTCACTCGAAGAGATTCGATAAACTCGAATGACGCTCAGGCTCACCTAATTACGCAATAAATGCGTCACTGCTCGCGTTGGATGCACAGGGTGTCGCTGCTAATTACTAATTACTCATTAGAGCACGTGGGTGCGAGGCCCCTCTACTCTCTTCCTATCCCTTCCAGCCCCCCGCCCCCTTCTGTCACTCTGTCTGTGTCTCTCTCTCTCTCTCTCTCTCTCTCTCTCTCTCTGTCGAAAGTATACGCAAAAAGTGTGCATTATCTTGCGTCGAGAGAGCGTTGGCGTGCAGCTGGAATAAATAAAAAGAAACGAAGACCCGGTTTTCACGTAGCTCGCGTAGCCGGTGACGTATAAGCTCGTCGACGTGTAACGTCGAGCCTCCCTCTCTATCCGCGGCGCCTCGGGCCCCGTTGCACGCCACTGTAATTTTTTGTAATTATTTTATGGTAATGAGGCTAATTAAAAGGTAGAATGCCTCGAGGGGCTTCCACGTTCATAGAGAGCGGCGTGAATTGCCAGCGAATATAATATTGCGAGTCGGCCGTGATACGAGCGAGCGTTTGCCTTTTGTGACTCTCGTCGGAGACACCGGGGTAGTTTCGAAAAAAGAGCTGGATCCTGACGATTCCGTGCAGTCCCGTTTTCTGCGTTATTCGTCGTAGAACGACCTCGACGATCCTTAGCCTCGTATCCGAGCGCAAGATCTTATCGAGGTTCTTAAATGGTCCGGTGCATTTTGCGGTATGCGTAGAATGCTGCGATGTCACCACGAAGCGGCAGGATTATTTTTGAGACGACGATGAACGAGCTCGGCATCGACACGTTTTCTGGACGTAAAAACGACGGCGATAGCGTTATCGTGACGGCGTGTGTCACTTTCATCTGGAACGTTCGAGTTACGAAATACAATCTTTTCCTTCTTTCCTTTTATCAGCAAATGCGATTTTTCTATTGCGAGCGTTTGGACGGGCCGCGAGGAAACAGGGGACGAGGCTCGCATTGTACGCGTCGAAGCGACGCGCTTAAACTCGCAACTTGCTCATTACACGTCCCAATACTCGACATAACGGGCACTCCTGTTCCTCTCCAGCGTCACCTCACGATGGTCCTTCTTCCCTGAAAAGTGGCAAGGACGTCCGAAATACCATTTTATAATTACAATCCGTCGTCGCAATTATTCGTCGGGCCGCGGTAAGAGAAACAACCCTGTTACCGTTGCAACGTCGCGGCCTGAAGAATCCTCTAGAAAATGGAAATGAAAAAAAAAAGAAAAAAATACACGCGCACACAAACAGGAAAAAGGGGTGGGGAAGAGAGGGAGCAAGAAAGAAATAAAGGGCTTGGTCGTGCTCGCGGAACCGAGCGAGCGAGGACGAGCGACGCGCTTCCAGCTCGTGTACTAATTACTTAAACTCGCAATTAAGTGCACCCTCGCGGCGCCGGAGAAAGGATTCGCGGGAGCGTGATTCGCACCTTCCCCCTTTTTTGCGCTTCTCTTCCCTTCCTCTCAAGCTTCTCTCTCTCTCTCTCTCTCTCTCTCTCTCTCTCTCGAGCCTTTCCTTTTCCATATCTTTGTCCCTCTCGCGCTCTCTCTCTCTTTTTCTACATGTTCTACCCGCTATTCGTCTTTACACGTTCGCTCATACGTGCACAGGTGCGCGCCGAGATTTCCTCTCCCCATTTTCCTCGCGACTTTCTTCCCGCGCTCTTCTCTGTGCTCGCTTCTTTTGAAGCACTTACGCTGGACGGGTGTTAGAGTTTCATTTTTTAGGAAGCTGCTGCAGCTCCTGGAGCCAAGGGGAAATCCTTTGATGAATTTCATGCCGGTCGCGCCCTTTCTTCGCTCACCTATTACGTTTGGGGATCTAATAAGTCTTAGGCTCGTGGCGTGTTTGTTCGCCGGGCTGGAACTGTTCGGTGAAACTCGTCACTTCGGTAACACCTTTGCCTTTTATCCGTCTTGAAGTCTGATACATTTCAACAACCCTGAACGGGTGTTTTCATTTGGAGTTTCCTTTCCGGTCGACTTTCGAGACGGAGAATCATTTGGCAGTCCGAGGGATTTCAAATTTCTTGCGCGCGTTACGTTGATGTTTCCAGAGAACGCGGTGCGATTTTTGCGTTGTTGCTCCTATTATCGCTTAATGTATTAGACGTTCCCTGCAGTACGTTATTTGATTCTACGATTGGATTCTATGATTCGCGTTACCGTACTGATTTGAGAAAAGAAGGCGAAGATAATCGTAATCTACATAATCTATATCGTGATTAAATGAGCCGAATAGCAAAAATTTCATTCTCATCACATAGTCAGCAGATACTCGCGTCACTCTGAGATATCCGTTTTAGAAGGAAACGATTTTCACTACTTTTTCGCGTATACCAAATTTACCAAAGACTCTTTCTGATTACCGAAAACCCGGAATATTTCTCCATCGACTATCCACCGATATTAAACGAACTAAACGGATGAAGATCACCGTCAAGCGTTCGCATACGGTCTTACCGGTCGTGTGAGAATTTTTCACTTTAAAAAATAACCAACCAGATCCGCGATCGTTCGCCTAATCATCTTCCCATCTCTCTGTTATACGCGTCACGTTTCTTTTTCTCTTCTGATCTTCGCATACACCTACTTAATTATATATAGCAGGTTCGATAGTGTATACCTTCAGTGTCAAACAGATGCGTGAGCATCCATTTTATCGGTTCTCGAAGGTTCGCCAGCGAACACCGTTATCTCCGCCGATCGTTCGCCAGTGTGGTCTTCGTGCATCCGATGCACCGCCAGCGTCTGCGCATTTGCATCGCGTGCATTAACAATCGTACTCGCACACACACATACTGGTGCACACGTGAACAAGAGGTCTGAATGCGTGGTCACGCATGCGCCTCGAGGAGAGCCACTCGAATCCGGATTCGCGACCGACTAGGAATGGAAGAAAAATGGCTTTCGTTGGCCCGGATCGACGCGATATCGACTTTGTCGCGAGATGTCCGAGACGCGGACGTGTTCTCGCGGCGGAATGTTTCGCCGAACGTTTTCTGCCTCGCGCCACCTCGAGCACCCTCGGCTTTTCAAGGGCCGAAGTTGCACGTGAAAGGCGCCCTAACGAGTTGCACGCGAATTTCTGTTTAATATTTCAATCATTCGCTTATTCTGCTTGCTGGGAAATTCCCTTTTTTTAACGTTCGTATAAGAAATTGATACGCATCGATTCTTGATTGCTAAAGCGGCAGACCGAAGACGACGCAGTTGTACGTGCGAGCTCTTAGGAATCTTTCATTTAGTTGCGTACGACAGCTTCTAAAATCTATCACTCGTCGTTTTCTGGTTTCGCTTAGTTATAATTTTAGATTACGTCGCGACACGCGACTCGACGAAATACGACGAGTCGGTTGCAATAACGATCGCGGGATACTATTTCGTGAAGATCGTCAAAGGACCGATTTACGTCGTAATGATTCTCATCGAGATGCGACTGGAAAACAGGGGGGAAAAAAGCGGCACACGTACATGTTTCCATTAAAGAGCGGATTTGTAACTAGCGAAGGGTTGAAAGTTATCTTCATCCCTCGTTAACTTTCATAATCGTTTCGCAGAGGAATAAACCGCGCCAATTACCGCGCGGGACGTCGTGTACACGAAATCCGTGGAAAAAGTAGAAACTGTCGCGTTCCAGTCCCCGAGGAAATATATTCACCGGCCGGTGATATCGCGCCACTCTCCCTACGAACAATTCGAGCTTGGATCCTCTTTTGCCAGCAAATGATCCATGCGCGTCACGCGTAATTGTAAACGTCCCCATAAAGACATCTCGTTACCAGCCTGGACCGAGAGAAGGAGAGAGAAGAACTACGGGAGGGAAGCAGGGTTGAAAACGTTGACGTTATTAACTTCCCATTCCGGTCGTTGGTTCGTTGGCCGTCGACAGATGGAAAAAAAAGCGAATAAGGAAGAGGAAGAAGGGGAGGAGGAAAAGAAAAATCGGATGCCGCGTCTGGGCCAAGCTGGCGTAAAGGCGAGTTTTCAGCGATCTCATTGTCCGCGGTGGCAGCACAAAGGGGTGCGCGACATCAAAGACGAGTCAAAGTTATCGCCGCCGGCTGTACATCCCCGATATTAGCCCTGTGCGCGGCTAATAAACCTCCTCGCCTGTTCGACACACGCAATTCCGTGTTTCTCGCGAACCTGTTCGCGCGCTGGCGCCACAACTACCGTTGAAAAGAAGAATTTCGCCGTTGAAATCAACGGCTGGCGGAAAACTAACGTCGCTTTCTTATCGCGCAAACGAACTATCCGCGGGACGATGAGACTTGGCGGTGAAAGGATTTTGCGCTTACTGCTTTTGCGAGGCGATCGGTTTGATCGAAGCTTCTGGCAACGTACGTCTCTGTTCGTAATGGGATTTCTTACGGGCAACTCAAACACAGAGCTGCCGAGTGCTTAAGGTTCTGCGTGTATCGTTTTTTAATGTACGAGACAAACTACGCGATCGAAATTGTATTTATCGAATGGACGTAAAACGAGCGCAATATCTTCGTAGCGTGAGTGAAATAACGTAAGAGCGGAACTGGAAAGTTTAAAATGAAACTACTTTATTCCAGAAGCGCATTTCGATCGTTGATCGATACGGTTTCTGAACGATTCAATTATCACGTCGTATACGAAATCGCGAGGTGTCCCTGACATTTATCAACAGGAATGTACATCGTACGTTCGTTTTTAGCAGAAACTGTTTCGGTCTTCAATGGTATCTCTGACTGCGAGGAAACTTGGAAGTATATGGAATGATTGATCGATTGGTCGAGACTGAGACGTTAATCGACACGCCTGGGATATGCCCGAGGGGAGAGACGCGAGTTTATTGATTTAAATTAGCTTCAAATTGATTAATATCGCTCTATCTACGTCTTCGACTATAATCATCTCTATTTTCTATAATATATTCCTTGCTAGGAGGATCATTATATACGTTACAATTTACGATATCGTTTTCTGCGGCCAATATCGATACAGTCTTGCATTTAGAGCTGCATCCGAGAAAGACCTCGAGGAATGTGCAACGTCGTGCGGCGTTAAACATAATTGCTTTTCTCCGGTCTCCTCCCCGCGGATAATAATTCGTGACGCGACTCGAAAAATGCCGATGACTCGACGATCGTGGTCCCTGCTCGAACGAAAACGTACACGTTCGCAGGCTTCTCGCTTCGCTCTCTGAAACTCAGCGCCTCGAGCCGGCGCTAATTAATCTCATTATCGGCTTAATCGCCCGGAGATGCGTATCAATTAATAACACCGCGTCGATGAGTTGCAGCTGCACGATCGTGCTTCGTGCACGGCTCAAAACTGCCGGGAGAGAAAAAAGATTGAAAAGAAATAGACGAGAGAATTTGGCGTCGCGAAAAATTCTCGAGACGCCTTCTTCGAGCAGAGGCTTTTTCTTTTTTTCTTTTTTTTTTTTTTCATTTCTTCGTTCGATGGATCCTGATTGGCGAATTGTGCGGAAATTATAAAAAGTACAAGGTTGACCTCTGACAGTTTTATAAATAGTCATTCGATCCTTTCGCGTTTTGTCTATCTCGAGACGAAAATCTTTGTGCAATTTGTTAACTTCTTATTTCAGGCCACGCTCTATCCCCTCCTCGTGTTTTCTTTGTCACTTTTGTTCGCCTTTTTACTTTCATGAAACGTAATGGATAGAAAGATGTATTTTGATAGGAAATAACCGAAAGAAGCTTTCTTCGTGGCGCGTAAGGTAAAGAGATACGCTGTTATACAGGAATAAATTAAGAACAAATTACCATATCATACGTGGTAAACACAGTTTCGCAGATAACACAAATGGACTAAATGTAGATGAACCGTCTGATGGATAAAGTGGATACGTATAGTCGTCCAATTTATACAGTTGAAATCTCGGTTTGTTGCGCGATGCTGTCCCTTATGCAAAAATGAACGTTTCTTCCTACACATCTTGAGAATTATTCGATGATAATCGGACGCGCGATAATGCCTGTGTTTTTCACCTGTGGCCTTAGTACAATAAAGTTTCAAGTGGCCAGCCGATTCGACCACTTAACGGTCATCGAACGGTTGTCGATGGAAATATTCGCAGGAGTCTAGACCAGAACTCGTCTTCTAAATCGGTCCGAAACGAGCACGGGACAGAAGGAGCAGGCACGAGGAGAAAGGAGTGCGGTTGTGCCACAAATCATCCTCGAAGAAATCTAATTTACGGTCGCAAACGGCTTAGGACTTGCCTAGAGGCCCGGTCCAACCGAAACGTGGGAAGTTGAAAAATGCGAATGCCCATTAAAGATTCGGTGACGTTCTTCGTTGGCCGTTGATTTACCCGTTACCGGTTTCTCAGCCAGTCTGATCGTGGTAATTTACTGGTAAGCTTACCGCGATTAGCCAGATCCCTTGTCACTATTAATCCGACTAGGAACGTTTAATGCTATTGACTTGGCTAGGTCGGAGAACCAAATCGCAGTACGTTCGCATCCTCGGCCAATTTCCCGCCGCTTCTGGTCTCACGCTTTGTACACAAAGCGTAATTCTTCGACGTGAGTTTCGCAACTTTTATCGCGCAAGTTTCCTCGGTGGACGAGGATTATGGGAACGAAGAGAAATGTCGGAGCCCTGGTTAACTTAATACGACACTTTCAATCGTGTCCTAGGTAGCCTTCCGTAGAGAACAAAACCTTTGTGCGTTTCTACCTGAGATCGCCGGACTGTTTGCCTCCTAATATTCGGCGTTATATTCCATATTTAGAAATATATAGATACCGAATTATGACGTGGGCTGGAAGTTTCCTGTGTCTCGCAAAAGTGAACAAAACCTTGCAAAGCCTTGCTTCATAGCAACAACGATTTTTGTATAGCCATGTGTCGAATCGACGGTCAAGTGTGCATTCCATAAAATTGGAATTTTCCAAAGTTTGTTTTCGTCGCTAATCTGTATTCTCGAACGTACATTCTACAAGACTGAAATTTTCCGCAATTTTCCCCCCTCAAATGTCCCCCCCCTCCTGCCCTCTTCCAAAATCGTTATGTTATGAAACGGATGAAAAGGAATTCGCAGAACAGAGTCCCTCGTGGGATTGAGCATAACCTGACAATTACTAAATTCTCCAAGAACGAGATCCTCGTAGAATCTACATAGTTGGTCAGGTCGGTTCTGAACGATCTACGAGACGTCGCGATCGTAGATCGTGATAACGATAAGATCCGATAGGCGTAAGCCAGTTTCTCTTTGGGTCCGGTGAAAAATTCACGTATACCCTGGAGCTTGTGGTCTCCAGACGTGGATTCGTTCACGCGTGGCCAACGACAGGTGAGGAGCAATAAGAAGGAAGAAATAGTGGCCCCTAAACGTACAAGGCATTACATCGTCCCTTTAGCGCCTATTTATTATTTCGCAGTGTGTACACTGGATGATCATCGTTAATAAATGGTGGCGCGTTTATGGGAAAAGGGATGTGGGTAGGAACGGTAGTGGTAGTTCCGGTTTCTGATATACGAGGCCGAGTCACGTGGCGATCGGTAAACGCGTGAAAAAATTCATTAGCCCGCAGATGCGGTCGATTGATTAACGATTTTTATTAGCCCGTCCCGTGCAACCCTCGATATTATTTCAGCAGCCGGAGCGTCACGTTTTTCTGCCATACAGCATTCTCTTTTATCGCTGTCTTTCTCGCTCTACATTCGCGTGACATCCAGGTTGAACAATATTAGAATTGACGCGGGTCTCTCCTCTCTGACGTAATCGGTTGTATTAAAATGCACGAGCAAAGGATTGATGCCGATTGACGTCATTGGTAACAAAAGAGAAAACGAGGACTCGAGGAAGATCGCGCGGTCGACCGCTAGAAAAATGTTTCGACGCTTCGTCTTCGAGTTCTTCGACTCGATTAAATTAACATCGCACCGATTCTTTTTTCAACAAATAACTGCGCGCAGCTTTTATACGATGTACACTTTCACGGTGCCTTCGAATTTTATTATCGATATTATTATCGATGATCGCGTCTCGTTACGGAGCTCGTCAAATTTCGAAATGTTCTACGATGACATACTCGAGTATACGCATAAAGCTCTTCTACGATAAGTGTTCGGCGATGTCCCATATACCACGCACGGATATGTACACGATAGTCTTCCATGTTTTACCTATGAACAAATGCACGCGCAAAAGTTTTCTATGCTAAACGTTCCAACACTTTTGCCAGCCACTGCATACATTCCGCAGTGTTGTACGCTCGGCGACTATCTACGAGCGTGAAAAAATAATTAATTCGCGTTAATTCAGCGAGTCCGACGCGTATCCGTAAATCTATCAGAAATTTCAACGGACGCGGAGGTTCGCGCGGCGAAATACTAGGAAACATTCCAGCATAATTCCCGGCGCTCTTCCTGGGAGGAGAGCAACGCGGCTGGCTCTCGGGTGGGCCGATATTATTTTTGAAAATCTCGCGCAAACGACGGCATTCCAGGGTGGGGCAGCCTCGGCATTAAATCATCGTGGCTCGCGCGCCAGCAACGGCAGCAACGGTGGCTGTTGCTCGAGAGAGCCGAGAGTGGACCGAGAGAACCGTGGTGCTGTCTGGCTGCTAGTTGCCAGTATCGCCATAACCAACCTCACACCGTCGTCTACCCATGACATACGGTTTATTGCGAATGTACTCCAGCGCCGTTAATAAATTCCTTTTTGGCCAGCCACCGACCTATTTGAACAGTCGCTCGTTGTGCCACCAGTCCTCGTTCTCCATCCCTCCATCACGATCCTTTTTTTTTTTTTTTATTTGCTCGCGATTTACTGGTCGCGTTCCGTGCCGTTTCCCAACTTAATTTTCCCGTGTCAAAAGACCCTTATCGTTGATAAGGTGAAAATTTGTAACACGGTACGTTATTACCACACTGTGGGTGCTTATGCAAGTTCATATTTCCATGAACGTAGCTGAACGAATAAAGATCACAGGAGAAAGGCATAATAGGTAGAGTTTCTGACTAACGAACGAAGATCTCTTCTCTAACTGCGGCAATATATTAGAAGTAGAAAAATTGTCGATTGCCACCTAGATCATTACGCAATGTGCAAAGGCTGGCGCGTATAACAATCAGTTTTTTACTACACGATGTTACGAGCCTAGATCGGTGTTCCATTCCACGTCAAAAGACGTTCTCGCATTTCCAGTGCTAAATATTCTGTACCAATATTATATACCGTTGAAAATATTCGAATCCTGTGTATTTTTATCCCTTTGAATTTTCTGTAAACGGGCAAACATCTGCAGTCTGATCATTCTGTCTTCCATTGCATCTCTCGTTTCCTCTACGATTTTATTTCGTTTCACAGCACAGCTAGACTCGCAGTTTGAAACTCGACAAAGTACACAGAATAGATCTAAATACGGTCTCTTTTCAACTGTTGATCATCCAGATCAATCGAATACCATAGCTTCGCTAATAAATTCCTATGTTCCAACGGTTGCACGAGCCATCCCATTGGAACGAATTCCACTCGTGCCCCATCTCGTTTTTTTATTTGCCGCGATTTACCGGCCGCGCTCCGTGCCGCTTTCCAACTTAATTTTCCCCTGTCAGGCCTGTCCATCGATAAGGTGAAAAATCTCGCGGCGGCTCGTTGGACCACCGTGTCTCTGATCATTTTCATCGATCCTTTGTACGCGTTTCGACGGTGAATGCCACGTCGACCGCTGTCTATTTCGTTCGTTAGAGAGCATTTTGTCCGGTTTCAATGGTAATTCGAGCCTGTCTGCTCTCGCTGATGGTTTATCGGATGTGTCCTTTTTAGGTGACGATTCGTTTGAATATCGATGCGTTTTCGGTGACCCTTCATTCGGCTTTTACCGGCTTCTGCCCATTGACTCGCCACCCCCGCGCCAAACTCTCTCATATTTTTGTCCTTTTTTCTCCCGAGCTTTCCTTCCTTTTTTGTTAGCAACTGTTCTTTTGCCAGTGGCCGATGCCAACTTCTCGTCCCATGAAAAAGGATAGACGCGTTCGTTATTCGAGCCTCGGCGAATTTAATAAATTATCTACCGTTCGATTTTAACCACCTTGCACGCTCTCCATCGAAACGCGCCTTCTGTCGAACTGCATTTTCTCTTTCCCTCTTACTGTTTGATTTTTTAAAAACGCGTGCGTGAATACTGTGAATACCGGTATTAGAGAGTAAAGCTCGACTGCAGTCGATAGATACTTCAGCACAAAAAAAAAAAGGAAAACCGTCAAAAATATTTTCAACGTTGCTCCGACGTTTCAAAGGATCACTTTACAGATAAACCACATCGAAGCGAAAGGAATCTCCTTCGTTCGTTATATCTGTGTATAAAATCATTCTCAAAACTGATCCCTGATACGCGGCAATCGTTTCTTCTGCGTTAATCGAATCATCGAGTGCACGCATTAATACGGTACTTTATATTTCTTACGCGGAGAAACAAATATATATATATATATCGTTCTTCGAAATAAAACCCATCGCACACTACACGTTTATTGCTTCTATTGATCGTTGAATTGCATCTCGAGAAAGTAACGATAGTCTCGAATCGATAAAGTCGACGTAAGTGGTATAAACGTCCACGGTAATAAGCTCTCCAATTCTACCTTAGAGCATTTCCTTTAAAAAAAAACCCTGCTTCGATTCCTCGTTTCCAATTTTTGAAATCGCTCTTTACTCGACGTTGCAAGCATCGTTCGAATTTATCATCTTCCAATTTCCTGCTATTTACGCCATCCTTTTCGCAACGAACGAACTCGCGGAAACAAATCGTTTGTCACCGCAGAACCCACCGTTAATCCCGTGTCTGGACAATGAAACTGCGAAACTTACAGAAAGTACGCTTTAATTGCTGCAACATCCGAGCGACTCGTACAGCGAAACGAGACACGCGCGGCGTGAAATTCCACCAAAGACAATCTTCGACGGTTCGATATCCACCTACGACCCGAAAATATATCTTGTCCAGTACCAATGGCATAGTCGAACGAGTTCTGATAGCGAAGGAAGCGTTTCTCCTGTGGAACGAGAGCAAACACTCGGCCCACGAAGGCAGGGGCGATCGTACACGAGCGAATCGTGCATGGAAGCGTGTGCAACACGAAACGGAGGGCAAACACTCACGTTGGACGTTGGTCGTCGGACAAGGTTTCAGGCTGGTCGAGCGTGGTGCGAGAAAACGCACGTGGCACGGGCCACGGTGCATCGACCATCGCTCTGCCATACCCCTAATTAAGCTCGTGGTGTACAGGCTTTAAGTACCACCTCGAGTGGTTTCGTCGTCGACGTGCGTGTGCGTTCGGTTCACGCGTGTTTGCTCGCCACCGTTCTCGCAAGTTTCGTCCGGCACATTCGCGGCCGGGGGCCGCTCGAGTAGTTTTCGAGGATCCTCGAAAGCCAGTAGTCGGATGCGAATCAGCCTGGGGGGGACGCTCGAACAGAACCCTGGATTCGTGCTTCTTCGCCGATGCTTTTGTTGGCTTGCTTCTTCGACGATGACCCGACGCGTGGATCGCGAATAATTCGAATTATCGGTTGCAGGTATTACGACGAAAGTTGTTCGACGATCGATCGACATAGTGCGTTAGATCGTCCGGTAAGTCGACTAGGGTTTTCGTAAAGGAGCACAGACGTCGTCACTTTCGTACGAAGTTCGTTTAATCAATCTAATCGGGGACTAATTAACTTGTTCCATTTTTCCGTGAATCTATATCGTTCGTAACAAGATTCGGTTACGTTTATCTTTATACTGGACGAACGATTTCTACGACCATCTTCGAAGCGCATACACCGGCGAAATTTGGAATTCCTGCCTTTAGGCAATCTACGTATTCGATCGAATCCACGTTGCGATTACGATGACAGAATTAGAACCATCTGCCTAGAAAATTAATAAGACCGGAATTTATCTTGATTGGCTCAAGTTCGAAGATTTTATAGTGGGTACGTATCGCGAGGATTAGTGTTCGTTCGACGAGTGTTCGAAGGCACAGAAGGGTCGCGGATTTCTAACATGCTAAATTATGTGTTCCGAAGCACGATCCGTTTCTGAATAACCGTGTAGGTTGTAAATTTCGCAGCGTCCGCCGTGGTATACGTGGGTGGAGTTCGGTCGAGTAGTTCTGCAGGGTACTCGAAACGCAGTAGTCGGCCAGGGATTTACATAGGCAACGTTCAAACGTCGAAGATGGTCGGGAATTTCTTTAATTATTCGTAGAAAATATTCAGGCAAAAATACCCGGCCGGTTCCACCGGAAACCATCGAAAATAAATTTCCCGTTTTAATTGCTTTTCCGCGAAACGTTTATACATTATCCTCGATATTCTCTCTGTTACGTAATCACGTTTCAACTATGCACGAACAATACTGTTTCTCTGTTCAGGTTTCCCGTATACGAAAGGTTCGTTCTTTTCGTCTATTTTGCGATAACGAGGCTATTGATCTCGACGAGACAAAAAAAAAAAAAAAAAAAAAAATAAAGAAGAAAAAGAGAAACAGAGACGAGATTCTTCGATATTATCGTTTCCACTGTATCGATAGGCAAATCTTCTGTTATTTCTTCTTCCTTTTCATACTCGTGGGAGTAGCATCGCGTCTGTAGGTGTCTTACAGGTGGCTCTCTCGGTCGGTGAAAAGAAATTCGGCTTACGTGACACGCGCGCCGCGTGAATCGTCGGGATTTGAATTTGTAATTCGAGGCCTTTTGTCGATCCCGTGGAAACTGAATGCGTCGCCCGTTAATGGAACCTCGACAGCACGTTTGCACCTACGGGGACAAACCGGGCGTGAATCGGTCTCCCGTGAAGGAAACGCGACGATTTACGTGTCGTCGATTGCTTTGCCACGCGCAAAGCACCGCTCCCTCGCTTGATCAACCGAGTTAAACTACCTTGGCCACGGTTAACTCTTTCGTTATTGGCTATCTATCATATAAGATTTTATTCGAACGCGTCGAACCTCCTACGTTGACGTTAAGAAGAAGCAACTCGGTTCGACGGGTAGCTGCCGAGACAAAAATTTCATAAAAATGTGCAAAAATTTTAGAGTTCAAAAACGCGTGTTTCTTAAGCAAATTCGACGACTTAGACTCCACCTATATCTTTACCGCGTAATATCTCGCGCTTCGAACAAAATCCACGACGTGCGAGTCATGGAACGATCGATGCAATATATACGTAATGAGCCGGAAAAAATCAATGGCCCCTAAGAATATATCAGATTGTCCGAACAGTTTCTTTCGTCTTGCAAGGAAATAACGGATGCGCCACATTCTCCGTTTTATATTATTTTCGTCGAATCGTGTATGATCGTAATAATAGAAATACAACAAAATGGATCGCACATGATTCGATAAGATAATATGAAACGAAAAAAGGCTGTGCATCTATTATTTCCTTGCAAAAGGAAAGAGACTTTCGGGACAACCGAATATACACGCTCGATTATTATTCCAAAGCAAGCGGCAAAGTTCAAGCTCGAATTTGAACACATGGAACCCTACCGGAACAGGATTCTTTCTTCTTACGCGTTTCTACGCGAGGAAGAATCGACGATCGAGAAACTTTGGTCGAGTCGGTTCAGCCTTAATTCGTCGATTGCTCTCGAAGTCGGTGGAGCGGGAAAGGAAGAGAGGAGGCAACCGTTGGCGGTAATTTCCTTAACAATCGGCGAAAAGTGGATCCGGAACGCGGCTGTGAATACTCTTTTCCCGTGCATTAAACAAACTCGCGACCAGATCGTCGGGCACTCGAGGCCCTTTCTCTTACGAGGCTTCTACGCCCGAGCGGATCGAGCCTCCAGCGAGAAACAAGCGTATAGCTGGCAGGTACACGCGTACACTCGCGGTGAAATCACCGGGTAACAAGTGTCACCGTCGCTTCTAATTAATTAACGGAGCCACCGTGCTTCTGCTGTTCGCTCCCGTCCGAGGGAAGCGATATTTTGCGCGCTCGTCTTCGTCGGCTGTCTGTGGTGCGTGCTCGTCGCAATCGGGCCCACGAGCCGCGTTTAGTCGACGGCTCTTCCCGTCAAACCGTTCGTTCCCTTCCCATGCTGCATCCCAGGCAACTCGAGATCCCGTGCTCGCATTCAGACGCGAAGTGCCGCGATGGAGAAGTTACTGGAACGAATTAACGTTGCTTAATGCTTGAATGGCGACCGAGAATTAATCCGACGCGCCGGTAAATCGCGAGCGATCGTGTCGCTCTCTCGATGCCGAAGCTTCGACGAGAGGAAATGCAAACGTTCGCACCCCTCTGCCTTACAAGTAAATCGTTCGAGTTGCGTCTTTTTTTCGTCCCTTTCGCCCATCTTCGAGCATCCTTGATAAATTGATTTCACGTGCTTTCATTTTCGTTCGTTCAGTTTGATCGGAGCGCTGCATACGTTTTTCTGGTACACGCGAGAAAGGATTCGAAATGTTCTTCTGTCACAGCAAATTAACGTTAAGCGCTTTCCACTTGTCATGCCAGAGTGATAGTGACATTAAATGGGATGCGACGAGTCACGTAATATTCCTGCAACTCGATATCGGCACGGTCTCCGCGCTATGGGGACTAATGGTTCGTCCATTACTTAACGTCTAAGATTTCCAGCCTGTAGGACAGATGAATTTTTGGATTACCGCCGTGCAGCTCAACTACTTCCTGCTGGATCATCCGTCTCGCTCCAAACGATTCGTATCGATACTTTCCAATTTTCTGTTCGTACAATCGAGACGATCGAACGATGATCGTTTGGAGCGTCGATGTCGAGTCGTGGTAGATTAATAGAACGCGTTAAGATATGTAAATCGTAGGGAGAATCCGACGCGCGTCACGAAGCAACGAAGATAAGAGGAGCGAGTAAAGTGGCCGGCCTGTTAGGAAAGCGAAGTAGCGACATCAGAGACTTTGCGGGGAGTTTCGAGTTTCACTGGACAAGGTTCTCGCTTCTGCTCCTCGATTACGCGCCGCGGTACCACGGGGCTCTACTAGTTTTCTGACCCTTTTCTCTAACCGACCGACAAATTAATCGGTCCAAACGACAGTGTCTCTAGAGACCGCGATGAACCGCACGCGCGTGCTTCGATCTTTCGTTCGTCAGAAATTTTGGAAATTTTCTTCGAGGCAAAACCGAGCGGAGAGTCGCCAATTTTATTAGGTAGTCGCGGTGAACGACCTGACGAGATTACCAGGCGAACGAAAAAAGGAACTAATTGCAAAGTACAGAAACATATAAGGAGAAACGGCCAAGGTAGAGAAAAACGAGACGGGAATGAAAGGAAACGTAAAACAAAAAGAAAAAAAGACAGGGAAGTAGATACGTGTTGATTTTGAAGTTAGGGCACAAGCGCGGAGAAAACGAGCAAGGTTAGACCCTAGTTTCGTTAAACGACGAGTTCGATAAGAGAAAAAGGGAACGAGTTGCCTCAGACTGGCTTCGATTCACGGTCGAGGACATCAAACCCCGAAGAGAATATTTTGGCCGGCGGTTCGGCTTCGTAGAAAGATCGATTCCACGGTTCATCGATGACTCAGGACGCTCTTCGTCGAGGTGTTAACTGCCCAGTCACGATGCACATGTTCGGCCAACAAAACCTGGCGTGTTCTTCGGCGCGCGCGTGAACACGCGCGAAGGGACGCAAAGTGTCGAGTGTCGTGCGCGAGGTTATTGACATTATTGACCAAATATTGGCCCCGTCCGGAGATCCCAGCACCGTAAATTCTCCTAATTGCGCACGTCCGTCCCTCCTCCCTCTGACTTTGCGCAATTAGAAGCTGAGGAAGGAACGAAAACCTGCAGACGCTCCTTCGATTTCACGCGTCTAGCGGAATTTTTCCATCGTTCTCGAAGACGATGGTTGTGAAAACTCGATAAATTTCGTGGGAACAGAGAATCGGGGGTAAGATTACGAGTAGCTGGCAGCGGTGGGATATCGATTGACCGTAGTTGGCCGCTGTGCATCCGCGATTTTACGGAAACCGGAGCGAAAGGAAGCGAGAAGGTATCAATGACGAGACGAAGGGCGATCCTAGGAGACGCCGTGGACACACCCACGCGTGGATTTATACGCGCGTGTGTCGGAGCGGAGACACGGTGGGTGCCTCGCAGTGTCGCGCGAACAGCGTGACCGAATCCGAATCTGTGAAACACCGACACCACCGGCGTCATGCGTTGCTGCCGCAGCCCTCGACCCCTCTCTGCCGGTAGGAAGAGCAGGAAATAACAGAAACTGATCATTTTCAACTGGAAAGCTAGAAATCGGGTCCGTTGGTAACTACACCTTGCCAAGTAATTACGTCTCAACCGATCGCAATCACATTTCCGATATATTATAGCTTCTAACAAAATTTTGTACCAGCCTGCTTAATTAAACAGCGAAAAGTATCTCTCAAGTACCTGGGTTTCTTTAGCTTCAATTCTATCGCCGTCCTCGAATTGTTGCATTTCACTGTAGCAAGTATCCTCGATCTTCTCAGCGAAAGGATTGTAACGATATTCATCCACGAACCTAACAGGGATTCTTCCCATTTTTTCTTTTTTTCTTTTTTATTACGCCAGCATAGTTACAAGACGATATGTCAATCAAGCAATCAACCAACGTATATGCGACAAACTCCTTTCTTTACGATTTTCGATAGCGAAAGGCCCTTCGGGTTCGTCTCGTTGAATATCGTCGATCGTAAACAAAGCGTAAACGGCAAAGGTGTAACGTTACGGTGGAAACGCAATCACGAACGAGGTATAGCATGTTGGAGCAGAAAAGCAAGGGGCGGTTCACCTGTTTGCACCTGCATAAGCGCCACCACGCAACGCATTTGCACGGAGAGACGGTGTAAGTGGCGCGAGAGCGGTGGCGGCGTAATCGTGCTCGTGTGCATACTCGTGCTGTGTCCATTGTGTAACTGGAACTCGTCGTGTTTTCGCAGGAAACGGAACAGGTGTACGCAGGTATACGACACTGCATATGCAGTTACATCGGTTTCCGTGCTGCGCCTAGGCCTCGTGCAACGCTTTCGAACGATGCAATTACGACCTACAACAGGGGAAGGACGCGGTCGTCGCGGTTTAGAGTTTCTTGGTCACGCGTATCGTGTTTAATCGTTGCGCTTCTCGCAGCAACATGTTCCACGGTCGCTCAATTTACACGTTTAGCGTAATCGATTACAATTAATTCCTGAAATTATTAACAAAATACGATTAACGCCCAAAGTATGAATATATCGAATCTCTCTCTCTCTCTCTCTCTCTCTCTCTCTTCTGTTCAATTTCAAATTTGTCAATGTATAGCACAATAGGAGATCACAGGTGAAAAACACGTCGTGGACTGATATCAATGAAACTGAGCTGGTATAACGACTAGACTAAAATTATTCGCGTCTTACGAAACGCTGCGAATATATCTCGTCCATTTTATAATTTCCTGTTGAGTCGCTTCTTTTTAGGAGCTGCGAGCGACATACGGATCAAAAGATCAACGAAAATAGACGTATTGCACGTGTAATGCGAAAGTATCGCGAGTCAAAGGGGGATCGTTCGAGGGTTTAAAAAATGAGAAACTACAAAAGTAACGTTTGTCCGTTGTTTCTCAACTTTCCTTTCTCAACTCTATCCTTTCGCTAACGATTAGTACCATCGTCAAGTACATCTTCGTCTTTCCCCGAGAAAACCTTGTCCGTGTCGCTTTATGCGTCACTTTGCGCACAAAGCGCATATTTCTGCCGCGTGACCTTCGAAGTCATCTCGTCTTCGCGCAATTTCAAACGAGGCGTCGGTCGTCGCGATCGCGTTCACCCCGAATGGACGAAACACTGGCGGTCGGCTAAGGGACGAGGATAAAGAGCGCGCGAGACTTCCATTAACGACGACTCGACGGATACGCGAAAGTTATCGGCGCGGTTGGTCCGCGGGATTCTCGCAATTGCAGCGTCGCGGGCCTCGTTAATGGCTCGCGACTATTTCCCGGCCGGCAAGAAGTCGGGACAGAAGTTTTGAGGAAGGGCGGGATGGAAGGGGGTGGAAAAGTAGTAGAACGGTCGGGGAACAGGAACGATGGAGAACAGGGGGTTGGCGGCCGGGATTTCAATGGGAGGAAAATCTTGGAGGTGAGACGGAATAAACTGGAGCGCGCGTAACTCGCGCTCGCCTTTGCCGCTTTCCGCCGCTATAAATTCATAAACTACAAGTTCGTCCCTCGGCCAGGCATCGCCTCCTCCCCGGATCCCGCAACCCTCGCGTCGTCGTTGCCACGGGAGAAACTGTTGGAAAGTTTCCTACGGTTACCTTGCCGCGCTCGTACGCTTCGCAGAGGGCCCGGGGATGGCGAGAGGCGGCAGGCGAGAAACTCGAGTCTCGGTGCCTCGATAAATTCACGAGTAGTTAGTTACGGCAAGAAACTCCGCCGGTTTTGACGCACAGCCCGACTTGGGGCGGGGGGAGGCGGTGGGTGCGCCAGCGTGGGCGTCTTTCGCCGTTGTGCGCGCGACGACTGCAGCCGCAGTAAATTCGGAACCGCGGAAGCCGAGTTCTCCCTTCTTCCCTCCTTCCGCCTGCGCTTCTGATAATTGATTCGTTTTTCGAAAGCTCGATCCCTTTGTTACTGCTTCCCTGTTGCTCCTTGCACGCCACCGCGAGCCGATTCTTGGCTAAATTTTGCGATTGAACTGCTCGAGATCGAACCTGGAAAGAGTCGGCCCGCCGCACGAATTCTTAACTTGTAACGATGTTTGAGTTTCTACAGCTGCTGTTCTTTGATACGCCGTTTCGTTTCCGCCGAATACACCAGATAGATTCGAGAGTGCTTTTTCGGACACGAGCGATATTAATTTAATCGATACTGGTCCGCCAGGATGACACAAACGCGTACTCGATAACACGATCAGACGCGAGAACGGTTGACGGAATTTGTCAGAGACACGTTGAATTCTAAGACTTCCAAGACGAACGAATAGCGTTCTTTTCACCTGTTAGTTTCGCTTATATCTGAAACAACTAACACCCAACTGCCCGTTTACTCTTATATTAATAATTACAGAGATCTCTGATCGAAACGACGACCCGGTTAATAGGTTAAAGGTTGATCAGAGGTCTTCGAATTACCATCCACCTGTAATTATTCTCCTTGGCTGTTTGAAATTCTTAGGGTCGATCGCGGCGACTTTGTCGGCGCGGAATCGTGTATTACCGATATTCGAGCTTTATTTAGCGGCGCTCGATCCTCCTGGAATCACGCGACGACGATTATTCAGCGTGCATAGCGAAGGAGCTCCATGTTCTGTACCCCGGCAGTATAGTGGAATGAGTAAGTGCGCGTGGTCGGCATTTTCCCCCTCATTTCGAATTATCGAGAGGAAGGTATTGATGCGCGTGAGACGAAAGCCAAAGCGTGCCACGTGGCGCGGCGCATTAATTAAACGATCGTAAGTGATCGTCGGCCATGGAGCACGTAGGTGAAGGCGGCTGCCAGCGAAGGGAAATTACACGAAAGCGGCCACGTGCCATTGTACAGGAAACGGGAGTCGATGATTACAGGGAAATCGGATCCCTTCGTAGACTCGTCACGTAATTTTCACGTGGGAGGCTCCTCTCCATACGCTACGAACAATCGCGACGACGTTCGAAGAACTGTCAACTCGTCGTTGGATTTCTTTTCGGCGAGATTTCTCTGTGTCGCGAGGCGCAGGATTTGTGGGACGTTTATCGTCCCTATGAGGGGAGGTTTCGCTTTCCCCGACCACAAGAATGCCTCCTCGTCAGGTTCTTAGCCTTTTTACCGTCTTCCGCTTCGTTCTTGTCGTCCTGTGTAATGAACCTTAAATCGTGTTCGTAATTGGCGTGTCCTGCTACGAGGCACACACTCTCTGCTCGCCGATCGTTTCTGCTTTTCTTTCTTCCGGCGTGAACCATCTCGTACAAACTCTACGAAAACTAATGCACCTTGTTTTATTTCTGTAATTTTCCTCCGTTTCGCGTTATTACATCGCAAACGTACAAATACGAGCAACACGTATAGAACATATGCGTATATTAAAGAACAGCAACGTATAAATCGATACACGCATTGCGTTGTCCCTCGATAGGTTCAATTTCTTCGAAAGTGTCCTGACTACACTCTGCGCTACGTTCCTTGAGTCATTCTCGAGTCTCGAATTGCGTTCGTCGAATTCTTACGAAATCTCTTACGTTCGAGGAAATAGAAAACGTTCGTTATCGGTGGTTGCTGTTTCGAAAAGCTTGTCGGATCTTCCAGGAGCAAGCGAGGTATGACCGATACAGGTTAATCTGGAAACGGGACGATTTCTCGAACGGTCTAGACGTGGCACGAGTTGGCCATGACAGCCTGGAAATTACAACTTGATCGCGAGACGTATCTCTCCTGTCCTTTATCTTGTGTGGCGCATCCCTTTACGCATGGCTACACCCCTTTCAGGCCCGCCATCGTCACGATTTATCCTGTCTCGTCTTCTCCTCGGTCGTTTTCCTTCATCGATTCATCGTCGTTGACCAAATCGCCGAAAATCGAAAGCTCGACTGCAAAAAGAACAAACGTTTAAACGGGCCATTAAGTTGAAATACACCATCCTATACTTTCCTCCCGTTCTCTTTCTTCGGAGAAGATTCATTTTCAATTAATTTAGTACGCCATTAGTTGATATCCGCTTCGATATATATTCACGTGCAGAAGATTTGCAGAAGGAAAAATGTTGTAGCTCGCTGTCGAAACGCGCGCCGGCGGTCAAACCGTTTTGCGCCCCGTCGAACACAACCACCTCGGGTTAGGTTTGGGTCGACGTGGTCGTGGCCAGCGGATTTCACCCCTGGCTACACACTCTCTTTCCAGTCCACGATATTTCTTACCGCCTCGTCCCGGCGTTCTTAGACCGCCATTTGATCTAGCCCACGATAGCCACGGGAGAAGGCGCAATTCAGCCGGAATATCTTCGTCTCTGGATGTTGGCTCTGCGAAACGAAGGGAGGAAAAATATCGACGAGAGGGAAGCAGAGAGACAGAGAGGAAGGTGGATGGACGAACACCTGGCGAAGACAGGAAAACATCCATCGTGACTGATTTCTCTTACCTATTTCCATTAGACGCTCGTAAAGACTCGAAAGTCCATTCCTTCTTTGCGCGTCGCTTTTCCTACTTCATCGGTTTCGACAGCTTTCGCGCTCGTTCCCTGCTTTTTCACGGGTCCGGGCTTTTCCTACAAATTGCACGGATAATGCGGTTTTGTCTCTGCGAAGCGAGCTTCTCCGACCGAACGAAGCACCTTCTGACACGCTTCGAACCTTCCTTTCTCAAAACGCGTCTCTGGCAACGCATTTCCCCGAATTCTAACAAGCTTGCCCGTTCACCGGACCGTGAAATGTTTTCCAACGAGACAACAACGGTGGACCAGCGTTTGGTCGCCGCTTACGCGCAATAATCGTCTTATCGTGCCAAGCTGACGTACAGAGAAATTGATGGGATCGCGTTGTTTCGACGCCGCTACATTCGCGACAGAATTCTCTTGGCAAGTCTTTCCCTCGAGAAGCCACCGCGATTTTAGGAATCGAATATCGCGGCTGCAACGTACGATAGGTAGAATCATATTGATTTTCCAAGTTCGTAAGTCGTTGTCGACGGCTCGAAAGCGCGCGCTTCTAATTTTACGAATTCGCTGGCGAAGAACATCGTTTACATCGTCGCCGAGCTTGCTACTTTGCCTGTTTACTCCATTCTAATGTAAATTCATCCTGTGTTTATATTCATTATAATACATCGGATACGTGCGTAAAAACAGAACGAATTCGCGTTACGAGCCACCAGTTGAAACAGACGGCGGTAAATGAGAAGGGTTAATCGCGCGACTTTCCAACGAGACTTCCTCCGACGTGGTCTTTCGAAGGAAAGACCGATCATTCGTGTAACTAGCGTGGCTCGGAATGAAAAACAGGCATGTTGCTTACACACGGTTGCGTGTGATGGTATGTGTGTCCCTTGAACGGCCGGTATCTTGATAGCCATGCAAATGGCCCGGTGTCAGATCCTATCGTGGGGCCGCATAATCAAAAGCGGAGGCACGCAAGCGCGCGAACCCATCTGCCCCCACTTCGACCCTTTATACCTCTCTCCCTCTTTCCTTCTCTCTTTCCCTTCTTCTCTCCTTCTTTCCCCTGCGGGTTCTCTCGTCTTTTTCGATTAGGAGAGATCGGAAAACCTCCAACCTCCGTGACAGTCCTCCGCCTACTGAATTAAGCGTCGCGAGCCTCGTCCGCGGACCTGGCCTCGCCCAGAATCACGCAGCCAACGCATGCGCCCTCCGCGGCACGGATTTCCTGCTATAGATCCACGAAGAACGATCTACGGGGACTTCGACGACGTCTCGTCGGACTTGCCCGTCAAAATGGGTCGCTTCACAGTTTCAGAAATTACAGGTTTCCCATATTCGAGATGATCGAAACGCGTAACATTGTTTACCAGCCGCATCCATGCACGAACCGACTATACGCCTTTAATAGTCGTGTCAAGCAAGCATACGGAAGCACGCCAACTCACTCGCACACCAGCCAAACCTTTTCTCTAAATCGTTGCTCGCGTTCAGTCAACGTATCGAGAACGCTTTGCGTTCGTCTTCGCTTTTGGTTCCTGTATGTCGCAATTTTTATCACCGTGTGTCGATGTATGTTGGTTTACGTCGATTACGCCTAAGCCAAAAGTTGTTGAACGTACCGGTGGATAGATAAATTGAATACGTTGCTAATCGCGGATATTATTAAATACGTACTGTCGCATGGCCGTGTTAAGCATGGTAATAAGGTGAATGAAGTTTTACGATTTGAGAAATCACGAGTCCAACGATTGTGGTATTTCGCGGAAAATCGTGAAATCGCAAGACGCTTGCAACCTGCAACTTGTAACTTGTTGATTTACTAGTATTATTAACCGGCGAATCACCGCGCTAGAAGATCCAGATATCGTAGAATTTAAAATACAGTATGTTAGGACCGCTAATGGGCTTGCATCTTCGGACCAAATACATAGTTCGTCTCTTCGAGCAACTATCAGTATTTGCGTTACAAGAGAAATTCGTTCCACGTTCTAACAAGTACAAAGTAATATTTGCAAAGTACGAGTCCAGTTTTACGAAGATCAACACGCCCCTGTTTCGTGTGCTGCTCTATATTATTCTTGACCACTAGCAAATTCGATTTTCCTCCTCAAAACGTTTCAAGGAATACAACGTTTAGAAAATACGGATCGAGCTCGAGAAAGATCGTGCATAGTTGACGACAACGATAGGGTCTTGGCTGCGATTTGAATTTTAAAGCCGCGGTGGCTGCGCCATATCGGCGAGTGCGCGCGGTGAAAAAGAGGCCGTCACGCACAAAGTGGAATTCCCTGGGTGCTCACGTACGTGCGATTAGCATGACAAGTGGAAAGTAATTGTTCGCCGTAGACGACCTGTAGACGAGTTTCAGGCTCGACCCGCCGGACCCCCGTGGCTCGTGAATCGAAACAAAGTTTCCTTTTCAGCGGCGCGGGCACACGTTCGGCCCCGACATCGTTGCCCACCATCTAGAACGGTTCATCTTTCGTTAATTAATTCGATTATCGTACGAGCCATTCGCTCTGCGATCAATTAAATTTGTAAATCGATCTGTAGATGGTCGATGCGCGATCCATTACGCCTATGTCGACCGTTACGTGCACGATCGTTGGATTTTTCGCACGATTTCGTTCGTTCTCTACCATCCATGAACGTTTCGTGTAATTACCCGATAAGTATACGTAGATATTTGGCGCGTACGATTAAAAAAATGGATATTTCTGTGATATTTTTCCAACGATCGAAGAACGTTGCTTTACTGTTATATAACTGCCTCCTGTCATGACTGCGATCAAGTGCCCTGCCGAGTTTAAACGGAAACAAGCAACATGCCTGCAGCGTTCCAGCCACGTGTTTGTCTGCTGTGAAAAATTGACACCGCGTAAAGTTTACATAAACTTTTAGAACGTGGCTAAAAATACATATAGTAATCGCTCTAAAATCCCAATGTTTGATAGACACACTCCGAACCTGTTTTATCGATGATTTCTTTTACGATGCCCCTTAACTTTCCCTGGTATCCGATCGAGAGCAGTACATATTTGTTCAAACACTTGGTTATTGCATAAAAATTCACAAGGAAAACGCTACGAATTTTTCAAACAATCCGGTATTAATTCGTGTATTTGCAATAGTTTAAAGACGCTTAAATACCCAAAAGAAGAAGAAGAAGAAGAAGAAGAAAAAAAAGAAAAAAAGAAACGCGCGTTAGCGTATCAAGGAGAACGATTTTAATAATCGTGTAAGGTTCATCGATCGCGTATAGCAACAAGTATCTCTAATTTCTTTTCGAGTGGCAGACCGGCTCGAAAATCGATTACAAGGTTTATCGATCTGAAGGCTGGTTCCGGAAGAGACGAGGCCGGCCAGACCGGCAAGGGGGAGACGGTTATACAGCCTAGATTTGATTCGAATCTGAGATCATTGTGCCAGACGCGATGCCTCCCTCTTCCTTATGAAAGAGCAAGAGAGACAGCCTGGCATTCTGTGATTTCCATACAGGAAGCTCTGTAACGAGAAACCACCAGCCCTCCCCCTTTCTCTTTCTTACTGGCTGCCGCCCCTGTAGCGTCTCTTGAACGCACCACCCGCTCGAAAACGAGGCTGCCGGTTCTCGGTTTGTCCCGGTGTATGATTACCAATTTCAGGTTACCAGGTACAGGCGAAGCGCCGACGAGGCGTCAACCTCGGCCTCGTCCCTCGACCAAACTCGACCTGAGAGCACCGTGATTCATGAAACTTCTACTCGGGGCCACTGGAAACCGTGAAAAGCTTTCCGATCGAGCAAAACGTCGGAAAATGAATATTTTAATTTACTTTGCACCCTACAGATCTAGCAGATAGATCGGTATCTCGAATTTTCCAATGCTCGTCTTTTCAACGCTTACAATTAGAGTTTCATTCGCTCTAGAGCGTATTTTATCATTCCACGAAAGATGGTTTCAGTGGTATTGAAACGGCTATTGTTGTAAGACGTTATTGTTAATTAAATGAGATTAATTTCAATTGGATATTTGCTAGCGGGAAACGCTCGTCGATGTATAGTTAGTTTCGACGGAACAATCGCTAATCGGATCAATTTGTAAAATCGGTTAATTTGTTAATTTCTTAATTTGTAAAATTCATTCGATATGATCAATTAGACTACACGCATACTGCGTTCCGTATAATATCGTGAAACGGTGTGCAGCCAGGTCGACATCGAGAGCGGAAAATCAGAGGTGGAAGAAATCGAGTCCGAGTCTACTGCCAGCCCTGACCAGGTGCGCTTGTTCTGTCGAGGAGAGTCGGAGGGGAGGCAGAGATCAGGGTGTTCGCAGATAGACCAGAGACTCCCCTCGTGTCTCCTCTCCGTTCTAACTGCGAAGAACTACGCAGGAGGGGACCAGGAACGAAGGTAGGGACACGGCTACCTGAGATTCTCGTGCCAGAACCTTCCTGGTACAAGGTCTGGGCGCCCAACTGTCTGCCGATCCTTCTTCGGTGCGCGTCGGTGGATCTGTGATTATTTCCAGGATTCGAACGTGTACCTGACTAGAACCCTCCGTGTCTCTCGAATCCTTGGCTATTCCATTTCGGTACTTTCGTTGCGAAATATCGAAGCTGAATATAACCCGGTGCATTAGCGATCGGAATTCTACGAACGCGGAAACTCTTATATGTCCAAGATATTGGGAAATCGAACGACGAGTTGACTCGTCCGACCGGTCGCCGAGTCGATCAATCTGTCAAAATTTCAATTTACCTTGAAGATTCAACGATTGAAATTTGAAATCCTTAGGGAATGATCGATGATTGCGCCTGTCGATCTCTGCTGTAGCTAGCCGCAACGTTGGTAAAACGTCGGAACGCCTCCTTTTCCTCTACTCTTGTTGCACGTTCGCGTGGCTCGCGTTTGAAAGCTGCGATTTTTTAAATTCCAACGATAACATGGCGCGAAGGTCTCGAGTCTCTAAGATTCTTTGATCTGGAAAAGGAAATTCGAACGATGGAATTTCAGTGAGATTGAAATTTAAGAAGCGACAACGCCACGACGTTTCCGTGATTGTCATCGCCGCGAGACGCCAAATATCGATGTAATCGAGCTTATTGTAACAGCCAGGGCTCGTCTGTCTGCAAACGCGTGGGCGCGGGCTGTGAGTTACACGCACGCGGCGAGGTGTCGGCAAACACGGGTACAGATAACCTCCGGGTAAACGTGTAAACTCAGCTACCGGTATTACGAAACCAAGCAAGGTCTGAGAATCTCCTCTGTTTCCCGTGTTAATATTTGAACAGAGCTGTTTCGTACTTGGACGGTCGAACCGAGTGACTCCTTGGTGACACCACGAGAAGAAAAAAAAAGAACGTTCCTCTTCGTTTCCCCCTTTGTCCGCGTTATTAGAATTTTTCTCGCCCAACTTCGAAAGCCTGCGGAACGACGCGTGACACGTTCAACCGAAATTTAAACGAGCTGTTACGTCCGCGACACGGGAGAACAACGTTTTCTCCGAGTTTCCTTCGCTTCCCTGTTCCAACAGCGCGCTCTCTCTCTCTCTCTCTCTCTCTCTCTCTCTCTCTCTCTCTCTCTCTCTTTCGAGGAAACTCTTTCGCGGTGGATTTTCGAGAGGCCGGTAATTGTTCCCGGTCCAAAGTCCCGTGGGAAGATAATCCTGCCGGTGGCAGAAGGAAGAAGGAAAAAAAGGAAAGTTGCTTCTCTGGCTGAAATTCTCGGAAGTAGGATTTCTTCTTCTGGCGGAGGTTGTAGTTACGAAGAGGTGTAGCTGGCTCAGCGGTTTCATCGTTCGTGCTTTGCAGGATTTACCGGCTCCTTTCGTTCGCTGGACTCGTTGCAGCCCGTATTTTTAGCTGACCTGATTATTTTTTTTTTTATTCAAATTTCTCCATGCCTGGTCGGTGGAAATAACAATTCGTTCGCATTCGATGAAACGATAACTAACTGAGATTGCTCGGCGATTGTAATCGACATCGATACGCTGTTCCTTCGAAATTTAACCATCTCCTTAAGATAAATGGATCTATCGTGCAGCTGGCAATGTAATGGAGCGATCGTGTAGCCGGTTAATGAGAAATCGGTGACCGCGTAAGAAGGGAAGTTGGCCAATTCGACATCCGAGAGGTCCAATACGATGTGAAATTATTCGAATCGTTCTCTCGTTTCTAGTTCGCTAGTCCCTAAATACATAACATTTTCACATTCTTTCGTTATTTCGTTAAAGACTAATAGCGGCTCGTATTATACAACAAATCTGACTATTGTCCGCAAAGTTCGAGGCTGAATTTTAAGACGTAGAAGCTTAGATGATTCGAACAACCTTACCTTACTGTATATATATTTTCCATGCAGAATGCTCGGGCAGAATTCTCCTTAAAAAGCGAAGGATTTGCCTGAGAAAGACCCAATAAAAATTCAGTTCCGCGTCCATGAATATTTATCCCGGGGTGGCCGGAATTCGTCAGGAATTTCCACGTGACGCGAGATGACGTTGTATCTGGCAGAACGTTCTCCTCCGGGGCTTTTCTACGAGTCCTTCGTTACGTTCCCGTGACCACCCGCAACCCCCTTTTCAGGGGGATTATTTCCTATTAATATGCATTACGCTACGGCCGACAAAAGGAGCGAGAGACCGGCCGTGGCACTGTAATGTAAATAAACTTAGGCTTCCGGATCTTCTTCCTCGAGGCGGACACGCTTCTTCTTTTGTAATTGCTGCTCCTTTGTCTCCCGACTAATGCCGAGACCCCCGGGACGCGTCAACCGGCCAGCAAACATTTTTCATCCCCCGCACTCTCGCGACACTCCCCTCGCACTGATAATTGGCTAAATAGGAGCACGAAGGTTCCTCGACGCTAAAATCGCTATCCTTCGAGCATTCCATAAAGCGATATCCCGTATTTGGCAACTATAGCGTGAACTAGCTGGTCTAAGTCTATTAATCTGCATATTAATTAAAATAAGTCTTCTTACGAGGCTTTCACGCATTGTACAAGTTTCGCAGATCGCTCGCTGACCAACGATAAGAGCGGTTATTTTCGGCGAAATAGTTGTCAAATTTTTGCCACGTTACTTCTTGACAAAACCATTCCAAAGTACGTATTTGTTTTACTATTCATAATCGACGAACATCCTTGGATCGCGTAACGGATCATCAACCGATAAGTTGATCGAGTTGATCGATTGCTTACAAGACCTACATTTTGGTAGCTGACAGAACGCGTTCGTTTTTAATTACGTCACATTAAAGTCTACCGGTTGAATCACAAAGCGACGGTAAAAGCAGAAAACCCGTGCCCTCGTATGGTTTCCATGCACTGGTAATGTCGTAGACGATACAAATACAAACGATCATCGCGATACTACGTGTTAAGCAACGTAAAGTTCGAACTCTCCGAAGCTTATCAAGGGGATTAAAAACTTCTGCCCGATAAGATATCGAATATCTCATCTCGAAGATCGAACGAATGCAGCCACGTAGATTGTTTACGTTTACGGAATACTTTCTCTATTCTTTCAAGTCATTGTTCCATCCACGTTCTTCGTTGTTTCTCTTTTTAATCGTTCGAATGACACGGTGGATGATTTTTGAACGACCCTCGTGCAGGCGGGAGCAAGATAATACGAACGAACCTGTCCCGGTAGTTCTCCACGGGAAATCCTCTCGTGGACGGGTTTCATCGGCGGATATCCTCGAAAGACGACGCTCCGGCATTTATAAACAAATTCTCGAATCGTACATCACGGTCATTGTTCCGGGTCGCCCCTTCTGAGGCGGCCGCACAAAAGCATCGTAACGCGGATGACAAAGGAGGGAAAAAAGAGAGGCAGAAGTGCTGGAGCCGCCGTGTCGATGAGTGTCATCCTTCTGAATTGATCGGCATTTGAATAAATTCACCTGCACGGTGCTTCGTCGTGGCCTGATAGGCCGAGAGAGAGAGAGAGAGAGAGAGAGAGAGATACGCGAGAGGATGTTTGAATCGATTAAGAGGGGCTTGATTAGGCAGAACCGATCTCGATAATACGTTCGATGATTCAGCCTCGCTTCGCTTCTTTCATTTAGGGTTCGCGTAAATACAAATGTAAAACAGAGCTACATTGCCTTCGGTCATAAGACACTTTACGATTTAAAGCACAAGCTTCGACGAAAGAAGTCTGTAGAAAAAATCTTCAAAGTGTAGTACAATTTTCGTACAGTTTGTTATAATAATTATCAACTTCGTTGTCTAATTATCTGTATCGTAGTATTTTCGTCTGTATTTTATAGATATCTACCATCCACGAGTTATAAGGAAAATCGAATCACGCTGTACTCCGAAGATATCTTCTGATATGAAAATGTTATTAAGAAATTAACAAAAGAAAAGAAACAAGGAGGTAAGCTAATGGGACGATCTTCCGTCCTTAACTTAAAACTTGACTTAACGCCGCGACCCTCGATTTCTCGTATTTTAATCTTGCTCTCATTTAGACGAACAAAAGGGATTCGCAATATTTCGAGACAACGATTACCGTAAAATTCAATTAAGAAATCGCGAGTATCGCGATATTTCATTCGAATCTCGGATATCTTTTAACGTTGGAAAGATACGAATTAACGGAGAATGGCGGAAAGAACGCAGCAGGGTTAAGATACTGCTGGTAAACGGTACACTGAAAAACAATATTACCGCTATATGTATCTGCTGGTTCGGTGGAGGCTGAAAATCGTTGGCGAGCAAATGCGTAACTGAAATCTCAGCATCCAGACCAACCTCCTCCCCCCTCGAACGGACCAGTAGAACCCATGATGCCCCGTGGAACGACCCTTCGGTGCGTTCGTTTTTCCCTCCCCTTTTCATCCCCTGTCGGTGACGGGGGGCTCTAGCTGCAGCTGCAGCTCTGGCCAGGTGTGCTCTCTCGCAATGTTGCCGCAAGGGTGAATTACTCTCTCCTTCTCTCTCTCTCTCTCTCTCCCTCCCTCTATCTCTCTCGTCGCCATGTCTCTCTCGCTCCTCGCCCCGTCTGTCACCCTCCTCGTGGCTGTTTCTCCGTTGGAGCACGGCGAGACAGCGCGCAAGCCCGATCAAAAGGACGATTTTGCGTCCAAACGTTTACACCGCTTGCAAAAGAAATTTTGCGACCGAGGTTTCGATAGAAAATCAGAGCGTAGGAACAGACTTGTAGCGATAAGGCTATAATACACCGAGTGCGCGAATATTATAGTAATTCGTCGTAGATATTAGTACGTTTATTGGTGTCGTATTAAGCGTGACGATTAATCGAGAGTATCGATTTACGCGTAACGTTTCAAACGGGAATGAGAATTCACGGGGAATTTGATAATCTCCGATGAAAAGGGGGGCTGTGAACCCTTATCGATACGTTCGTTACAGACGTTCGGCTCGTGGCAAACGAATTCGGCAATTCAGCCAGGCGACCACAGCCCAAGTACGAGATTACGCGTTCGAATGTCTCGGGGAACGATTTTACTTCGCCGTATGCATGAAAAATCTCGAGCTCGTAAATTGAGTTGCCTGGGAAAACGGGTTACAAATCGCGCAGAAAATTGCGGCTCTGCTTCTTGCTTCTTAATCACAGGGAACGCGGAACTATCCCTCTCCGGACAATGTTCCTCGCGGAACGACTTAATTCGCCTAACTGTATGCAAAACCACTATCTTTTAAAGCAGATTAACGAGATTAATCGTAGTTAATTCAATTCAAATCATCAGCAACCGTGAAATAAACGGATCATAAATTCGATGATTGCTACGACTGGAGATAACAATGAGAAAAGGAACATACACGCAGAAAGGAAGAAGAAATTATCCGCGTGCAACGACTAAGCGACGTCTAAAATATTCCATGTGGGAACAGATTTCGTTCGTTTAGAGCTCGAAGTATATTTTTATTGGCGGCCGTGCGAAGCCAGTACAGATAGGAAATTGCGGAAACGAGAAACCGGCGATATCTCGATAAGAGCCTCGCCGGGCAACGCTCTCATTGCCTCAATTTCCACTTCCACTTCCACTTCCGGTCGCGATCGCTTTTTCCCATCGGCCGGGCCTAAAAAAACACGCGTCCCATTGTCACGTGAAACCGTGAAGCAATAAAAATGATCAGAGCACAGAGTGCTAGGAAACATAGGCGTTCAAAGGTCGTTATTTAGCATTACCGCGATGATTATGACGTTTACACCAGAGATGAGATCGACTTGTTCGTCTTATTGCGATTCAAGGATCCGTGATAAAAATTAGCCTTGTTCGTCTTTGTCTATGTTCAGAACGGCGAAAGAATACTCTTTTTGTTCGATACATTTCAAGGTCTTGTAGAACCTATTAATTTCCATTTGAAAATATGTCAAGATACAGATCGTTTTTTGTAACGTCGACTACACCGTGTCGTGAATCAAGCTTCTCTAATTAGTGGAATTAATTAGTATTAATATTATTGTCTAAACGAGTGAAAAATTTGCATTTCTTCTTGTTTCGCGAGTCTTTTCTATCGGCGATCAAATTCGCTTGTTACACAAAAGCTACGGGAAGTTCCCGCACATCATCGTACACATTATAGTATGTACATACTAATTAATTGTATCCAAGTATAATAAAAATTCGTATCATTCGGTAGTACCTTCGCATAATTATAAAAATTTAGCGAACATACGTCACCAAAAAGAAACGTAGAACCTGATCGAGAATCGTCTCATTGGCTAGCAAGAGTGTCGATACTTTTTGTTGTCACTGTAAGTCGTCGAGTTACTTTATGGAACGACGCGTATTATTTTTGCGCAAGTCGCCTAAGTCACGCGGATCTGGCATGATTTTTCCATCGTTGAGAGAATCTCAGGGGCGTACCTAATGGCGACCCTGGCCGAAGTCAACGAGCCGGTACGTTTCATCAGCGGGTAATCAGTGCGAGCCGGTACTGTCCGGCACGTCGTCGGTCGCCTAGGTTCCGCACCCTTCCGGTTCCGGTGTTCCGGTAGGCTTGCCTTCTCTCTCTCCGCAGGGGAACCCCGGTTTCCGGTTTTCAGGTGGGATACACGCTCAGCCGAGCGCCGTCACGTTTCGGATCCATGGATCCATGGATCCTCCTTCCTCTATTTGTCTCGCTCTCCCGCTTCCCATCTCTCTTCATTCATCGATCAACCCTCAGATTCGTTTTCGTTCGTGTTTCCGGTAATAACACATCGTCGTTTGCCGTTACTCGGATCTCTCATCTTCCAAAAATATATCTCTGGAAGTATGGACTTTGTCTGGAAAGATATGCTTGGAGAAATTACTAGAAAAATTGTAAAAGAAGAAACTTTGCGGAAAGACCTTCTAGCTCTGCGCGATAATCAAATTTATTCAACAAATAAAACCGGTCGTGTACTTTGACGAAACAACTAGGGTACCTACGTGAACGCAGCTTACGATTAGAAAGTGAAAAAGCCTGAAATATATTCACAAGCCCAACGCTCGCCATCCGAAGGCTAAACGATCGAAAAATATACGTTCGACTAAATTTATACAAAAATCGTATCTCAATTTCCGCGAGTTCAAAGTCGACCTTTGTATTTTTCAAACGATAATTCTTCCTGCAACGCTTCTGCTCGTTGTCAGACTCGAAGCATCCCATTTCCTTTTCGTCCGTACTCGAGTCGATCGTGTATCCGTGTGTCGATCGCTCGAAAACGATCGAAGGATGACCGGTATCGATGTTACCCGGCGCGAACGCTGACTGACTAATAGCCAACTCGAGGCTCAAACAAAACGTCGAATCTTTGGGGTCCATGGTGAAATTTGCCGGCAGCCTACCGCACTGCGGCGCGTAGCGCCTAAACAAGGGGGCCCCATTAGGCGAAATGACTGCAGGCAGCGAGCCACTCGTGATTAAAAGGTCGATTTGTTACACGAGCCCGACGTCGCGAGTCGAGCATCGAAGGAAGTCGTGCTTCCCCACCTTCGACTCCTCGATGCGGAACGACACGAGGTCGCTTCGTTTCCACTTTGCTTTACAGCGGGGCTGCCCCGATTCCGGTGTACTTAATTACTCCCCATGCGTGATTAATGCCGACGCGATAACAGCGGCGCGTTATACAATTGAAATATATCAATTGATAAATATATACAACACCGGTCATAAATATCGGCACAGAAAGTGAGGTTGTTCGTAACAATCTAATACAGAGCTTGCCAAACTTTCGTGGGTCGAGGCCCAATTTCGAAATCGCTAATATTTCACAATGAACTTGATGATTGCGCGAAATGTAATTGCCGTCGATAGTGGATTCGCCAGCGATTCGACATTTTTGGAAGCTGTAGCGGGCAGCACGCGCGGTTTGGTTTCTCGATGAATTACGTTCCTCTCGTATCTCGTGAAAAAATGGTTCTTGCAAATTCTCGCACACTTATCTCGCAGATCTGATAAATGTGAATGTAAAATAAATGAAAATATCGAGTGCAAAATAATAGGCGATCGATCGTTCCCCCGTCACATTTTATGGCAAGCCAGGAGGTGTTCTAATACTTACGAACGAAAGTATACGCGTGTCGTTAGAAACGTACCACGGTAGAAAAAAAAAAAAAAGGAAAATTCAAACTATATGGTGATTTATTAACGTATATGGTGATTTGCGCGAAACCGATTGTCATCGGAAGGGACTTCAATTAATCCGCGCGGACAATTCGCGATTTTATGGGAAATCCGTGAACGTACCACCTGCCAAAACGGTTGATCACATGGGACAGGAGACCGACGTGATTCGCCCGGTCGTTTAATGACGGCGAGGTTGTGGGAACCCGGTCACGGGTGGAGCGAGCACTCCCCTTAAGTACAGTGATTATGCGACTGGGGACACGGTACTTGCGTAGCACTCGACGATTATTAACATGGATCGATTCGACTCTCTTTCCCGTTAAAAAAAAAAAAAAAAAAAGTTCCTGTGGAAAATCCGCGAGGGGAACCGTCGTCTGTTTCAGAGCTGGACATCTCGTCAAACCGTGCAAAAACTTTTCTTCCTATCGACGTTCCCTCGGATCGTTCACGAGTGACACCGAGGTACTAATTTTTATATTAAAATCCGCATAAACGATCTAGAATACCGTATAAGAAACAACGTTAGACTAGAAACGACAGACAAGCCGATTACTATCGTTGAAACACGATTGTTATAATTTACTACATCGCTGTAATTCTACCGTACAGTCTGAGCAAATTCTTTTCTTTGTACGCGGATATATCGTAACCTTGCGGCGATACAAAATTCCGATCGATCAACCGTCACGTTTCGTAGAAACGACAGTGTGCGTAATTGGAAAAGCGTTGCATTTTATCTCGAGCTGTAAGAATACGTGGTATACAATTTTCGCGAAAATTTTTCGAGTTTCACGTTTCTGGATTTCCTTCGCTTTTCCTTCGTTTTTGTATTTTTTTTTCCTGGTGGGTTAATGGAAGTAGAGGCGTTTGCCGTTTAGCTGGATGAAGCAACCACTCTTCTTGAGTGTAACGATTACGTCGCGAGGGATACGATACTTGAAGTCGACGACTTTTAGCCGGATTGCCGGTAGATTGGTCCGAATCTTCCTCCGTTTCTACAATCTCGCTGAAATCGTGGCTCCTCTTTCGACAGCAAGACGTTTTACCCTCTCCGGTCGAATTTAATTTTGTTCTTTCTCTCTTAAATATAAGTCGGAAAAATCCGACGACAGGGGAACGACGATATTTCGTCGCAATAACAGCGAGCATCCAATCTTCGAATAACTTTGATCGATGACATCGACGTAACTGGAGAACGAATTCGCGTTTCATGAAGGGGATGATAGCGCGGAGGGGTGAGATTGCCTTGTCACCGTGACAAATGGTTGGAGAACGAAAGGTACCAGGCAACGTAGAAACGCGCCACGTCCTTCCACTCCCTGAAATATTCGTTCTATCTCCCTTCAGCCTCGCCGGTCTCGCCCTTTCTTCACCTGCTCGTCTCTCACGATACCCCCGAAGACAGCGGAACGATCAACCCTGCTGACGATTAGTCATTAACCATCGACAGCCTTGACAAATAGCCACGGTTCAAATTTATTAAATACCGCGGCAATAGACGCGAAACGCGACGAAGAAATCTGCAACTTTTTCTCGTAGTACGCGCCGTGTAACTGGGGAATTAATTTTTTGGAAGAAACCAGGAGATCGTGTTTAACGCCGTGAAATGTACCTGACATTTTTTGAATTCCTTGTTATTCCGTCTATACGACGTACCTGGAAACAAAAACCGGCAAATGCAAATAGTCGACAAAGCATCTTAAAAAAAGCGAAGAACAACGTTCGAGGCAAATAATATTTTAACCTTGTGACACGTAACATCTTCAAAATCACGAGAATAATAGGCAAAACGCACGTTTGACCGCAGAATCGAATAAAAATACGGTTCTACGAATCAACGGATCGATCGACGAACTACTGAATGCGAATTCAACTGAATTTTAACGAAACCTGTCAAAGATGGTAACTTATCATGATCTTCTCCGACGGTCTTCGATTTTAACCATGCAACGTCTATCGTACGATGGAATGTATCGTTTCGTTTTCTGCCCGGCAGGAATCGGCCTTTTTAATCATGCATTGTCTAATTACTTTTCCGCGAATGAAAGCGGCACGATCGATTTTTTTTTTTTTTTATTCAACCCAGTGCGGTTTTTCATCGGGCAGCAGGGCGTCCATATCGGCTGGATATCGGCGGTACGTGAAATTTTATTCGGGTCTGGCCACTGGCTGGCATGTTTGCATAATTGAAAGCTCGCCGCTCGCGAAACGTTTCGCGTGCGATTCGGCCAACAGCATTATTCGCAACCTGTCGACGAATTGAAACGCGATCCGGTTCAGCCGTGTAAACTCGATGTTCCTATCGGAGTGCAACGATCGTTCTCCGGTTACGTGAATTAAGAGCTACTACTCGTCACGTTCCATGGTATTCCGCGAACATCGTTCGCCGACACATCGGATCAGCGATTCCTTTTCGTTCCGGTTTCTCGAGACTTGGATGAAATTCGACAATCCTGTACAGGCGAAAATATGCAACACGCGACATGCGGCGATACCTGTGCTTTTAACACGAGAAAGGAATTCGATCGTGTGAAGAATGTTTTGCCTGGTAAGTATTTGAAGAAATACTGATGAATTTCCAAGGAACTTTTGATGGAATTTAATAACAAGTATCGGAGATTATATATGCACCGACCAATTACGGAGGAAGATGGTAAACGTGAAGACGAAAATACGTGCATATTGTTTAAACGACGCGTTCCGGTGCTGATTTTCCATTGAGACGCGTTTGCTCCAATAATTCTTTTCGATAAGAAGATAGAAGTATCTCGTTCCCATCCTCGTCGTTGCACTCAACGATAACCTGAAAATTAAATTCTATTTTAGTTAGAATTAACGACTGAGAAGTTACAGTAGGAACTAAAGACAAATTAAAGGGTATGCGGGAAGACAGTAACCGCAAATAAATGTAAAACGAGCCTCCTTTTAGTTTTGAATAATTATAGACTGGAAAAGAAGCCAGCAATCGTATTACTAAATATTCTCGTACAGAGCGTCGATAACTGAGTTTGCAGAGGAGTATATCAATTTACTACGAATGAACAGACGCTTCTTTCACGGTTGAACACGCCAAGAAAGAGACTACAATTCCCTGATTTTCCTTTCAAAAAACACACATCTTTTCTCCCGTAACGCCTGGTATTTTGATTTGTCACGATCCTGTGAAGGATGATGGTGCAATAATATCTTTTTTTTTGGCTGTATCGTTATTGCGATTCACGATTTTTCACAGTGAATAATTTCGTGGGGAGCAAGTATTGCGATGAGTGGAAGTAGAAAAGAAAAAAGAAAAAAAAAAAACCGCAAGGAATCGGCGGGTTCAAACGTCACGCGCAAACCGCACGGCCGAAGGGGGCGTTTCACCCCTCGTAACCAAAAATCACATTCCTACCGACCGACCCCTCGAATTACTGCGTGGTACCGCGTCGAATTCGCATTCCCATACGCGCGCCAACCCACGTACAGTCCTCCGCAATAATTGCATATCATTCTACCAAGGGGACAAACTTGCCTCGAAAAGAAAACAGAGAAACTTCATCCTTCGATATTCGTATTCGTCTTCGGCTTTTAAACGATCAACGACATCTCGACTTAACGATTTTTTTTTGGAAGAAATTGAAAGGGAGAAAGGAAAGTGGAATTTCATGATGATTTATAAGGATGTAAAAGTTCAGAAACGGATCGAAGTTCTCGCAACGAAAACGATCCTTGTTCGCGTTTGCTTCTTTCTCTTTTTTTTCTTTTTTTTTGCTCTTCACGAAGAGAGAAAGAATACTGTGACATAATTTTGGTTTAATATGTTTCAATCCTTTTAACGAAATATTCGTACTATACGATTGTACAATTGTATCTAATTAAATCACGAGAATGTGTAACCACGATGAAGATTAATTTTATATTTGAAAGCATAATTTCCATTCGACGATAAATCTGGATATGGACTTCTTTTTGTATTAGCAGTCCCAACCACGTGCCAATCGATTCTAATTATTAGAATGCGTTATTATAATTAACAAATACTTTGCAAGGCATTAACGAATTTGTGAAATGAAAGAAGCGAAACGAAATAAAGCAAATTTGATGAATTATAAATTATCTGTTCGTCGTATTAAATGAAAGATACTAAAATCGCAACAAAGAATACACGTTATAACCCACAGCTCGTACCTCGTCAACTTACCGATATTACTGGTTGGTAAATTATCGTGCCGCAGGACGTGGGACGAACTATTATTGTAGGGGACTGTACGTGAAGACACGAGTTACGCAAAGCACACGAATAGTCACGCAAGCGGCGTGCATGAATGCGTAATGCTAGCGAACAGTGATTTCCACCCTCGATGACCGCGGTCCTCGCCGCCCCCTTTCCACAGCCAGATGGGGTTCTCACGAGTCACCCTTAATACCGCTCATAATCGAACCCGATAATACTTGCTGTCACAACACGCAAACAATAACCCGCAGCTGATTGAAAAATCAAAGGATTACTCGTGATCTTGTACTTGTAAATCGCGGAGGTGGTCTGGCTTTTGACAAAAAAAAAAAAAAAAAACGAGAAGACACTCGGGGGTTGTAACGAGCAAACAGGAATTCCCCTGCGATCCAATTTGATTCAATAAAATATTTACATCCGTTCGACGAACTAATTGGTAGGAAACGTTGCAGGCAAACGATGAACGCTACGTTCTTTCGACCGTCTTGGGCGAAATTTTACTCTTCTAAGTGTCCCTTCAAAAGTTCAAAGTTCAAAACTATCCCTTTGAACAGAATGCAAAAAGGACTCGTTGATATTCACGATTTCTCGTTTCAATCGTACATCGAATATCTTGTTAAAACATTGCCAATTCTTTCTGTTTGCCAAATTGAGAATCGAAACAGGTATAGAAATTTTATGATCGTGGCGAGATTATTCGTCGTACACTTGACTCGTACGCGCCTCAAACGCTCGGCGGTTGAAGCATCAATAAGAGAATCGTAACGACGACCCCCAACCGTTACGGTGCAAGACATAAAACGATTCGCTCGTGACAACAACCGGTGTCGCGATTACGGCAATTTTGTGTCTGCTCTAACAGAAAATAAGAATGGATAGATCGCATATACGTATAATTTGATTCGATGGAAATTAACATTTTTACCGCTATTGATCTGCAAATCGACGATAACTGACGCGCGATCGCGTCGTTGTTTTTATTACGATAAAGATTCATCGGTGTTTATTTTGAATGGAGAATGCTAGAAAACTGCCAGCTGATTCGAGATTCGTTTCGTTTTCTAAATATTACAGCGAGAAGTTTACTTTGGAAATTTTATACGTTATATCACGTACGCTGTACCGTGCGCTTAAATTTCTCGTATGGCACGCTTATTTTTTGACAACTTACGGTTTGTTCAAATACGTGTTCATAACGGAATTAAATAGAAAATTATGTATCGTTTCCGAGAAGAGAAGCTGAAACTTTTCTGCCAATTAAAGTGTCAACGAATTAATCGAGCGTACGTAGCAACAAGTGAAACGTCATAAGCAGTTCGTAAAATTTCGCGTGTGATTTTATCAAAGAGCAACGACGCAAGTTGACACGGAGCGAGAGAGAGAGAGAGAGAGAGAGAGAGAGAGAGGCCGAACGTTGGTCGCGTTGAACATGGAAAAATTGCCCCTGGAATTTCGCGACGCGTCGTCTCCCGCTTCTCGCGGCAAGGACAGCCGTCACATTTTTATCTATCCCCGCGCGGTGTAACACGGAAACGTTCTGCCCCCATGGTGAAAGGGAGTGTCGGCTGACACGCGGTTTAATCGACGATACACAGATGACAATAACGGTGAAACTCGGTGTGTTTCGCATTCGCTAAATAAAAGAGGAAAAAAATGGCGAGAGAAGGAGAGAAGAAAAAGAGCGCGCGACAGAGCGGAGAAGGGATAAAAAGAAGACTAAGGAAAGAATCGAAGAGGGAGGAGGGTGTATCGAATAAATTTCTCGCGTCCTGCGGATAATGTATCGTCCAGCGTGAATGGCCGACGAAAGCGGTGGCTCGTTTTATTATAAAACCACCGGGATGCAAATAAATTTATCGACACACGTCCAGCTCGACGACGAGCGTCCGCGTCGCACCTTGTCATCGTCTTTGTCCACTATTCCATGTCCACTCTCGACTTTGTCGGCCTGATAATGACCAGTTGTTGTATTAGTTACTTTCGTAAACGAGCGTACATTTTTTACGCGACATCCTGTGAAATTGATACCGGAGAAACGAACGACTGATAGCCAACAGTTGCGTTTCATATTAATAATTAATAACGAAGAAGCGCCTACTGGATGCTCGATTAAAAGTTTGCAAGTTGACGCGAATGTATAACATCGGGGCGTGGTTTTCTTGATACGAACGGAATTCGATACCAATTTCGCTCGAAATTATGCACGAAGTGACATCATCGTTACTTACGCTTTTTATATCGAGTATAAAATTAAACGAGTTCATTCGCGATGCGCCAGCTGCGCTCGGACGTACATATTTTTACCAAATTAAACGTTTCATTAATTTCGCGTTATTTTTACGTTTGTGCTATACACTGACCACGCGTTTCACTAAAACGTCTGACCCTGATAACGATCGTTGATTCTCGATGACCTCGACAGTCCCTCAGAAAGTTCCGTATTTTCGATCCATTCTCGAAATGCCCGTATCCGCCGAATCAAACAGACGAAATCTCTTCCTCGATCGTTCTATGTTAAAATACTTGGTCGTTGCAAGCATCGAACGATATAAAGAGAATTTCGTGGAAATTTCGTTATGTAAATAGCATTTTTGCTTTCGTTTTACAGGGCAGAGAGTGACCGCAAAATGTTGAATCCAGACACCGGCTGTTACTCGGAGTCCGTTCGGGCATGGTGAGTAACGCAATCAGATAAAAAAGAAATCGGCATTAGGGGTTAATTTACGGGACGCATAAGCGCAGCCAGGCCTCGTCGCAAGAATGTGTCTACGTTCGAGCCGGCCATAGCTCGCCTCTAATCTCCCTCGAATATCTTGGCTCGCGTGCCGCGCGTGTTCCCATCAACGCGTAATCTTAATTAAGTACAAATCGTTCCGTGTACGACGACGCGTCCAGCTACGGGCATAGCTTTAGATAATCGACCGTTTAACTTCCTTTCCTTCCCGTGCTTTCTCGTTTACGGCGTTCTAGTCGAATAATCTTCCCGTTATCCTCGTATTATTGCCACATTATCGTTACGATATCGCCAACACCGGTGTAGCGCAGGTGACACCGTGTTTATTACGAGTCGGACTTCACGGTCGATTCGACGTCACCGATTTCTTCTGATTTATGAATGACACGAGCGTTCTCCGTAATTGACCGTCGTTCTCGTACGTTGCTTCTATTTCAAGCGCCAGAGCGAAAGGACTGCTGCATGTAATTCCAACAAGAGTAAAGGAACTCTTTGTGTGCCAGGTCGAGCCGGGTCGCTCGAACTTGGCGCTAACTAGACGCGAATCGATTCATCGAAAGCCAATCTAACTTTCGTCCGTGTTAGTTATCCGTTCTCCTCTCGATTTACGAACCACCTTCGAAACATCGAACGTTGAAACATGGCCGCGAGTAAAACGCACAAAGTGTTCCATCGATTTGGCGGCGTCGATTCGAGATTAAGAAAATCGCGACACGTTCCGTCTGTCTGCAGGTTCGTCGCATCGCGATTGCGTGCCGCTTGGCTACAAGTTGAACGCCGACGAGTAGAATACATCGCGCGTCATCGGTGACAGCGTAATTGAAACTATGCCTGCTTTAATACCTCTCCGCTCCGCCATTCATTAGGAACGCGAGCTTTTTGCGAATAACGTCGCGGAGCGTCGAATGATCGATAGCGGCGAACAGGAACGAGAAACTCGTGCGTAATGTCAAACACGGCCTAGTGCGAACACACCTCGCGAAAGTAGAGACGCGCGTCGCGTGAGTATCAATCGAACTCGAAACGTTCCTTTTCTTCCGCGCTCTTCCCCTCTTCGCAGTCGTCTTCGTCCTAGTTAACGACACGGTATCTTCGTTGATAACGCGACGATGATCCGTAGCCAGTCTTTCGTGCTGCTGTTATTAAACGCTCAAGGGGCCGGAATTCTTTCTCATCGAAGACTTCCAAAGAGAAAAAGGAAAAAGAAACGCCAGAGAAGAGAACACCAAAATCTCCCCCTCCCACTGCCGGGCCTCCTACCGATTAAGAAGGTAAAGAAAGGAGTTGAGAAATTCGTTATTTAAATTGAATCATTAGCGAGAATCCGTAATCACGTTGGATCGGGGCTGGTTTCGGCTTAATTGAACGATAATTCGCGGAACGGCGCGTCCCGAAAGAGAGGGCGAGAGGCGCGGTTTTCGCGTAGCGAACAGGAACCGGCCGCGGATCAGCCGTAAATATGCTGGCAAGGAAACAAACAGGGCCGCGATTCAGTCCAAATTGCGCGCATGAATTTTAACGAACGGTGGTCGGCCGATTTTGTACGGCTGGCTCGAAATATCGAACCGATTTTTCATAATTCAAACCGTGGCCAGGCGCAAAATTCAATCGGTCCCCGCAGCCAGCCCGCCAAACCCCCTGCTGCCCTACCCTCGTTGCCCGTTATTTCCGTGCTGGTTTTCGTGTTTTTGCCATTATGCCGGCAAAGGTAATTTCCCAGGCCCGACCGCTGCTGATGTATTTATAACGAAACGAATTAAACTCGCCGGCCAGCGAATAGGTAACAAAACGCTGCCGCCGGCCGGCAAAACCCCCTCCATTCGAAAATAAAATACCCAAATATTTGCCGGTTTAATTTGAATCATGCTCGCCTCCAAGCCACCATGTTACCTGGTTTAATAATGAAATGTCGCATTGTTGCGCCAAGGGGTTATAGAACGAACCCCCTGCTACGATTTTTCCAACCTGTATTCGCACCACTCTTCTATATTTCAGGGGTTGTTTCGCTAACATAATCGCAACACATATATCGATATATCGGTGGAAGTTTCATTTATTCTCATCCATTCTTCGTCTTGATGTTTTCTCTTTTCTTCTCTTGCTTTTTTTTTTTTTTTTTTTGCAAACGCGGCGATCCTTGCTCGCGCGCGTACGAACGATATTCGGGGATCATCGCTCGACTAAAATGACCAAATACGATCGAAGAGGATCGTCGCTTTTTTCCCACCGTTACGAATCCTTCTCTTCGCTATCGATCGCTACTCGAAACAAAAGATACGCGTGCCTCCGCGCCAGAGTCTGAATAACTCGTTTCTTTCGCTTTCCAACTATCCAACTTTCCAACGCTATCTTACTATCTGCATACTCGTAACCGATAATTTACGTATGTACTCGGCGAACGAGTGATTCTTGTCTAGCTTACTGTTCAAATTAATTAAAATTCTACTCAACGGACCAAGCGTGCGTTTCTTTTCGCCTATTACTAACGCGTTTCCTCTACCACGAACTAATCTTTCAGAGGGTTAGCATGGAAAGCGTTTGCACGAGAGAAGAAACTCGTGAAAGTCTGCTAATGGACCGCGCGTTCGTGTATTCGTTTGTATTGGCGAGACAACGAGCGAAACGCAAGGCAAAGAAATATATTAGGCGAGTTTGTCGGGGGCGATTTATCCGCAATCGCGGCGTTGCTTTTCTCGGGACATTAGGGACACGATCACCGCACCGGTTGAAGAAGGATCGTTGGCCGGGGTGCTCGGGGGGTTGGGCCTTAATGCGATTAAGGTCGTTATCAGATGTCGCCGACGTTTCTTGCGCGATGACGTCGACTCGCTCGTTTGTCATCGCGCGACGTCGTCACGGGGGTTGCATGATTTACTTCCGTTTCCCTGCTTTCGCGCCCTTCGTTTCCTGTCGGCGATTTCCTTGCCACTGGCTCGCGCCTTACGTGGGAGATTCAATTTTACACGCCAGCCTTCAACCCGCGCGTTTCTCGCATCTTCGAAATTTCTCGAATTTCACGATACGATTGCTCGAGGACGAAGACAATTAAAACCACCCGAGACGTTCTTTCGCGTCGTTCTCCTCCCATCAACGATCGCGCACCAATCTCTTGATCCGCGTACTTCTCTCGTCTTCTAAATATCTGTCAGATCGTATTACGCAATTTTTAAGAAGAAGAAGAGCCGCGATGGAAAGATCAGTGTCTTTAAAACGACGCTTTCGTTGCTCTTCTCGCGTCACGGAACACGACGAGAAACGCGAGCAAGGAGGAGAGGTTCGGAACGAGTGACGAAGAATCGATTTAAAAAGGTCGCGTGCGACACGCGGCCGGACATACGTGTCAGGAGGCATTTCGAGATTCGTTAAGCCTCGTCTACGACACTCACCCTCGCGTAATATCGGTTGAACGTCGAAGAATGGAGCTAAAGTCGTCGAAGGGGGAAGAAGAAAGAGAGACAACCGACTTAGAGACGACATTTATGCCGGAATAGGGAAGAGAGAGAGAGAGACGTAAAGAAGAAGAAAAAGAAGAGACAGTTCTCGGTGGTGGTCAGGCTACGAGACGAGACGAGACGAGACGAGACGAGACGAGGGTGTGGCCAGGAGATAGGGATGATTAGAGCTACACCCCCGAAGGCACGAGCCGAGGGTGCCGACGGAAAATTCATGGAGTTACTTAGCAGTCTTCCAAGCTTAGTCGTTTATCTTGCCACCGGGGAGAAGAAGGAAGTCGTTACGTCGTGGAGAGGCCGCCCCGGGGTCGAGGCTGTAATCCTAATTAATAATTAATTACCACGGTAGGGGAATAAATGGCCGATTGAATTCTTCCTGCGCCAAGGGAGGGGTTTGATTTATCGGGACGATTTTACTCCATGCTCGAGAACTCGGAAACAACGAAGCCTCCGATTCATCGGAGACATTGTTCTTCGCGTTTTCCGCGAATTAGATCCGGCGGAATCGATTAAATATGGTTAGGTATCGAACAATGCGTACGGTTATTTCGATCGATCCAGGTAATTCCGCTTGTCGCTCGCCAAACTCCGCTAACGATGCCTCGCGATACACGACCACGAGTCTCGTAATTCTCCGCGAAATTCAAAATTGAATTTTAAGATCGAAGCTTGGGCGACTGAAATAACCTTATCTTCCCGTACGTAGGATCTCAAACTAAGCGTACTATAGTTGGTGGTTTTCCAACGATCGAACGATTCGCCGCAGGATCTCTCATCCGTGGAGAAATCAGCGTGCCTTAGTCACGGACCAAGAGCAATACGGAGATGGAATTTCGGAAGGATTTCTCTCGCAGGAACCTATCATCGGCAATAAATTCTGAGTCGACGTCGCGATAAATAACTATGCTTCCCGTGCTTTTCCATTCGTCGTGCTTTTCCAGGCTTCTTCGGGGAAAAAAGTTGGTCAAGTTTTACGAGGGTTTGGGTCAGGTGGCGGAGGACAGAGAGAGAGAGAGAGAGGGGGAGAAAGAAAGAACAGACAGAGACTGAGAGAGAAGCGGTCGCTCGTTTTGATCTTTTAGGACCAAGGATCCTTCGGTAACGTGCACGAAAGTTGTCCGCGTGCGTCCGTACACGGTTGGCTCCTCCCAGGAGCACCCCAGTTTGTCAAGATGACCCTCCGGTGTCGCTTACAAGACAGCAAATTTGTCCGAGATAAGCAAAACAAACAGAATGGACGAGCCCCTTGCCTTCACCCTTTCTTTTTCTACGTCCTCCGTGTCTCCGGCGGATGTGTGTCTTTGAACGAGAGAACACGAACGGAAGGGTTTAATTGGTGGCTGCTGTTTGATCGGAGAATTTCGCGTTTCACCAATTCGTTTCGATGTGTTTGCCTTCGTTGGCTCGCCGACGCGACACGTCCTTTATCTTTGGCCGTGCGTCTTCTCCAAACACTTTGCAGCGATAGAGTGACTAATTTCAATGATCGAGAGAAATCGGAACGGCAGTGTTTGTACAGGGAGGAGGACAGAAGTGGAAGCTAGCAATTTTTAGGTGCGAAACAAACGGCATAGACGACACTTGGAGGATTGTAAATTACGAGCCGATTCCGCGAAACCTCTGTTTCAACAGCCATCTCGAACGCAGCCCGCTGCGGGGATTTGCATATATTAGATTTTATCCTTCCAAGAACGTTCGTCTTCGAGATGCACGTATTTATGGGATCCTCGCGTATAATAGTGCCGAATTTAGGATGGAATCTCGCTGGCAACTTCATTATGGCGGCTGATTTAAGAGGCTCCATTTCCAACGACCACTTTCAATCTTGGGAAATATTCGCAGCTCTCGAATCTCCTTCTTTTATATACCCTTGCCAAGTAAACTATCGTTAAAGTCGATGTTCGCGTCGCTACAGCCAACCGTTGAGAAGCTGTTCAGCCGTTCCACATTGATCAACATCGCAAATCGAGAGGCGATGACGTTACAAAACGCTGCTTTACAAATTTACCTTACGTTACCTGTGTCATCCTTTCATCGCGAATGCGCTTACGTAAAGGAATTCGATACCGCTTACGTAATGGAATTAATAAATCGAAGGAAAAAGTACAGTCGATCGATGCGACTACCGAAAGGCTCGATATGGTTAACCGGCGATCCTCCACCACTGTTCTTCCCGTTTCTATTTTCTACCAGCAACCACCGGCTTACCCTTTCGTTTTTAACGACAGTTTAATACACCCCCGACGAAGTGCAGAGCGAATTCGATCGGGAAAGGATTACGCGCGAGGCCAGGGACGATACAGATCGAGAGGTCTGCGAGGCTCGATTAGCTCCGGGTGAAGGGATGCTAGTGCGCGAAGGTCTCGAGTCACAGCTGCGCGAAAAAGGGGGGCCAGGTTGGTTCCACAGCTGCCAACAGGGCCATCGATGTCACCGAGGTTCGAGGAACGATCGTACGCGTGTCGAACGCGACGACGATCATCGGGCCTTCGATTCGATTCGCGCTCGACCTTCGATCGGTTCGGGCCTCCGCGTCGAATCGAGGATCGCTGAAACAGGTGAAAGGAACGTGCAGGAGATCCAAACGGTACGCGTAGCCAGTTCGTTTCTAATCCTTGTAAATTTCAGTCTACAAGGGACGAAAGTTTTAGCAGACGGGCAAACGGGCAGTTCTCTTACGAGTCACGATTTAGGAAAGAGCGAGTAGTAGCTGGTTCGTCGATCGAGCGGGCAAGCAAGGCACGCAAGGGGTAATTCAATGGGTTCGTTTCACGGCCAATGCAATCACGCGAGTCGAGCGAGGAAAGAGAGAGAAGCGGTCCTAATCGCGATCACTGAATAGGATATTCTTCAACGCCTGCATCAGTGAGATTATTAATTCGCCCTTCGCGTCCAGCGAGCACGCGCCCGGCGTGCTTTGACACTTCGGACGATGCGAGAAAAAAATTGCCCGTAACCGAGAGGATCGAAATCGTCGAGCGGAGAAAGGAAGAGAGAGAGAGAGAGAGAGAGAGAGAGAGGGAGAGAGAGTCAAGGTGTAAAAGAAAGAAAACGAGTGGAGCAGTCGAGATGACGATGGAGAAAAAGTGAGGCGACTGGAATGACAGGAGGAGAAACGAAGAGAGGGATAGAGAGGCGTTAATAGGACCACCACGCTAGGGGATTCGATCGAAGAACATTCTCCGCGTTCCTTCTGGTGCAATATAATGCATGTGTAGATATATACATGGATGTATGCGAGAACGCAGAAGCAGCCCTCTAGGGGGTTGCCGAGGGGTAAACATCGTGTAACCATCGGGGAAAGAGCACGGGGGGTTTGTGGTCGATTGTGCGGCTCGGGACTCGCATACGATTCCATAAATATTTTATTGGCTCGTCATTCGATTTAATTACGCCGGCCAATCGAATGACACGCTGGATTACGCCATGGATATATTCCCCCGTGTACGATCGCGAGATCTTCGAAGCTTTTCAAGCGTCGCTTACTACCCTTTTCTTCTTTTCCTTTCATTTTTTTTTCTCTCTTTCTTTTTCGATCTTCCGAACCCGTTTCTTTTTAAATGGACGATTTTCACGAGCGTCTGTTTCGCGACTGTCGCGATGGAATCGATCGATCGATCCTGGCGAATTCTGCGAACGTACCGGATAATCTCTCTTTCAAAACACACGGCGGTGTCAAACGCGCGTAAGACGGTCGTTCGCGCGGAAAGCGGGGTACACAGAGGCAATTTTCCAAAACTATTCGCGAGTCGTCAGCGGGACAAAGGGAAACGAAACGACCAGTGATTTCCTTTGACCAGAGTGCACGTTTGGAAGAGCGATCCTTTGGCGGCGAGCGAAAAAAGAGAAGATAAACGAACGCAGGAAATGCAGAGCGGAGGATAGAGAGTGGCAGGGATGGAGCAAGAGGGAGAGCAAAATTCAAAGAAAAGCCGGCCGCTGTCTAGGCGATTTTCCGCGAGATCGCACCACGCCACAGTCTCGCCGAGGGAAACATATTTTTCAGGATGCAACGAGCCGTCCGTCGAAACGTCCTGCAATTTCCTTGCTCCCTCTCCTCTCCAGCGTCTGGTCCGTGCGCGCTTAATTAAGCCGAGCCACTTAGTACCGTTGAATGCTTCTTGATTGGCAGACGAGGTAGCCGACGACGAGCGAAGCCCAGGTACGTAGCTATCCGCGCCTCTGGCAGCCGCGAGTCGGCCACTCAGTCAACATCAGACGAATGCTGAGTTATGTCGAGGGTCCGAGCTCTTTTAAACTCGCCAATAAATCGGCTGCTTCTTCTCCACCAAGTTCCTTCTTCTTCTTCTTCTTCTTCTTCTTCTTCTTCTTCTTCTTCCTCCTCCTCTTCTTCTTCTTCTGGTGGTGATGCCGGTGCTGCGGCTGCCGCGTTTTCTACTCCCTCTTCTCGGTACTTCGCATCTTTCTTCCAAACGGTCGTGTCCATTATTTTTCTACGAGCCTCGTGTCGTTGCACCTTAGGCGGCTATTTTTTCACTGATTTCTCGTCGATTACTGGTGGCACACTTCGCACAGTTCTTTATCTTCATTTGCGCAGTCCCCTGTCAGGGCTATTACGGCTTTATTCCGCTGCTTTAATCAATATTTCTATTTGCTTTTGTTGCCCGAGTCCTTACTTCTCGAATTCGCGCGACATCGAACGAGAAGATAGTGTTTGTTCTTAGTTATGGATATTGCTATAGGTTGTATTATTTGCTCTCTTCTATCTGCTCGCATTGTACATTCCACGTCGTAACTTTTATCGCTGTTTATTTCCAGTTTCCTTCCTTTATCGGATCTTACCGAAAATTTTCGTGACTCGCCAGGTAGCGTGAGATTCGTTGCAGGCACCTACCTGGGCACCTGTTGGGGGTGAGAGGTGCGAAAATACCAGCTCGTTTGCCCGATGACTCGGCAGCTTCCTTATTCCCTTTTGTTTTCCTTTATTTTTTCCCGGGCTTCTTTCGCGCTATTATCTCCCTCGCGGCGGCCATCTCGCGGCGGCCACCCCGCGGGATCGATTATATTTCTGTTAGAGATTAGAAACGCACCTGTATACCCGGCATCAAAGCCAGTATTAATTATTCCGGTTGCCGCCACGTAATTAATTTCTCCACCGGTTGCGTTTGATCGAAAGGTTCCTCCGTCAGAAATTATTTCTTTCCCTCTTCGTGCATTTGAAACAAATTTCATTCGATTCCTCGACACGAAAGGTAGAAACTTCTTAAAAGATAGAATCTCACGCTCACGGATTATTTTCCATACGCTCGTCTTTCTCTATCGTTAACAAATTTCTTCGATTTCAGACGGATATTGTAAAATCGTTATTGACGCGAGGATCATCGGAGGAAGTTTTTTCAAGCGCATTTTGACGTCACTTTACAAACGTATATTTTAGATAAGAAACCGAAGATACAACGATTAAGAAGCAAGATTATCGAAACGTCGAAGGAAAAGGCGCACGTACTTCTCTCCAAGACCGAACAGGAAGGCAACGTTAGATAAGAACGGGATCGATTAACAACATACTGAATTTTTAGAGCTTCTTCTCGTAAAACATGGTAAATTCGACGTTCGCGTTTCTCCTCGCACGCGCGATTTCTCATTTTCAACCGCGTAATAAAATTCCTCGCAAACCGTTCAAAGTTCCTTTACTTGCTGAAACTAAAACGCGATCGGGTTATAAGAGTTGAAGAACCGCGATTAGGATTAACGCCCACGATGCGCCAGCGTCTGTTCTTCCGATGAAAGAAGCAAAAAATCTAGCAGCGAGGTGAAGAAGAAGAGTAGCAACGATCGATTGCACGATAGTAATTCAAGTAACGAGAGACAGCGTGCATCGAAATCTGGAATCTTGGCGCGGCGTCGTCACCGATTAATAATTACCACATTGTCGCCGCCGCTAAACGCTTTAATCAATGTCATCGGGCCAATTTCCGATCGCCGTTGGCTTCCAGCCTGTCTCCCTCTTCCTCCATCATAGCCGGCTACTCCGCAGGAAATTACGCGGCACGATCGAAACGCAGGCGGAAGTCGCAATTTATCAGTTTCCAGGCTGGACGCCGCGGCCTGCCGGAGATCGCGATTCCGATTTCGCAGGTGTAGACGTGCCTTAACACCAGCCGAAAATCGATCGATTCCAGCTCTCCGCATAGAGCTTTGCTCGTCACGATCACGGTGACGCTCGTTTGTTAACGCCGGAACTACCCACGCTACTAACGTACAAACTTGTACCAAGAAAGAGACGCTACTGTTCGTATTTATTAAAGAAAAGAAAAAGAAAAAGTGCTTGGACGCTTGCATTGCGACGCTTTTAAAACGTGAAACAGGTCGAAATTTCATTGGTACTTGAAATCGATCTGAAGATTTGTATAGAAGATACTAGAAGTTACTGGAATGATATTTACGGCAAACGTGTATTTAGTGAAAAAGAGAAAAGAAACGGTGTACAGCACGAGTAGACATTCCAAACACTTAGTAATCGTAAGTGTTGAAAATATCCTCGCCGAATAGTGTGGCTTTCTGATATGACGAACAATTGACTGTGAATCCGTAATTAAATTGACTGTGATTCTGTAATTAAATTGCCTGCTGTTATACGCATACACGTGCTAGAAATTGGCAAGAAATTATTCCAGTTTCTTCTATAGATTTTCTATAAAAAAAAAAAAAAAAAACGACCGACCGATTGTTTTTCCCACTCTGGCAATTCTAGCGTTAAATCAGCCTTGGTATCGTCGTTTCAAGAGTATGATCTTTGGACAAAGAATTGGAAGGATCGGCGAACCGAGATAAAACAGCGAAATTATTCTATTCGATTAACAAAGAGCAACGAGGTAATTTTTCAATTTTCTGAAACGGCAGTCGAGAGATTGCCATTTTTCCCAGGCTAACGATAAGTAACAGACTAACGCCTGCCGCTTACTCGAGAGATCTCGAGAGTTTCGCTTGGCTCTTTCGCATCCGGATAACGAGGTTTACTCTTAACGATTGCGTAGGTGGTTGATAATTATCGTACACGCGGTCGTGTCCCAACCACGTCGGCTCTCGAGCCTGTGTTCCATTTATCTTTCTAACCTCAGCGAGAAAACCATTCGATTCTAATCTAACCATTATGGTTGCATAAATTCAGGATGCATTCTTAACAAACGATTATCCCTCCATCAAGAATTTAACGCGAATTTTTCCTCTCTACTCGGAATCTCTGCGCACGAAATTTTCCCTCGTTAATTGCACGTTGCATGGGATTTAAGCGTTTTTTAATCGTGCAAAACTCGCGCTGACCTCGATCGATCGATCAACAGCCGCTTTCGCGATTCATGGCACGGAAGAATCAGCGCGATTGGCCGGCGATATTTTCGCGGCAGATCGATGGAATATAAAGAAAAAAAGAAAAAAAAAAAGAAAAGAGGGAAAAAGTGGAAGGGGGGAGGAGGAAGAAAAGCGTGCACTCGACCTTCCATGCATGCGCATACGTTGGAATATCGCCAGTTCCGCTGGTTTCGAGTGGCCGACGGGTTATTCGAGTGCCTGGTTGCTTGTGCTCGTGAATATTGCCGGCCCTCTTATGCGAAACTCTCGCGAGTGTCTACGATTCAGTGCATCCTACGTGCAGTTTTGCACGGCGGTTGCGTTTCCTGAACAGCAAATGGCCGGCAGCGATGTGTCGTTCAGTCTCTTGATAAAATCTTTCGAACGACTTTCATCTCCGTGCAGCTCCATGAAAAAAAAATAAACGCCGACCGCGTTTCAGCTGTACTCGTCTAGTTGGCAAAAAATTAATTCAGAAAAAGAGAAGAATATCGAGGATGATTTAAAAAAATTCCAACCCACCGCTAATAAACGTTTTTCTATTTGTCGAATGGACCGTGAAGCTCTCGCAGCAAAATCGTGGCGCCCGCGTTTTAATAACACACCGTCGATAGCTTGTAACAATTCGCGAACGATGATAGAGACGTATCACCGCGTATTATCATCGGGAGGCGGAATTCATCGACCACAAAGGGCAGCGCCGTAAAATCGCCCATTTTTATCCGTGACTTATCGAGCCACCGCTCGTTGCTCCGACGGCCGAGAAAAACAGGTACACTTGCGCTTGTTCGCCAGGAACGCCCCGCTTGTGTAGCCAAACGAGTCCGTGCGCAGTCGGTGCAACGAGCCTCCCTCGATGCTGCAACGTCATTCTACCGAAGGTGCAAAGATTTTTCACGGAATTGCACGCCGCCTTAAAAGCTCGTTACAATCGGCGATTCCTCAAAGTTCACCGTTGACTTGCGGAATCGTGAAACGACGCGATATTCGTCGAGGTTCGGCAGGACAATGGAAGCAGGCTTGGCCATCTTGAAATGTACCAGCCGAGAGAAACGAGGAATTAATTAAACGTTTGCGATATAAACGTTAGAGAAAATACATACGCGTGCGTTACGGTTCCAAAGTATGCGAACTTATTCGACGTAAATACGCGTTCTAATTTGATTATATCTTTACAAAATAGTATAGGATAGGATCGAAGCTGTCGCAGAACATCGTCACTCTTGTGATCGTTCGTTTTCAATTAATTCGTACATTGTGGAAACCTTCCCGTATCGTTGATATCGATCAGCTCGTGATATATTTCACGTAGTTACGTATACTCTACAGTACTGTACAAACGATGCTTAAAAACGAACGTTCGACCTGAAAATCTACCGTTGTTTCTGGAACGGAGGTTCGTATTGCAGTGCAAATACTAGACAACTACCTGTCGCAGGTGTCAAAATCGTGTACATGGTTTTCTTCCCGAGAACGTTACCCTCTTCAGGGACGAAAGCATCCTATCCCGTAAGCCTTTCCAGGGTTACAGGTGACAGCTAAGCCGATTAGATGCAGCGTCAGAGAATAATTTGTTGTTGACGAAACGTAACCCTTATTTCGCGCCGGTTCTCCGAACGTCTTAATGCCGATCGATGGATAACACAGACGACAGGCATGGATCAGCGCTAACAAATTATTCCTCGATTGGTTGGTACTTCGATCTTCGATTATTCTTACGGACGTTTCTAAGCTGAAGTTTCGCGGGACCTTCGTCTCGCAAACTTATATCCTTTTCGTTGCGATTCTGCTCGCGACGTTTAATTCTTTGATTTAGAAAATATTTATATATTTTTTTTTTTTTTTTTTGCATACTATGTGTATTCAAATTTTCCATGCATGAACGTCCACATTCTACGTACGACGACGTTCAAGACACGAAATTCGTAACACCGCAACGTTTGACGCCATTTTTAAATTTCTCTGGTGCTATACCGTGCAGAGGTTAAGGTGTCGAAGGAACTCTGAAATATCCGATATAACGATAAAACCCGATACAATAACTCTCGATATAATAATAGAACACGAGCAAATAGGTTAACGATTACACGGTTTACGAGCAATCGTAGGATTTCACGTTCGTGAAGAGCCCGGTCAACAGGTTGTTTCTCGATCGGCCGACTTCCGGTGAGTCTTCTGGAGAGAAAGAGGACTACGAGAGGGGAGAAACGACGCCTCTCAATTGCGAACGATTTAAAGCCGCCATTGGCCCCGACCTCCGTCCCTCCGCAAATGAAAACTTTCTCCGTCTTCTTCTTCTTCTTCCTCTTCTTTCTCTGCCTCTTCGTCTCCCTTTGCCTCTTCTTCCTCTTCTTCTCCCACTTCTCCTTCTTGTGACTCGAACGAAGAGTACTCGCTGCTCGGAACTTCTTCGTCTACCCTTTAACTTCTGCTCGGTTTCCTTACTTCCGCGTGCGAGCTGCGGTTCGACGAGCAATTACGTTCTAGAAGCGTTCGGCTCGAAATTCTCGCGAGAGAAGCGGCCGAAGTCGCGGCGATGCGGTGGCAAAGTGCCTCGAGAAAATTACGTGGCAAGCTTCATGGAATTTCTTCTTCTTCCGCGCGTTTAACGTAGTATATCGTAAATCCTCGGAAACAGTCTTTAGAAATACATATTCCGATTGGTGCGTTAAACTTGCGTAAAAAGATCGCGGAGTAAGAAGAACTGTTCGAAAACAGATTAATCTCGTCGTCTGTTCGTCGTTACCGTGTTGTTCTTTGCCAAAAGAGCAATGTTTACGACAAGATCACGGTTCTTCTCGTTCGCGCGCGCTACGACTTCTCTCGATCATCGCCTTAACCGATTCTGCCATTCGTGTTATCGAGCTTCCTATTCCATTTTGCTGTTGCTTCGTGCCAGCTTTCGTTTCATGCACGCGCGAATTTCGCCGAATTTTCTGTCCGTTCCGCTGGAAAATTTCCCGGATTACGCGAAACTCTACGCTCGACCGATCGTTCCCTCGACGATCAAGAAGCGACCAAACAATTACAAACCGGGGCGTGTTAAAAAAATTCTTCGACTCCGCATTCCGAGAATTGATATCGCCGTGGAACGATCGTGCTCTGAAGAGGAACGATGTGAGGACGTTTCAGCGCGGTTGCGACATCCACGAAACCCGTACGTGTCCAAAGAGCTCGAGAAGCAGCCGTCGAAGATCGATGTATCTATCTATAATCACGCCGACGAAGGTCGCGGGTGGAGGAGCGAGAGAAAAAAGAAAGAGAGAGAAGAACGGTAGAGGCGTCTAATCTGTCGGCAGTGATCAGGACCCAGTATCGATGATGAAGTCTCCGGCTTCTTTGAAGTCCGCCGTGCTTCGCAACGGGGGAGCAAGCCGCTCGAATCCCTCGATTCCTCCTGATCCTGATCCTGCATCGGCAGGACCACTCGTTCTGTCCGGACCCATCAGTTCCGTCTGTCTTAATGCCCGTCAGAAATTAAGGCGAGGGAACGGATCGATCGGAATGCTAATGACATCGATACTTGTCAATATCTCTGGCAGAAAAAATAAGACGAGCCCTGGAATTTCGGTATAGAAGATTGACGCTTGCCGCCCCTGATATCCAAGGTTCCCTATCCGCGTCAAACTATTCGAGAATAGGATAAGGTAGGATATTTGCGTTTAATTTGTTTAAAACGTTCTCCGTCAGGTTTCAAGCAGAAAGCAGTGGACGATACGTATACGTAATTGCCAAGCCATTATTCTCTTTTTTTTTTTTTTTTTTGGAATTTGTCCCGCGTACTCCGAATCCTCGTAAACGATCCTCCACAGCCAGAGAAACGTCCGCGAAACTAGAGAAACGTCGACAGAGCATGTTGTTGCGAAAGTTTCCGAGTTAAAAGAGCGTGACAACTTGGCCTGGACTACGGTTCTTTGCGTTCCACCGCGAGTCGACGAGCTTTTCGACTTACGTTTCTCGAACTGGTCTCGCGACAACGTGAGCGAACTTACAAATCGACCAGGCTATCTTTTACGAGTGGCAGCGGGCTACGAAGAGTTCAAACGGCTTGTTCATGGAAGGTCGAGAAAAAAGCCAGTGGGTGATCGATTGGGGCAATCCAGCTGGTTGGTGGAAACGTTACGAGTTCCTTCTTTCGTCCCATCCACCTCCCTGGTGCCCAGCAGTATCCCTGGCAATGTCCTGGCTGTCCTGCGGTGCACGTTGTCCTATTCCCCCCTTCCGGCTTACCTCTCGCCCCTGCAAAGGGCTGTATTGCAAGGATACTGCGACCATAACGTGGCCAGGCCGTAGCTAGACAAAGCTGCCGACCATAAAAGTGTCCACCCTGATGCTCGATGCCTGGTTTATGGCCACCGTGGCAGGAACACCCGGGGGAACGAGCAGGTAATCGGCAACGACTCCTTCGTCCTCTCTATTTCTCCCGAAGCTTGCCGTCTTTCTTCGACTTTCTAACTGCCGATCCTCCGTCCCTCTTCGTACACTCGCGTACTACACCACGTTGTTTTCTCGTTCTAACCTGAAGCGTGACGACAGGGCATGCCACGCCTACCAGTTCTACGGGCCTGACTAATTGCCGTTAATCCTGTGCGATAGATTGTCCTTCCGTCCTCACGTTTGTGCCGAATCGTGCCGCCAGATTCCACCAGCAGACACCGAAGCTACTTCGATCGCAGACTTTAACACGTAACGTACGATAGTCGTTATCACGGTCGAACGGAATCCGAAAGTATCGGTTTTTATCCTTCGCTGCTAGGTCGTTCGCGTCCGAGCAAAATTTTACCAGCGAACTTCGAAACGAATCCTTGTTTAACCCGAACGAGCTGTCGTACGTTCGACTCCAAAAGTGATCGCGTATCACGGCGAAGGTCCAAGTAAGAAGATCTCGCACGGCCGGTGCAAAGATACGCTCGCCCACGGAGGGTGAAACTATCGATGTTACAAGCAAAAGTCACAACGTATTATTTCATATAGAAGAGCACGATTCTCGAGTATTTCCTTCGTATTATCATATCCAAACGCTGCAGGCGTTTCGGACACGGTAGGAAGTAAGAAAGATACATGCTTGATAGAAAACTCCAGCAGGTAGGAGACGAGAAACACGGTTACCACGAAGAGTATTATGCCAATAGGAGACGTGGTCTTACGCAACGGGAAGCCTGTGAAACGAGCTGCCAATTAGTCGGATCGTTAGAAATCGGTGTAAACTTTCCAAGGTTGGAGAACTGTCTCTATAGGGGGCGGTAAGATTTACCTAAATGAATATCAGTGACGAGATAAGGAGAAAAGATCCGATGGGCAAACGGATCTGAGCTGGTTTTGTTCGAGACATTGGACGGCCTTTGTCAGCCATCCGAGGCTAACAAAGTCGATTGAAAGTGGATGAGTGTACGTACTGTCTGCTAAACCGCAGTGATACTTAGCCGGCTATGAAAGCTACCACAGACAATAGACTGGGTTAACGAGAGTGTGAAATTGTTTTGAATAAAGTGGTACAAACAAGGAACCCTTGAACGCGCGACGGGAACGCTCGATCCTGTACCTATAACAGCGCCCTTGCTGAACATAAATTTTCGAACTTTCCTTCGCACTTACCCCGCCTAAGCTACGCTTGTGCAAGAACGGGGACTGGCTGTGCATCCCGAGTACCGAAATTTACGACGCTGCATTTGCATTTCCGGCCTTTCGCGAATCTCGCGTTCGACGCGCGCTTTCGAGATCTAAATGGTCGAGAATTCTATAGTCGGCCATTCCTTTTGGCCTGTTGCTGAGAGTTATAGAATTATAATTTACCATGTATCCCCGAATTCAGTTGGCTAACCTTTACCGCTCGTCAATTCGTTCGAGTTACGAACGAACGTTCTTTTAATTTGTTTTTATGCGCGCGCGTCGTAATTGGAATCGATGGACGAGAATTTGTTAAGACAGTTTTGTCGGAACTCGTTGTTTCGACGGCGATTCACGACGGACGTCGATATCGTATTCGAGCGGAAAACAGAAGTCCCAGCGAAAAACGCGAACCGCCACCGATAACGAGTCTGCCCGATTCCGATCGCGTGTATAAACCAGTCGGCAACTGGTGCTCGTATCTCGTCCTGAAACTGACGTAACTTTTCCTATTCCCTGCGAGCGTCCATCGTATCTCTCGCACTTGATACGCCACAATTTCCAGGATGTTTCGTATTTGTCTGGACGATTTTCTGGCTATGGAAATTTTCTCGCGTCGCTTCTGCGATGCGACAACTCGCGCGGCCGACTCTATCGCGTCGGTTTATCCTATATAATTTAAGGAGAAAATTTTCTAAATATCGCTGCTCGTCGTGATATCGCGATATCGAGGACATTTATTAAGAGCATTTCGTGACAACGTGTTAAAGGATTTTCAATTCGTCGGTCGCGCTTGAGACACTTCATCTTACTTGATCCAATCCGTCTGTCGAATCACAAACTTTCGTTAAAATCAGAAAATCAGCGAAACTCTCTACGAATCGTATTTTCCTTCGTCGATACGCGGATACTAAATTCTCCATATCCTACGTTATCGTTCTCTCGTTCTTCGAGAATTTACGAAATTAATCTCGATGCCAGCCGAGTCGTAACAAATTATCAAACTGGACGATCCCTGTGCGCGTCTCTCTCGAAAATTCCACGGACGATAATCGAAACTCTGGTGGACGATGTCGGCCGAATATGGGTCCGGCAACTATCCAGAGGCTAGCGGTGGCTAACTTCCGGCGATCGATATTCGGAGTGGCGATGTACACGGAGGGACAGAGGGAGGCACGAATCGCAACGAAGACAGAGAAAGTGAGAAGGAGGGAGAGGTAACGGGACACGCAGAAGAGAAAGAGACGGTCCACCTAATTTTACGCGGACCATTGTATCGGCACGAATCAGATAGAGCGTACCGCTGGACGGTGAACAATTCACCAGCACGGAAAGTGTCCTCATCTGGCTTCTCGGTTGCTCTCTGAAAGCCAAGCATCGTGTTCGTGGGCCAGCTCCATCCGGTATCGTCCTCTCAGACGACGCGAACGCGTTATCTGCCTGGTGAAATCGGCCAGATCGGACTGGATGGACATCGGAAAGTTTACGCTCGTCCGTATCTGGCCACTGGCTGGTTTACAGGCTACGCGGGCCAGTTATCGTGTCCGATGCCTTGTTATCGAGTACGTTTTCACGCTCGTCGTTCGATTCTTCCACGCTCGTAACTTTCATCGTCGTAAAAATCACGCGCGTCACTAGAACCGCGAAAAAAACCATTTCACCGCTTCCGTTTGCTCTTTTAGTGGCGAGCTTTGTTCGATAGCCACCCTCTATCCTGCCTCGCTATGATCATATCGTTCTCTTGATTTTTTCCTTCTCTCTGTTCTTTTTATATATATATAGAATTATCGTTTCGCGTTTGAGAATTGAACGCGCGTCCAGATTCTAATAGGTAGCTTCTTATTTCGATCTGTTCGTTACGCGACGTGAGTATTTATCACCAGAGAAGCAATAGAATATTCCTATCATACGCGATCTTTGTTCGCTTCAGACATTCCGCGCTGGTCGAGCAAGCAGGCTCCGAGGAAACGCGAGAATAATTCGCCGCGTTCAAGAGCAGCTGTTTGCTGATCGAAATCGCGGCAAAACCGAGCTATCGGAACCCATTTGCCACATCAATCGCGCGAAATGAGTTCTGGTAACAAGTGTTTCAACTAGATTTCTCTTTCACGCGTCGCGCCCAACTATTCTTCCTGACGCCACATCCTACGAACGTGCGCTCGAACTTCGTCGAACAGGACTTCGTTCGTTGCGACCATCCAGAGATACGTGGAAGAAGAAAGAATCGAAAATATCATGCGTGTGCGTATCGCCGTACTTTTTTCAACAATATCTCGACACGTGAGTCGGCGTGCTCAATCTTATTCCGTGACAGTAGCGAGGTTAAACATTCGCTTCGGAAAGACGAGAATACTTCCGGAATGCAAAATGTCGCGGCGTCTAGCAACGACCTGCAACTCGAGGATGCAAAACACAACGACGTTTGTGCACGTGTAGCTACACGTAGGATCGAGGTATCGCGCACGTGCGACGGTCGCGCGACGCAGAACCAACCAAACGGTGACGTTTGGCGAAACGACAGCTTCCTGGAAGCTATTCGTAAGGGGATATCCGCAAGCCGACCGCCGAGAAATTTGCTTTACGTTCCTGGCTCGTGGCTGATTCAATGTAAAACTTTACTTTGGTCACGATTTGGCCACTAATTTACAGACGTAAAAATTGAACTCGAAATCTCGTGCTTTTTTCTTCTTTTTCTTCTTTTTCCTTTTTTTTTTTTTTTTTTCTTCGAGTATTAAAATAAAAATTTACGCGCAGCTTCCGACTATCTCGCTTTGGCTTCGCTCGAAACTTTCCAACGTCTCTGTCGTCCTTTTGGTAAAGTCGAGCGGCGAAAACTTTAGGTGGATTACGCTTTAGGAGCGCGATTTTGCAAAAAGCCGGCTCGATTTGCTCGGGGCCCCGGGATCGCAAAGCCCGTACCTACTAACGTAACTAGTAAGCCCCCTGAGGGACGGTTTGTTCCATCGGCGTAGAAGACAGAAATTCTACTTCAAATGTAATGGTTTTTCGTAATTTTCTTGAACGTTGATTTCCTGAATACTTTGAGCGTACGTCGAGGTGTCGTTTCTCCTTTTTTTGGAATATTAGGAAGAGCGTTTACGCGCAGTCGCTCGTACTCGGAATAAGCAAGGATAGCCGGTCGTGTGTACGACATACCGCGGTTGGAGCAGTAAAATCTCCGCACGTGGCCTTAATTCGACGATCAAGAATCGCAGAAACACGACATACTTCGATGGAACAGATGTAAAGGACGGAGGAGGCCGTAACTGTTCAAGTAATTCTAAAGTCTTTAGGACCGCTTCCCCTCGAGTAAATGAAATTTCCCAGAGTTTACCCTCAAGACCGTGTTTGGACATTCTTCGTAATGTCGTGGCGAACCTCGCAAACTGCACGTTACGAACATTACATAGAGTTAACGCACGTGCGTTTTTTGTCAACGTCGAGGATAGAAAGTCTGCGAACCACCTGGGTACTCTGCTCGCAGTGTGTCACACAGTCGAGCGAAATTTCGGCACATGCGACTAGCATGCGTAACAGATGCTTCCAGTTCCCTACTGCCCCGACGATTTTCATGCTTACGTCCAGCTTTCTAGCGTAATGAACGCTTAAGACGCAAACCGACGCTTCAGAGTCGCTCACCGTGTTTCGTGGCAAGCTTCGAGAAATCTCGACGTTCTTGAAAAACGAAACCGCCTCTCGTCGCTCGCGATGGGACATCCCGGAGCTCGACGGTGGTAAGTGGGATAATTAAAAAATGCAGCGGCGAACGAACAATCGAGCGAAACGGTAGACGCTGTATCGCGTTGCGACGCATTGTACTTTCAGTTCATCGTATTGCTATATTATCGTCTATACTGAAATACACTGAATTACACGTATCCGTGTAACATTTTCGACTATCGACCGGCTGCTAAAGAGAGGAAAATGGACGATCGGATGGACGTAGGAATTGGATCGGTTCCCATCGGATTTCGTCGCTTTCTCCAGGCGCGATACGCGATATTGCAGGCTCGCGAGACACGCACGGGGACCCACACAGGTCCCCCAGCTCCGAGAAATCGTAACTTGGCGTGTTTATCACCGGCAGGCCGTGCACGGTCGGCGTTAGCACGGGGAACGACTTCTTGCGTGGGGCGTTAAAATCATATGGGACTTTTTTAAAAGCCCGCGGCCACAGGGACCTCCCGTCCTGTTTGTCCCCTCTGTTCGCTGTTCCTTCCTGCCCACCACCACCCACGTCATCGCGAACTTCGCAGAAAATCGTGTCGCTACTCTCTTCCTCGCCCACAAAGTCTTGGTAATAATTACTGTGACAATAGGAACTCTGTTCTATCGATCGAGTTTGCCTGGCTCGTACAGGCTCGTACGCGGCACGTTCGCGCGTCGTTTTCAGACGGAGTCGCGAATAGAATACGATTCGCGCGTCTCGAATTCGGAAAAAACGTCGACGTCCGTGGTCGACGACGACGACCGTGTTTCGCAAAGTCTTCGTCCCGTCGTTTATTAACGACAACTCCGTCTAAGATTACGGCGGCGAACTGCTAACGAGGATCGAGAGCCCGCGATGAAATTATTAGGGAGATTTTGTTCGCTGACGATCGGCGATAGGCGACGAACGAAGAAATTGGAGCGAAAGGAAGCGGCGATTAAAGCCGGCGGAAAAGTTCCAGGAAATTCGAAGGGAAGGCCAAGGACGGGCGAGAGAAGTAGAAGGACTCCTCGGTCTCATCCTTCTCCACCTTCTCCGTTCGTATCCTCAAGGAGGGCCAAGAGTTCGCGGTGGGGCCGTTCATCAGCGGCAACTTGTCACGCCGCTGGGCATCGGACATAAATTCCACTCCGTAATGTGACAGGTCCTCGCTCCTACCCCCGAGAAAACCATCCTACGGCACTGTGCTACTATCCACCGGGTGTCCTGGAATTTTTTCCCTCACGAATATTCGGACGATTCGTGGAAACCTTCCCATCCGAGGGAAATAGCTCGAGGCATTCGACGAATTCTTCACGTTGTTCCTTATTAATTTCGCTTCCCTTCTGTCAAATTTCCCGCGTACAAAGATCCAGCGTGTATAAGGTTAACAAAATAATTCCTGTCCAGTCTGTGAAATAATTTTTGCTCGACGAGATCGTGGAAAACGCTCGCTACGCAACGGAAACGCTTCAAGAGCGAGCACGAGCGTGCGATAATTCCGTCGCGGGATTTCCAGCGTCGACTTTAAATCGATAACGATACCTTGCGGACGGATAACGTCGTCGCTGGAGTTTCCAGCAGGAAAGATAGATCAGAGAGAACGAGCGGGTAGCTCGTCGCGACGCTTCCTCCTTTCCGCCGGAACTCGATAGCAATCGGATAGCCACTGTAGCGTCCGGCGTAGCCACGGACACGCGCACCTTCCATTTCGATATAAATCAGTCGCGAACAGAAAAGCACGCAGCGCTGATGAAACATTGCGCAGAGTCCTCTTCTTGCCTGTTGTCGACGCTTCTTTACATCCTCTCGTGATTGATATCGGAATAATGATTATTTTGGTGGAAAATACCCGCTTCTCTCGCTAGAATCTAAAGCTCTATCCTTTAACGAACGCTGCAACGATTTAGGTGGACAAAAGGCCAGCTGAAAACCGATCGAAACCAAATTACTTTTTGCAACGTATCGTAAATTCACAGTCGACTAATATTCGCAGCGATACGCTTTCGCGTACTCGAATATGGGACCTGCACCTTCCTTCTTCGTCCAACGAATACAAGTTAAATATCGTTGCACGTATTATTCTCGGTCCTCTACCAAAGTCAGCTTACTTTCTAAATCGATCGATGATATTTCATCGTCACGATGCTCGGGAATGTCTCGAGGTATCGGTAGGAACGCGAATAAATTTCTCAACGGAGAATATCGTTTTCAAGCTTGTCGCAAAGTTATAGGATAGTTGCTAGTTTATTTAACGAACGACGTCTTCCCCTGGATGCTTTACGATACTTTGAGAAACCGGTAGGAAGCAGGAACGAATCGCTCGATGGAGGATAGGCGTCGAAATCTTTGTAAGAAACGGGATCGTCGGCGCGATTTACATAGTGGGACGAACAAAATATATCCAGGAATCGCGGACACGTGGACGGGAAGGAAAAGGTTGGAGGGAGTAGTGCATAGAACTGCGGTAGCTCCGGTACCAGGTCGCAAAAGCGACTTAATGTCCCCATTTGTCCTGCGGCTCTCCGGAGGCGATTCATCCTCACCCTTTGTGCGTCCGCGGGACATGGCGTCCCATATAAGCGACACACCGTATCACCTCCGCCCGTTCCACGCTCGCCCTTTCATCCTGGAAACTGTAACTCGGAAGAAATTAACCGACTGGACGCGCCGTGCTTTTTCGCGGTCGCCTGATTTATTCGTCGTGCCGCAGAAACGAATGGCAACGATTCGAACGTTCGATGAACATTTGAAAAATTCTTCCGAAAATAGATATACGAGCGTCCTCTGAAGATTATTCAGCGCGTTGGAAACGCACGGTGTTCCAGCGACTCGTCTCGAATTCGGCGAAACGTCACGGAACACCAACGCACGGCGTCTTTTAACGCAACTTTTTTTATTCGAATTTTCAATTGAAAATCTTAACGGAGCAATCCGTTAAATGGGCTGAAAGATACGGGACAATTTCAATGGCGTCGTAATTACATTATTTGTTTACCGTTGAGCGGCACCTGTCGTCGTAATGGCCGCGGTCGACGTGTCTATTATGCGGCTAGATACGCGTACATTAAGTCGCACCGCGTGGCGAACACGCGAATCGCTCATCAGAAGGATTAGGTCACTAATCTGGCGTTAAGACCCGACACTCATTAGCTCGAGAGACAAATCATTAAGCTTGGCCGTGGATCGAGGGCCCGTTAGGCGCTAGGCCAACCTGTCGACAGTTGGTAATCGCCTTTAAGCTAATTCCCTTAATAACTTTATCGTCCTTTCGGTCCCTTCACACCGAGATTATCCCTCGCACGTTGCAGTCGAACGGTACACGCGTTTCTTTTTCCCATTGGCCAGTTAACTCTTCTAATAGATTATTTTAAACGAACGAAGATCCTTCAAATTGCGAAACAGCTACCTTCATCGAGAAGCCTCGAACTCCAGTCGAAATCGCTCGATATCTGAAAAAGAAGAAGACCCCGTGAATATTTCGGAGAAATACTTGACGGAAAGCAATAGAAGATTATCGAGTTCGAGGCTTCGATTCGATTCGATTCGATTCGAGAGACCGTGTATGTGTGAAAGAAAGACTTTTTAAAAAGTAATCAAAGACGATTGAATAATTCGCGAGACGATCGGACGGATCAAGCTAAAACCAACGACGGAGAGAAAACCAGGACGTTGTTTTCGTCGTCGAAGAGAAACCGGCTGAAGAAATCCGGGGACGTTGGAAGCGTGGCGTGGCTGCAACAGGGTTGAAACGAAAGTGAACGGTACATATTAATCTCCGGCGTTACAATGTGGCGAGGTCCGATCTCGGCGTCGTCTCATTCTTCAGCTAGCTCCTCATCGCTCTCTGGACCGAGCCGTGACCAATCCGGAATAAATATTGGCGATTATTAACGTGGCACGCCGCGCGGAGAACAGCCCGGAGATGGACCAGGAGATGCTGCGCGTCTTCGTGAGATGCTTGAGACGTTAAGTGGGCCCATTAGCTACGTTCCTAGGTGGACCGTGGCCCGATGATGGCATTCCTTCGTTGCTTCTCTTGCCACGATTCCTCTTGCCACCACCGAATAGATTTCTCTCACGTTGCCACGTGTACCTGCCTCGAGGAATCCGCGTAGACACAGTTCACCAGTTTGACGCCGGTCGATCGGTTCGTTCGTCCAAGATTTCCATTACGTCGCCCCAATAGTTCGTACCTTCATCGCGAGTTTCTATCGAGTAACGAAACGTCGGAGCAAATACTACCGCGTACTAGACAGGATTAAAGAGAGACATGCAAAAGTCGTTGATAAAATAGCGAGCTTTTTCCTTACACTCCTGGTATTGCAATCGTTCGCGAACATAGAATCGACCGAATAATCGGTTGCTCCTCGATAATTTACATCAGTTGCTACGTTTCGTAGGAAACTAGCAGGTGCGCCAACTCTTACGAACGGCGGTACGCGTATTTGATTGCTCCAACATATCGCTGTGCGATAGAACACGCATCCACTGTAACCATAGCCTCGATCCGTATAATCTTCGCCCTTCCGTGTATTACAAATCTTTAAAAGAATAATCGCCAGCCAATTAAAAGGGAGGAATCCCCGGCAACCCCTATTCCACGTAGTCGTTGGAGGATTAATTGCCTCGGACGTAGCCGCTAATCACGGCGTCGTATCGAACTGCACGGGGAACGCGTCCGCATAGACAAACACTATTCAAGCGTACGATCGATCATTCATAAACCCCGTCAGCCAGGAGGGTGTCAAAGGGATAAAGTCGTCATCGTGGATCAACCGGAGAGGAATTCGCTGACTCGGCCCAGAGGTCACCGTCGCGGCTCGCCAAGGTGACATCTTCATCGTCTCCCTTCTCCGTGAGCGCCAAGTCGAAAAGGACCAAAGTTCTTCTTCTCCCTCGCGTCCAGAACGTTCAGAACGTGGTAGGATGACTCTGCCGACACGTCTCTTCGACCAGTTTCGATGCGTTACTCCCTTCGAACCGTGTAGCCCTTGTTGCCACAGGGCCCTTTGTCGGCCGATCACGAGACACCTGGACACCGGCACCGGTTATCCTCTTCTTCCTCTGGTTCGGGGTCATCGAAAGGGTATCCTCGATCTCTCCGGCTCGAGACGAGCGCGGAGAAACCACGGGCCAGTTAACACCGCGGTGTCAGTCTCTGGCCGATCTGTTTGGCCGATGCTTTAGGGCGAGTTAACGCCGAGGCCGGCGCTTCTGATGTCGTCCATCGTCGTCCACTCAAACCAGTTCTTATCGATTCCTTTGGGCTTTCCGGTTAGACGATACCTTGGCAAGTAGATGCCAGGTCGGACGAAGGAAACGCCGTAAATTTGTTTGACCCGCTTCAGAAACGTATTCACGATCGAGTAGCTGGTGTTTAACGAGTTTATCGGTTCTTGGAGAAGTCTAGACGAGAGATTGGTACATTGAATTTTCTAGACAAATAAACAGAAGCGAGCGGATAGAGAAACCGTGTGTCCGTGATGGAGCAAATTTCGCCGTGCATTAACGCATATGTATTTGCACGTGTCGCCGCTTTCTCGGCAGAACGATCGCGTCGTCGATTAAAACGAAATTAACTGCGTACGCCAACTACTCTGTAGGAAAAGCTGCCGGCCTGACCGATCCTCTAATAAACAAGATTTTTCGCGTACGCCCTCGACCAAGTTTATTAAAGCGCGCGCAGAAAACGCAGACACGAGCAAAGACCGTAAATCATTTCGAAACGCGTTCACAGTCCCTCCGAGCACGTGCAGGCGACGAGCGACGGTGCGCTTATTTTCGACGTTCTTCGGAAGATTAAATTTACACATAGTAGCGCGGTGAAACAATACCGACACCCGTTTGCACGCTCCTGCAAATATTTGAGTGTCGGTGTTTGCCTTCTATTCGCGGTAGCCAAGGGCCCCGATGTGTACACCGATTCCCCTCGTGCACTCTTCCTGATCGATGTTTGCCCCGGCCACTTCGCTTTAATTGCTCGCGAATCGCGTCGTAATGACTGTCGAACGAGCCGGTCTGCACGCGAGACGCGGCTGGGGTGCTGTTGGCACGCCCCGCTTTCGCGCGTGTCCTCTACCTCGCGGCTGCTCTTGCAAGATCGAGCCCAACAGTTCCCTATCTTCCGGTTCTTACAGGAGATGGTCAGCCGTTAAGACTCGCGGGTCTCGGGGATTGAAAATTGAAAAGTAATTCGAGGCGTTCTCGAGGAACGCGTTCGAGGATAGATCTAACGATACCAAGCGTCTGGAACAGCGTTTCCCAATGGCGTAGGGCTTACGCAGCACGAGGCAGCGATTTGTAATATTTTTGGCATAGTTAGAAAATTACCTTTCGTTCGTCACCTTCGACACCGACGACACGGATCAAAAATCACCATATTGTATCTAATGCTAATTCATGTTCTTTTCCTTCGTCTCCTTCCGTGTGTTTTTAACGTTATTATTTGCCACTACGAGAGACGATCCGTGTCTTCGCTTATCGTCGGACGAAGATCGAACGATTCTGCGAAACAGTATTCGCGATGATCCCACGATTTCGTGATTTATCGACGTCCTTATATCGTGATATTATATATCGTGATATATAGTTGCACGTACACTTGCGGTAGATTGCGTAATACGACGAATATTTCGCTGAGAGAAATTGAAACGCTTGTACGTTGAACAGAGATGAAAGACATCGCGGCACTGTATCGCTGTACCGTGGAAGAGACAAACACACGAACAAGCGTCGTTATATGTTTTCATACGTTTTTATTACGTTACCTACTTTTCGGTTAATTGCATTTACGATGTATCGCTGTATCGCTTTCGTTCGCGACAACGATTGGCATCGATAAGGGTCGCGCGAGGATCGACGAAATCGTCAGAAACGCTCGAGTATGTATGTCCGTAGAATGACATCGATTACGCCAAGACCACGACTCGACAAATTAGTGGGTAATAAAATGAATTTGAAAGGGGTGTGAGGGGAGAAGAACGAAATGAGAACAAGTAGAAGGGGAGGCGGAAACACAGCGGACGAGTATAACGAGACGATCGACGCTGCCTAGGTGGGCAAAAAGTATCGGGGGACGAGAAGTAGGATTAGCAGAAAATAGAGGAGAGATGATGGATCGATGGCGATAAAAACGCGGCGACGAGTAACGTGGTCAGTTATTAATGTAGCTCGACGATGTCACGGCCGATCGAGAATCGACGGAGGTCTGGCCGGGGAAAACGGAGTAAAAACGTGACTGGTAGGTTGGGTGGTTTGGAGATGAGGTCGCTAGCCGGAAGTTCCGTCGCACCGGAATTCATAAAAACTAGCGGCGCGGACCATCGTTCCGCGGACGTTCCTTTCTCCCTCTCTTTTTCCCATGAACCTGTCCCGTTCACAAACCCTCTCTCGACCTATCCAGAGGAGGGGTCGGTTGAAAAGCGTCACACAAGTGCTGCACGAGGAACAGAACGAAGGAAACTGCGGCCCTCCACGATCCTCCGTTTCCAACAACGAAATTAATTGCCGAGAAGGCAAATTTTTGCTCAACTTCGCGTCAGATATGGTTGGCAACTTTAGTGGAAGAATGTCGCGGCATTTTTCTACACGCGCTATCTTGTTTCGTTTTTATAATTCCAGTAGGGAGTAGAACGAGATTCGGTTGGAAGTAATACGCAGGCCACAGGCGAAAAACGCACGCGCGACGAGTCGCATTTCCTTCGCATCGAAGAGCAGCAATTTTCAAATTCGATAGGTTCCATTAATTTCACGCGAAAACCATCTTCCTGTTTGATTTTCGGCTTAAATATCCGCTTTTCGTCTACCCTTTGAACGTTCAAAAATATTAGTAACATTTACGTGGAGTAACATACAGGAGTCTGATCCTCGTACATTAAATGAAAAACAAACGTTGCCGTAGTCATTTCTACCGATCTAATTCACTTGTAATTCTTCGTCTCGAAGCTCGATCTAATACGTGTTTACATTTTTCGTAAAGAAAATGTCAGTCGTAACTTTGGACGCGGACGTGGCGATTATTCTAATTTTGTGCGTAACTTTTAAAATAATCGCCGTTATATGGAATTCTTATTCGAAGACAAAACTATAGTGCCCTCCATTTCGTTCACGAGGGGAAACGTAAATTTCGCGATCGATCGGTAGTCGTCTCGTCAGGGTCAGAAACGCGAGCTCGAGCGCCGGCCGGCAGGGTAGTAAATAAAAGTCCAGAGTTAATTTTTTTCGAACAATGGACCGGACTGTTGTGGTCGTCGGAGGAGGGTAGACACCCCCGCGTTTTTTACGTCGGTCAGTCCCACCCAACTGGACGCAATCCCGTGTCGCCGTATAAATCGAAAGCTAATGGGATTCACGGGCCAGTCGGTTGCCCACCAAAAAGTCGCCATCTCCGAAAAGAGAATTCGCCTTTTTCCACCGATTTTGGACCGACATTTCAAAGACACGAACACGTTGCTAGTGTCCGGAAATTTGTGGCAAGAAGGATCTTAAATAATTCGACGAAATTTGCCACGATCGTAATTCCCGATCCTTCGAAATTCTGTTATGGTCGAACGATCGATAATGGAAAATTTAAATGGCCCGAACAACGAACGGACAGCAAGATGTCCGACAATCGCAATTTCCAGCACACGGACGATGCCATTACCGCCAAATCGACGGAGAAGAATTTAAACGATCCAATGAAATATCTCGCGATTAAAGTCCCTGATCCTTCGAAGATGCCAACGCGTCGAAGTATACGTGGCAAGAGAGAGCTATTTAAAACGGCGCAAGTAGCAAAATTTCTCAAACTCGCGAATCCCGATCTTCGAAAATCCTATCGTCTGCAAATTGTTGAATAGAGCATAAAGACGCGCGCGACCATCCTGCGCGCGTATCTACCATTGTGACGAGGTGGATTCGAAAAACCGTGCGGCAGCCAGGAACGCCGAGTTCGGTCGGCTCTAATTAACGCGGCCGCGAATCAAAGACGAGGAAAAACGAATAAGATCGCGGGTTAAGCCGAAAACGGCGCGGCAGACGTCATCAAGATGCAACGTTGCTAAGGATCCCGTAATTAGGGGAAGCTGATTTTTCATTTGTCGGGTATCATTGAGGTTCTGCTCATTAGCCGTCGGCGTCGACAGCGTCGGCGTCTACGGTGCGCGCCGCTCGTACCAGCTGAGCATCCGTAGCTGAAGGATGCCTCTGGTTGGTTAGCCTGGCCCCAGTCTGGTTGGTCTTTGGGCTGGCTGATAAAGGCGCATCCTCCTCTCTTCTGCTCTCCTTTTCTCTCCCATCTTCTCAGACTGCTCACCCGTCTCGTCTCTCGCGTTTATTTGCTCCCTTTTTCCCTTCTGCCTCTGCCTTTCTCGCTCTTGCCTCGTTTTCCTCTGCTCTACTTTTTCTCGTCTCGTGACTTTCTCCGCTCTTCGTGGATCGTGTTCACGGTTCGCCGATAGATTTTCGAAGCTACTCCTAAATCTGAAGGATTTAGAACCTCGTTTACACGAACAAGTCGATGCTCGGCTCAGCCGTGCTTCTTGGTTAAAGTATCTTTTCCATTTTTCAAGATACGTCGAGACGCTTGAAACTGTCCATGTCCTTGCATCATTTAGGTCAACTTACATACATTAACATCTTGGTTTGATCGAACGAACGAGGACAAACGAAGATGGAATATCGTACGATTTCTCAGCTCGGTCTTTGTTTCCTCTTCCGTCGTCGTCTTTGTTCCGCTGGTCGATCGTATTCGCAACAGTTTGATGGATCCCGAATGGAAACGCTCGCGTAGAAGTATCGATGAACGTTAAGTGCTCCTTCGGATTTACCGATCCTCTGGCAGTCGCTCTTCTGACCGCGAATCCCTCTCGATGTTCTCGAAATGTATCAAGAAGAATGATGCGCGAGAGGTGTTAACGAAGCCGGATCGTTTCTCGCTGTCACATCGACGACGCGGCTGTCGTGTTTCTCTTCTCCAGAGGCGAGCATCGGTGCTGAAATTCGACAGGGAACGTAGGTAGCGCCGATTGGTTCATCAAGCATCTTTCTAATATGCGCGTCGATGCGAGAGACGTCAAATAACGAGACGTTACTCGTCGGAGAATTAAGCAGCTCTGAATCGTACTTGGCTTCCGCGGTAAAGTTACCTTTCAAAGAGGAATATTCTTTATATCGTAGAAACGTAGCTAACCAGGACGAAGTCGCGCTTGTCTTTCACAATGTATAATACAATTCGGGGTTTTCATCTTCTTCGGGACGCGATGTTTCCTTTTGAAGAAATTTATTTAATCCGAGTCGTACTCGCTTTGAAATATAAAGAAAGCTGGACCGTAATGAACCAGCCGATACGAAATAGTAGCGAGCTGCGTTTCATAGTAGCGGACTCACGCATAATAAAACAGAGACGATGCGTTCGTAGTAACGTCCATTGTTCTCTACGATTACTTCGCAAGATTCTTTATGTCGTCTTCAAAAAACAGTCGACGTTCTCCTCCGTTTAAATAATTTCTGCAGTGGCAGAAATTAGCCGTGGTCCGATGGCGCGACGCTCGGACAGCGAAGACGAGGCAAAATTTCACGTTCGTAATATCAACGACGTATGAGACGATTCCATCCAGTCAACTCGTTGGAGCTACGCGATCAACGCCGATTTTTCACTTCGGACGACGATTTTCCTCGGCACGTAGAGTGCTACGCACCTTTCTTTCGCACGAATTTATTAATATCAATCGGAGACGCTTCGAGACACAAAGAAAGATGGACCGCGATGATTCAGCCGGCGCGAGATAGCGAATGATTTCGTGGTTAATAAAGCAGGGACGACGTGACGACGTAACTGTCATTCTCGAATCAATCTGAGCCCCTCGAAGTTGTTTCTCGCGTGGGCGTGAAACGACTTGCGTGGCGTTAAGTAACGAAGCTGGCTCATTACTTCTTCTCGCGTGACGTTCGTGCGCGGGGAGTAAATGAAAGGAGGCGAGGAGAAAAGGAGTTTCTGCCTTGGCTCTCTCGTCTCGTTACGGCCATCCGTCATTTTCACACCTCGACGAAGATCTATAACAAGGACCTCGAACGCGTGCTTGATCCCGCGCGCAAGAAATTTCGAACCTTCAAACTTTCCTCCGACAATTGTCCTTGAGCTCTCCACGCGCTGTCCTGCTCCTTTGATTTTTATTTATCACCTTCTCGAATCAGAAAGAAAAGAAAAGAAAAAAGAAACATACATACATACATACATATGCAATCGCGCAAGGAAAGCGAGCACGCTGTTAAATATATTGTATCGAATCCAGACGTGATATCACTAATTATCACCAGATAACAGTCTCTCGATCACGCTGATTATCCGCAAGGATTCGACTGATCGCTCAGACGTGTTCGTGGTGTGTGTTTCAGGGATTGGAACGCGACGAGCAACGTGCGCGTACAAGAATCCTGGCCAACGTGAGCGTCCTTCGGCACGGCGAACTCGAACCTCTTCAGCACCGAAGGATCAGGCTCCTTGATTGTCTCACGCCTGACGGTGAGTTCTTTCTTCATCACGAGATTAGATAAGCCGCGGATTTATGCGTTTCCTGTCATCGCGTTTTCCTCGTTAATTGCAATAGGCAAGCTTGTTCCGCGTGACTGATTCTCGAACGTATATATATAAGTTTGTCTTCGCGATGCTTCCATGCAGCGATTACCATAGCGATAGTCGACGGTGATCGATAAAAGCATCGTATCGTTATCGTCACTGGATGACATTTTTGCGCTAACCGCGGGGATTAAGGTATCGTTACTCTTACTATCCACAGTAAGAAAAATTAATTCCTCCGATATGAGTTACGATTCTTCTTAGAATCGTCGTTAGATTTATCGGTACATAGGATTCCGCGACAAACGGGGCCCCGTATATTCTGCTTAAACGATCACGCTGAACCTATCCATTCCAAATTCGAGCAAAGTACAGCGGTAATATTATCGTTGTTACGTTACTAGAGTCGCTGTCGAAAGGCAGAGCTCATTACGCACCAATATACGAAAGAGGCGATAAACGCGAAAGATATATAAATAATTGCAAAGAACAACGAAGCAAGGGATGATTAATAAAAATTGATAACGCTGATATCGGTCATCGATAAACTGTCGATACAACGTTACGGGTGTAGATCGTCGAGATTAATGAAAATTAGCAGGTCCGGTGAAAAGATGATTGCCTATGGGACACGTTTCTTCAGCGCGGGAAACGATGGACGACGTCGGGTAGGTCCAACCGAGAAGGCAATTACACGGGAATTAATTGATTCAAGGTGGCAATTGGAACGCCTCGATCGAAATCACCGTGACACGTGCACGTTACCTGAATATCTTCGTGCGATCGAACATCTCACCAGCGAACTCTCTCGCGTCGTGACCGGATTCTCCAAGTCGGATTAAAGTCGCCGATTGAGTGTTTTGGCCCAGTTTCGGCCAACAGGCCGACCCGTACGACGAGTTCGTCCCGCTCGGCTTAGCTGGACGCAGAATCTGATCGATATGCCGACCCAAAATCCAAGGATTCGTATCTGGTCGGCGCGCAGCGTTCTTCGATTCGCGAAGAACGTAAATTAACAAGGAATTACCGGTAGAGGAAAATATCGAAAGTTTAACTGGAAGAAAGAAACCTTTCGTTTCGTTACGTTTCTTCGTTTTTCAAAATTCAACGCATGCACAAACAAACGTTCGTATATCTTGAAACTTAAAGTATATATGAAACTTAAGTACTTGATTCGTATCGGTGCTTATCGCGATCGATGATTTTCGAGCGATTCGTAATTAGTAGAATTAAAAATGAAAACGTTGGACGGGGTAGAACGACCAGAGAGGCCCTGGCTCGTAGGATAAGGTGTCATCGTGAATTTTTTCGAAAGGGAAAGCTGGAAGGGTAAGACGAGAATGCGCCTCGTCATTCCACGGATCTTCGTTGGATACCGCAGGAACCTTGAAACGGGCTTCAGGAGCTTCCAATACAAACGACAGCTATGAAATCGCCGATGATTGCTTCTCTCGATTCATCCCCTTGGCAATTCTCGTTTCCTCGATCCTCTGAAACTGACACGCTCGAAATTTTCGCCTTCGGCTAGAATTTATTGCCTACTGCACGACTCTGAATCCCGGTCGCCACCGCTCCTTCTTCATATTCGATACAGTTTAAGATCCAGCGAATTCCTATTCGAATACGTTACGATCCATTTTGGGGAAAAATTTCGCGAAACTTGGAACAAAACGTTTCTTAATTCTCAACGCTGAATTCGAGATAGTCACGCCGACGCAATAATTACTCGTAATCGATTTGCGCGTAACGTCGATCGAAAGTCGAGGTCGCGACGCCGATTTTCCTCGGTGGCGGATTTTCGCTGATTCATGGAAACAACAAGGTCCGAGCGAAGGAACGAGAGCTGCTGGTTCCTCGACAAAGATTGACTCGTCAGAGATGAAACATCTATCCCCCTGTCTCGCTCTTTGCTCCGTAATTTCTCGTGTATACAGGACTAATGGGTTATTTCAGGTAATTAGCTGCAGAGCCCGTTTTCTTCTGCTTCGCCGGCAAAAAGCTACGATCCTGCTTCGCCGCGATTTCGCGCGTTCTCTCCGTACACCTCTCTATTTATGTATACCGAGTCGATTTCTCCGCAACCCTCCGACGAATCATCTCTGACCGATTCCTTTCGCGTCGACGTGGTTAATTGCGATACAGCCTCCTCTTTGCCCAGGATATTAAACCGGCCTCGGAGATGTCCCGTGATAAATCGTTGCTCGACCGTGGATTCTCCCCGAAACTTTTTCACTTCGTAACATCTCGAGACAGCCTGCGATCGTTTTTAGTATAAAACAATTTGCGAGAGTAAGTAAGTTCAAATCCAGGTTCCTACGTACTCTGTCGTCAAATTCGTATTGGGCGAAGAAGCGCAAGTACGTCGCATTCAGCGACAGCTAATTATCCATGATCGTTATGTACGTGAAATCTAGCAAACGCCGCAGCGTTCGCAGTATCGGAGAAACGATCGTTCTCGGTATAAAATAATTGGGCGACGTGACTGTGAATTTCAGAAGCATTCGCGTTTGATCTCGTTAAATTTTCCAATCTTTTTCGGCAACGATAACATTATTCCTACGCGCTCCGTCGACAAATTGCGCGACACGTTCGATCGGGACACGCAAGTACATTACACAGCCAATTAATCATCGCCACGTAGCTTCTAAACTCTGACAAGCGATCGTCGAGGCAGACGGTATACAAATATCGAAGGTTATCGATCTTTCTTTTCACACCACTGAGATAATTCCCGAAACTGCTGCCCCGGATAGTAATGATTCTATCGAATCGTCTAATTTTGCTCAGAAACGAAGAAGATCGTTCCCGTACACTCTGTCGTCAAAATTATCCGACGTATTGATCGAAGAAGCAAGCGCAACAGCTCGAGGGACAGCCAATTAATTATCGCGACGCGATCTTACGAAATCTAGCAAACAATCGTGCATGCAGACGGTATCGAGCGCGATCGAGCCCCATGCTGGACAATGGGGCGAGCGTTTATCGAAAGAAACGATCGCGATCCCCGGACGTTTCGCCTAGGGCAGTGTGTAATCGGCCGATTAAGCGCGACCGCGGGCCTCGGGACCCGTGAATTTGGCAATTACGGGCCAGTGCTAATGACGAGCGACCCGACGCGAGGTAAAAAGGTGTCGAAGGTGGCGGGGAAGGCTTGGCACCTTCGAGAAGCCGTCTCTGCCGAGTCACGGCGTGTAACGAACTTGAGCTGGACTCGCCTCCTGCTGCCCCGCTCGGAGCTTCTCCCTTTTATCGACGATGCCAAATCCCGGCTGACCGTTTCCCTGTCACAGGATGAGGCATCATTAACGCCCGATACCTGGCCCGGTTGCCTCGGGAACGAGGTTACACCTTGATTTGTCCATCCTACTCGTTGTTTTGTTTCGTGGCCCCGATAGGAGGAGGGCTCCTTTGGTTCGATGGCTCGTGGTTCGCGATTGGCCGAGTTCAACTCGTTGCGATTGTTTAGATCGATCCACTTTGCATCTTTGCGACGCGAAAAAGGCGAACGTTTCGCAACGAAGATCGAAAGTAAATTCGGCGAGTTAAGAGTAAATCGAGACACGCCATCGGCAATACAGTTTCCTTTGGAATTAATCTACTCTGCAACCACGAAGATCGAAGGTTCTTGCGTCGCGATCGCGTTACAACTATAACGCGGTCTTTTTCGAAATTCTCAAACTACGGAATATATCGCGACGGAAATAGAGTACAGTTAAAAACGTTGAATTTAGCAGAGCCTGACGCGCGAAATTTCTAAATTCCTGCTCGATAAATTGAAGGTTCTTCGAGTTTCGTGCCATTTTATAGATCGTTATTTTTATTCGGAATAATTTTGATCGGAGACAGGACAGTCGGGAACTTATCGAGGAACGATTAAAGACGAGTGGCGAAAACGGTGGTAGCGAAATCGTAGAAGGAGGCTGGGAAGGACGAAGAGCCGAAGGTGGCTGGTTCGTTAATTACTGATTTTCCTCGGTCCGCGTCACTTTTTAATTGACGCCAGAAATTGAACCAGAGAGCGGGCACATCGCGCTCGATAGCTGAACGGTCGTTTCTCGTCGAGTCATCCTTCGTCCCTCCTCCTCTCCTCCTCCTTCTCTCCGAATCATCCTGCTAGGATCGAAATAACGCATCTCCCAACCGAATTCTATATAGAGATATTGTATATAGAGAATCGGCTACGGTAGTATCTTGGCGAAATCGTAAAATGGAAACTTGTTGTGCAAGAGTAAAATTAAGCCTTTGCGGTGCGAGCTACGTCTTATCGCGACTAGTTCGCAGGTGTAAATCAGAGTTTCGTTCAAGAACTAGATCAGCCTGTAAGATTAAAGCTCGAAACAGATTCAGCCCCCCCTTCCCTCTCTCTCTCTCTCTCTCTCTCTCTCTCTCTCTCTCTCTCTCTCTCTCGACAGATTATTTTTGTAACAATTCAACTCGCAATTTACGAGTATATTCTATCATATTATTCATTTGGAAATTCTTATTATCTACTGAGCTCTGCGGAAGTAAAATTGAATCTAACGGAGAAATAAATCAGGCTGTACGATTAAAGCTCGAAACAAATTCCTCTCTCTCTCTCTCTTTCTCTCTACAGATTACTTTTATAACAATTCAACTGGCAATTTACGAGTACGTTCCATCATAGTATTCATTTGGAAGTTCTTATTACCCAGTGAACTCTATGAAAGTAAAATTGAATCACGGTTTCTGATCGAGGAATAGATCAGCCTGTTGAATTAAAGCTCGAAACAGTTTCCTTTTTCTATACGCTTCTCTATCGATTCGACGATGCATCGAACGAGCATCGGTTCAAATCTCCATTCTACCACGGCATCTGTTTATTCTTATTGGCTCGTATAGAATCAAATCAGTTTCCGTCTAATTGTAAAAGTAGATCGATAGGTTGAATCAAAGCACGAAACAGGTTGCTTTCTCTGCACCTTAGCCCATCTTCGCTCCACCGTGGTATCCACTGAAAACGTTAGCCATCGAAATAGCCGATCCAAGGAATCGCTAAATTCAGACGCGCAAGGTTACCGAAGAAACGACACGAGACGAGACCGCGAAACGGTCGGGCACGTTTTCCAGTCTCTGGGCAGGTGTTCCAGCCACGTGTCCCGGTTGTCAGTTCCCGGCCAGTCGAGACACTGCCAATGACACGAATCTTTGTCTCGGCGGTACTGCCGTCCGCCTTTTCCACCCCCGCCTTCGAAGGAGCGGAGCGTAAAAAGCGTAGAAAGGGATGGGATCCGTTTCTCTACCTGTTTCACCGGTTCTCGTGTCTCTGTTTGATGGAACGGTTGGTTGGTTCTGGGCTTCATCCTCGCCGTGTCTCCGTCAGCTAGTTCTCCACCTCCGGGCCGCGAGCCTGTCAGCGCCAGCCGGGCTTCTCACCCTCGTAAAAATAATTACGGAGGGTGGAGGAGGTTAGAGAAGGAGGGTCTCCTCGATATTGCCGGCCTCTCGTTCGTTCGCTACTATTGTGCCAATCGGATCGGCTGATAAGCTGCGGAGGAACGGGGCTTAATAAAAATTCATTTGTCACGGCCCTTTGGAGATGATGCGCGCGTCTTACTCGTCGTAATCTTCTTCTTCTCCTTATTTTCTCGTCTCTTTATTCTCCGGTTCACAGGGCCTCCTCTGTGACCGATTGATTTCGCTTTGCCCGTTTCATTGCGAAACCGATTACGAAACCCACTGTTTTCCTCGCCGAGTTTGCGAACACGTTGCGCGTCGCGTTCGCTCTTACTTCGATGCGATACGAAGCTTAACGATCTCAATCTGCGGATATTGAACGATGGAAGAACAACGTTCGGTATTATATGCTTGCAAGCAAAGTATTCGAAGCTGGATATCGCTGATATTACTCTTTCTAAATGTACCGTCGAAACGTGCAAGAAGTTGCTGCTTGTTGCATGCACCGCCATGTTCCACGACGTACGAATCGATCGAATAAATCGAACGACCAACGGTATCAACTTTGTCTATTAGTGGAAGATTCATCTACCGTCTCTGAAACGCTCTTTCCGACGTATCGCGGTATCGCGGTGTTACGGTAATTTCTATAGCGATCGCGTTAACCCCACCACGAATAAACAAGCCAACCAACGAACGAAGTAATTTAAAAAACATAAATCGAAACGCGTTTTAAATCGAGGTGCGTTGTTCGTTGTGCAGAGTTCATGGAGCATCCCTGTCAGGGGAAATTAAAGCACGGGATCGATATCTGCTCCTAAATCGCGGGTGTATCTTCGGGGAACGGGATAGGGGTAATTACTCGCGATTATTAATTACGAGATACGCGTGCTGCTCGTGCAGAAATGGCACGCGATGAAGGAAGGGGCGCCCCGCGGGACGGACGGGTTAATAACGCTTCTGAGATCGTTCTAGCTTGACGCCTCGGAACAATCGATGATCGGTGATCCGCGGAATCGCGAAGACCGACGATTTTTTATTTTCTCGCGCGCGAGTCCCGACGGATCGGTAGGCACAGCGAGAAATAAATTAATATCGCCGCTTCGACGGTGGCACCGAAGGCTGATCACCGATCGAGCGATTGCCTCTCGTTTGTTCGCTCCACAAAAGTAACCTAGCCCCTTTTCCCTCTCGTACCTTTCTTCCTTCGTCCCTTTCGTCGTCACGCTTTGTCTTCCGCGACGCGTCAAATCTTTTTAGCAACTTAAACCGATGTATCTCTCTTACATTTAGAACCGCTTTAAGATCTACAGCGGCTATGAAAAAGTATTTGCACGTGTCCTCGTTTTGCGACGAGGCGTTTCTCTTTTCTGGCTTTACCGACACATCAATTTTCGCTATTCGCACGATATACATTTTCGTAACCGTACGAAGGTACACTACAACCGTGAACGATACGACGAACACGCTTGCATCTACTTAATCGACACGTAGCTAAACGCTATAATAGATACAACGCGTGTGCAAATGCTTCGTCGTGGCTACGACACCTTGGTACGCTTGTATATAAAACTATAGCCACACGGATTGAACAGGATATTAACGTCATGTTGGATCTTTTTGTTTTAGAACGGGAACACCGTGCACCGAAGCGCCACGCGAAGCTGCCCCAGCCCAGAACCAGTTATGAACATATGATTAAGCTCGTTTTAATAAGTTTTTATGTAGATCTTACGCGTAAGGATGTATGATAAAAGTAAGTGTTGAATAAACGAGATACGTTGAGACAGGAGGCGGCCAATTATTTCCCATTCTAACGCACCCCTATCCACCCCTATCTTCGCAACTCGACTTACGAAATCAGCTTAAATAACTGTTACCAAACATGCGACGGTAGTTCGATTATTCGACGGACGACAATGAAGATCGTTCGTCTTTTTCCCCTCGACATTTTCGGCACGTTCGAGTTCACCATTTTCGAGGCGTTTCCCAGCAAGGCAAACACGAGGAAAACAGACACAAATATAGACAGAACCATAGGCGTAGACACGGACGGGGAACGCACGGAGAAGAAGTCGTCTTCGCCATCGAGTCGTAACCCTGGCGACGAGACACCCTGGCCATCCTCGTTCTCGGGAATTCCTCTCCTACAGGGATGAGCAAACTCTCCCCGTGGTGTAACCCACCCTCGGCGGGTAGCAAGTTGCAAGGACGAGGGTTGCCAGCGAGGTCTCGCCTGATTGGCGGCCGTGGACTATCGACCAACCCGCGACCGGCCCTTTGTTTTAGCCACCACCCTTCGTTATATCGAAGGTACCTAACCTGAAACGGGGGAAGATGAGCACGCTCTCCAAAAGAGATTTCTTTCCTGGCTGCGCTTAGAGAAAATCGAGATGGCTCGCCGGAAGTCTGCGTTTTTCGATGGAAAACCATTTTTCGCTTTAACAGCGGAGCAATTATTCGCGGTTGGTATTGCAGTAATCGGGCGAAGGGCGACACGGATCTCAGGATCGGTCTATAGATATGTAATTGCGTAATTTAATTAGATCATAGATTGGTTTCAAGATACACGTCGCTCGTCACCCGATTCTTTAAATATTAATTTCGAACGATTGTTCCGAGGATAAATTAAACGAGAGTTTCATTATCTATATAGCTGTATAGATTGCTCGATTTCCTATCGATCTGCTAGACGAATACTCGAACACGCTCTGAGTGATTGTTAGAGTTGGTGGCGAAGACGCTAGTACTGGGTGGTTAGCTAACAAACTCAACTAAAAGATCGACGACGACAGTCGTAGATTGCGACAATGGCCAAGCCGAGATCTAAAACGCGCGGCATGGTACTTGTACTGGAAAAAGAACAAAATATGGCAAATTAGAAAATCCTGGTTTCGAACCGGGTTACGTTTGCCCCCGCTCGAAGACGACAAAGTACGCGGTGGTTAATAAAGAGAGGAAAAGATCTTGCGTTGTAAAGAGCGAAAGAATAGTAGTGGGAAAAGGCTGAGGGACGCGCGCGTCGAAGCTGACAAGTCGAGGGAGGGTGTGCGTAACGATGAAAAATCAGCGTAGTCTCGCACACAGAAAGAAAGACGAGAGATTCCGAGTGACATTAAGGAATGATTAAAGAATCATTAGGAGCGTAGTTAGAGCAACGAAATCTTCATTCTTCCCTCCGTCCCTCTCCAATTACGGAGGCGTCGATGCGCTCTCACCCCCGCCCCCGTCGTTGACCAGCATTCCTCGGAGTCCCCATTTTTTTAATTAATAGAGCGTGCTACAGCGAGCCGGCGATGCCTACCGGGTATACCGCACACGTATACACCGATGGACGCACGCAAACACAGATAAGAGAGCAAAGTTTCCAGCGTTGGTGTTGGTCTTCGTGTCACCAACACGGAGACATTGACTCTTCGTCGTCATATTCCTCGACGTCGTCTTCGTCGTCGTCGTCGTCCTAGTCGTCGTCCTAGTCGTCGTCGTCGTCGTCGTAATCGTCGTCGTAGTCGTCCTCGTCGTCGTCGTCGTCCTAGTCGTCGTCTTCGTCGTCCTAGTCGTCGTCTTCGTCGTCCTAGTCGTCGTCTTCGTCGTCGTAGTCGTCGCCTGTTGGTGCGAGAAGAGAGAGGGTTGCGATTCGAGCCGAAGGAAGAGAAGAGAAACCGAAGAGGAAGAGGAACGAGCTGCCGGCAGAAAGAAAGGGGTGGGCTGCGAAGGGTTTTAACGAGGATGAGCGAGATAAACCCACCTCCGACTCCGTTTCGCTTCATCCAGCCACGCTTCCTTTCTTTCTCCCACCTTTCCTTTGCGCCCTTGTTTCTCATCTAACTGCGATTTCTCTCTTCCTTTCTCTCGCGTTCCATCGGCTTCCCTTTCCTTCCCTGCGTTTTCCCGACTCACCCGCCGCCTCGATCCTCTTCCTTCTTCTTCACGCAGCGCTTCCTCTATCCTCTTGTCCCTCTAGATTTATCCTTTATCTTCGTTCCGCTTCGATCAACGACTTCGTTCCTCCTTTCTCGATATCTCTTTGTCCGTTCTCGCTTTGTTCTTGTCTTCTCCCCGCGTGATTCTTTCTCTTCATTGTTCATCGACTCTTTCGCAGTCCCTACCCTATCCGAACTCTTGGGTCGTATTTACGAATCGTACAGCGACTTGCCAAAATAAAAAAGAGAAAGTCGATTCCTTCCTCTGGCGGATTTTTAGAGCGCGAGCCAAGGGGGATTTCTCTTTCGAATCTCCGTGGAACTCTGCGGAATTTCTTAGACAGGCAGAGCGTTTCTGCGACACTCCTGCTCCGTTCGCTTCTTTCCTTTTTTTTTTCCTTCTCTTGGCGTAACCTAGAGTCGTTTTATTGGTTGACGTACAACGTTATTAAAAACGGCGCAGATTTCTAGTCGCGATAGTACGTTCGAAGAGAATCGGAGAGAATGACTCGAAATAAATGGACGACGCAACGCACGCAACTTCGCCCGCTGTGTTCTAATCAACGGAGTTATCGATTAATAAACCAACATCTTCGATATATCGATCGGCGGTTTAATTAACTTCGCTTCGATCTGGTCGATTCTGCCACTAGGTAGAGCCGACGCTACGATGATTTGTACGGCCGCGTATTTAAACCGAGATACCACGTATCTGCCATTCATGCGATATTAATATTTCCATTGATACTTATATTTCAGCCATTGTTCCGAGACAAAAGGAGACCGTATTATTTGTCGTTACGATATTTTTGTCAAAGTTATTTTTTGGCTGTCGAGCGATCCCTAGAAACGTCGACCACCCACTGTATAAATTCCTGTCATCGTTGTCAACGTCCGTGGTATCTGTTTTCTATTTTCTTTCCCCCCCCCCCCGATACAATCCTCGATAGCGAACGCAATAAAAGAATTTGCATTCGTGCTTCGCCAGCAGTTGAATTTGGTTCGGTTAATTGTCGAGCGTTCGACCGTGCAACCGTCGCTGTTAATTAGGCTAATCGTTCGCCTAAGAGGAAGAATTTATGTTACGTAATCGATATAGCGCGATGCTCGGCAGTCGCGTCTCCCGGAACATTAATTACGCGTACAATCAATAATTTAGCCAGCATTCTTCGCGACTCGACTCGCCGAGAAAAGCAAGACGCGGTATGTATCATCGCCGCGCGAACTTTAATTAACGTGTGTGGCCAGAACAGCGTGGACCAGCGTCATCCTCGTCACGCTATCCTCTTACCGGCGGCGTCGAAATGATCGAAGAATTGTCAGATCGTAAAAGGGTCGAAGCCGATCGCGCGTCACGTCCTCGCTGCGTGTCTAATGAAATGAATCAACCGGGTGGCATTACACGCGCGATTTTCTGTCCCATCGAAATCACTTTCTATCTTCGCCTGACAACCACGTCCCATCGTGTACTCTTTGCTTTCCGGAGCAACGAACCATAAGTATTTTAATCGTTCAAAAAGAACAACTTCGATCGTGCTTGTCACAATATAGATACTATAGCTGGCAATTAGCCTCTTCTTTTTCCTAGTAGAAGAAAAAACATTCAGTTTTTTTTTTCTTTCTTTCTTTCTAAACTGACGATACTACAGCCTGTAAGAGAAATATAGAGGCAGAATGTTATATAAACATGGACCGGCAAATGATTTACTTAAAAACGAGGAGAAGAAAAAGACGAAGATGACATAACAATGGACTGGTCTTTCGTAGCATGAAAAATAAAGGCAGATTGGCGGCATTGTATCAAATAACTCTATCCGAAAGCGTCGAAACGCAGGAAATGGATTAACGAGGTAAATTTTTTCCTGGGTTAACGCCTATTAATCCGTGTTGCGTAAACTTTTCTTTTATAGCGTTTCGCATTCTCCGTGGGAGATTTAATCCTACGAACTTGAAACTGGAAATTTTGTAACGCGGGTATATTTCACGCGCGGTGGGCGAATTCGTTAAGAACGTAGAGGAAGTATCGATTAGCCTTGATGAACGTTGGCGAAACTGAAAACTTATCGGGGATATCAAAATACAGCGTATATATATTCGCGCGATATCGTTACGCGTTGCGCAAGTATTGTTGCGGTAGACGAAAAAGGTGAAAAATGAATGGAGAAAGCGCAAGAGGAACGCCTCGGAGCGAAGCTGGCTGTCAATCAACCCTCTCTCCCTTGCCAAATTACTGTCAAACGCAATTAGAATTGACATGGTGAGCCGAGGCTAAACCAGAATCGCGAGGCAAACCCTCGTTAACGATTTCAACCCTGAGGCCCATCCTCGGTCGCTATTTTCTCTTCCGCCACTAATTAATACACCTCTCTCACGCGTGCGTCAATTTTACTGTTTCGCTTTGCCCCGAACCTTCCCTCGCCAACCTTTGCTCTCTATCAACCGGGAAGGTTGGAACATCAAATTTTCATGACCGAAAGGAGAGTCGATTCTTTAAAGGCTGAAAATCTCGAACGACAGAAGGGGCGTATAAATTACGGTTGAACAAAGCCGAGAAATCGTTGGAAAATTATCGTACTAATAATCCTGCGAGCAGCGATATCATTCGAGAAACGTGGAGAAACTTAGACCGAACATGGTGTCGCGAAATATCGTAATTTACCGATATAACGAACAATTGACCGTTCAACTATTCTGTCAAGTATACGCTTGCGATAAATAATTGCTAACTTCTGTAGAATTTTCAGGTTTCGCTTTGAAACGATACTATCGCAATCGTCACTGTCGTGTCTCGTTACAGTGGCAATGAAATTTCAAAATCTTTCGCATTAGCCATACAACGTATTCGGAAAAAGTTTTCTACGAACGTTCGAATATTTCAGCGTAAGTCGCTATATCGGACATTGTACAAATAGGAAATTCTGATCGATTAATCGTCCTCCCGATACGCTAGATTAATCGTCACGTTCCACGTGAAACCAGTAGGTGTCCTAATACTTACAAACAAGAGTGTACGCGAGATTAACGAGTTCCTTTAAAATATTCAGTTTTGCCATGCAAAATTGTATTCAAATTGCAGTTTGGAGGCTCGCGGAGAAGTTGCCGGCCGACAGAGGACAGAGAAATAGAGAAACCAGTCTGCGAGCTGGAAGAATACCGAACGTCGAGTGTTATTAATGCACGTGTCTAACGGCACTCCTGTCCGCGCGGTCGTTTTGCAATCACTGTTGATACTCGACGGTCTGTCGCACCGACACCGAATGGGAAAAAAAACTGTACCCTTCTCTCCATCAAACGCGTTCTACAGCGGCGAACCTGGTCGAAATATGATCGACATTCATTAATCTCGAACGTTCCCATTCACCCCCCGTAACGAGTTCACCTTCCGCACAAAGAGTAGCAACCCTCGATGTCGCGGATGCGCGAAGTTAGCGACGCGATTAAAGCGCGTCTTCGACGATTTCGACGACCAGAAGAAGCCTCGACCTCCCCTTTGTTCGCGTTATACCCGACTTTATCCGAATTTATTTACGCAATAAAAGTCTATGGACCCACGAGGATTTCTCTCGGCGGGAGGAAAAAGAAAAAAAAAAAGAAGAGAAAAAGGAAGAAGAAAATCTCGATCCATTCGTTTCGTTTTCGCGGCACCTCCGCTCTGTTCTTACCACTTTTTTATTCGAATGGAACGATCCAGCACTCGCCGAGGCGATGATATATATTAAAGAGATGCTTTTTGGCAATAAACAATCGCGCGCTGCGGCCGCAGGCAGTTAGCAGGAGCATTAGGGTGAATTATTCCGGCCACCCAGCGTAAAAAGTCTCATGAATCACGGGAATCATGGGCTTTTTGCCCTCGCTGGCATAGGATCTTGTTTCTCGTCGTGTGCAAGCCCGAAACCACGCATTTCATTTTGTAGACACAAAGATTTCCAGCGTATTTCACCCACTCGAACAATTTCACCGATAATAGATACGTAATCGAAAACCATTAGGTATAATGGAAAACAATTAGATACAGTGTCGCTCATAAATGTCCGGATGCTTTGGTTAATGCCTTAGTAACGGTATGTGAATTTTACCATAGCGTGTAAATCAATGGGAAATTAATAATAATTAGAGGCTCGGCTTATTGCGCTTATCGCGTTTCCAATCTTGTCGATTTAGCCGTAATTTTGTAACCTCGGATACATCTCGTCAGAGATCGCTCGATCGTCGTGGATATTTCCCAGCGACAGCGTGTTACGACTGGCGTACGTCCGAATAACCATGCTCCAAGAACGACAACAGTTATAAGGATTACGCGAATCGTTCGGTTCGCGCATTCAGTCGCAAATATCCTCAAAGGCGACAGCTGCAATTACGTCGAACGAGGGGCAAGGGGGGAGGGGGGCGGGGAAGTAGTATCGTGCCCTTACCCTCGACTCGAACACACTCGCGGTAAAAAACAGAGCGCATTTACGAAGACAGAAGAGAAGCACACGTACGTGGACGCGGTAGCGGGGCCATCGTTCATTCGAATTACCCAGAGACGGTTCTTTTTCATTACGGTAAGAGCCGATTGCATTTTTTTACGTCCCTCTGCGGCACAGGGGGTGTCCAATCTGGAGAATCATGTGGAAGGAGGGCCATCTAATCACGTGTTCCTGGCAATCGTGTCCCGCGTCCGCCCTCCATGGCTTCGCGACCCCTCCATCTTGGACACAATCCTGCCAGAGAAAGAGGAGAGAGGCCGACGAAGGGATGTCCCTTCTATTCGAGAACCGTAGGGACACGGCCTCCACCTTCTTTTCCGTTCTTTTTACACTTCCTCCGTTCTCCTTCTCCGTGCTCTTCTCTCCTCCTTTTTCTTCCTTCTTTCGACGCAAATCGCCCTTTCACCGATCCGAGGCCGCTTCCTCGATCGCGCTTAACGCAGGCTGGCGAGTAATTAAGCCGCGATTGAAAATTAATCAACGCGGATCGATTTCGTGCATCGCCGTCCCGCGAAACGTTGAAAAGAAGCTCGCGCGCGCGAGCCGGTGGCCCAAGGTCTCCTTCGATGCAACCGCGAATCAAGCTAAGGCGAACCGTCGCTTCCCGCACGCCGTTCTCGCTATCTCGTCGCGCGTGGTAAGCCGCTTACGCTAATTATCTCGCGGTCGGGAAACCATTATTTCCGTGAACCGTTTTTCCCTGCTCGCGATCTCTATCGCGGTACACCATCGTCCTCAACCTTCTCGAACTTCGCCTCCGCCAGACCCTCGGCGTTCCAACGTAAGAGGATACCACTTCGAAGGTTCACGACGAGCTACGGAGCGAGCAATCGTGCTCGGAATTATTTGTAGTCGGTAGTCGTGACCGTGACGACGTTCCGGTAAATCTGCTTGCGAGATGGCGTCGCTGGAACCGGCGAAGAAGCGAGCAAAATCGAGGAGGGGCACGTTTCATCATCGATACGATTCCAACGATTTCGGCTCTTGTTCGTTTGCAACGTACGTTTGAACGTTCGACGGAGCGCGTGAAAGAGACACCAGGCTCCTTGCAGATTCACCATTTCCAAGAAAGTTCGCCGCAATTACCGATCAGACCACCGACCGGACCGCCAAAGAACAAGACGAAATTAAAAATCCTGCAATCCGTGCTTCCGTGTCCCTCGAGGAAGGAGACGCCGACGGGGACGAAGAAGACTTAAAAATCGCAGGATCCCGGTGCCACTTACCCGGAGCGGAGCACGAGCGCGCCAACGTAAATTGTCAGCCAGGACAATTCGACGAAATCACCGATCAGCGGAGCTCCTTATTTCGACTGGAAGCGAATGGCCGTCGAACGGTTCACGAGCAAAAGAATTAAAGGCTCGCGCTGGTCAACCAGTTCTTTCTTCTTCTTTTTCTCCCATCCGATTCCCTTGGCGCAGACGGTCGAGGCAAGCAGCCAGCCAACTTCCTCCTCGTTCCTCCTCCCTCCCCCACGAGGAAATCCCAATAATCCACGATGAGACACAGATTGAGTCTCCCGGAGACGGCCGGGAGAGGAAGAGAGAGTGAGAGAGAGAGAAAAGAAAGAAGCGAGGAGGAGAAACGGTGGACGAGGCAAAGCGAGGCTCGGATAAGAGGGCTGGCGTAACGGGAGAAGAAAATTGGAATCCTTCCGGGACGGAGGATGATAAAATTGCGGATGGCCAGGTGTTACCGTAATCCGGATTGAGACGGACCGTCCGAGAGAGCTACGCGCACATACACCTGCACCACTTTGTACGGAACCCTATACGTTTTCTTGTTGCCGCGTGATTCACGTTCCTTTCTGGCCACGTGGATTAGAATCGTCTCGGTTTCCCGGGAAAGAGACGTTCCTGTAACTGCAACGAGCGCTACGAAGGGGGTCGCGCTTTGCCAAACTACGCTTCCAGCGGCCGCTGGCTTTGGCTTAAACCAGTTTACACCGTGCTCGGGTTAACTTGCTCTGCTCCTGGAAATTGTGGCTGCGCGAACCGCGGTAGACTAGTTTCACAAGACGAAAACTTTCCAGGAGCTGAATCGAGTGTTTCGATCGATTCCTCGCGTTCGCGGCGGAATTGTACGAAATTTCGGGAGGACTGGCCGAAAAAGTTTCGCGTAATTCGCTTAATACCTGTAAACTCTGTATCTCTAATTTCATATTCCTTCTCCCTCTGTACCTTCTGTTTCTTTCTCATCCTACGTCGCTCCGCTTTTCCATTCTTTTCGTGCTTCTTCGCCGCACCCTTCCCTTCTTCGGTTTCTCTTCTTCCCGTGCCATTTTCTACCCTATTTTAACTTGTTCCTAACGCAGGCGAAATACTTTCGCGTCCCGTTTGCTCGTTCGACGACGCTCGAGGAAGAGAAGATAGTCGGTTGCGACGATCCCCGGTCTCTTCTCAGATCGTTATCAAAGCAGACTGGTACGAGGCGTGGAACGTTAATTCCAAGGGAACTTACATATTACACTACCGGTACATAAATCCTGGACCCCTTCCACGTGGAGGGGATGGAGAAAAAGGACAGCGATACGCGCGTCGATTTAAAAAGACGCGATCTCATTGGGGCCGCTAACGGGCGGCGATTACTCCGATTCAGCCGCGGAGGACGAGCAAACGGCAGGACAGCGCGAGCAACGATCGTAATTTCGTTCCAGATCGTATCTTCGTAGTAGGCGCGCGTCGATAGGGGGAGCGAGTATTCTCGCGGTACAAACGGTGCAACGTTCTTCTCGCGTGGTTGTACAGGGAATGTAGAAATTCGCGGTAGAGCTTGAAACTACAATCCTCGATCCATCCTGTAATCGACAAAGACAGACCACCGATCGTAATCGAAACCGTATCCCTTTTTGCTTGATTTATCCGTCGTTCGAGCTGTCGAAATCGCTGCCTTAAGAAACCAATTGCTATATCCGAGACGAACGAACGAAACGCTGCTGCTGCTGCCTATCCAGAAAAAGATCCTGAAAAGAAGTCGAAATAAATTCGCAATAAAACTGTCCACGAGGCGGTGGACCAGGCGGCAGGCTCGAGCGTGTATGGCCTTTTCGCGAACGAAGCAGCAGGATCAGGACCACGGTCCTGTATCGTATATCGCACATATCGCATCGAAGGATCGGTGTAAGCCGGTAGCAGTCGGTTCTCTCCCCGAGTCCGAAGGCAGCAGCAGCAGAAGCAGAAGCAGCGGCAGCAGCGGCAGTAACAGCAGCAGCACCACCGCCACACTCGATGCGCACAATTAATATCGGGCCGTATCTCTGATCTCTCATTATTACCTGGTGGTTGCCGGTGTGTGAGGGTGTAGCCGTTCCCGCAGGAACGAGCCTCTCGAATGTTCAGCCACGGCTGTGTTGGTACCGGCTACCGTACACCCCGGGACACCAGAGTCGGCCATGCATCACCCTAACGAGCCGGGCATCGCGTGCCGATCTGTATTAAGGATTTATAATCCTCCGGACGCAGGAGAACTCCTAATGTCCTGGCTGAGCGGGAGATATTTGCCTATAGGCTCGCACGATCGCGTTGGACGCTTCCATCGGCCACGGGGAATCACCGTGTGCCCCTCTTCAAACAAATAGGCACACCCACGAAGACTTTTTTATTCCTTTTCTACGATTTTTCGTGTTTCTCCCCTTTTTCGACTTTTTACTCGGCGGCAGCGTAACGATATTCGATGAAGACGTCTTGCGCTCCTGCGAACGACGCAAGACGAGAACCTTTCGTCGATCCAGCCAATCGCCGGATCGACTCTCTCGAGATCGAACGTTCGATTTCCCAAGAATTAGACGCCGTTACTAAAATTAAGATGCGTTCGGAAAGCGAAGCGCGCCTCGGTCGTTCGCCTCTCGACTAATTCGATTCGGCCTACGCAAGGCGCTGGCTCGACGACGTCGATTCGTAAGAGCCGAAAGAGTCGATTTCGATCGTCTCTGGTGCACCTCGTCGAGGTACATAGTCGATCGTCCACGTCCGACAGATACGCGGAAAAACGTCTTCCTGCTGGTCCAGTCTCGGAACAAGGTTCTTCCGTCGATCCTTCCAGCGACAGACGATTATTCGATCATCGAGATCGTTAGGAATGCGACGAACGAATCTTTCGATATCCTCTAGGATCTGAAAGTACTCGGCTGGCCAGTACCTTGCGACAGGTAGATTGTCTCTGCCTAAACACATATTAGTTAGACTCGCCGCCAGCAGGAAGACATAACTCGTTGAGGGATGAGCGAAGGATGACGTGGTCGCGGTGCAGTTTCCGAGTGTCGTGTTACGTCTAGGTGTGTGCCGTTTCCTCGGCTACCCCACTCGGTCCTGTGGGCCTGTGGGTCCGCGATCGAGGGGCCTGGTGGAGCAGGGAGGACCCGCGGGTGGCCCCAACCCGGCTACGGGATCGTAGGCACCGTACGTGGGCTCGGAAGAAACCGAGCACGACGCTACCGGCGCATTAATAACACTGGTAGCCGGTCATATGTTAAACGTCCACCCTGTTATGCACGCCGCTACTGCCACCGTCGGTGGGTCAGATCCACGGGAGGGGCAGGAAGAAGGAAGGGGGAGAGGGCAGGATGCCGTAGGTACGTTTTACCTACAGCGACGTGCTCCTCCGTGCAACGTGGTCGCGGTGCAGATCACCTTCTACGTATCTACCTGCACCCCTCTTCCGCTTCGATTCCAACCACTTTTTTTCCATTTTCCTCGAGACTTTGACTAAAACTTTGTCGTAACTTCGCGGACGAGATATTTCGCCGAGCGGAAGATCGCAGGCAGAAAGCAGTTTTTTAGTTGAAACGTGTTGTCCCGATTCCGCGTCGAAACTTCTCTTCGCGTTATTCTACTTATTCTACTTCTGGCGTTAAATGTCGAAACGTATAAATATGTCAACCTCTTGCGTGCTTAATGAACGTCGATAAGATCGGTTGTACGTATAGACTTTTATAAAATACATCGAACTAACGAAAAGAACGTAGAATCGTGCTAACATTAGGATACGGAGTAAGCAAAAGTTTGCAAGCATAGACGATGATCGTTTGTTGCAGGTACCGATACATGTGGAAGAGGTACGGGGATCAACACGCAAACGTCTCTTCCTGGGATTCCTACTATTCGGAGAAATAAAAATGAAGCCAAGGATACGTGCGGTGTATTGGTTGTTCGACGTTGCAGTTGATACAGATGCCCAAGGACGTCTTACGAATCGATCAAACGGTGTTTGACCATCAACGTGTGATTAGTGTCGCTATTATTGTGATCCGTCCAACGAACGAGATCGACGAGCAGTTATCATTACCGGGGGATCCACGATTATCATTATCAACGGCGCGGCAAACGAGAGCTGCCGGTTGAATAATTCATACGCCACTCACGACTCGTCCGTTTCTCTTTCTCTCTTCCACTCGCTCTTTTTTTCCTTTTCTTTTTCGGTGGGTTCCGCGGGCGCAAATGAGAGAAAGTACGTACAAATGAGAGGCCCGAGACGTCGTGCCGTACTGACTATACGCATCGTTATAAATCAACCATGTGCGAGGATAAATCGTGATGTTACCACGCTGTTTTGTCGTTCGTTCGCGTTTCCTCTCGCATTGTCTTTCCCGTTTTCCCTCGTCATCCGCGAATCTCGCCGACTTTTTCGTCGAAACGACGACTCTCTCGATACGCGACGCCAAGCCAATTCCAAACAGCGACACTTGGAAAAGAAATAGACCGAGAAGCTTGTTCTCCGTCGTCTTTCTGTGGCGTCGTACTCCGGATCGTTCGAGAGGCTGACGCGTTTTGTCGTTCTTCGTAGATCTCGTAAGCGCGAAAGAATCGTTATCGACGCGCGTGGCGAAGCGTTTCTTATAAGAATCGAGAATCTCGCCGTTTGTTAAAACAAGAGCGAGGTCGGAACATAAAAATCCGAGGACCACGACGCGGTTAAGAAAAAAAAAAAAAAAAAAAAAAAACTAGTAGCAGATGCGACATGTTTCGGCGTTAAAATAAATTGAAAATTGGAGAAGAAGCAGGTAAAATCGGAGAGAACGTGCCTCTGACTGTTTATTTCTGTTCTACCTGCTGGCTTCTTCCCCTTTCTGACGTTTTCTCGTTAATTATTCCAAGCGTGCGCGTATGCCACTGGAATATACGCGATCGTAGATATACGCCCGCGTCTCTTGCGCAGCGTGAAGCTCGTTCGTGAAACAGAGACGACTGCGCACCGGAGGAAAAATCGCGATTTTGCGTAGATTGAGACGGTTGGGTGAATAAAGTATCGGCGAAACACGCTTGGTCTTGATTTATTCTCCCCGAGATCCCTTTGGCCTCGACCATTTGCTGTAATTCCCAAGATTTTGAAGACTTTAACCGGAGGAAGGTATATTTCGAAGAGGAGAAAATATTCTCCGCGAGGTAAGTTAGTAGTAATTCGAAGATGCCTAGCTCGATGTCGGAACTGTCTTAGGCGTGAGCGGGTCAGAAATAATTAATAGTCACGGTCGAATCGCGTTTTGGAAGAACGGTGGACATTCCTGGACCCCCCGAGCTCCTTGGATCCAGCAACATAAATAACGGAAGACGGAACCCGCGGTGGGTCCTCACGCACCAGGAGGAGTCCTTAAAATCCGACGTGCTCCTCCCTCGATTAATTGCAGTAGATCCCTCCCCGCCACGATTAACCTCGCCATATTTCCTGGCATTCCTGATACGGTGCATTCTGTTCCGATTGTGCCTCGTTCCCTTTATATTCCTCTACTTTTATCCCTTTCTCCATTTTCCTTTTTCTTTTTTATCCTTGCTTTTTTCTTCTTCTTTCTGCGCGACAATCGTGCATTAAATTACGCAACAACAGAGAGAGGTAAAGAGAAAATATCACGATACAGGCTATAAATTGGATACGAAATTGACGCGAAACGGACGCAGAAACGCATGGAGCGCGCAGAGCAAACGTTATTTTTCACCTGACATTGATAGCATTATCGTAAAAGGGGGACAGCTCGCAGGAATTGCCGGAAGTATCGTCGAATGTACCGATGTCTCGGCGTTCTTTGCAGCTGAATGGAGAGCGGAAGTCGGTAAATTTATGCCTGGAATTCGTTTACATGCACGCGCATCCGTCTGGTCGTTTCGAGCAGATAAGGAGCAAACCAGAAAGGAAGCTGCCCGCCGACAATAGGAAATTCCATAACGTTTCTCGAAATATTTCTCGCGAAACAAAGCAAGATATCGCGTATTTTCAATTTAGAGAAAGAATCGTATTTCAGCCGAGTTTTTCTCCAAGTAATTTCGAAAGAATTCCGATACCGACTACTCCGCCGTTTGTCCCTTAGGAATTTTTCAATATTGTCGTAACATTTCGGTCGAGGAACGAAGCGGATGAGTGCGTGGAAAGTCCGTGTACCAACAGGCGGAAATAAATCGTCGGTGGTTAATAAGCTGACGCGTTGTCTTTCTGATTTATGTAGCCCGACGCCTCCTCTTCGGCCAGTAAATTGCTACACGCATATATGCGTGTACGGCCGGCGTAAACGCGTCCTGTAAGGACAACACGGCGGGGGACATGCGGAACGTGATCAGGACACTGGTATCCTGGAAGCTGTTACGTTGACACGATCCGGTTAGCATCGTAAATAACGGTAGATCGATATCCGATATATACGTGTATACGTACCGGTGACAGTTTTTGATTTAAGGAAACTCCGTCGCACCAATTAACCGTACGCCAATCGTTTATTTCTCGAGCTTCTTCGTTTCGCTGCTTTCCACTACGGTTTATTAATAGTTGTCCGATTCGCCGTATCTGACAGCCAAATCTACGACTGTGTTTCAACGAAATTTCTCCCGATCTCGCGTACGCGTTCGATTTCGATTGTAAATACTTTGAGCGCGAACAACGGCCAGATTTGGATTATTAAAACCTATTAACGGACTGGAAACACCGATCGTCGAAACGTGGAAATCGAAATGTGCCGATTAACGGGACGTTTGGAAACGGATCTTCGTAAGAACAATTGGAATACGGAAATAGAATAGAAAGCGAAAGAAAGCGTTGGATTCTTAGTAAGCGTAGATTCTTATCTCTTACTATTAGTACCTCTGTACGAAATAGTTCAAAGCGAACGATCCATCTATCGTACGAAAACCGTAGATTCGAATCTATATCGACGATTATACTCGTTGAACGAAATCTCCAGCGAAATAAGAGGAACAACCGGCCTACTCTTCGAACACACAGCGTAATCTATTTTAACCCGGTGCAGACAATCGTTAACCGTGAAATTAATAACTCTCCATATTTCACGGTTTTATCTACACATCCCCCATTTATTAGCCGTGCAAGAAGTCACGGGGTGCATCGGAGGTTAATCAACTTAACGAGTTTGTTGATGGACTACCCCGGTGGACTTCGATAAGTTCGCTAATGGCTCGCACGATGCTCCTTCGCCACGGTCAATTAAGTCTATAGAAACGTTTCCGTATCTTTGAGTCTACGGCAGACTATCTCCGAAGACTTTCCAAGGGTCTGCGAAGCCCTGCATTAATCGCTTAATTGGCAGTAGCCGAGGATAAGAGGAGTTATCGAATTATAAATAGACAAAATAGACGTGGCTAAAAAATGATAAGAAAAATCCGCGTATACGACCGACAGAACGAGCACGAACGAATCTCGATGCTCGCGGTACGATCGGTTCAACGATCGACAGCCGGCACCGACGATCGCGAACCAAGAGTCCAGCGAGCCTTACCGCTAATTCTCCGTTCGACGATAGCGAAAAACAAGAATTACGAGTAACCACCTATCCAACGATAGACACGGCTAAATAGTATGGTACGAAAATTTGGCGAATACGAGACAGAGCAAACAACGAGATCCGATCGCGGTGTATCGATCGTACGATCGATATTCGAGGCCATGAGCCAGCAGACGCGATGATCAGGCTGGGTCCTTACTGGCACCGAGTCGAAGGTGTCGATAATTGCTTAATTGACGGCGGTCGTCGATAACCATCGGCTGCGAATGGTAACTACACAATAAGGTAAGACCGACGAAATAAAGCGAGAAAGACGCAGCCACGAGAACGAAACGAAGGGATCCACGTCGTCGTATCGATGGCCCCAAAGAGACGAGGTGCGTACACGGCTGACGTGTCTTTTCTCCAGGTGAACAAGGCCTCGTTGTGGAAAGGTGTCTCGAGCAAAGAACCTCGAGATCTCTTTCCTTTTCTTCCCTCTTATTCCGAGTTCCTCGTAGCCTTCCACGTTCGCGTCCTTCTTCCTCTTCTTCTTCTTCTTCCTCTCCATCTGTTCTTGCTCGTTCTCCGTCTACGTCCTTTCTCGCGTTCCTCGTCTTCCTCGTAGTCGTTATCGTTCACCTTCGTTCTTCGCCGCGCCTCCTCGCTCTATCTGGAGGGGCAAACCAGAGAAGAGATATTAGAGATGCCAGATAGCTTTATTAAAGGTGAGACGATGGCAACGAGTCGGTCGCTTTGATCGCACGAATTATCGTCACTCCTCGACTCCGTTCTTTGCCTCGCGACGTAACCGCGTCACGGTCCTATTCGTTTTCCGGCTTGTTTCGGCCAGAATCGCGCCGAGTAGGTCTGATTATTATTTCACGCTGTCTTTTCTCGAGCTCCGGGTACTCGCTTTTACCGCTTGCTTCCGCCATCGACGCTCGGATAATCTCGTTATTAGATCGCACGCGTATTTAGAAGCGCACGGTCGAGATTTCAATTCGTCTTCGAGTCAGGTTAGAATTTTGATCGCGATATCAGCCGATATAATTCATTTACACCCTCGTTCGTGGCTATTAAGACACTACGTATGAAATCAAATAAAGATAAATTTAAGAAACAGTATCATCGTGTTCCTCTGCTTTTTAACTCGTGCGATTGACCAACGTCGCTTCTGACCACTGACTAACGTTCGATCTGCCAATAATACCGTCGACAATTTGCCGCAAGAAAATGAACCATCTCCTTTCCTTCTGGTCCTTTCCGTGCGATTCCAGTCGCCGAGGTACGATTTCGGCTCTCGCTTCGGCTCTCACAGGACCAAACAGCCAACGATCAGGCCCGAGAACGATCGGTGTAAGTGGAATTACTTTCTTCGAAAACGTTCGACGATGATTTCGACAGCCTCGCGGCACCGTCAGTAACACTGAAGCGTCCTTAAACCGAGAACGATCCACTCGAGCGTCTAAACACTTAAATCGTTTTTTGCCACTCGGAGCGTTCCTAATTTAATCGGAGGCGTGTCCGGAGATCCGATCATGGTATTTATGTCCACGCACCATTGTCCGCGCGTCATCGCCATTACGGATATCGCCTATAACGTTCATCTCACGTTCATGTCCGTCTGGGTGTCAGAATCCTCGACGAAATTAGATCCGCTCCGTTTCACGCGTTTTCGTCCTTCTTCCCAGCCCCGTTTAATTACGCCGGGTTATCGCGCCAAACCTGTTCACCCGATACCACGTAATCGTGCTTTCGTCTAATATTATCAGTCGCGAGCTCGACCCTACAAAGTCGCGATTGAAACTCTTCGCGGAGCTCAAAGTCCTGCGGAATGGATTAACGAGCCGAGTAGACTTCTATATTTTCTATCCGTTTGCATATCGTTCGCGAACATGTCCGTGAAATACAGTTTCCCGAGTTCGTGAACAGCGACACTATTCGCAGCACGGCGTGTACGCAGCGGACATACGCGTAAGTGGAGGAATTTTCTGGAAGAAGAATCCCTCGGACGAAACGATAAAACGAGTCATTTTTGATCCTAATATCGATACGATCGTTCGAATCGATGATCCAAGACTACAGAGAAAAACGCGACATGCACGTGTCGCTTTCCGACTAAATGAGAAGTATTTTGACAGAAACTAGCCAGAAACGAGAAGAAGCCGTTAGATGCAAATAATACGCCGCGGTCGGGACGAATAATATTTCCAAAATTACAGTTCGCGCTTCCCTTGACTCGTTCGCTTTTCGTTCTCAACTTCCTAATATTATTCTTTTTTTTTTTCGATCCCCTTTTCACCTCCGCTACGACCGCGTTTCCATCCCTTGTCTTCTCGACGATGCCGCGCACCGATCGTTTCGTGGCTCGAATTGTGCTGCCTCGCCTCGCGGTCTGACAGCCGGCACGTCATTACACGATGACTCGACGATCGTGAGATACGTCGAGAAACAGAGACCAAGCGCGAAGAAAGAGAAAGATCGACGGGCAAAGGAAGCAGGAGAAGGGGCGATAGGTATGGCATGCACGAAGTTCGGTTCCTTCGAGACTGCAGAGGAGAAGGAACTCGAAAAACGTACGTCGCAAGCGTGATACCCGAGGAGCGTTCAGGAAGAACGCCCTTTACACCGTTCGTGTGTCAATAAGATTACCGCGCAATTAATGCACGATCACGAGACGAAGAGACACGATTAATGTCCCTTGCGGCGAAAGCACGTTCTTTTTCTTCGACTTTCGTTCGCGTCGTTTGATCGTATCGATGTTTCGACGTCCTCTTAACCAGCCCTTTCAAAACGTTCCTGGTCGTCGCGCAAAAGTATTTTGCTACGGTAGAACGGTAGAACAGAAAAATCGAAAAGAACAGAAAAATAAAACAAAAAAAATTAGCCAAGACGTTGCGTTTTAGAAACGCAGATCGAATTAAAACCGACCATCTCACCGATCCAACTCGGGATATCCTTCGTTGTTCGAACGCTTCGACATTCGACGTGAATTACGAACGCTAAATCGCATCGATTTTACGGTGAAATTGTTGATACACGGACGCTTCGTGCCACTTCGTTGTCATATGATAAAATATCAAGTCGAACGATCTTTCAATGGGTACTCAAGTTTCCCCGGTTTTAATTTGATGTGAATTTTTTAGGCGCGCCCCCAGTTTTATCCTTGTTCTCCGATAAAGGTCGTTACTTTACGAACCGGCACGAAACACGAGCAAATGCAATTTCCTTTGCTCCATGAAAATGAAAAAGAATAGTTAGACGTGCAATTCGAAGCGTGCAGAGAATTTTATTTCGTTTACGAGAGGCAGTGTACAGGTGATCCTGCGCAGTCATCGGCTACCTGGCTGAAACTTCGCACGGAACCAGCCACGAGGTGCGAGGCAGGTAAGCCAATCAAAACATCTTATTAGGAGAAGAAAATGAGAAGAGGCGAAGGATAAGAAATATCGGCGACGTAACCTGCTGTTATTGGAAAGGATTTTCTATGAACAAATAAATCGTCGAACATACCGAAACAAGCTTCGATTACGGAAAGTGTTGCTCGAGGAACTGGGAGCAGAAGGGAAACTTTGTAATCTCGTGTTTTCCCTCGGACGTTTTCCAATGATAATTACGAGTCGGAGTAATCAACGATCAACGCTTGTCAAAGTTCTTTTTCCACGTTGAGGAGCAGACGTGGCTGACATGGAAACTTGGCGAACGATAGCGAAAACTGCTGAGACCTGTTAATCGACGAAACTTCGAGGAACTGCAGAAACTGCCGCGAAGAACATCGGAAGATAAGACAGCTGGACATTTTCGTGAATTAATTACATCGCTGATGAGAAGCCGATGCCCTCTAGGTATTAATCATTGACGCCTCGTCTTATCGCCCGTTTCTTCGGACGCGTGCGCTTTTAAATAAAAATGAGAAAAGGAAGAAGAAGGAAAAGAAGATAGAAGGCGAGTACAGTCGTTGTAAAATCTTGTTTAGAAAGTTTCGGCGAAATAAGTAGCTGCTTTTGGGCGTGTGGAAACTTGCAGCGAGCGTTATCGATGCCCGTGACTTGTACGTTAATTTACTTGTACCTGGACGTAGGAACTGGGAAAAATTCCGCGAAAGATACGAGTTAAATCCTTGAGAGTTCGGGAAAGTTGGCGAACTGCCCTCGGCACGATCGAAGCGAGAGGAATCGTACGAAAAAGCGGCAGCGTGGAATCTTGAAAAATAACGAAAATGGAGTCGCGTGGGAAACGGGACGAGGAAGAGGGCTGAAAGACCCTGAAACGATCCGGGAACAGAACATCCGTGAAAGAAGCTGCAAGAGGAAGAAGGAGGAAGAGCGGTGGCAGAGGCCGCGTTACTCGATGAAACTGGAGGCAGTTTGCTACATCCAGCGGGTTCGTATTTTCTCTCTTCTTGCGAACGTTACTAATTAATTACTGTGATTAATCAGAAAAGTTCGTAATTAGAAAGTTTCTTGGCGAAATTAAAATGGCGGGGAGTGACGGAGCGAATAGTCTCGAGCTGCTTGCTGCTCTGCCCTCCGGGCTGCCGTGGTCCAAGACCAACATCGCGAGAGTTTCCAATAAACTCATTAATTAAGGTGGATCGCCTCGCAGCGTTCGCAAGGAAAAGGGCGAGGATGTGGAACATGATAAAAAGGACCGGGGGATCGGTTCGGGATGGATGTCTCGAGCTCGTTCGCGTTCGTCGACGACTCTGTTTATTTTTAACAACTTTGCTCTAGACTCGAGTACCCTACAAACTTTCTTCCGTGTTATTCGTTATTCTTATTGCAAGCATCGAGACTAAGAACGATGTTCCGTTCCGCAAACACGTTTGTAATTACCTATTCTCCCATTGTACATCGATAATAATATATTTAACAGCAACAATACCGATTATATTAATACCATCCTTTGGTAGAGTTAATTGGATACAAGAAAGCAGAATTAAATTACTATACAGTAATTACGTGTATACGCACGTAGTGCGGGATTAGTATCATCGCGACGTAGCTCAATGGACGTGTCCTACGATTTTCGTTTGATTTTTTCTTTTTTTTTTTTTTTTTTTTAAGCAAAACGTGGTAAAAAAAAGCGTAGCAGATGACAAAAGGAATAATAGGAGCGATATTACAACAATTTTGAGGAAGCAGCAACGACGAAATAGGGTAGGAAAGGACAACTAACGATCGATCTAGCTTGGCAGAAAAATTCTCTCGAAGCTTCAGAATTTTGTTAAAAAAAAAGCGACTCGAGCTCGAACGTATATCGTCGCAACGACCGCATATTCTTTGTTCGTTTATTTATTTACTCACGTGTGAAAGGATGTCGTGGTTAAACAGAAGCGTTCTCGTGACACGCGAGAGTCTCCATCTCGGTCATTGCTTTTGCACCGGCAGGGAATTCGGTGGTTAAACGTAGTCACGCGATTTTCGGCCCTTGGCGACGTTCGAACCGCTTAGACGAACCGGATGTTAATTCAAAAGTTTCTTCGATAAATTAGAAACGAGGAGAAAAAAACCAATCGACAATTGCAACGAACGCAAAAGAGGTAGCGAAGAGCAGACGAACGGTTAATTCGTCTTCCATTTCATCCATGATGCAGGTTGAAATCTCTGCGCTCTGTTCGCCATCGACCTTATCAAAAATGTTTCAATAGACGAATTTGAAAGTTAGCGTAGGCGGATACAAAGAGTGGAAATGCAAATGCAGCTTGTCACCGTGCGACAGGCCCAGTTGGCTGCCTCTGATAGCTCGTATCGTTCTGACCAGCCAAGTCGGCTTCCATTCTTTTCCTTCTGTCGCGTCATTTTCCCCAGGATTTTCAGCCGTTGCGCGTTACAACGCGCGTTTCGTTAAATAATATCAAACGCGACATGGAAACGGGTCTCTCTCTTTCGATACAAAAGAAAAAAAGGGAAAAAAAGGGGGGAAAAAACGTACGCGTCCACCATCGATCGAGTAGCATCGATATTAGAAAACGATCGACGAGGATGGACTTCTAATGTTATTTTCCTGTAGTTTCCGATTAAAAAAATAGAGATGATAGAAGTAAGTGACGATTTACGTGAAACGTAGTTCATCATACGTTATCTTCGTCACGAGTCGAAGAAGATCAAGTCGAGCGTGCAAGATTGATCTTTCGATTAGCTTTTGCATTGACAGATCGGTTTCGTGCAGGCTGTTGGATCATTTTTTAAGTTGATCCCGGCGACCATGCGGGAGGGTGCAATGAAATCACGTCGCACCCCTAGAGGGACATACGAACGGAGTTGTCTCTCGATCCACCCTTCATCGCTGCCACCCTTCTGACCGCAGATTGAAATTCTTAGGCTCTCCACCGACCGCGACTAGGGTCCAAACGAACTCGTTTACCCTTCGAGATTTCGTTATTTAGCATCGCGAATCCACCAGCCGTGGCTGGACGCTAATGCCATTTGACTCGGTTTGTACTCACCCTGTTACAGGGGTAATTAAATTTTTCCCGTGCAATCACGCACGAGTAAAGCATATACGGAGTCCTGCACTTGGATTCTGTAATAACAATACCGGGGGAACCTGTTGTATCGTTCAGCGTGCTGTATGAACTTCGAGACAGACGAATGGACGAAGAACACGGAGGAAGAACCTTCTCGCAAGTCGATTTTTCTTCGCCTCTCGATTTCGAACAACTAAAGATAAGATTCGCAAATGCAAGCAGGGTAAATATTATTCTCTTATCGGTGTTCGTCTATTTGAAACGACGATAAAGCAAGCATGGAAGACTATGCAAGCAACTCGTAGTGACAAATTGCCTAACGAAGACAGCTTAATCGGAAACCGGATTTTCAGACACGATGAGACTTACACGCGGCTACATCGGTCAACGTAAGCGGATGCAAGCTGTGAACGAAGAAAGTCGTATTTTTACGACGAAAATACCTTGGCCGGTGTTGCGTTCGACGAAGCGAGGAAGATCGAAAAACGAAAGAAAGAGCGGCATTTTCGAAGGCAACAATGTCGCGCGAGCGAAGAAGAGATTCGGCCAGTTTCCTTCCATTTTGCTTCTCCCGATTGCGTCGTTACTTTTGTCCGCTGTACACGTTGTTGCGCGAATGATTTGCGGGGCCACCGGCGCGTTTTAATTTTGGGATATTGGTAGCATTAAGCCGGTGAATACGCCTGATAGTCGGTCTCTGGTACGCGCTCCTCTCATCCACAGGGTGTGTACGAAATATGCTTTCACGGAAGCCAGGCAAGTTCGCGGAAAAGCCGACTGAACGTCGGATTAAAACTATCCGCGGAAAGCGTTTGCTCCTCTACACCTTTCTCGTCGCGGAAAGCATTTGTAGCCGCTTTGTGTTCACGGGTTTGCGAAACCCGAACGAATTCGCGTTGCGACCGCGCCTTCCATTAAAGCCGTCTGGCCAAGAAACGGCATCGAGACGACTTTCGCAAATAGAGAATACAACAAGACGCTTGATACTAATATTTTGGAAAACGAGCAGCAAATTCTACGAACGTTCGTTCGATGGACGTTGGAGATTTTCTAGACACCCCGTGTACAGATTATAGTAGGTCGTAGTTCGGGAACGTATCTGCCCCTCGTGCGACGAGATTTCATTCGGGGCTTGGGCTGAGATCTTTTAATTTGAGGCCAAATTCCTCTCGAGGATGAAATGCGGGGAGCCGCCGAAGTGGTCGTATTGCAAGAAGGGTGGCACGTCTGATGGTTGTTTGCTACCCAACCCCGTCCACCGTTCGAATTCTAAAACACCCCTGTTTATGGGAGCTTTCTTCGTCGATACCGCTGGTTTTGATCTCGTTCGAGCATTTCCTCTTCGGCTCCATGCCTATGTACGCGCTTCCAGGCGACCATTTTCCTCATTCTCGACAGACAGTGGACGACACAAATCGCTATGGAGGTTGAAAATTGTCACGCCATGGTTATATAGGAGCTGCTGGTTGTAAGTCGATTAATGGAACGCGTTTAGTTTAACGCGATCAATGTTAGCCCGCGTAACCGATGCTATTTCAACGTTCAGGAGAGTGACAAAAACGCATATTTTGTCGTTAAAATCAAACGAAGAAGCAGATAATATAGTTTGTCGTGTTTTCTTTCTTTCTCTTTTTTTTTTTTTTTTTTTGTTTACCTATGATCTGCTATTCAGATTCTGCGTATTTGTATTTATATCACGTGGATTTTCAGCTCGCTGTATCCGTATGTATCTCTCTCTTACGCGAATTAAAAGCAACGCTTCGACTACAGGTTCACAGGCGTTACGTGTTAAAATACAGAAATTACAAATATCGGGGCAGAAGCCACCGAGAGACCACTGCGAGTCGTCGGTGTCCTTAAAATAAGTATCGATAAACGTCGCGGTAAAATAGAAAGTAAAATCCTTTCGACCGCATTCCTGGAGGCCTGGTGCGAGCAGAGGAAAGAAAAATATGAGAAGAGGTTCTCATAGGTGGCCCCGTGGCCTCACACTTTGCCAGCATCGCCTACGACTTCGCTTACACTCCTGCAGGTGCGTTAAGACTCGTAATATATTGCGCCAAGCCAGCCGCTTTTTGGCATAATGAAATAACCAACACTTTGTATTCTTCCATTTCGTCTCTCGTCCCGATCTTAACGACGCAAAGTTAACAAGACTCTGGCCAACTTTCGGCGACGCAACTTGTAACCACGGAATTCGGGAATTCTAATGGAAAAACACGGTTTAAAGGCGAAAACTGGTAGTCGAGCAAGAAGATATTACGGATATAGGAGATTTAAAACGTGATGACGCAAAGACGGTATAAGCCTGTGCCACTTCTCGCGGTATTCGAGTAGGCTTGATTACTTGAGTCGGTAGGATATTTGGATCAAGCAACGGACAAATTTATAACTCGTCAAATTCACTTACGAACAGTTTTGTTGAGCCATCATCTACCCTTTCGGACATATATTCGAATCGAGAATATTACTTCTACTCGTCGAAAGCTAACGAGTTGAACGTATTTCTCGGTTGTATTAGGTTGTCCCGAAAGTTTCTTTCCTTTTGTAAGGCAATAACACATATTGTTTTATTCGATCGTGTACGATCCATTTTGTTCTATTTCTATTATTACGATCGTACGTGATTCGACAAAAATAATATAAAACGGAGAATGCGGTGTATCGTAATTATTTGCATAGACGCGATCGCTTTCCAATTGCTATCGAGGCTCGCTATCGAAGAGAATGCGCAATTTTTTCTCGTCATTTTCTTACGCAACACCGAAAGACACGAAAATCCACATAACGCGCACAGTGTGCAGAATATATAAAATATCCGAGCGATAGCAGTACGCCAAGTGGAAGCTGGAATTTTAAGACGAGCCGACTCGAATAACTCTAGCGCACGTTAGTCTGGAAAGAAAGACACGCGAAATATCGCACGTGTCATTGTCGACTAAAGTTTCGACACCGACTACTGGTTTCAAACAAAGATCCTTCGCCGCGAATTTGCAAACAGAGGCGGCTCGCTGAAAAAGGTGGCTGCTCGTTCTCGAACGCTTGAATGCATATTACGTTCGTACGTGGTGCTTTTCGCGCGATTTTCTTCCCTATCTATCCGCGAGCTCCACCTTCTCCTTTTATTTCCGCTGCTACGAGGCGAATTCGTCGAGTAAACTTTCCTTTCACCGTAGAACCGAATGTGCTTTCGTGTAATCAACGAGGTGAAATTTATCGAGCAACATCGCAAGATAATTCACGCCCCACATTCCAGCCCCGCGGGATAAAAATGAAGAGGATGGGAGGTCCTCTTAATTATGTTCCTGGTTAAACGACCGGTTGGTCACGCCCCGTTCGAGGTACTCGGACCCACATGCCGATTTATCAGAAACATTTAGCAAGTTTGGCACTGCTCTTAACAAACGTATCGTAGCCATCTGGATTCTAGTTGCGAGTAAAACCTCGATTACGCCAACTAACCGTGACGCACTCTTTGGACAATCGAGTTTCTCGGATATTCGAATAATTTTGCTCTCGCGTAAAACCAGATCGTTTACCTTGAAATACTCGATAAATGGAACAAGAGTGCGATACGAACGAATCGAAGCCGATGGAAACAGTTACCGAGATGCGCGAATACTTCTTAAACGTTTCGATGTAATTTTCTAACGATCGCTCAAGTTCGCGTGATGTCTTGTACGCGTCCGCAACTTTACGAACAACGCGTGCAACAGCGATGCACGCGTGGCCAAAGCGGACAAATCTCGCGTAACTTTATGAGCCAAGGTTTGGTGCTGGAATATTCGCTCCAGATCGGGGGAGGCACCGGTGTTTTCAAGATCTAATATAAACGCGTATGCATTAATTTTCTCGTCACGTTAGGCCGAGAATGTATAAGTAAGAAGCTTATGGAGCTCGCCCACGCGCCGCCCACCGTAACCCATGTAAAAGTGAAGCGCTCTACACACGTTATGGGTGTTAAGTGGTCCGTCAATTGATACCGAATAACAGACGCTACTTGTGTTCTTTTCTGAAAATACTGCCAGACGAGCCCCTCGAGATATTTAATATTGTAACGCGATATTACAATGGCGCCGGTATATACATAATACTTTTTTCTCGTTGAAATGCACGATCGTATCGAAAAATATACGTATAAAGAGGAAGGAATCGAATCAGAGGCACGGTATCAACACGCAGCGCGCTTTATCTCCCTGTCGTTGAAGAACCTATTTGGTGGACGGCCGAAGCAATAACGTAAATCCTAATGGAAATGCAAAGATTAATTAAGAATCCCATTCTGCTGTGTCCCCATGTGGGCGTCCCTAGGGAAGATCATCGGTTCGTCATTTTCTCTGTCTCCCTCTGTTTCCCCCTTGCCCCTGTCAAGCGTTTAGGGTGAATTCACCTACTCTTTTTGTCCATGTCGAGCCGCGAATGACTACCAGCCAGCGATAATGAAAACCATTAGCTCTGCCTGTAACGAGTCGTTCGAATGCCATCTGTATTCTGTTAATTTTTCTCATTGAAGAAAAAAGAAAGAGGCGTTCCTCTTGCGCGATAGCAAGACGAGTATAGGTGGGACAAAGATTCCCTTCGCGAGGAATTGGCGAAATAAATACTTTTAAACGCGGCACGTTGGCCGGAAAATAAAAAAGCCTTTCTTCGTCGCACTTATCGCGGTCGCGTTAATTACGCCGTTAATTAAACGGAGGAAACAATGCGTGCGGCACGAGTGGCGTATCGTCGTAAATTACGACGTAACCAATTGCATCGTAATAATAAACGTAAGCAACGAGCGTCAAAGTGCAAGGATCCTTGCAGCCCCGAAAATCTCGACAGAGAAAGGGTGTCGTACCGTCGAGATATCGCGATTCACCACGTAATGAACGAGGGGGAGCTGAACGTGCGTGTACGCGTACACACGAGAACATCCTGCGACACGCGCTCCGCGTCAAAGGAAGCCGGAGAGCAGCCGGTCAACGACACAATGCGTGTCTCCTGGGACACGCTTATCTGAAATTACAACAACGTTACATACCTGCCCCCGGGCCCTAGACCCGCTAGAAACCCGCAAGCTCCTCCTAGAACGATTACTCGGCATGCGTGAATCCGTTCGACGAAAAAGCCTTTGTGACGGGGACACGCGCCCTCCTACCGTTTAATCTTCTTCTGCACGCAAAACACGTTCAAACGAAGATAGAACGTTATTTATTTGAGAAGAATTTGAAAAGGGAAGGAGCGAGATGTACCGTAGAAGATCGATCTTTGGACGAGAGGAAAATTCTATCAAATCGTTAGCGTGGAACTTGAATCACGACAAGAGATAGACGGCGAACGCGGTGACTCGGGTGACCGCAGTTGGAAACTTTTCTACCAAGTGGCATTTGACATTTGGCGATCGAGTACACGGTGGTGGATCGAGTATTTCGACGACGCGAAAGTTCTAGCGAATCGCCGAGATTGTAGCGCGAGGATGCGGCCAGTTCCTTGTTAGCCGACTAATTTCAATCTCGTCTCGGACGCGAGACAAACGAGATTCTTTGGTAGGAAATCCTGCAGAAGCGACGCCGCAAACCAGTTCTAAAATGTCGATTTTCCAAAGCGATGAAAATTCTAACGGATTATCGCGAGGAGTAAATTTTTAGGAAAAATTCAGGTGAGAGCCGGGTTAGATTTTTGAAGATAGCGGAGCATCGTCTCCGGTGGTGAAATAAAACGATTAAATACGCCGCACAGTGGCTCGGTTCGCTTAAATCGCGTTCGTTTGCCGCGCGTGTTTCGCGCCGTGAAACTCATTAAACGATCTCTCTGGCCGCCATGTTTGCATATTCAAGCGGTTCCGCTGAATGGTGTCGTCTCGCGTCCTTTTTATGCGCTTTTCCACGTAATTTGTCAGCGGATGCGCAACGACTGTGTCCCTCACCGTAGCAGTCGCGAGTCGACCGTGGAAAAATGTTAGGAAAATCAAAAGAACCACGCTTTTCAAAGTTTCTTCGTCGTTCGCCGGTGTAATCTCCGTGTTCCTGGGCATTTTTCAAGCTACCCCGGACGTTCCTCGCCTTTTCCAACCAGCTCTCTTCAATACCGTCTTTAAGACACTCGCCTTCCTCATTAAACGCTCCGACACTCGTCGGCCGCGAGCAGAACCGCGTCTTCACAGTGCGGCCGTTTGGCAATGGACCGTTTTGCAACGACGGGAGGATATCGCTTAACCGGAAGTCCAGGTCCTTGAGAGGTTTCTTCGCGTTAACGACTCGTTCGCGAAGAAGACGCGGCTGCAAACAGCTTGAGGCCGAGGGAGGAAAAAAGAAGGCAAAGCCCGAACTCATCCTCGTGGCGAACGCGTTAATATCGAGCCTTGTTAACGCGATAATTAACCCGTGACCGGTGACGCGGCACCGAGTGTCACCGAGTAATTAAATCGCAGCAATTTACAAGATGTAGCGTGGAATTGCCGTTCCGGCTGCCTTTTTCTCTCTTTCCGTTGCACGAACGAGACGCTATGTAACGAAAAGTGGCTGCGGGAAGGAGACGAAAGTACCGGCAATAAACGGTGGATCGATAAGAAGCGGCGTAACACTCTGGCAGAAACGAGTAGCACAGGCCACTATTCTTCTTCGCGCGTTCTAATTGGGAATTAATCAATTTCCCATCGCCAAGTATGTTTGATAGGCTAATTGAATCGGCTGTCGGTCGCACCCGCTGAGTTATTAACGCCGTTTAACCGTCGGCCAAAGTGAAACGCAGGCAGGAAAGAGACAGCTAAGAAATTCTGCGGTAACAACTTTCTAGATACCGACTGACCCTTTTTCTCGGCTCGAAAGGAACCGAATTCCTCGTTCTCCGTCCCTCTATCGCTCGCGCGCACTCACCAACGAGAAACCATTATGCAAATGAAGAAGCACCTTTTCGAGAAAAGAATCCACGCGAAAGATGGAACGAGAGGAGAGAAACCGAGAGGGTTCGTCGAGGTTTATTTATATTCAGGCTGATTTCCAATTATCGAAGATACGAAGGAACGAGAGCAGCGCCGGCAGCGTACGAACGAGAGGGACAGGGGGAAGGTGCGTGATCAGGATTCATCTTTGCTGCTCGCATGTCCTGTCGCAGTTTGCTCTCTTGCCTTCTGTTCCTCTTTCGCGCCTGCATCGGTAGCTTCGGCTCGTCTTCTGGCTTTCTTCGTCGTCGCTTTGCCTTCCACTCTTCTCGTGCTAACGTCCGCCGGCTCCCCCACGAATATTTCGTTAAAAAGGACGCGGCCGAACACGAGAAAAAACGGAAACGATCGACGATGAACTCTTTCTCCGTCACGCGCGCATGAAAATTATCCTGCCTTCCAGTGACCGTTGATTTTTACCCGGCCATTAAAACCGACCGATAAGTCGGTCCTTTTTCCTTTCTTTCAACCATCCGCAGCCTCTTTCTCCTGCCGTCCAAGGTTTTACGCCGTATGCCCGATCGAGACCACTCCAACGAATTCGATCGCGTTTCAACCCCGCGTTTCGACGATCCAAGAACGCCGAGGAAAATAACTTTACCCAATTTCGTCTTCTCCGACCAGTGGTCCTTCCAACAAGAGGGCACCACCGCTCTCTCTCTCTCTCTCTCTCTCTCTCTCTCTCGCAATTCTCCCACGTAAACCGAAACGTTGGCGTCTCTTAACTTGGTTTCGACCAATTGTTACGGCCAGTGGCAAAGACTTGGCCCGTCATCCCTCGCTGGATAAACGAGGCGCGTATCCTCGTAAAAGTAACGCCCCTCCGTGGCACACACACGTACGCACACGCACACAAACGCGCGCGCGCGGGAATACCTACGACAACCTGCTGGTCGTTGGAGTGAAAAGACCGCGTCGAGAGCCGCGGCGTTATTATCATACCTTCCCTTTTAATAGGAAACTTCGCGGACGGTTGGAAGGCTCGCTGAAGGGTGAAAGGGGTAAGCGATGCTGCCGGGGAAAGGAGCGAGTCGCACAGCCACGCTGAAGAGAGAGATAAAAAATGCAAGACAACCGAACGAGCCCGATTCGAAGAAGCGAGATAGATTTCCGAGTAACGGATGGAGAAAGATAAGGAGAGACGAAGTAAGATAGAGAGAACGAGGACTCTCTCGCGATTAATGAGCGGTGTTTGTTGTTAATTGCTGCCGCCATTAGGTTGGCATCTCCTCGCGAGTTTCCACCACCCCTAGCCATCCTCTTCCTCTCTACGTCCCCGTCTTTCCTTTCTTTTTTCAATCTTTCCGTCTTCTTCTCCTCGCCCTGTCACCCAGAGATAGTACATGGGAGCACGGTTATATAATAAATAGATATATATATATATATCTCGTACGTATACGTATACACATACATACACACGCGCAGCTCGAAGCTGGCTACGTATCCTAGGGATCCTCCCTGTCCGTGCGTGTTCACGAATACCTCTGTACCGTTCGTGGATCGGTACATAATGCCATCTACCTATATACATTTTTTCCTTCTGTTTATATAGACTGCAAAGAGAGACAGACACATAGAAGCGTGCACACCTAAAACCCACGGAGCTAAACCTACCACCGAGTCACCCTCCAGCGGCTCCTCGAAAGCGGAGCGCGCATGTTAATGATCGCCCGCCACGGCCTTTATCTTTTCCACCTCATTTGCGCGCCACGAGTGGGACCAGGGAGTTTGCGACTCGCTAGAAAAGACAGAAAGAGAGAGAGAGAGAGAGAGAGAGTGACAGGGAAAAGGGGAAAGAAAGGACGACGACTTCATCCGCCCAACCACGCCGTTAAAATATTTGCTCGCACGAAGATCCGCGTGGCTGTGCCGAGAAAAGGTGTACGTGTATCGCGCGAGAAGTTCAGCTGGAGATGAGACTCGCCCCCTATACCGCCAACCTCCCATTTTTTTGACTTCATCCCCTTTTTTCCGCCCGGCCACCAACCACCGGCGTTAGACTCAAGAGGGACTTGAACGAGAATCTTCTTACAGGTACGCGATTCGCGCTCGTGTGAGTGAGTACGAGAGGGTTGCGCGGTACACGGCTAGCTTTCTTCCGTTTCCTCTCTCTCTCTCTCTCTCCCCCCCCTTCCTCGCCTATCTCCTTCTACGACCTATTCTTCCTTGTCCCGCGCGTTCCCTTCTTTCCTACCTTTCATCGGACGCCACGCGGTTTTCCACTTCTCGCTTGGACGATGACGCGATTTACGGAGAAATTAAGACGCGAGACCGACTAACGCGTGCTCCCGTTGGTTCCACGGGAATTCTTTTACCCCCGACGCCGTATTGCAACGCCGCGTTCTCGGCAAATTTAGTTATTATTTCACTTTGCAGGCTTACGGTACGGAAGGAAGCTGACGTCTCTCGTGATTTCCAACGATGCATTCTCTTAGCTGCACGGTTTTTGATCTCGAAGCGGTATCGATGGGGTTACTAAGATGGTTCTTTCTAAGAAGAACGTCGAACAGACAAAGAGCGGCGCAGGATAAAAGCATTATTAAGAACGACGACGGCAACAGCTCGCAGCAACTTTCTCCTTCAACAACTAATGTGATAATTACTCAAGCGGAAGTAATAAAATTAATCTCGGTACCGCCTCGCCGCGTTTCCACCCTCTCTTTTACCTCCCGGCAACCCCGCGACTCCTTTTAACCCACCGTTGAATTTTGGTGGCGCGGGATGGCTCTGCCCTCTTATAAATCAAAGCCAGTTTAGCTTTTAATAATTCGACGGAGGGGATGGCAGACCGGATAATATACGCCCCAACTTCTTCCTTTATTCTCGGCCAAGAAGAGCGTCCCGTTAATATCCGCGGTGACAGTAATTCGTTTCGCGTTTTTGCGGCGAAACCCAGAAAGAATATAGGAAAATAGGGTGTTACTCGAGCCAGCCGAGTTTCGACGTCTTCGGAGTCAATCTTCCTCGACTTTACGCGGAATAACGAAACTCTGTTGCGTATCACGAGACGCTAGCAGTTTCTTTCGTGCAACAACGCAAGAACGAGAAAATATGATAATCCCGTAGGAAAAAATATCGACAACTAGGAAACAATTCGCGTAATTTTATGGCTCGACGCGCGTCGATGGCTCTTCGACGGCAGTAGCGAGGAAGAAAGATGTCTTCTTATACTTTCTATACTTTTTGCCATGATTACAACGTAGCGGTATACGAATTACAACCACGGGTGTCTTTTAATTATTTATTAACGTCTTACGATTACTTTCTACCGATCCGTTCTTTGTATTTCACGAACATCGAGTTACTCGGCAGTCGTACTAATCATTCGGTACTCTCTGTTTTCCAAGTATTTGCGCATCTCCTAAAGAACGTTGCGGAAACGAGCGATCAGTCGTGAAAAATTCAACGTTACTCGTTCGTCTAGCTCCCGAAATTTACTTTGCTCCCGTCAGTTTTGAATCATAAGAAATTTGATTGGAAAGTAGAGCGACAGCGACGATTTCGCGAGTTCTCGGAAGAGATCGTGAGCCGAGTTCGTCCCCCGCGAGCGAAGAAAAGTCTGCGGGAACACTGGGTAGGTTGCTCTGGTGGGTTCTGGCCATCGAGTAAGTATCAGTAAATAATCGCGGCGGACGTTACATTACTCGGCGGAATTTATGATTCGGGCCCGTCCGGTCACGTTTGCCGGAGGGCTCCTCCTCGAAGACGCTGCGAAGGAGCAAAAAGAAACTCCACCGAGAAGGAAGAAGATGGCCGGTAGAGAGAGGTATCCCGAAACGGGACAAGGAGGAAAAAAGGTCGAGGTGATGATAAAATCCTGGAAGGAGGCGCAACGAGTAAGAGACAGCCCCTGAAACACGGGCCAATTTGCCACGCTGCGTTTGCCTGGCTAAATATTACGCGAGTTTACACGGGTCGTGTATCTGGGACACGAAATCCATTCCTGTCGAGCGAGAGTCGTTGCTATTAGATTATTTGCTGTCGTATACACACGTATAGTAAAAGTCTGCCTGCGACTCGGCGATCGAAATACTCCGATCTCTCGAAACTTTTTAAAATTGTAGCATCTAGATGGAAGAGCGAAACTGCTAACGCTAAAAGCGAAGACAACGGTGAAATTTGCTTCCTGTTAAGGATGTTTCGTGATGTACGACAAGCTTGACTCTTCCGTAGGAAAATTTCGCGAGGAGAGGATGACGCGAGAAAGCGTAAGAGAATGCATTAGGGGAAAACGAACGGAGAATTTAGAGAGGAAAGGGGAGAAAATTGACCGCCCTTTTAAACACCTCCCAGGCCAATTTGCCACGGCGTGTCCACGAGGTGATAAACGTTAGGCGGATTCGAGTGTAAACTCTAGCTTGTATCGCGATTCAGCAGCACGAACGAGTCCTTAACGAGTATCATCCGGTTGAATGAAATTGGAAAAAACGAGATCGCAGAACCGGTTGCCCTAAGATTTCGAAGCTTCTGGAAAAAAAGAACGAAGGAATCGGAGGAAACAGTGACACGCGATTCGGGGAGAGGAACGTTGCAATTCGTAACAATGTATTCTTCCGTTTCTCCGAAAAAATTAGCCAAGACAATCGCATAATGCTACAGCAAACCTCTTTGCCCCGTTTTCTTTTACCCCACGCGAGTTCCCCGTACAAAATTTCAACGCGATTTAAATACGGAGAATATTATTTTCCTTATTTTATTATTGTCATTTATCGTCGGCAAATTACGCAATAACATGAAAACGCAGTGGCGTATCACTATAGTAATAGAATCGATGCATACGAAACGTCTCTTCTTTTTTTCCTAAATAAAGCTCTAACCGCGCCAGGATGTTTCCAGACGTCGTATATACTTAATCAAACTCTGCTTCTTGCCAATTTCCCAATTTAACCAATGACGTAGATAGTAGGGAACAAGTAAGTAAGTAAGTCACGCGCAAAGAACGGTATTTGCAACCTCGTCGTTTTTCCCTATTTTTCAATTTATGTAGTTTACCAGCATGACTTTCAAACGACTCGTACGGTAGAGCAAAAAAAAAAAAAAAGAAACAAACGAGGGAAGATAGGAATCATTACGCGAAAGAACTTTTGTCGAGGCAAGTCTCGAATTAGGCGGTAAACGCGTGAATAAAAATACACTGACGAGCGGCGATTGGCAAAGCGGTCGCGGACTAACCACCTCTGGGGGGATTAATTTAATACCTGAGTAAAATCAATCAACGAGAATTGATGTTGGTTGGAAGAGTGGGTGCCGAACGACCTGCAGCCGGCTGACCAAACTGTACGAGCTGAGGGGGATGGGGAGAGAGAGAGAGAGAGAGAGAGAGAAGAACGGGAAGAAAGCAGTATTTGCTTTGCGACGTAGCGGGGCCCGTAATCAGTGTAAATCAGGGGACACGTAAATCACACCCTCTGCGGTAAGAGCCTCTCTAACGGGTGGTGTAACGTATGGTAGGAAATAAGTGATCGTACACGAACGGCAATTTGGAGATGCTTCTGTAATACTTGTCCGTGTTATCGTACTTGGACACGAGCCATATTCATACGCTTATCCTTTTCCTTGGCTCTCGAATAATTTTTACTTTCTACTGGTTCTACGACTCGCGATGACGATTTACAATTGGCAATTCGAACAGGCCGTTAAGTCGAAGGTAAAAGAAACGAGCAACTACGTATATTTGATATACAAGAGCGAGGCTGTTGTTGTTTCTCCGCGACTATGAAATCAATTGGTTTGAAGGTTCCACGGTAAGGGCGGCGATTAAGAGAAGTATAATAAACAGCGACGTATACTCGTATTTTTGGGTACACGGGTACGTGATTCACGTCGGCGGCTTGTGTGGTCGTCGGTACCGCCCCCGATTGCTTGCCAACCCCCGCGCAAGAGGAAGAGAAGCGAAACGAGAGGTTCGTACCACCACCTGTTAATCATAACCGATTAAATTATTAATATTCGGATAATTACACCGCCTACGATGGACCATTAATATATTTTCGTTGGCCGTACATCGATCGGGATTGTTATAATTCCAGGACGAATATCCGATTCAGAGTCAGAGGGAGCGTTTTCGAATGAAATTTCGGTGTCGTCCGATCTAAAAGTTCTGGATTCAGGCTCGCTGGAATATTGGATGCACTCGCTCAGGTACTCGTATTTTCCCTCGCATCGACGCATACGTGCGCATAAAGCACGTGTGCCTTCGTGACTACACGGTCGAGCACGCTCGAGAATCGGTCGGTAGAGAGAGAGAGAGAGAGAGAGAGAGAGATCGGTCGATTGCAAATCCGTAAATCATCGGCAGGAAGAGGCGTTTACGCGCAAACGAATTAATTGAAAAGGCACCTCGTCGTCCTCTTCCTACCTTTCTCCCTTTTCCCTCCCTATTCGACCCTTTTACCTTCTTCTTTCTGCTTTCACCCTTCGCTCCACTCCATCTTCTCCATTTCTATCGTATTCTTCTGCTGCCTCTTCTCTGTTTATCTTCCCTCCGTGTATTTACAGGCCGATACGCACGGGATCGAGGAACACCGGCGTTACCTCCCTCCCCCTCCTTTCCTTCGAAACAACGCGCAATCGTCTGTTGATTACGATCGTAGCGTAACGACGCCACTTTCCGATCAAATTGCCGTTTCGTTCGCATCTCGTCATTTTGACCGTGTCCGTGCAAGTGCATTTAAAATAGCGACGGAGCAAGAGAGAGAGAGAGAGAGAGAGAGAGAGAGAGAAACGAGATGCGCCGTAATTGCTCACACGGGATCCCTGGTTGATCCTGCACGATGAAATTCGAATAGGGCAACGATCGTTTCTCCAGTCTTGATCCCTCTTCGTCGGCCTTCTTTACGATACTGCTTCGTCTTTCTCCGTTGCTCGCGAAACCCACGGTATCGGACTATCTATCTTCTTCAGGTTGCAGCCCGATCAGATACACAATATCTCGATACCTTATCGCCCACATGATTTCTGGTTCGTCTACGTTCGAGAAACACACGCGCGCGTCTCCCTTGTACCCGTACGTATTTGCTGCTTCTTCTTCTTCCTCGCTCCTCCCGATGGACCAAACGCGATCTCTCGTCTTCTCTCTTGCTTCTCGCTTACCATCTCAATAACGCGAATGACTGAATGGCCCCGGCGCCTCGAAATCCCACAGAGATAACCTTTATTGTAATTACAATAAGGCATTATGCGCGGGCCAAGATCCACGGAGGTCGCAGGTCACACTCAGGTCTTTACTCGTTCCCTTTCTCGAAACGCCTCCTTCTATCACCTCTGTATCTGTGACACGGTCTCTTTCTTTCTTCCAACGTTATTTTAGGCACAGCAGATTCGATCACGCGGAGCATCTTTCTGCGGAAATAAAACACGACGACGCGACATTTTTGCGATAGCTTTTCTAATTCGAGGATCGACGTATCGTTTGAGTTGCGTTTCCAGATGCCGTGAAAATGCGCGTTAAAATCTACAGATATTAAAAGAAACGCGGGGTCCGCTCCGTCGAGTGCACCGGATGCGAAACCGACACGAAATCATGCAGCATCGGACGTGCGAATTCCCAATTTCCTCGTCGGCAACCGTGCCGCGACCAAAAGCAAAGGAAAAAAATGTGCCGCAGAGAAATTTACATCCCAGGATTTCGTTTCACGTGTGATATGAAACTAAAAGGAGTGGCACGCCACTGGAATTATTACGAACAATCATCATTATGCCCGAAGAGAGCGGGGTAATCTTTTGCTCCATCTGTTACCAGCCACGTGTGGTGACAGAAAAGGGGTGAAACGGAGCAAATTCTCAGATAAATCTTTCGCGTGTTCCAGAGAAACGATTCAAATTTCTTTATTTGAATTTCCATTCAATTCCCATCGTTTTCTCCGATAGGCTGAGACGAGAACGAAAACAAGAATACTCCCGTTAAGCCTGACAACGAAAAATGAATAATTTCGTAGCAAGAAATTTCCGCGTCTCCAAGAAGCGAATTACGTCGAACGTATCGCGAGATCTTCGCGTTCCTCCGATTCGAATTTCCGCGTTCGAACCGCAATTTAATTTTCCCTGCGAAATTGTAAGAATAACAGCAACCTGTAAGAACGAGAAAAATTACACGAGCGAGACCAAAAAAAAAGAAAAAAAAAATAGAAAAAAGAAAAAGGAAAAACACGTTCCTCGCCCTAATACACAGGAATCGACGACCTAACGTCGAGAGACGTTTGAGAGGAGCGAATACGCGGAATGTACCAAAATCGTTGCAGGGCGAATCGCGGTGATATTATCGAGAAGGAGTGGCCGCTCGTATACGCGTATCGCGTTTCATGGCACGGCCATCTTTATATATGCAGACGGGCAACGCGTGGAAGGTCTGCGGTAGGCGACATGTTCACTGGACATGACTTATTGCCTACAAGCGCCACTGTAAATCTCGGCGTTACAACGTCTGCTTCTGCCACCGAGAGGCGCAAGGGCGGCAACCGCACACCGAGACACACGGAGATCTTTTCAGAGATCTTTGGGGTCGTGTGCTCTTTTTTTCCCCCCGCGTTCAACGTGAAATTAAGCTGACTGCACTCGTTTCAATTAGACACCGACTTCTTTAAATTCGTTTCTTTCCTCGATATCTCCCACTGTTCCAGTCGTTTAATGCCAATGAAACGTTTCGAGAGGTTTTTTTTAACAGGCGTCTTTTCTTCCTCTTCCGCCGGATAAGAAGTACGAAGTCGCCATTTAAAGAAGAGGACAGCGCCTGTGAGAGAAAGGACCGTGTTTTCTCCACCGACTAACGTCACGAATTTGACGAAAGTTCGGTTGAAATTACGCGGAAAATTACAGGTCCAACTTCCGGTGCTAGCAGGAAACGATCCAACGCACAGACCCGTTCTCAGCGAACCAACTGCAATCGACGACGATCGACAACCGAAATCGATAGTTCGGATTAATCAAATACAAAATTACGCTTGTTCTTGTTACGAAATCCTGCGGCGGAAAATTTCAGTTTTTCCGATCCGATTCCAAGTGCTTAACGCGTCGAACGCTCCAACAGCTAATGACAAGGTTGGCCTAATCGTCGTTCGACTATGGGTCTCTTCGTAGCAGAGTCCTAATTGAATCAGAAGATCCGGGATTTTCGAGGCGGGACCAGAAGCAGGTTATCCCGCCATTTACGAGCAACCCTTCATTTCGAACAGTGAGAGCGTCGGAGAAGGCTGAGAAGCACCCTTGGCGAGTCTGTTTGCTTGGCAAACGATAAAATAATGAATCTCTGCTCTACGTTCCCGCTATCCGATTCGCGAAATCAGAATCTCCGCTGGCTCGAGAATACGATTCGATAAATAAATCTAAGGTAGCAACGATCGCGTAAATTGCAGGCAAAGTTGCCGGAAAATTACAGGAAAATACAAGGAGCACGCCTTCGTTTATCGTCGCGTTACTCCGCTATATATAGCGATTTCTTTTCCAGCTAATGAAGATTTATGGCATTATTTTCGTTCGTGCTTTTATTTGCCGAGTCGGTTAATCTTGCGTCGTTAAGCGGCACAAAAACCGCGGCAAAATAGCGTCGTTATTTTTTATCGGCGAAAAACTTTGTCAAAGTTGTACGTACCATCCTACGGTAGAAACGTGGACCCGACGTAAGCTTGAAAAGAAACGAAATCGACGCAGCGTTATCTATCCGCCGTTAGCTCGATACGCTTTTGATCAAAAAGCAGAGACGTTGTGCCGCGCGTGGAAAAGTACGAAAACGCAGAAAGACAAGGTTAACGTCGGTGCAGCGAAGAAATTCTCGATTCGTCAATTCCGACGTACCTCGGGCGTACGTCAAATTGACATTCACCTTCGCAGGAACCGTCAATTTCACGACGATTTGCACCCGCGGGAATTCGTCCTCACGTGCAACGAGTGACCGTTCACGAAAAAGCTCGAATAAAGAGGAGGGTCGGTTTCAGGAGAGAGGGTAGAGGAAGAAGAAGAAGAAGAAGGAGAAGAAGAAGAAGACAGGCCTCGATGGTCGCGGCACGTCGCGTGACGGAAGACCCCGTGATCACAGGCACACGCACGCGCGTATTTGCATCTTCTTATCCGCGTCTACGTATGTTCACGATGAAAACCGACAATTTTCGCAAAGACTAATGTCTTTCGCAACACGGCGAATTCACGTGAAAAAAAAATCTGAATAATCTACGTAATAGAGATCTTTGAGATCGATCTATGTTTATCTGGATAAAGCGAGCCGAATGTCGACGCGTAGATTGACAAATTGTACGTGTTAATGTTACGCGATAAACGATACAAGCTGAAGACACGCCTGCGTAGTTATGTATCTTGTAATTAGCGTAAAATAGCGACTGTGTGTCTATCATCGAACTAACGTTTGTCTCGCGTGGATGGTTGGCTGTGACGATTTTCGTGAATCGAGCCGACAGTGCATATACACAGGTATGGTAACAGCATCTGAGGATGTAGCAATTACGTCTGGACTCCTTGCCACAGATGGACGGGACCGCAACCACGGAACGCCCCTTGCGTTACACACATGTTACAAGTTCCCTTCTGTCCCTCTTCCCTTTCCTCCTTGCCTCTCTCCCCTCTTCTCGCTGCTCATTCCTTCCTGACCGAATTAATGTTCGTACGGTCAGCACGAAAGACGCTCCTGTGGGAACCGCGAGACATGGCTTTGTCGACGTCCATCCCGGTCGACGAACGCTATCTTGGTCAACGAGTACGACGGCCAAGGAGATGAAGGAGAGCAAGCATCGTACACGAGGATCAGGATTAACTCGAAGAACGCACTAAGGTTAATGAAGACGACCGAGATATACCAGAGTATGGGCTGAAGGGTCGAGCGCTTGAAACTTGCTGGTAAACTGCGGATGTGTGTGCGTTTATGGGAAATTTAACCCTGTTGCGATCCTCGAATTTTATGCGGCTCTCTCTCTCTCTCTCTCGGTTTTCGCTTCAGCCTAGAAAAGAACATTAAATGTTCTAAGAAGATATTCAGCATAAAAGCGAAATTCTTTCGTATTTTCCTCGGACACGAGAAATTTTCTAATAGGAGAATACGAATCAGTCGAAAATGACTCAAAAAGTGAATAAAAAAATGAAAAGAAGGATTAAAAGTAAAAAATATGAAACATCCAAAGTAAAGATAGCAAGTTGAATGAAGATTTGCAATGTAAAAACTTACTAAATAGTATCGCGCGATAATTCGCTGTAAATATAACTTTGCAAAGCGACATTTTTTTCAATGATGGTGATGTCGAGAAAGCAGATAAACGAAGAATAAGAAGGTGAAGCTTCGAGAACACGATGTTTCCTATTTCTTGACAGAATATTCGCGTTACGACGTTCGCGCAAACGTTCATTACTTGAAGTTACGCTTAAGAAGTGACAAATAACATTGTCACCGGCAGCTTCGTACACCGCGTGGAATGACAGCGAGCGAAGAAAGGAAAGAAGCAAATGAAAACAAAAAAAAAAAAGGGAAAAAAATATCGAATGGTAACCGGAATCGCAAAATTGCTTTACGCTAGTGATTGGTAAATTTGGTCGATTGCGAATTTTCGAAACGAACGCGAGTTATACGCGTTCGAGCCTTCTGTATGTTGATGCCACTTCATTACGTTAAAATTGAAGAATTCGTTCCAGTTTCACCGCCAATCGTGTGCGGTGTGATCGTCGGATAACGGTGACCCTGAAGACAGCAGGTAACCCCATAGCCATGAACTTTCTTTTCTCGTGTGCCGTTGACAATGGGGAGTCACGACCGTCTCGTGGTGTTCTGCACGCGATGACCTGCGTACTTCCTGAGGACACTCGAAGAGGAAACGTCCTAACGGGAGCGTAGCCCCGCTTTCTGTTCCAAGACTTCACCCTTTGTCCCGTGAATCATCGTCGTGCACGGTAAGCTGGCCGAAATCAGAACGGAAACACGCGACGAAGAAAACTAGCCAACTAAAAATAAGCCGCGTAATCGTAGAAACGATCGGTTATCAAAGATAGTTGGCCAACTAATCCACGCGGTATTAACCGTAAGTTGGTTGCCTCTCAGAGCATTCGAGCTCTAATACACCCTAGGGGTCGTGGAAGGGATGAGGCGGCAGTCACGTGTATTCTGCCCGGCATGGCCGCGAGATTACAGGCCGGCTCGAGGCTGCCTGCGATGTAAATCAATCTGCCGCGCAACTTCCCCGAGGGTCTGGTCTAAACTGTTCTCTCTACGGCGAAAAGTGAATGGCAATCGTACGAGGTGTCGGATGTTCGAAACTATGTTTTCTTATTGCTCTCGCGCGTCAGCCAAGTACGTTTTCGAACCTAGAGAAGAAACAGCAAGAAGAAACAGCAAGAAGAAAACAGGTCAAAGATGAATGGCGGGACTACCGTTCGCCGTGCATCAACTAGAAGAGGATCAGCGACAAAATCGTGCCGGCTGCATTTATTGAAAATTACTCCTCGCGTGCGAGCTCTTCGCGAAGACGGGAAAGAGGAGGGTAAAGAGATGCGATCGACTAGCCGCCCCAAAGTCACGATTATGCTAACCGAAAGGCGCTTGGTTTAATACGTTTAGGAACGCTTTAAAGCGCAATATCATCGTATCCCGACTGTTCGGTGTTCCGAACCTTAACTCCAGGCGATAAACGAGTCTCTTAGTATCCGCTAGATCGCAAAGTACGTGAAACTATATTTTCACGTAAGTAGATAGCAATCGGATCGTTGGCACTCCATGCAGAAAGTAATAACAGTACCCTGTGTAAATCTGCCATCCGCAAAAGCAAGCGGCGCAAAAGAACGAGAACAATCGAGGCTCGGTTATTTAACGTTGCGAGCCATTCAATTTCCTGGACTTTAATTCGGACGATGGTCAATGCGTTTCGTCATATGCCCTCGAGTCTCGCGCTCTTCAAGGAAGAAAGGGGAATGCAATCACAAACCATCGAGGGCGGTTTTCGTTTCCATGTTTCCTTAATTAACAACATTTATACAGCGGTAGTGGCGTTTGTTACGTTAGTCGCCTCAAAGGGATGGACTTTGCTCTGGCATGAGCGAGCATTACGCGAATTTTCATTGTATTCCTAATTGTCGCGCCCGCGGTTGCTTCTCCTAATTCTAGGAAAGAGTACTCTAAACGACCGATGATAGTCGTGACTAGTCTGATATAGTCTAATAAGAAGAAGAAACTAGGCACTTACGATGCAGCCGGGAACGTGTTAAATATAAGAAATTATACAAACTATCGCCTTAACGTCTGGATACTTACGAAATTCTGCAAGCTACGAGTTCGCAAAAGGAGATTATCGCTTTAGGCGATCGTGTCTCCGAGGAAGGCCATCGGCATATGCGGCTCGCGTGCATCGATGCAACCGTAGGTTCGCAGTAACAGGTGCAGATGCAGAGGAAGCAATCGTTAGCTCGACAGGCCGCGGTGCATGTGCGCCTATTATGATTTCTTTCGTAATTAGTTTCCCTTCTCTCGTTCTCCGTGTTTCTCGTACGAGTATTCGTATGCACCTATTTATTTATTTCGTTGCACATATGCATCGCTCGGAAAACAAGTGCCATCCTTTATCGTTCGCATTTGCAATATGGATGACGATGACGACGACCTTGATCTTGCATCGCAAGTTCCATTACAATTCTTTGTCGCATAATGTCGCGCGATACAGTTTCAAAACACAAACTACTTGCTACGTCGTAATTGTGCGCACAGAACGAAAATTTGGTCGTTCCTCCCCGTGTCTGTTTGTTTACGACTATGAAACAATGTACATGATCGTAACAGTACTATCGATAAGCCAATTGCTTACGTTTACAACCGTTATTATCGTTTCAATCGCGCGAGAATTTATGAAAGACCCGGTGCACTGTGCTGTGGAAAACAATTGGCGAAATCTACGACGTGGTGACTTTATGAGAATCCGGAAATTTATCTTTTACGATAAATCGAAAAGTTGGTTCAAGTATGTTTCGCAATGGAAATACCCCAGCTGAGTTATCATATTGTATTTATCTACTGGAAAATACCTGGCTACCAGTTTCTGGATCCATAAATGTTCATCGAAACAGGTTAACGCTCAAGTTACGGGATGGGTTCAAGACTGCAACGTACATATCCGAGAAAGCGTCTTGCCGAGGGATTTCACCGAGGGTTGGCTGTTTGCGCCTCTCGACAAATAAGGGGAAGTCGTTATCCTCTGGATGGGAGGAGTAATTAACTGCTTCTACCTCCTTTCTGTCCGCCCCACCTCTCGGTATCCTTCCTTTCCGGCTTCGGCTTCTACTCGAAGGAGCAGACTTAAGGAGACTCGCTTAGGCTTTCACGCGGTCGTGTCTTCATTATTCACGCTAATCTGCTTTTGCCTCGTACTCCTACCGCCACGATCTTCCCTCCTACCTTTTCAAGACTGAGACCTCTCGGTTAGTTTACAATTTATTGAAAATTATACATACTAATCAAATTTACCATAATGCTTAAACCATTGCAAATTATATCCAATTACAATAAAACACAAAAAATATAACATTAAATAAAGGAAGAAATTATGCATCTCGATATTTACATTTACGAAACTGCTGTTTTATTTTACGAAGAAGAAATTGAAATTGTTAACGTGTATTTCCAATTTTCTTCGCAACCCGTGATAGAAACCCCACGGTGATCGCCAAATTGTGATGAATTGTTTTCTTTCTTAACTGGCAATGCCGACAAACGTTGGGCCAGAGGACCCCGACTGCGATAATCTTTCACCAATCTTCAGTCTTGATTGATCGTCATAATTCATTGGTGATCCGGACGAATAAATGACTGCGATGAAATTTCAAAGTCTTTTCCCTAGCTGGCATTTTTCGCGATAAAAAAAGTACGATTTTAAAATATCGATACTTAAAATTCTTAAAAAATTAAAGTTTCGAAAAAGTTGTACGTTGAATAAGATACGAATAAAGTGATTGTCTGAAAATATATACTCTGAAAAATAAAATTTAAATCGATATAAGTCTTTTACAGAATATTTGCTTATTTACAACCATGTATTCACAAATACACCATGTACATAAGTATTACGGGATAGATGCGTTCAATTCTCCCAGATCGTAGCATACGGTTCACTAAAAGTTATACATTTCCTGTAAAAATGCAATTTTTATTACTTGACACTGAAATCAAAAATACAGCTCTATCGTTGCTTACTAATTCGTACGAATGCTCGGATCGAGGTACAGAGCCTATTATTGGTAAGCTATATAACCCTGAAATAAAATAATCTCGTGGATACTAACAAATTTAAATTCAAAAGCGTTACGCATGGTATTTTTCAATTTTATATTATTGAAAATAGGGTAAGGAAAGAGCTCTCCTCTTCTGAAAAGCAAACTGACCCGTAGCTAACGACAATAGACGCTTTCAGTTTGTCAAGCAACTATCATGCGACTGAAAGGAAAACGGATGTATAGAATTGCTAACTCGAGAATGTAAACTAAAATTCTACAAAAATTGTTTCGTTTATGCCTAGGAACATGTACGCGTATTAAAAGTTCTCTGTTACTAGTACGCCATTAATGCATCAAACTCATACGTTACGATATAAATGCACAACTTATGTATATAATTTTTATTCGAGTTTATATTACTGTGGTAAGTTTAATAAAACATTTTGACCTGGTGGCAAATAAGCTACTTGGCGAGATCTAGACAGATTATGGGCTATATCTTCCGCAGCTTCGATTCTTCTAAGTTCAACCAAACCATCGCCCGCTTCGCCGAGAGATTTTGCGATCAAGCTGGCAGCTTGGGCGTCGCCCTCTGCGCTAATGATAGCAGCCTTCTTGTGTTGCTCAGCTTTTTCTACTAAGAAACGGGCCTTCTCTGCGTCTTGCTGCGCTACTTGTTTCATTTCTACAGCCTGAGTAAATTCTTTTCCAAATGTCAAATGTGTCTGAAATAAAGTAGGTTGCGAGATTAAACAGACATTTTTCGCTTTATTATATATACGTTGGAAAACATAAATGATCGTAACATACTTACAATAGAAATATCGTCTAAAATCAATCCAAACTGAGAAGCTCTTTCTGTTAAATCTTCCCTAACTTTTTGAGAGACGCTTTCCCTCTGCGTGATTAATTCCCCTGCATCAAATTGAGCAACTACTGCTTTTAATACTTCGTTCGTAATAGAGGGCAATACCCTTTCGGCGTAATCTACACCAAGAACAGTATAGATTTTTGGCAAGGAGTCTGGTACAGGTCTGTAGAGAATACGAAGCGTGATGTTTACATTTTGTAGATCTTTACTTCCAGTAATTACAGGAATATTTCTTGGCTTTGATCGAATGTCAAATATGATAGGTCTTTGAACCCAAGGAATAATGAAATGAGTTCCTTCCCCTACAACCTGATTCTTTATTCCAGTAAATCTATCAAAAATAACAGCCCTATGACCACCGTCGACTGAAACAAACAACACACGAATATCATACAACTTGTAACTTTGTAAAACTAAAAGAAAAATTGTAAAACTTATCGAACTTATATTCGACAAACGCGTTATAACATAATAAAACTAAAACCAACCATTGTACAAGGCATTATTAACAACAAGCCCAGTCGCGGTCAAACCTAAGCCAAGTTGTCCTAATCGATTCCAAAACATAGCCATTTTTAATAACATATCTGAAACAAGGATAAGAATACAATTGCAGAAAACAAGTGGAGTGTGTTCTGATGCAACACTAACCAATATAGTCACAGTTGTGGTTAAACAACTTTAACTACTTAACCTATAACGTAACAAAATCAAAATATGAATTCACTCTAACAACATATCCAGGGACAATAATTTTCACAAAATTGTAAAGTTTAAACATATCAAAGAGTTACAAACATATAACGCGAATAAAACATTTGAAAGTGCCGTACAAGACCAACCACATGCGGTCTCATTCGATTCTATGTATAAGTAATAATGTGTGCAATTAACAATAGACAATGATATTACATTAACAAATAACTATTGTTTTTGATATTGACATAATTAATTCTTACGTAATAAATGTTGTCTTTCAAAAACGAACTTACATTTCTCCTCGTGTTGCGTATAGGTGTCGGCGAAAGGAAGATGGAGGCCAGCCACAATTTCGAATCGACAGTAGCGCCACTTACTAATAGGATTTTGGAGGTAATTTTAAAATATGTTCTGTTATTAGTCGTATATAAAACAGTTATAATAGATAATAACAGACAATCGTGTTATTTAAATAAATATATAGTGTATCAAATCATATGTTATATCGTTCAAATTTTATTTCTTTTATTTATTGTAAAAATATGTAACAAATTATAGATATATTCGATATTTGTATATTTGTATTATTTCTGCATTGTGTTATAGTAAAAGCCGTACTATTCACATTAACATTATGTGGCTGCAAGCACAGACGAGGTATAGAAGTCATCTGTGCAACAAGATATGACACGTTCTACATTTCTACTTTTAACAGAAAACTTACTGCTAACGTTATTATTATTAGTGAATATGTTTTATTTCATTCCAAAACTTACGATAAAAGGCACGATCTTCATCTCGGAATCTTTCCAAAACCAGTGTATCACTTTTGTGACCTTTTTTTTTTTTGCCAGTAAACACGTGCCGAAAAATATAAATATCGTGTATTATTTCTATTTTTGTCAAATTTGCAAAAAATAAACCGCCCCCGGGTGGGCTCGAACCACCAACCTTTCGGTTAACAGCCGAACGCGCTAGCCGATTGCGCCACGGAGGCCACGTGACGACTAATTTTTTAGCGCTATTTTTATTTCTGCTCCTAGGCAACTGTAAATATAAAATATTAAAGAAATAAAACTTTATTTTCTCAATTTCAAATTATAAAATTTTATAAAAAAATGATTAAAAAAGTGATACTTCTTCGATATTTATAAAATGAATTTGGACATAATTACGAGTCTTTTTTTCTTTGACTAACATAATATATTTCATTGTAATTACATCACGACGATAAAATGAAATAATTTGACGATTACCATCGTAAAGGTAAAAAATAACTAACCGAAGATTACCCGGGATAAAACTTTATTCGTCTACTTTTTGTATCTACATGACCATTTTATGTCAAGTTCTCTTGTCTCACAATGTACACCTACTGCTTTATATAATTTCCGCTGAATACGTTTCATAAAATGGGAAATATGATTAAACGATTTCATTTGATTTCTTTAAAGATGCGAGACACTGTAGATCTGTGGAATTTTGTCTTCGTGCGTGCCATCCATATGACCGCACATGCCAGTCACTTGACCTTGGAGTGAGGTGCCTATAAAAACTGTCACACTCTCTGGTAGATAGTAAATTTGCAACGGTAGTAATTGAGATTCGATCGTCACAATTTCATAACCTTTGGTCAACCTGTCCGAAAAAGCATGGATATTATAATTATACTGCAATGCCGTGTTATTCTGCAGAAATCGTTCCATGAGATGAAAATTAAGTAAATGAGAATTTGTTGGAAAATTAATGCTGAAGGGAATTCACCTCATAACGAAGGAATCAGAGTTCTTAGGTATCATAACACCTTTTTCTATATTCGTTTTGTCTACAACTTCATTATCTATGACGATTGTCGTGCCTCCATCGACAGGCATGATTTCCAATTCGTGTTCACCTACATAAACCTTTAGAGCCAATACATTGTTTTGTACTGATTTCACGAAGATACTGTACATTTGGTCTATATGATCACCAGATAGCAGTGTCCATTTGTCTCGTACGATGTACGGAATGATACCATTATCCAGAGTAACAAGAACCCGAGGACGAACTGTGCAGAACTCTGCGAATAGTATAAAGATATTGATGGCTATCGTATTGACGATTACTTGTTGTAAGAAGCAAAATAACTTACTGAGTCCGCCTTTAACGTAATTATATAACATTGAGAAAGAGAATTGTGCGTTATCCATCCATGGATTCCAAAGTGGATCACCAAATGGTAAATGGGCCAATTCGTAACTGTGCGTCGGTGTAGCGACGGCTGTGTTAAGGAGAGACGTGGAATATGGGAATTCTAAGACAATCTTCGTGTTCCCGGGCTCCACATGATTCCAAGTATATTTCATATGCGAGAAATAAGCAGCACGTAAAATGTCTTGTGCCATATGTACCGTCGATGCCACATATAGAGGTACCTGTGATACGAACAAACATCAAGCATATAATTAAACCAATACAGTAGTACTAAATTACAAATACTTACCTTCCTTAGCGTCATATTTACGGTGTACTTTCTCAGAGTCGAATGACGCAACGCCTCTTCAATACATTCTTTAGTCTTAGGAACAGTCGATCCCTTGGAGTAAAACAAAGAATTTTGATTTTGTTTAGAGCACACGCTATGCACGCTGTCGTGGACGATGTGATCTTTTTGGTCTTCTGACATTTCGCCTTTCACGACCACCGTGACGTCCATGTCATCGCGTACACACTTATCATCTTTAGTTTGTCCCATGGTGATCGTCACCTTTGAATTAATCTCCTTTTCTTCATTAACTTTCAACGCACCTATCTTCCAGCCAATCATTGGATAATCTTTCTGTGCCTCGATACATATCTAAAAGAAAGAAAGAAAAAAAAAAGACACGTCAAATATCTTTTTAACGAGAACGTTTCACGTATATATCTTAAACCTTACGAACCTTCAGGTTTTTCTCTTCTGGTGCGCTACGACTGATTATAACTTTCATACTGTTGTTGAAGTGTCCCTGAGAAAATATAATGTTAACGTTCATATCCCACTGTCTCACAGATTCATCAGTGGATGCTGCTTTGACGTTCATATTTCCCCGAATATCGATTCTCTTGCTACTAATCAAAACCATTTTATCGTGATTGTGGTCCAAGTCTTGAAAACTAACTTTTCCGGTTAAGTCGATCTGAGTGAACAATGAAAAATTAGAATTAAGAGAAGAAGGATTCACGCATTGCGTAAGCAAGGCCCCCTTTTTAACTTACCGTCGAAGTAGGATAAGCGATACTGGGTTCACTTTTATACACAACTACGCAACTTCCTTCTTGTTTAGCGATTATATTGTTCATTATGTTATGATGAACCGCCATAACAGGTTTCACCCATGAACAGCCACTACGCAAAGAAAATAAATTTTGATGCTACTCCTTCTCCTTGTCCGCTGTCGTCCCTTAACTTTATACTTACGCGGTGTTTTTATATTTGTCTGAGTACACTTCGAGCCAGTGATTAACAGGCGAGACAGGAATAGTATCGTTGTCGCAATGAAGTATCATCGAAAATCGGGTTCCGGTGTCCTTCGAGTCAAAGCTGCTCTCGTAAGTTTTCAAGCTAGCACCGGTGGTGATAACTTCGTGGTGACGGCAAGTGGAGCACGATTTTTTCAACAGATCGTGCTGATCCCCTGTAAGGGTGACATAGTTCTTTCCGTGAAAGGATATTCCAACGACCGAGAATTCCGAAACAGGCAATCTTGGCAATGTAACTTTGAAACTCTTTGTGTCCTGATTGTAACCGATGGTTACATCGCAAGGCAAAGCAACGTCTACGGACGACGTTTTGCGAATAGAGTGCCAGGAATCAACGACAGGATTGTAAATCGACATCACGTATTCGCCGTGCATCCATTGTTGATATTTGACTTTTGATTTCAAGATTAAATGATTTTTGTTCTCGGAATATTCGACGTTTCCTTTGAGAGAGCTCAAAGATGGTACTTTGGAAGCCAAAACGGCTGGTACACCAATATCAGTGGCCATGTGCATTTCGAAGTGACTATGATACAGCACGGTCTGCAAGTTAATAACGTTTAGGTACTCGGTAACGAGCTCGTTCCATTCCTTCAATTTATCAACAAGTTTCAACGAATTACTCTCGTCAGAGTGGAATACGAAAACAACATTGTCGTTCATTGTTAGAATCACGTTGGCGTTTATATCTTTAATCGCCGGCATATCTTTGATTGCTCGGTTCAATGTATTCTTCACGTTGTCATTTTTAATCGCCTGTACGACTTTGTGGAACACATTATGATCGATATGCTTTAAGATTTTGCTCATGCCATCTATGTTCCAGTGAACCTAAGACGTAGAAACAAAGTTGAATGACACTAAAGAGAACCTAAATAATACTTTTCTTACATATGATAATATCGAATACACTCACTCCCAATGTAGTAACAGGTTTATGAGCAACAGTTTCGACGTGTTCGACCGAACCAACGTACGGCAAACCAGTTAAATTGTCGAGAACTAAGGAAGCCGTCACGCTCTCGCCGAATCCGTACTTCTCATCCACATAATCAACGTGGATTTTGCTGGAAAGTGGATGGTTCACGTTCCTCACGCGAATGAACTTTAATATTTTCTTAGCCATTTCTCGAATTTTCATCAGGCAAGGGTCTACCGAGTTGGCAAGTCCTTTAACGGTATCCACATAATAATTATACAGATGTTCGTCCTTTTCGTAAACCATTAACCAGTATATGTTCATAACACGCCCTAGGTTAGGCTCTTGATTAACTTGGTGCATCAGTACGTTAAAAGCAGCGATTCTCACTGCCGATGGAAGGCCAACGTCGCTAAGGACTGGCCAGAGTATGTCGTGAATATAATCTCTATGCGCGTCTACGTTTTTCAGGGTCCAAATAGCTTGCACTCGAATGTTGTGTGGCTTTTCGGAAAGAACCTCTTCGCCTTTGATGATAGGCTCCAGATGTTTCAAAACATGTTTCGATCGAACGTTCTTCATGGCCATCATGTATACCATCTTCGTGTGAAACATCGGCTCATCTGTAACATTTGTTCGATCAATCACGTCGAAGAATGCAAGGGCTTAAGAACTAAGAAATTAATAAAAAATGGAAGGACGAAAACGATGGAAATTCCATACTTCTAACATGATCCGCGAAATGCTTCAAGTATCTCTCCATAAGAGGATCGACAACTTCGGTCTGTTCTTTCTTGAATGTCTTATGAATCAGTGTGGCGAAGCAGAATATGCCAGCTTCCCTTACGCTCGGAGAAACGAGTTCGCCTAAGTTAAGGAGTTCTTCCATCTGTAAAAGCAGTTCCTTCGATGGAACTTTTACGTGCATCGGAAGATTGGCAAGCATCGTGATGGCAACCCAATTCGGTACACTCTTTGTACGGACTACATTTCGCGTGAAAAGGCACGCAGCCGGAGTTCCTACGTATGGCACTATCGCGAGGAAAATATTTCTGAAAAGGCATGAAAAGATCGGTGTGAAAATACGTTACATAGTTGCTTATCAATCACGGATTAATGTCGGTTCACTCACCTCACTGCTTCCGCTTTGTCGTCATTGGTATCCTCGATTTCGCTATACACCCTGTTCAAAGATGCGACATTCATGTACCTCATAACGTGTAAAATTCTATTGATCGTTTGGTCGTGCTTCCAATCTGTTTGTTTCTTATCGACGTGAATTTCCTTCAGGTAACCGGTAACCTCGCTCAGCATTTTCTTCGCTTTAACGACAAGCTCGTCGAGTTTAACAACATGCCGGTGACAAGTTACGTCTGTATCAGCTTCAGGAACGTACGGAGTTTCTGGTTCATCGTAGATGACCTTCTCCATAGGCGAAACAATTAAGTGTTTGAAGCCCGTTAATTGAACGTCAGATACGGGAACGACCTTTTCGAGGAACAAAGTTTGGCTGCAAAAACAGATACCGTTCTTAAATAAAACATCGGCGAAGCGTTTATACGTATCTGGAATTGTAATAATACGTTATCGCTCTGAAATTACTTGGTCAAGAGATAATGAGCTTCTGATGCAGCCAGCCATGGGAAGTAGTTAATCACTGCATGTCCAATCAATTTTTTAATAAGGATTTCGTTATCGTGATTGTCTATTACGAAAACGCGTCTGCTGGCAGTGCTCATGTCGTTCTATGTAACAATATAGAAACGGAAACGATGAAATTAAAATTACAATATAGAAGAAACGATGGAAGAGATCGACTGTTCTTAATACCCTTTCGTGTATTTGACATTCGTGGCACTCAACGTGGTTAAACTCGTGGTATTTGAAGTGAGAACAGTTCATGGATTCGTAGAACTTTGTCACTACGAGCTCTTTGCCGGATCTTGCTTGCATTTGCTCCACTGGTTGTACGTTGTACGCCACTTGGCAATTGCCATGAATGGTAATCTAGTGGTAACAACCAAAGAGAACATTAGCCAAAACCCAAGGATGTTCCCATCAGTCGTTACCTACCTCCTGCGATATAAAACTATGCGCTTTTACGGGACTTTGAACGTGCATCTGCACCAAGTCCAATTGAAGCATAGAGACGATACCCTTCTTCATGTTCTTCGACCATCCTGGCTCATCTTCCGCGAACTTCACACCTTCAAGCTGTAATAGTACAAATAAATGTCATTTCCTTCGTTACTGGAATGCTCGTCGCTTTTCTGATTTACTTATTTATCTTCTCGTCACTTACGTGCCCATTCTCGTCATAGATAACGAGGAAAGGATTCAACAGCGCTTTAGCGGTGTCGATCGGTAACACATGGCTTACAGATTCGTAATGTTTCATCGGGCCATTGTACAGCCCGTGTTTCATATCGCTCAAAGTAACGTAAAAGGTATTCTTCGAGCTTGGATTCGTGACATCGTGGTGCATCTGAAGAATGCATTCGATATTAAAGTCGGATGCGAATGGAGCCGGGTCGATGATTCCAGCTTTCACGTCAGCATGGTATTTGTAAGTCACAATTTTTCCACGGGGGAAAGGTACTGCAATAATATTTGATAAGGTTATACTTATAACTGTGTCTTGAAATTGTCATGCGATTCGTAATTTCAAGTCCAGAACTTCTCCGCGTATGAAGAGTTCGGACTTGTTGCTTTATTTCTTTCATTTGCTTTACTTTCTTTTATTTTCGTTTGCTTTATTTCCATTGAACGTACCTTGAACGGCAAACGCCGTAGCTAAGATCGCCAGTAATACTGCAAAATAAGAAATTTGTGTAATATTTCAAGTTGTTGATAACGCTCGACGATATACGAAAAGAAAACACGCAAACCCCTCTTTGCTCTTTTCTTATTACTTACCGATTAGGGTATCCATTATAGTATGACCCATGCAACAAGACTGGTATTGCCGCTGCATCGCTTTCTCCTTTTATAAGGCGAAAAATCGGCAAATTCCGGTGGAATAAGAAAATGCGAATACAACGATAACCCCTCCCGAAAGGGTGTTATGAACTGACTGTGCCGGTGTAATCAATGCACAAGATAACCCGTTCGGACATCGTCACCAGTTACTTTTACTACGTGAATAATTTTTAAAAATAACACCTAAATTAGCTATAACCGTATAAATTCGCCATAGAATGAATAGTATGCCATAGAAATTTGTCTTTTTAATCTCCTTCTATCCTTTCCCACGAAACAAATACATATAAAGAAAATCACCTACGCAGTGGATCAAATGAAACATTATCAGCTATTTTGTCGTAAAGTGTGGCAGATATGGATTGAAATCTTCTTAATTAAATGGAACTGAGAGATTAATTAATATTTCTGGGGTAGTGTCAGGGAATAAACGAATAAACCTTTATTCTCTCTTCTTCTTCTTCTTCTTCTTTTCTTTCTTTTTCTTTTTCTAGTATCGAAATAAAATTTACATAAATAGAGAATCGCGGTGAAGAATATTTTTCTCAGAAAAGTAGCATTGACGAAGCGTCAAGAATAAATGTATTCCGGATTAGGAGGTATTTTATTAAATTTTCTATGGCATTGCTAGAGTTTCAAACGTTTATTAAGTCATTGAACAGTCGATAAAATTAATGCAAGAAAGCGATGCGCAGGCGGCGCGCATTCTTGCATACGCTCTGAAATTTTTTTATTCCGTGAAGTTTCTCTTGGAAGAGGCATTCTCCGTTATGATTCTTTAACTGTACAAAATAAAAAGGAATGTTATTGCATCGATAACAACTATTCCATTGAAAGAAAAAAATAAGGGGAGTAGCCTTTGTTCTAGCAGCCTTAAAAAATCTGTTACATATCAAGTAATTAGTTCCCCTGACCCATTTAATTAAAAAGAAAAGAACTGCTTTTTATATTCGTAGAAAACTTTGATTAATCGTTGACTATTTGTTTATAGCTTCGCAATATAATCAGTAATAAATAACATTCGATTTTTTAGGAGGCTAATTTTTATAGGATGGTAGACAATTGAAAATTTTCCTTGAGATCGCTTTTGCTCTTTTAAATCACAGTATTGCAAATATTTTCGATTAATGAATATAATTGGCTTTATCAATAACGTTCAGAAGAGCAACAAATAAAATCCGATTGCGTGTTTACCGTCGTGACAATCAATAACAATATAAACGTATGCAATGATTACATTATTCCATTTATAGCAGTAACGAAAAAAGAAGTAACGTTGCTGTGAAATAAATACGTCCACCTTTTTGTATGTATTGTATATTCACGAAATTTTAAAAATTCACAAATTTAAACTTTCGTTGCTAAAGGAACATGGTACAATGTCAAAACATGTTGCATCATTTTACAACATATCGATAAATGTATGGTCAATATTTACGTTGCGTGAATTCTTTTCCTACTTTTTATTGTTCGCATAAAAATTTCTTCGGTAACAACTTATGACGAAGTCCATCGGCTATCGCCACGCCAAACAAAATGTATTTTAAACGCTAAATCTGCTTTGATAAAACAAGGATAATGTACTACGGAAATTAACATTGGGCCAAAATAACGAGTGCATACTTTGATGATATACAATCATTCATTAAGAGAAAATACACATTTATATAGGAAATAGTAAACAATACGTCATTAAGAAGCAATTAAAATATATTTCTTAATTCTAGTAGCTTGCAAATACATACTTTTAATACTTATAGGAATCGTCAAATTAAATGAATATTGTATTTTCAGGAGAAATAATTTTTTTCGATTTAATGTTCGACATCTTTCATAAAATATTCCTTTAGTTTCTCCACCGCTTTGCTACGGTGTGAAATTTGATTCTTCGCTTCTTTCGGTAATTCTGCATAGGTTTTATCACCGCCCAAAGGCTGGAAACATGGATCCCAACCAAAATCTCGTGGTCCTCGAGGACTCACGATGGTTCCCTGGGTTCTACCCTGAAACAATAAAACCGGATCTTCCGGTCCTCCGGCGCAATAGGCAAAAGTGCAAATCGCTTCCGCAGTTTTGTCTTCCCAACCATGGAGCATTTGATACAGTCCTTCTGGTCCTAATTTATCTAAGAACCATTTGATATAAGGTCCAGGTAATCCTTTCATTGCATTGAAGCATAAACACGTGTCTTCGATAATAACAGGACCTTTTATCAAATCTGCTGCTGTTCGACATTTGCTTTTGCAAATGTCATCTATCTCTCCTTGATATTCCGGAAGGTCGATCTTATTGCTTTTAACTTCTCGTGGAAAATTCTTTCCCAGAATAGCCACAAATTCCTCCAGTTTCTTTGCATTTCCAGTTACGAAGGTTATTGGTTTCGACATTCTGTAAAAAAAATATGAAATCTAAAATTTCGCGCCTATTTTGATTTCTTCAGTTGGTAAACATGCCGGCAAAAATATACGTATTAAAGCAAGAACGTAAGATTGATCCTCCTTCTCGAATAAATTAGATTAAGTTATTATTAAAGGATATACATATACATGTATATAGATGCATATTATCTGACTCAATATTACGTTTGTCACACTTCTTTAGGTAATTACTACGTACCTGTTAAGAACTAGCTTGCAGTACTTAAGAATCGAACAAAACACGCGTGGAAGAGTATGTTTTCCCAACAGTGCTGCTAACTATGATTTCTTATTCTACTTACAATAAATGTAAAAGCATGTTTATAACTATTTAGAAAATAAATATCATGAAAATTTCATTCGCTTCGTCTCACCTCGTTGGGAGATACAAATTGGAAAAAATTGTATAAAAGTTACATATATAAAAAAATGTTAAATTAACCCTAAGTTGATTTTAAATTAGGATGTAATTAGTTGTTTTAATATAATTATTATTATTTTTTGCTTGTTAGAAATACTTGGGGTATAGTATCTTATAGAGATATAGTTGATAGTTTTTCCTGAAAGTGGCGCTTATATTGTCAGATGTTGTTTACTTTGACGTACTTAGAAGGGTCTTTCGTGAATGGCCAGTGAATGACTTGGATGTTGTTTCTGGTGTGGCTACGTTCATTGGGGAAAGTCAAAGGAATTGCTCAAAAATGCCGAGTCAAGAGGTTGTAACTACAAAAGTAGTCGTGCACCCTTTAGTTTTATTAAGTGTGGTGGATCATTTTAATCGTATGGGAAAAATTGGCAATCAGAAAAGAGTTGTTGGTGTTCTTTTGGGATGTTGGAGGGCTAAAGGCGTTCTAGACGTGTCAAACAGTTTTGCAGGTTAGGTTGATGCTACTAACATTCACTACTTGCTTTTCAGAGTTTTACCAACTTTTTCAATAAGATGGCAAATTTTTTACCAATTTATCATTCTTTTAATACCTTTATAGATAAAATGAGTTTATTTTGATCATAAAAATTTCTAATTTCTATAACCTATACAGATTTGCACGCATTTCGAGTTTTTAAGAATATCAAATATTATTATCTCTGTTTACAGTTCCTTTTGATGAAGATGATAAAGACAAAAGTGTGTGGTTCCTTGATCACGATTATCTTGAAAACATGTATGGAATGTTTAAAAAGGTTAACGGTACGTATCTATCGGAGACATAAGCACACGAGCTGGTAAACAATCGAGATTTTATATTTCGTTGATCGGTTTTAGCCCGTGAAAAGGTAGTAGGATGGTATCATACTGGGCCCAAATTACATCAAAATGACGTTGCAATTAACGAATTGATCAGAAGATATTGCCCTAATTCCGTTTTGGTCATTATAGACGCTAAACCCAAAGATCTTGGCCTTCCAACAGAGGCGTATCAAGCTGTCGAAGAAGTTCACGACGTATGTTTCATAATGTAACCGCTGCGTAAATTTTAATTTATATCGTGATTAATATAACCATAAATTGGTTATAGGATGGTTCCCCGACATCTAAGACGTTTGAACACATTCCTAGCGAAATAGGTGCGGAGGAAGCAGAAGAAGTAGGCGTAGAACATTTACTAAGAGATATCAAGGATACCACGGTCGGTACCCTTAGTCAAAGAATTACAAATCAACTACTAGGTTTAAAAGGTCTTCACGAACAAATTAGAGAAATTAGAGATTATTTGCTACAAGTTGGTAGTGGAACATTACCGATTAACCATCAGATTGTTTATCAACTACAAGATATTTTTAATTTATTGCCCGATATGACGCAAAGTAGCTTTGTCGATTCGTTATACGTGAAAACAAACGATCAAATGTTGGTTGTGTATCTCGCTGCTCTCGTTAGATCCATAGTGGCTTTACACAATTTGATCAATAATAAACTAACCAATCGCGACGCTGAGAAAAAAGAAACAGATAAGAAAGAAGCGAAAAAGGATGAAAAGAAAGAAGAAGATAAGAAGGATGAAAAAGATAAAACAAAAAATAAAAGTCAGTGAACGAAGTGAAACTGAGACTAATTTGTGCGATCGAGACTGTTAACAACGCAGAAGTTAACATACGTTGCAGAGTTTGTTTATACATGTACAAATGTATTTTGTGCTTACAAACAATTGGTATTTCAGATTAACACCAAAATAAATCGAATGTTCGAACGTTAAAGTGGTCTATCATAGTATGATATATACATTAAATAAAAGAACGATAGTAGAACCGCAGTTACACATTTCCACCATTTATAGCAAATACGAATTGTAACAAACATGTTGTACAATTAATAAGAATTCTGTATAAAACAACGTTTACAAGACATAACGCAATGACTGTTTTCACCGATAACTCTTTTTCTTTCGTACTAGGAACGAGCAACTGCTTCAAACTACTTACAACTTTTATATAATGTATCGATATCGGTAAAAAAATTTCGTAATTTTTTCATAAACCAATACCATTCAATTGCCACTCACGGCACTTTTGAATGTATCAACGTTTTCTATATCATCCGAAGGTAGCAGATAAGATTCTTATAACATGCGATTCGTAGATATTATAAACATATTTTCTAGAGAAGTTAAGCTTTCTTAACTATCGTACTGCGTTATTAATAAAAAATCAATCATTCGGATTTCTAATTTTATTTCATTACTACATAAAAAACTCTATGAACGCCATCGCGATATGCACGATAAATAATTGTGCATTTCTTTATATTATAAAATTTCATATCCGACCATAGGCACGAAGGACAAAATTGTGAACCTCGAAACAACCTTTTATGGACATGTTATCTGTTTGTCATAATTAAAGCACTTTAACATTGTCCCGTAGCACTTTGATTCTTTTCATCTTGTTTTCACCGCTCGGGCCGACCGATATTTTACACGCAATTAAGAGCACTTTAAATATCAATTATTTAATAAATTAATCGTGCTGGAGATAGATATATTTAATCTTCCATGTTTTTATATGAAAATGTACAAAATAAGAGAGAGATATATTTGACCCGATAAAGTCCATCGAGTCGCACTTGTCTTTTCACCTCCACTGTATGCTACACCGACGAAAGGTTCTAAATTAGTATCGTTATAATGTTGGAAGTACCAATTAAAGGAATTGTCTTCAAGAATCTCGGCATTTTCATTGGAAGATCCATCCGTGCCAAACAATTTCTCCTCGGCATTCTGCAAATTTCGTTGAACAGCTTCTGCCACGGATTTCTGTTTCTCTGGTTCACCGGAGAGGCCAATACGCGGTGATGGAACTTTTGTTATCGTTGGCCTACCTAGTGGCCGCAGATTTGGAACCAACGAAGGTACTTGACCTCCTGGAATCAGGAACGCCGAAAGAGCCGATGCCTCTGTTTCTCGAGAAACTTGAGACGCGGAAGACGAATTTTTCCGATTTTGCGAAAAGGTCGAACGAGAGCTTGATCGTTCTGTTACGATAGTACTCGAGTCATCTGTAATTAATATTAAAGAGCTATTTGCTTGAAATTACCTACAAAAGAAATTACCGTACGAATTATAATTTTACCACTCGGCTCGTTTGGAACGTTTGTTACAGGACTGGACGGTCTTTGAAATCCGTTTACTTCGGTATCCCAGTAGGAATCTTTTTCTCCTCTTAACATCTCCGTTGATATCTCCTTTGTCGTTTCCAAAACAGCTCTCGGAGTAGTCCAGACAATTCTACTCGCGACTTCTATTTGTGGCTTTTCTTCGCCCTTGCTTGTTTTTTTAATCATCTCTAGAGTTTCTCCGCTATAAACTTCGGTAGACGTGGAAGTCTCGTTTGTTTCTTGCAACGACTCGTCTGCCGCGGGACTCGAATCGGACGTCTTCTTCGTTGAATTTGTAACATCGCTGAAAAAATGAACAATAAGAAGATACGTGTAACAATTCTCGTTTTATTTTATTTAACGAGTTATTGGCTCGTTTACCTGACTCTTTTCGCGTCAGTTACTTGCCAACGAGAATCTTGTTCATTGACCGACACCGTGGATAATTCTTCCCTCTCTTTGGATCCCGCTTTAGGCTTGCTCGTCCTTGGATAGGTCCTTTCGACTTTCACGACCGTTCCATTTCCACTTTTCCATCGTTTTCGCTCTTCTTGAGTAACGTTCGAGCTTTGAACCCTTGAAGTTTCGTTTTTAATCTGTTTTTCATAAGACAATCTGGGATCAACGATAGGTACAAATCCACCTTGTCCACGCGGTAACGGTATGAAACCACCTCTGTGAATCTCTGGTTCTGTAGGTGGGAAGGTTCTGTAGCGACCTCTTCCAGGTCTTCCGGAGGAATTTTTTCTCTCGAACTTCTTCCTCGAATTACCCCAAAGATTGAAGCTGAGACTAGGCAAAGGAACACCGAAGAAGGTGAAACCAGAGCTGCTGGGAGAGGGAGGCATCGAAGTACCCTTTTTTATGGGAATCGTATCGTTCGTCGAAGGTTGAATCATTTGCGTTGTCTGAGCGGCTTTCACAGTTTCCGGTGCTATCGTAGTCAGAAACTGAGTCGACGCGAAAGTTACATTCGTCGTATTACTTTTACCATCCTGGTAATCCGGATAGTCGTAGAAGTAATCGGTATCCTGAGTATTGGGAGGATTTCGTGTTGACGAGTCCTTTAAATTCATACGAAGCGGTACCATCTCCGTTGCTCCAAGTACTGATAAATTTATCGAGCGCTGTTTATTAAGCAGCTGGTTGATAAGCGAAAGCGATAATTTGCGAATGATACTCACTAGAAGAGGAGACGGGATACGGCGCAACGTCGATCATCTCCGTCTCGCAGCCTGGGTGGATCGGATCGATCTGTCTCTCGCGTTGACAATCCTGACGCGATAGTCTAATTTCCTTGAACAAAGATCCGTCCGCGCATCTTGGACCTTCGGAGGAAGCTTGCTGCAGCCATCCCCTTAACCATAACATTCCACAGGAACACGACAGTGGATTTCCTTGAATAGGAGTAAAATTATTTTTACGAGATACCAGTGTAGAATACCAAGTGGTAGGGAAGAATGGCAGAAAGGAACAAGTTTGATTACCATCGATATCCAAGACTGCAATGTTCGATCGCAATCTTTTGAACGCCGCCTCCGAAACGGAAGCCATTCGATTGCTTCTTAAGCTGAGAACTCGAAGTCTCGGCATTTCATCGAACGGCGAACCTTGGATGGTACAAATGCGATTGTTGTCCATCTACAATTAACGTGGACAACGTGTGTAAAACGATCCGCTATCTCCTTAAACAACGATACAGCTACATTTGCAGAATAATTGCTCTAACATAGCATAACGAGTGTGGCCTCGCACCACGGTTCGTGGCGAAGTTTCACTCTCGACGAGAAAGTATTCCCCGTTATTACCAAAGACTATCCCCACCATAGCCATATTTTTTCGTACTTGGTTCGCGTTTAATACGATCATTACGAAAATCGACTTTTATCGCAACCATTCCATTCATTTCCACTCTCGAGCACTTAATTCGAAAGAAAGGATCATTTCGTCCACGAGCCATTGATTTTGCTTCAATTAGCGCGTTTATTAGCAAACGATCTGCGAAGCGAGTCCATTTTCACTCTGGATTTTGTTTTACTTACTTTCAGCTCGACCAACCACTCCATCGACGCTAAACTGTTGCTCGATACCCTAGACAATCGATTATTGCTCAAATCTAAAACTTCCAGGGAACGCAAGCTCTCTAAACCAACGTAGTCCAACGAAGGTAAATGATTGTTGCTTAGATTAAGGAAGAGAAGGTGAGGCACGTTGATGAATGCGTTACTAGCAATTTCCTGGATCCGATTTTCCTGAAGTTCCGCGCTTTGCAGCAGTGGCAACTCGGTGAAAGCTCCGCTTGGAATTATCTACGTACATGTGTGCGGATAATTATAGCGACAGTGACCAATCGTTATAGTTTCTCGATTCAAATCAAAGGAAGAAAAAGTATTTTCTGCTACCTGTAGTCGATTTTTCCCAAGTCGTATCGCCTGCAACTCGGGCAGAGCTCTGATAGCGTTTCGTTCGACGATCCTCAGATCGTTATTTTCCAGATCGATTAACGTCAACCGTGGCAAACCATCGAAGGCGCCTTCGCGCAACTCGCGGATACGATTCCTGACAAGTTTGAGCTCGAGCAAGGCCGATAGACTGCTCAGTGTTTCCGGCGACAGGATGTTCAGCTTGTTGAAGCTCAAGTCGAGTACCTGAAGAGCTGTTAAGCCGTGTAACGATCCGGGTAACTCGGTCAAAGTATTGTGCGACGCGTATAGTTCACGAAGGTCTCTGCAATTAACGTCGTTTCCTCCCTTTGATATGGAATCATTAACAGGAACAGTCGTTTCCGACTTTGACAAATCGGCCTGCCTAAACGTATCTTGGCAGACTCGAGATCAGTTTTCGATCAAATTTGAAAGCTTTGGATAAAAAGCAAGCTTCGAGTAAAAAAGGCGTTTATTTCGCGCGAATAAAGTTACACGCAGGCGAGAAATAGTAATTTCGATCGAAAAGAAAAAAGAACAGAAATGGAGGGGGACGTTTAGCGTTCAGAAAGTAGCACGCCGATAAGTCGAGCGACTAAACGTCTAAAAGAATTACTGTTTAAGGAATCGACCTTTTCGTTCGCGTTTAAGCGATTAGAGCTCGCTCGTTGAAGTAACAGAAACTGGTAGAGAATAAACGACACGCCAGGATGGTGCCATCTCGCAAATAGAAGGGGACATTCGACACGGGCACGAAGAACTTTCTAGGTACCAATTTACTAGTGACGCAACCATATAACTACGAGTGAAACTGCTTTTCTACTCGCGTGTTGACGTGCAAAAAATGGCGCATCTTTACGTAGTTTTGTACGTATTACGGTGCGAGTGTACCGTATGATTATACGCAAGAATATTTCACTTTGTTACCTGGTATTTGAAAAAGTTGCATGAGGTATTTGCGCAAGGTTGTTCCTGCTGAGATCCAATCTCTGTAATCGAACGTTTTCTTGGAAGATGTCTGGCCTTAGAACCTCCAGACGACTGCCCCGTAGGTTTAAATCCATCAACGATCTCAACGGTCTAAAGCTTCGTCCGTGTAGAGTGACCAATCGATTGTATTTCAAGTCCAATTGCTCCAATCTCGACAAACCTTCGAACGCACCGTCTTCCAAGATTCGAAGAGAATTGTAGCCGAGATTTAACTTTCTCAAGTTCGGCAGGTCGGTCAAAGTTCCTGGCGGTATTCTTTCGATGCCGTTTGCGCTGAGATCCAGGGACCTGAGAACTGGCAGATCGAGGTCCTGAGAAGACACGGCTGGTAGAACGATGATCCGATTCATAGGCATGTGAAGGTGTTCTATGTTTCTCGGCAAACCCGGAACTATCTCGAGCATTCGATTCCAACCGACGTCCAATTCGTAAAGATTAGCTAAATGATGAAACGCGAGGGGGTGAAGAACCGAGAGCGCGTTTCCAGAAACGTTGATGTGCTCTAAAGCCGGTGTGCCCATGAACGAGTCAGGCTCTATGAGGCCCACAGCGTTCCCGCTCATATCCAAACGCCTCAAACTTGGCAAATTTGCCAATAAACGAGGCTCTATATGGCGAAAGTAGTTTTCGGAAAGATCTAGACCCTGAAATTATAATGGAGCACGATTAAGCCAGAACACGGAGAATGTTTCGCCGTCGGCCACTTACTTTCAACGCTGGCAAGTTCCAGAACGGCGCTTCCAATAAGTTTGACAAAGAGTTATTTTTCAATCTAAGTTCCCTAAGAGCGGGCATCGCGGTGAAGGTTTCTCTCTGCAGAAAGGCCACTCTATTGTGATCAAGGTGAAGCCTCTCCAGTGTGAGATGCCCCCTCAGTGCCCCGAATGGTATCTCCTCGATTTGATTGCGACTAACATCGAGAAACTTCAATCTGGGCAAAGCCTCCATTATCGATCTCAGTTCACTCACGTGACTTAGATCGTTGTTGATCATCCACATCTCCTCCAAGATGTTGCCGGGCCTGCGCGGGAAGAACTCGGGATGTATGCGATGTATTAGATTGTGATTGAGATCTACGGTCTTCAACGCTGGCATTCTTTGAAATGCTCCAGCGAACACCTCGGTAATATAATTCCTCGATAAGTACAGGCGAGAGAGAACAGACAAGTCTGTGAAGGCTCCTTCGCCAAGACGATTTATGCGATTTCTGTCCAGTCGTATGACCGAAAGCGAAGGTAGATCCGTACAGGCGCGGCCGATCATGCCAGCGTCCACGATCGAGTTTCCAACCAACGAGACCTCTTTCAATTCCGGTAAGTCTATCAATGCTCGAGGATGAACCCAATGAACGCCACAGTCCGTGATGTTTATCAACTCGAGTCGCGATAGACTCCGAAACAGACCAGCTTCTAAGCGTATCAGACGTGGACTACCAAAAACGTGGAACTGTTCCAAATTGGTCAAATCTCGGAAATTTCTCGGAGCCAATTCCGATAAAGCCGGAGAGTTAATCTGCAGATACCTGAGCTTTGGCAGTCCAGAGAATTTAGGCAGCTTTTTCATCGCTTTACTCTGCAAGGTTACTGCCTCCAGACCCTGCAGATTTTCCAAGCTGTCCACTGGCAAGGAACGCAAGTCTGGCTCCACGACAAACAGCTCTAAGAGGGAGTCGTGGAGACCCTCTAGCCACCCCGACGACACTCTTTCAAGGCGATTATTTCGAAGCATTAAACGAAGAACACGTAGAGTAGCGAAAACTTTGCCTGGTAGGCTAGGCAGATTATTGTTCTCCAGGATCAGTTCGTCTACCGGCCGATCTAAATAATGACTCACCGCGTTCAGACCCTCGAGAACTTTCGGTAGCTCACTATGGCTGCACCTATTGGCATATAAGCAATAAATTTGACAATCGACACAAAAGGACTGGTTTTTCCCCGTATTTCAAGCACGACACTTGCCATATTTGAATCTCCATGTCGCGAGTGGAACATCTGCAAGGTAGAATCCTCTCCTGAGTAGGACATCCGTACTCCGAACCTAACTGAGCACTGACACTGATAAAGAACAGTGTCAGGAACCAGCCAGTTATAAAGAGGCTTCCACCCCACGGTAGTTTAACCATAGCGCATTTGGACTTGGTCTACGACCTTAAATACCAGTCCCACATCTTCTGCAAAAATGATTTTATCTCTAACGCCCAACCAACGATCTTTCCTTCTTGTTAAATTCTTTCTTAAATTCTTACTCTTGTTAAATAAATAAAAGCGTAACACGCGTTCGTTTCTTTGTAAAACTGGTCGCGATCGTCGAGTGTTAAACCGCCCTTGGATGTCGCGGTATTTTCTATGCGTAAAGCAAAGAACGCACGGTAGATACATGTGTATACGTGCTGTCTACACGTCACGGTCGTACACGACAAAATTAATGCTTCGTACCGTAAGCAAAGCTAAAGACCGCTAGGACAATCTTTCCCCGCAATAATTACCATCGCCACAAAATTACACCGCATAGCTATATTATATATCTCGCGGTCAAATTAAAGTGTTTGTATTAATTGCAACAAACAGCATAGTGTTCGAAAATGCGAAGCATATGCCACGAACGACGCTTAAAATGTACCTCGACGTCCCCTATCGCGTCGTCCAACTACTTAAAGAACGGAGCATCGAGGCGGAGGTCTGACTCAAGGGAATCGATACGGAAGAGGAAAGTCTTTTTACTCTATCTGATAGAACGAAAACAAAGGTGTTCTTCGAGGATAGTGTCACGGGTGACCACGTGTGTTTCATAATGCGCCTTCCGTAAGTAGGAACAATCGGACGACCTGGAAAAGCAGTCGGACATAAAGAATGTCGATATCACGGCGATCATTAATAAGGAAAGGTTTGATCAAAGATCCGCGTGTCGGTTGAAAAGGCCGATTTATACCGCGTACTTGCTTGGAAATTTAAGGGAACGAGTCAGAATCGAGGTATACAGGTCGTTACACTCGCGTGATTGCATTTGCATTGCTCCAAACTAGACTACCTGATTGTTAGGAAATCGCTTTTCATCGTTCAGTGAACTTTCCAATTAAACTATTGAATTCGACTTGATACTAAACGAGCGAGTCTTTTCTATGGGCATTCGCCGACAAACGGGTCTTCGCGTGACTCGAGCTGATTCTGCAAACGGTTGACACGATCCTTCGTTGTGTGCCCTACTAGTGGTAAATTACGGCGTGTACAATCGACACAGGTGCAGCAACTCTTCTATTGCAATCGTTATCGTCTGTAACTAGGGCCGAATCGTAGTGATCGTGCGCGATACTAGTGAAAGTGATACAGCTACGCTTCCTTCGTTTTCTTCCTTGGCTCTGGTTCTCTTTAAACCGCACCAAGTGCAACTACATGGAATTACGCGACTTTGAAATGGGTCGCAAGCGAATCGAAACAAACGCGAAACAACGTTGAATAATAAGAACGGCGTTGTACTAAACATATGTGTATCCGTTACTATCCACGACGAGATCGTTCTTCGACGTTACGATTTGCAAAAGCGAAACTATCCAACCCTTCTGTCTGTTCCATCGTTCCTACCTCTTGACTCCGTTTAACTCGCCAAAAGTCTCCGCTTATTTCTGCGAATGGGAACGTTCTCCTCCTTTTGGGATATCGACGATTTCCGTACAACTGTTCGTACTATCTTGAGCAAGGGATCAAACAGCACTGTTTCTTCACAAATAAAAAAATTACACGTCGCGTCTTTTAGCGTAGTTTCGAGAAGCTACTTATCGTATCTACTACCAGCGTCGGTGCGCTCGTTACGAACAGATACGGGCTAACTACACGGAGAAGTTTTGTGCGAAGCGTGCTGATGCACAAAGTCGAGGGGAGAAGATGACTGTGGCGTGGGTGATGGCGAGCGGGACGAAAAGAGAATTGCGAAGTGCCGTGTCCAACCACCGTGAAGGCACGCTTCCAGGAAATTCTTCCCTTTCCACCAAATCTTTACCATACATACCAAATTTGCCAAATTTCGGATTTAAGATCACCCGTTCGTTTTAATTTAAACGTTTCTGCACCTCGAGCCTGTCGACAAATTTTCAAAAAGCTACAATTAACTTACGATTATAGAGGATGCTTCGCAAGCGTCGCAAAGATCAAGCGAAACTGACGCTGGAAAGAAATTAATATTTTACCGTCTCGCCGTAAATAGATACTATTTATCGCGATGTTCGACAATTCTTCGACTCAAATCGACTCAAATCACAATTTCCATGATTTTCCTACGAACGTGCAGCTAAATGTGTTCCAGTCCAGATGACACGAGTTCCGTCTTCTCTTATTCACTTTTTTTTTATGTAGGAAACATGCATTAGTCTGTAGTATAGTTAGTTAGTATATTCCAGAAAATTTCCATTCCTCTCTAGCTAACCGGTATGCGATTGCACAATAATTTATCCAGGAGTGGTATCTGAATATTTGAATACGTAAAAACGTGAATTGCTTTTGGTATTGTACGTCTACCTAAAACGTGCAATTTTTAAATATTGGAAACATATAGTTAAACGATACATAGTAATACTTCATTTTTATTAACAATCGATAAATTTTTGTAAAATTAATGGCGGATTACAGGCGTCTTATTCGGACAGATTTATCATTGCTGAGAAAGTTCTGTACTTACTGATGCACAAACACAAGTTAGAGAACTAATCCGTGTTATAACAGGTTTCTCTATAATATTGCGTGATTGTGCGAGCCTGTGGCAGTTGTTTATCGTGATCCGTTTATCGTAACCGACAAAACATATGGATATATCTTTCTTTCGATAAAAAGAACCACCGCTTCTTTCGTCGCTAAAATTTTTCTGTCGAATCTCGAGACATGTGGTGCAAGAATTTCTCGAAAACTTCTCAATGGTTCGCAAGAAATACTTTGAGACACAATCGCGTTACAAACGATTGTCCGTCGCGGGAAATTAGAAAAACTGGGATTAATAGATCGTATGCTACCGAAAGATCACCAAGGATACTTATTACGGGTAAGTACGTTTTATGAAACCAGTTAAGGCTTCTAAAACCAGTTGGCCTTGTTATATATCGTACGTACCATAATTTTCATGCCAATGCTCCAACCAAAAGATACACATATGTATACACGTAAGTTAACTTATCTGAAAATCCGAGGGATAAATGCAAGCAAATTATTTGATTGTTGAAGAATAAGCAGTCGCGACTTTACATTTACATAAAAATGGAATATTTGCTTTTTACTTACTCTGGATTAAAACAAAAAGCGCGTTTTCCCTGTACATTATAGTTACCAATAAAAATCCACTCAACGTTTACGCTATACTTATATTTTTATAAGGCGGTCTCGGACAACTGGGGACTGAGTGTGCGAAACTATTTCGTAAAAATTATGGAAGCGAAAACGTGATATTATCTGACATAATCAAACCGACGGAAGAAAATTTATCCAACGGACCGTTCATTTTTGCTGATATTCTGGATTTTAAAGGGCTTCAAAAAATTGTGGTCAATTACAGAATTGACTGGCTAATTCATTTTAGCGCTCTTCTTAGCGCCGTAGGCGAGCAGAATGTTCCTCTAGCAGTAAGAGTAAATATAGAAGGTAACATGATGTTTCAAGCTTTACAATATTTCGATAAAGTGGAATGTCGTACCAAGTGAATCTGTCATTGTGATAATAATTATATTGTTAACATAGTCGTAAAAGAAAGTAAACGAGAGAAAGTAGCTTTCTTACGCATCTTCGAAAAATATCTTCGTGCAATGAGATTGCAAGTAGGATTGAAACCTAAAAGCTTAAACCGAAAAAAGCGTAAAAATCTCCAAACTACTAGAAGAATTAAATTATGAATTATAAATTATGAGAAAGTCCTGTAAAAGATTAATGTTTCACCTTAGGAATGCACAATGTCATTGAACTGGCAAAGCAGTATAAATTAAGAATATTCATCCCATCGACAATCGGAGCCTTTGGACCAGACTCACCACGGAATCCTACTCCAAACGTAACTATTCAGCGTCCACGAACAATTTATGGTGTTAGCAAAGTCCACGCCGAGTTATTAGGTGAATATTATCATCACAGATTCGGGCTTGACTTCCGCTGTCTTCGATTTCCGGGAGTCATTAGCAGTGACCCACCAGGTGGTGGTACCACAGGTGTACTTTTTATCGTATTTTATTCACTTTTTACTCCTTATTCTCTTTTCTACATTGTTTATTATTTTTTATTTATAAAGAATAAAATTGTATTATAAGAATATTTCCCTGTATCCTGAGAAATGGAGCATCGTGATTAGAATAACAACATAATAGCGCAATTCATTGGTTTTTAAGGACAATGGTATTAGTAAATTGTTGAGCGTCTCTTGATCATGAACCGTGAGATCGCTTCTTGTGTTTCCCTTATCTCCTGAAGCGTAAATCTTAAAACAGTAAAATCGCATGATAAATAAAACCAGAATTTGTAATCAAAAGTAATATTCTGTATGTAATTAATAATTCTACGATATTATATATACATTTTCTTTCTTTTTTTTATGCAGACTACGCGGTTGCAGTTTTCCACGAAGGATTATTTGCTAAAAAATACGAATGTTATTTAGAACCTTATACCAGATTACCAATGATTTACATAGAGGATTGCTTATCAGCACTTTTCCAGTTTTTAAACGCTCCAAACGAACAATTACAAAGAAGAGTATACAATGTTACTGCCATGAGCTTTACACCTGAAGAATTATTCAATGAACTTAAAAAGCACGTGCCTGATTTGAAGATCTCGTATAAACCGGATGCGAGACAATATATTGGTTGGTCTATAACACACAGTACATATATTAGTATCGATATGTAAAAAGACAATATACTATTCAAATTTTAGCTGAGAGCTGGCCTCAAGTTTTTGATGACAGTGAGGCGCGTCGGGACTGGGGTTGGCGACATAAATACAACTTGGAAGAGCTCGTAGAATCAATGGTTCGCGATGTGAAAAAAAATATGTCAAATAAAAGATCATTAAAGGAGGTCAACAGTTATGTATAATATAAAATCATCTAGGAAATAATTGATATAAGTTAGCTAAAGTATACAAATATTTATATATAATATAAAATCATTTAGAAAATAATCGTTATAAATTATAAGATATAAAAATATTATTTATTTTACAACAAAAACACGATACAGAGTTTAGCAAATATATTTTTATACTTCACATGTCTTCGCTCATTAATTGAGCGATATCATCATCATTGAGGTGATTTTCGATCCTTTTCGGGGTTGCTCTAGCAGCTCTGGTCGGGGTCGAGTTCGTTCTCCCCATTCTTCCCGACGGTGTGGAACTTCTATCTATATTTCTCGAAGGTGTCATCGTACTTCTTAAAGGTGTACTAACATTTCTATCGATGCTTCGGGGAGTACCGACTCCAGGACTACCAATATTATACCTCCCGCTTTGTGAGAGTCTTTCTTTGTTTTCAGGTTCTGTGTACAAAATAAAAATAAGTTTACTTGTTAAGATAATTCCTATGTATATCACTCTCTAATATAAAATATTGCACCTGTTGCATTATCCTTGGACAATATGGCACGACTTTCCATGAAATATACATTTGGATGATTAATAGGTTTATCTGGTAAACGATCGTGTATAGATTCAAAATATGCTGTACAAGCACCAAAGTAATTTTGTTCTTTAACAAGGTCTGTTATGTCATTAATACCTGAAGTATACAAGATTGTAGGTATCGTTCCTTAGAATTTATAAGTAAAAAACAATATTCTTACTTGCTGCGATTACACCATAATTAAATAATTTTTGTCTCAATGACCCTTGATCCATGTGCTTAAATGGACAACCATGGTATTCTCCGACGCTTACAGCAGAAGATATAATTTTTGTACAGCCAAGAGGAGTGTAATTTGTTTGTTTACCCTCTTTACCATAAGTATGCCTTATAGTATAGGCATATTCTTTATCAAATTTTCCTGGGTCTATTTTCTTTGTGAATTCGGTTTTCCAGAAGGACAAAGCATCTTCCAATGTTACTCCTATGCCTTTTATAAATAAACCATACTGAATACGCCCACTGTTTTTTAGGTGGTGATGAGTTCTAAGTGCTTCGTGTAATACTCTCATGCACAAAGGATATGAAGATTTTGATAACTGAAAATTATGTAGTATTATACAAATGTAAGATTGTGAGAAATAAATTAATTACCTCGTCCAATTTATCTATAGGTGTAGCAGCGCTAGTCCAAACGACAGTTGTCCTATCAGAAACATTATGTACAGATTTGAGACACGAGGCTATTCTTTCATCACCATACATACGTCCAACGGACATTCTTGCCTCCTAATGTTGAAAACAAAATCAAATTAATTACGCTTAAAACAGCATTTGGTTAATTAATATAATAAAAGAAACTTACTGGCATACCATCGACTAAATTTTTCCTAAAACAAGAAACAAACAAAGATACTAAGTCAGTTTGCGGTATAAATGCTATTCCTTGATTCAGATAAACCCTGCGTGATCTAATTAAATCAGTGACTTTTTGGAAAGGCACTTTATAAAACTCTGTCATATCGATATTTTTTATTTTTGCGGTAGATAAACCAAGTTCTTCCCTAAGTTCATCTTTCTCTTCTGATGTAATCTTAGAAAAATAACATTAAAGATAAGAATCGTAAAGTTAGGACTAGTCGATCTATATTTTGTTTTACTGTTTCTTACTTGCTGGCAATCAATTTTATGCATACTAAGTAACTTTTCTACTCCTTCTTTATCTAACGAGTTGAATCTTAACTTAAAAAACTCTACTTCTTGATTAATAAACCATGTTTGGTTGTCTGGCTCGAAACAATGCGATAGTCTCAATATAAAATGCGATATATGATCCTTTCTTCTATACTGTAAATCTGTTTCTGTCGGTGTTTTGCATCCCTTTGCATACAAAAGATGCGCATAATATTTAAGTCCATCTTTAGTTAAAGCTGTGTTTAGATTTTGTTTACGTTCTTCTAATGTCTTAAAATCTGTTCTACTTGCATTGCTTTCAATGTGTAATAAAACTATAAAAAATTACATGTAGTTACATATGGTTGGAACTATTTTGATATACGACTCATAAATTTTATAGACACGCAAAGAAACAGTGATCAAATAGTAAATTAATCATGACATTTCATAATACTTACGTCTTAATCTTTCTTTAGCCAATTGTTCAAAATCTGTAAGTAATACTTCACCTCTTGGAGGAAAATCATACATTTGTAGGTCATGGGGGTAGATATCCTCAAGATCATTACTTTTCACTTTAATTGTATATCGTCTTCTTTTAGTATATTCCATTTTTTGAAAATAAATATATCCACTCTATCTGTCACATCAAATACATTTATAAATTTATTGCTTTAAATAGATTATTTAAATAATTTGTATAGGAGCAATTTTATATAATAATTACAATTAATAAAATTACTGCTAGATAAACACGTACCTATTTGACGATACTTTATTCATTCTATATAATCAATTTAACGTTAAGGCACTTAAGCAGCCATTACTATGGCACTACCTTTCCCGCGCTTTTTTCCCGCTATTTTTCGATCGAAACCGTTCAATAGGGCAGGTAATGCATAAAAAAGAATACCGTGTTTATTAACAAATTTTAATATGTGTTTAGACGTAGAAAATTATGAAAAACATATCAATATATATTTATTAAAAATTAGTATACAATCGTCAGTATTTTGATATAGCAAAATGTGATTCTTAGTTACAGTCTAGCATCCAGTAAGAATATATATTAAAAGAGAACTGTACATCGTTAAATACATGTATTATAGTATAGAATTCTTACGTGCCACTGCAATAGAAATATTTTTTAATTGAAGAGGAGCTAAATGGCCATCGGCACTATCAAAATTTTGAACATAAAGCTCTTTCACTTGCAGATTGAAAAATTCCATTCTATTTTTTATGGGAGATATGTCTCGAAATTCAGAGATAGTGATATCGGTTCTATTAATAATTTGTTTATCCAGTAAATTGATTTTGTGTGGATACATCGAGTCTCCTGGTAAAACGTGTACTTTTCCATCTTGTAATTCTACCTGTATCTAGTAATATACATGTGTATTATTAAAATCATTTCTTAAGTATTAGAATGAGCTTTTTTTAAGTTCTTTTACATACTGGTAAATTTAAGAGCACCCCCATTTTACCACGATCGACTGCGAAATCTAGTAAATTATGTATGCTTTCGAACTTTGCTATTCTTGCAATTTCGTACTGTTGGGGAGGGGGAATTGCAACATCAGGAGATGAAAATAACAAATTCCCAGGCATGTCCCACTAAATTTCAAAAGCAATATTATATATATGTTATATTATATTATAATATAGTGATGTATAACATTTGATTATCAAAACAATCTTACTTTCAAATCTTCCATTTCTGTAATCTCATAAAGGGTTTGAGGCATAGTTGAAATACAAGCCAAATAAAAAGCAGTGTCATAACGTCGTCCAATAAAACAAGTTGGTGTTAACCAATTACTCCATTCATAAAGAGACCATAAATCTGGATAACAGTTAAAATCTTTGCACAATGTATAAAATTCTCTGGCATCGTTGTGCACCCTTGTTTGCCAATTATATAATTCACTTTCAGATACTAAAAGGGGAAGAGAAATAAAAAAGGAGAAAAGAGAAAATTATTTATTTATTTACTTTAACGAAACAAATTTTATTTTTGTGATAAAACCATTATCAAAAATTCGTGAAATTACTTTTCACGTGTTGCGTCCAACCAACATCAGTCGTTTCTTCTCGCGATTGCTTGCAAAGAAGTATACCGGATTCTTCGAAAGTCTCGCGAATTGCAGTAATTCGTAATGAAACATCTCTTGGCAATTCGTTCGGTTTAAATTTGAAAATTCGAGGACGGTTTGGAGCATTTGTACTCAAAGATTTAAAACTATTGGCGTCAAAACCGAAGGCGGAATAAAGATTGTGCCATTTTAAATCAGCATCCGATGGATCTATTACTCCTCCAGGAAATACATATGTACTCGGCATGAATTTCGAATTCTGATGACGTTTTAGACATAGTAGATTGTAATTATACTGAAACTAGATATTATTATCCAAACTTTGAATGTAGTATTTAGTAGCTACTTTTCTGACAAAAAGTATAATTCAAAGAACGATTTCGATGTACAAAGTACGATTCGATTATCGATATTATATTCATAACCTTAAGTTTGGTTATGCTTTATTTTTTTCTTTTTGCTACAATAATAAAAATAATGATCAAAGCAACATTTAATTATGAATACTTTAATCAAACTTACCTTTGTAGAAGACGGGCGAATATATCTTTGTGTTTGACGTGCAGCTAATATTAAGCTAGCAGAATCTTTCCACGCTTTCATTTTTTTATTAATTAACGTACTTTGATTTTATGCTAATGTTTGTAATTTATGAAATTTTTTAATAAAAAAAACAATTTACAAGATTATGTGGTCCCACAAGATGTACTCATAACTTATAACCTAGCAGACTATACCTGTATATTTATACGGTCTAAAGAAGATAATCTTTAGTAACAAAATAAATGAATCATCAAATGAATGACATCATCTTTTTTGATATATATTGCAAAACTTTGTAATGTAATTAAACTGTCAAACACTGTTTTCTTTCTTCTGCATTCTGTAATTTCTTTATTGTAATATTTTATATTTTTTACAACATTAAATACACTATGGTATTTTATGTTTGATGTTTAATATACTTGATTTACTTAATTACTGATATTTAATATACTTTATGTACAAGTTTATTACATACTAGTGTTAATGAGTATTATTATAAGGTATCTTGTTCAAACCTAAATTTTTATGGATTGCTTGTGTACATAAACAATGATTAGTAAATAAATTAAGTTTAGTGAGTAAATTACAATTAAATTAATAATACTCTATGATATGTATTACATATCTTAAAAACTATAAAGTATAAAGTACTTTGACATTGTAGGGAGAATAAATTATTTGTTTTTTCCATCATTATTAGTTCTACCAGTAGCTACAGTCATTAGTTCATACAACTGATACATTTGTTCATCCCTAAATTTGTCTAAATCTTCTTCTTTTAAATTTTTACCTAGAGGCTTAGCCGTATGAGGTCCTTTTAGTCCAAGTTGTTTAGTAAGCATTATAGCATACTCCTGCGAAATAAAGTAATTTCATTATTCATGTTTGTCAACATAATTTTTAGCCATTAAAGACAAAATATCAATTTAATTCATATTTATTGATACTTTTATCATTACAACAGAGGATGAAAAATAACCTATATAATTAGGTTAGAGAAGTATTTGACTAAAATTTTTAATATTACTCACTGTCCATTCCTTCAAAAATATAGCTGCTGTAGCTTCATCACAATTTTTATGTCTTCTGAATTCATCTTGAACATAACTGGTTCCTATAGTTTGAATTTCAGCTGGTAAACCGCGATGTAACCTTAAAATTGCTTTGTACAGTATTCTAACACGTTGTACGTGAGATAAATCCGACATAATTTATTTATCAGAAGAATATCATCTATGCATGCTAATTGATTGTTTGCATAAAATTTTTTCAATATTAACTTTATCGAAAGACAAATTTTATTAAACAAAAGATATTAAAATATCGCGCCAAGTATCATACAGCTCTCTCTAAACGATTGAGGAGTGAGGAGAGACATAAAAAGAGAGAATAAAGGTTTATATGAAGGAAAGAAAGATTGTATATGTGTGCACCTATTTATAATATTATGTAAACTATACATACATTATCAAATGATTGGATCTATTTTAATGAAAAATGATCGCAAAGCAAAATTAATGACATATTATGACATAATGTTCCGATAATTACTGTTTTGCTGAATTTTACAGTACACTTTATTCAAATCATAAATTAAAATACTTTGGTGGGTACTTGGAAATATTTGAAATATTAATGGATACGATACAATCAAAAATAAAATGAATGATCCGCTATCGTAAGGAAATCTATATAATGTAACAAAATTAAAATATTATAGTCTAAAAAAATAGTGCAATACATATGGTACGATGTGCACGTAATAACGTTTTCAATTATTGGATATTAATAAGAACTCAAATTCTTAAAATATAGGTATTATGCTCTTTAAGACTTGAAATTTTAGAGAGAAAATTGCAATGTTTCTTAAAACGATAGAAAGTTCATTATCAAAGTTTAATCCGTATGATTTAAACTTTTCTGCAGAGTTTGATACAATTTTTATTAAGTCTTAAAGGTTCTATCTAAGATACAACTTTTATTAAGTCTTAATATCTATTCTTAAATTAAAATAATTAAAACAAAAATTAAATTGAGATAATTCAAATAATTACTTTCTGCGCCTATGTTTTTAAGCAGGACCCCCCGCGAATATTTCGACCAATAGCGATCATTAAACTTTAGTACCAATCACCTGTCTTTTAACATTTTTCAATTTAGAACGTTATATGTTTTTATAACTTTTTTACTTCATTGCAGAGAACAATAAAGTAAGAATGGATACTCTGAGTGAATTATTAAAGGTAATATTTTGATATATATTATGTACAAAAATAATCGGTTTAGAATTTGTATGATTTATGTTAGAATATGTAGTTTTAATGTATATTTCGAAGATTATTGCGCAATGATGCTCCCCCCTGTCGCGCTTTTGTCGACCAATCAGGTGAATCTATTACATTCTTCTGGCTACTTCTTTGCTACCGGTCATTCGTCGTTCCACCCTCATCCTGTTTAGACACTTGAATAATTAGTCCGATTTAACGTATTTATTTTGTAATCTTATTTTTCGTTACGTGGTCTCAGTGGCCATAAAAAGAAGAAAAGAGCTATTAAGAATCCTAGGTAAGCAATTTTATTCATAAAATTCAGTTTTTCTTTTCGCTTTACCGCAGTAAGAAGAATTGGCGATGCGTTCTCCAATCTTCTTATCGTGTAAAGACATAACTTCACTATTTTTCATAATTTCTTGAAAACAATGCATATTTCTGTTAATTTTGATCCATTTTAATATAAAACGAGTCTTTGGAGCAGTTAAAACTATAATATTATGTAGAAAATTAATTTTTTATTTACCGATGCCTACGGGGTTCAACGGCCTTTTCGCACGGAAAAGTCGTTTCGGCCATTGTTAGTTTAAACATTAGAACATTTTATACTTTGGCGTCCATTTTGAAAAGTTCCCTTTTTCGGTAATGAATACGAATATTCTTCCCAAATATATTTTATAACAAACGCTATTTGTTTACCTAAATGGTGGAAGAAAATGTGTAAGATTGGCATTTTGATGCATTTTTAATCAAAATTTATCATTGAATTATAAAAGACGTCAGTTGAAATTTAATTTCTTAACATTTCTTGTAACTCGTACTACTATAATTTTTTTGTGCTTGTCTATTACATTGCTGGAATTAAGAGATTGAGATGAAATAGGCAATTGCTTCTCGTGAAACAATTTTGAAGGATTTAATATAACGATTTTTCGTTTTTTCTTATCAAATTAAAAATTTCTTATTTTTTTTTTTTTTTGTAAATAGTCGTCGGAAAAAGAAAAATTATTAAAATATAAAAATAATTATAAATCGTGTTAAATATCAATTGTATGTAAACAATTATTATTCTTTTTTATAGAATTATTAATGAAGATCGAATATCTGCCTGTTGGGTAAAATAGCATAAAATTGGTGAGATATCTGCTACTATTTCTTTGAAATTAGCTCATATGTGTGAGTAAAAGATTTAACTATAAAATATTTTATTTCACTTGCGAAAAGATTTTCTACATATAGTACAAATAACGAATACAACACTATCCAGAATTTTATTTATTATACAGCATTCGAAAGTTCATCAATTTATTATTATAATAAACAAATGATAAATAAAATAATTTTTTATTAATCTTATCCATTACACTTTTTTAACAAATTAGAAAGATTACTGATGTTTTATTAAACAAGTTAATATAATAAACAAAATAAAGTTTTTCTAAGGTATATAATATGTTATAAACAACAATTATTTATTGATAGTTAATAATTTATTGCAATGATGGTTTTCTATATTTTCATATCAATGTTTTATCGTATATATATGTATGTATGTATAACAAAAGCAGAAATATTTGATAAAGATGTGTCGTCTATGAATGTTTCCCTTGTTCCTCCTTTAATACTTATTTCTTTCAGGAAATTTTGTCTTTTGATCGTGCGTAATACGGTCGTAGAATCAGTGTTTGTTCCGTGGAATAAATACTTTCTTCTTCCGAGCACCGCGGCTCGTAATTTTTACTTGAATAATAGCGTAATAGTAGATTCAGTGTTTGTTCGCCGTTTAATATTTTAATCGCGTCGTAATTTTATAAAAATATATGTGTGCTTTGATCGTGTCGCGAAATTAGAGTCAAGTGTGGTTGAGGAGAGGATCTCTTTTGGGTTTTACTCCTATGGAGAAGCTTGTAAGTATCTAAAAACAGTATTACTTTCCCAATTATTTAATTAGTTTTACAGTTCACTAATATTATCGTTTTTTGGTTTCAGGAAATAATCGAAAATTTTAATCAAGTACTGGTCGATGTCCATAGATGCATGCAACATGCAATTGTAAGTTTATTTCCCTTGTTCTAAATAAATAACATTATCTACTATTTTTCCATTCGATCCAATGGCATAAAAAATTGATTTTTTATTACAGAAAAATTAACAGTATATAAAATGACGTAAATTAGAAGTATTCTGCGCTATCAAGCGCTGCAATCTGTATTAACAATAAATGTAAGTTTGTAAAAACAAATTTAATAAACACACTGAAAGTCACCTTAGAAGGCTCTAATCTCTACTGTTGATTCCTTTTTATTTTTGGTGCAGTGTTTTATTTCCTGCTGCATCTGGTGATACATCTCAAATTTCAACTTGGACTAACTGAGAGGTACCGGCCGATCGTTATCAATATATGGACAGAGTGGACACAGACACGTAGATATATTCAGCGGACGGTGAGTTTTACTTGCAAGATTTCTTATTCTTTCGCGCGTGAGCATAGTGATCACGAGAATAAGATGTTCATCTCGTGTATCGATGTTTATTATATATTTTTTGCATTGTGTTTTATATTTGTTAGCTGAGGCTAGGAGGTCTTCTTGTTTCTTTTTTGTAAATCATTAGAGTAGAAGTCGGATGATCCTCCGATTTCATGAAAAATATTTTTCTTTTCTAAAACATAAAAATAATGAATATATATGTGTAAAAATACATATATCTTTATAAAGAAATAAAAATATATATTTATAATGAAAATAAATAAAATTACATAAAAATAAGCGAGTGTTACATGTAAAATGGTATAATGAGCAAGAAGACAATTCGCGATGGTTAGATTCTAATACCGAAGTAACAATTTAACATGTTTTTAATAAATTTCGAAACATTTACTTCGTGATAGGATCGACCAAGGGTATAATGCATATAATGATGTAAAGAACGAACGTTATTAAATAGATAATACGTGTTTCTTGCATTTCTCTAGATTACATTTCAATGAATAAAGTTTTCATTAAATTTTTTTAATATCTTTCATTTTATTAAATTTTTGATATTGTATAATAGTAAATGCATAACAGAAAACTAGCTCGTTTGTTTGGATACTTTATTAATGGTTCTTTTAGCTTAGGATTTTCAGCATACAATAAAGGTATGTGCTATTTATTGTGGCCGTGTTCATTTTTTTTTACCTAAACTTACGAGCGGGCTCAGGTGCTCCTCTCATGGGTATAGGTGGTGGACACGGTTTTATTTGTAAGATTCATTTTTAGCAACTGATAATACTTAGCGTTTGTATACGATGTAAGTTCCATATGTATGAGTGTGGTTAAGTTGGAATGGAATTTATATCGGATGAGCGGAGTCGTCTATGTATTAATAGTATATTATATACTAAATATAAATATACTAAATATACAAATATAATAAAATAGAAAAAATTAATTATTTCATGGAAAGACATTAATACGAAATTTGAATTTGTATTTAAATTCAAAATCTGAAATTTGAGATCTGAAATGAGGAATACAAAATATCTTCTTAAAGTATATTGTATACATAAACTAGAATGAATATTGTATGAATAAATATAAATATAAATTTGTATGAATTGATACAAGTAAAAATGATATTACAAAGAGATACAGTTGTTATATAATTTGTATAATTAACATACATGTAAATAAATATACAGAGAGTATTTTATGAAATCTCTGGAACACATTAAGGAATATATGAAATAAAATGAGATACGTTATATATATGAATATGTATTAGAATACTCGCTAAGGTTGTCAGTTGATTTCAGCAATTGGTACGTAACTTAATGTATGAAAGATTGTATGCTACAAGCTCGGGTGACGGAGGCGTCCCGGGACGTATCTCCCTAGTGTAGGCATTTGCACCCGGGTGTTATGTGTGAGAATCGTGGAGCGAGTGTGTTGGTGTGTCTGTTTTGCCATTTTTTAAATATAGGTCCGGGGAGGTAGGTAGCATACTCTTCTGGTGTGAATGTGTGATGTAGATTGTAAGTAGGTAGATCCAGGAAAAGCAGATAAACTAGTATTTCGTATTTGGGGTATTAGATTGCGTGATATATCTGCACCTGGGATTTAAGTGGGATCGATTAATGTTTCATTAATTGATTCTAATATATTATTATGGTTCGTACCTAGTTTTTAAGTACGCCCGCGGTTCTAGACCCGGACGAAAAATGAAGTATAATTAGTGAAATTGGTTCTATTTAGAGATTCATATTAAGTCTTCCATATTGTACACCGAACAGCACATTCTTTTAATGGTTGGTCGTGGTATAATATGCGTTACTTAATAACGCGTTTTTTTTTAAATACTTTTTTTTTAATCGGAATTAAGAATAGTTAAATAGAACCCAGTGGGGTTAACGCAAGAAACTCGAAGAAAGAAGAGGCTGAAAGCCGAAGATTTTAAAGAATGGTTTTCCATCATCTGATGCAGAGTCATTCTTGAGGTTATTATTTTAACTTTAATTTATGATTGCTCTTTGGTTATTATCACTATGCTCACGGTATCGAGACGATAACATATTCTTTTTTTAAACTATGATTTTGAAATTGAAGAAAATCGTCATTGCAATAATATCTTGAAAAATGAATTTATGGTTATTCTTATTAATTATCTTTAAGTTACGATATTTTCATTAAGTACTATAAAGATATATACAAATATATATTATATTTCGCAATTTAATATTAAATGATTGTACTACATAAAAATATTATAATGATTTTCAAAGCAGTACGAATATAAACAATTCTTTCTTATAGTTACATTTATTTGTACTATATTCAGCAGTCTAGTTGTACTGTGTAATATATAACAAGTATTTATTTAATATAACAAGGTATAAAGTGACAAATATTATTTTACTTTCTGTTACAGATTTGTGTTCTTTATAATTACTTTATCAAATTTTTCCATAATTCATACTTTGTTTGTTTCAGTTTTTCAGTTATATTTTTTGCTTATATTTGGTAAGGTTTTATATATCATTTACCTTTACTTATATTTATATCAATATTTAACCCAATAATATTAAATTTTGTTTATATAAAATTTTTCATATTTAATGTGTATAAAGATGCTTATCTGTTTCAGCTTCCCAAGTTTTTTTTATATTATTACATCTCATTTATTTGTATTCATATTTATATTAATGCTCATTTCAATAATATAAATAAATCATATAAAACGAAGATTTTCCAATTCTTTTTAGCAAAAGATTGTTATTTGAGTGATTTTAAAGAATATTTGAAATCTGTTCAAGCCTTCCTTTAGGATTATTGATAAGAATTTCTCTTGTCTGTATTTTTCATGAATCTGTTTATTTGTTTCAGGTAACATATAAAAATTTACAATTATATGATCACATGTGGGTAAAGTATGTAAAGTACAATCTGTTAAGAATATTTGTTTGTTACACTTTGTTTACTTGTACTAATGTTTATGTGATAATGCAATTATTCAAATATACCATGTCTTAATGTGTTATGTCCAAAAAATTTTTAAGAAATCTTTAATGTGACAAAAAATTTGTTTAATTCTTTTTTTGCATGTCCTTAAAAAGTAGTTTAATTTGGGACATTAGATTTGTGTTGGTGCATGATTATTTGTATCTTTGTGTTGGTGGTAGATTATTTATATCTTCCTATTCTTTATAATTTTTAATTAGTCCATAAGAAGTGTTTTTAATATATGTATATTAAATGAGCTAATTATATTTTTCCATTTCAGGATATGCCTTTTAGGGTATATTTACTTTATACAATTTTTCATTAGTCTTAAGAAGGGTTTTATATATGTGTATATTATGTGGGCTAATTTATATTTTTCTGTTTTATGATATGTCTTTTGTAAGGATTTAAATGTGTGTATATTAAGTGGGATAATTATATTTTTCTATTTCAGGATACGTCTTTTAAGGTATATTTACTTTATATAATTTTTCATTAGTTTTAAGAAGGGTTTTACATATGTGTATATTATGTGGGCTAATTTATATTTTTCTGTTTTATGATATGTCTTTTGTAAGGATTTAAATGTGTGTGTATTAAGTGGGCTAATTACATTTTTCTATTTCAGGATACGTCTTTTAAGGTATATATTTACTTTATATAATTTTTCACTAGTTTTAAGAAGGGTTTTATACGTATGTATATTAAATGGGTTAATTTATATTTTTCTGTTTTATGATATGTCTTTTGTAAGGATTTAAATGTGTGTACATTAAGTGGGCTAATTACATTTTTCTATTTCAGGATACGTCTTTTAAGTTATACTTATATTATATAATTTTTCGTTAGTTTTAAGAAGGGATTTATATGTATGTATATTATGTGGGCTAATTTATATTTTTCTGTTTTATGATGTCTTTTGTAAGGATTTAAATGTGTGTGTATTAAGTGGCCTAATTATATTTTTCTGTTTCAGGATACGTCTTTTAAGTTATACTTATATTATATAATTTTTCATTAATCTTAAGAAGAGTTTTATATATGTGTATATTACGTGGGCTAATTTATATTTTTCTGTTTCAGGATATATCTTTATGGTACTACTTTTAGTTTCGCGTTCGGTTAAAATAGAAAAAAATTTCATTTATATCACGTCTGCAAAATGGACTTAGTAAATATGTACGTTATGCAGATGTAGATTGAATGAAAATAACAAGATTGAATGAAATTTGAATAAAAGGAAGGGAGGATGGGTGTCGTGGATCGGGTGGGTCTCCAAACGCAGCAACCTCCACGTGGTGAGATCCGGGCAATCGATATTATTTGAGGGATAATTATTATGTCTCAAATAATGTAGAGCTAATTGGCTGCGTTCGCGTTACCAAAATTTGTCATATCTTGTGCCTTTTTTTTTATTCTTTTAATTAAAATATCAGGAACATTCTGATCATTTGGTATAGTATTTAAAAATGCATGTACTATCTCTTTATTTTGTTTAACCTAGAATAATTATTCAAATGATTATCGCTGATATCAACTTCACTTTTGATATATTAGTTATCCTCAGGGCACCTAGCATCTTGGATCTCCTGTAAATTTAGAGATTTCAAATCAAGTTTGAATCATAAAGAACTCAAATGATTAAAAAAAGAAGAAAGAAGAATGGACCATACGCGGTTTCGCTTATCTCCGTATTTCGACCAAAATGTAACTTTACACGAGCTTTTTTGTCCAGTTTGCTTATTAAAGACAGAACAGGAAGAGAACGGTGGTGAATACAAGTGTAAAGAAATAGCAGGATTCACGGTACTCGGATTTTCAACTCGATGAAGTCCCAAAGAATCTGTAAAAAGTTGTACATAAATAAAATCCAAATAAAATCTCAATAATATTACATAACGATAGATAATTTAGTATATTTAGAAATTATACCATTGATATAACATATCTGATTAAGACCGAGGGTATTTTTTTCCAATTCTCGTAGCTCCTCTGGTTCCTCGCGCTGTGTAGGCCACGCATACCGTGTCTATAAAATCATAAACATATTAACAAAATTGTTTCCTATAGATATATGTGTATATATATATATATATATATAAAATAGAATATTTCATTCTATACCTCAAAGAGTTCACCTTGGAGAATTTTCATTACGCAATGCGCGTTAGCATGATCGTGTATTGCTGAACCATGACCTTCTCCCCAACATAGAATCATTAGATTGAACCTTCCATTTCCTTCATCGACTAAATTTCTCGTATACCTAAGCACAATGACTCATTTGGATTTTCCTTTAAGGACTTTTTGTATGATTAAACTAGATAAGCACCGGTGAATCACGTCAAATTAGAGGACAATAAATTAGTCTGATTGAAAATGCACCAGGTATAGGCATTGTTTCTAGGTTCACGAGAACGTTTCGTCGTTCGTTACTTTCGTCCCGATAAGTGTCGCGTGTCAAAGAACCGATGTTCTGAATCAAGTGTAATGTTTAAGAGAAGGGGCATACGTGGAAAGTGTGTGTAACCAGCCGTTCACCGTATTATACTACGAACACTAGTGATTTATGTGCAATACACATGAACATTGAAGTGTTCCGCATACTTACGTTTCGATTGCAATGATGTCAAATCTTTTTGGTCATATTTCTTCGTATTATATTTTTAAATAACACGGTAGAAGATAATGTTTTCATATCTATTTACGAAACGCAATTAGGACATGTACTAGGTCGGCATAAAGTGAATCGAACAAAGTACTAGAAGTCAACAAAGTGTTTCGATGAATACTTTCGATGTAACTTTTGTGCGATTAGTAATCGTTTTTTCCTCGTTCGATATGGTACGTTCTACTCTGTAAAGAGGTTGTGCCTGAACTACAGTTTCCATACTTTCGCGTGTTATGTGGAAACCGGCTATGTTAGCAATTCCGTGTAATAATTCCATTTATACATACATCTTGTAACGTGATCATTATTATATTTATAATTGGTGAAGTAATTCTCGTTCAAAATTTGTTATCTCGTAGACGAACAAAATAGAGAGTTCAGACTAATTCATTTGTTTTCTCAATTGAAACATAAATTTGTGCTTTTAATTTTGAAAAAATTATACAAATTATTCTTTCAAACTGCTTTAATCACGATCTAAACACTAGGATTGTAGTTTCTATCGGTTATGTACCAATTAATGGAAAATATAATTAGCATGCGAATAGATCAGGTTGTACCTACTAATTAGTGTGTCATTCTTCGCGAATGCAAACGATAGCTTTAATAGATTTTGATAGACGTTATTTATGATTTTTTAATTATGTAAACAATCGTCGACATCGTTTCGTATGAAAATACTATTAGCAATAATATCATCATACAGCTATCTGGAATAATTCTGGTATGCACTCTTTTTTTATTTTAATATCGATAGCTTTCTAATGCACACATCGTGACACTTATTGCATTTATTGTAGCATTGTAGTGCGAAGTACGATCGTTGTGTAAGTCTCGTAATGTATGTTTTCGCAGATAAGAATAATGACGTTTTCAGTAAACTTTTAAATTTTTCTTGCTTCTATCAGAAACCCGACGATGTTCCCTTCTTATTTTTCTTAAGGTCAGTTACTTCATGCTCGCGTGTCAACTTGTACAGATAATACTCAAAGTACAAGGTTATTAAATTCATTACTTAAGATTGAATGAAACAAAATATTTAAGAGACGATCAGGGTAGAAGAAACAGTAACCGATGATAACCTATCGTAAATTTCATGTTAATTTTATTTTATGTCTCAGATGTGGTTGTGCCGTGTTCTGTTTGTATGTCGACTGATAAAATATTTACTGGGAAATTCGATCTTTCGCGAACGTAAGACGCGTAGAAACAAAATAGAATGGGAATCGGATGACCACCCTCGTTATAGTCGTTGATATTTTAATCCAGTTAATATCCTATAAATTCATTTTTTTTTTTTGTAATTTTGTATTGCATTTTTGAAGTATTCAAAATACGTAAATCTTTATATTAAAATTTCTTATTTTTCCTTTAGATTATTTTAATAGCCTTCAGTATAATTTTCAAGCTGTCAGTTTACCTGTATCTGTCAAATTTTGCATATTTCTTCCATTCCGTGGAGTTGCTTCTGTACGAGGACATCAGATATTGAACCTTGTCTATATTCACGTAGTCAGTTTCGAAAGCTTCGTGCAAACCATCTATGAGTTCCCGAAGAGTTAAAGAGTTCTTCTCGTTTAATAGTTTATCACGAGAAACACAGGATGATCCAGCATCTTCACTGTACACTTGCATTTTCTTTTCAATTTGTCACCTTTCTTCTTTTTCACCGTTGCTCGATAAGAATTGACAACAAAATATAATAGAAATAAATAACGCGAAGTGAAAAAACAATGGATGATACTTTCGGATACTCGAGTCGATTCTTGAAGCAAAAAAGAGCTATTCGAAAGCGAAAGCAAATGAGGAACACTGTTAAGGAAGAACACGTTGCCCGTCTACGGCTCGTACTGATCTAGTAAAACGGAGGAGACAGCGTCTTGTATGAAGCCTAAGATACCCCCTACTCCCGACAACTCTAGCGGTCTCAAATATTTTGTACACAACTGTGAGGTAAATAACTCTTCCGAGGTCTTGGTTGCTATTTGTTTCTTCAATTAAAGCGAAAAGATAAAATACTCGATGTAATGCGAACATTTTTAGCTGTATGATATTTTACGATTAACATTGTATAAAATCGTTTTGTAGAAACACGAAAGATCAGAAAGGAAGCTTGATCTATTCAAATTTATTTTATATTTAAGTTACATCGCGCATATTCGATACGTTCGTTGATTTTTGTCTTAACGCGTTTGTGACACGCGCGAATATTTATTAACGTTTAATATCTCTGACTTTAATTTTTATTTTACATATGTTACATAAAAAGACAACTATGCCATTATATCGTATCCGATATATTATTCGTTATATTATATCCGTTGTAATTTACGAAAGGAAATATTTGTTCCGTTAATACGTAAACTACATTGCTACGTAATCAGAGTGTTTTGCAATATGTCAAATGTTCTATCGCAACTAAACAGAGCTAGTCTGTTTTTTTTATAATTATACATATATGTAAGAGAGAATGATTTGGTAAAATGCAACAAACTGAAACATATTCCAGCGTAAACGTAATTGGAATTTTAAAGTTAGGTCGTCTACGTTCTCGTATACTTTGATCAATCTCGAAAAAGATATTCCAAAAATTCCGCAGAAAGAGAAGTGGGAGGGAGTTACGTTCGATTATCAGTTAAATAAAAATGCTACTTCCGATCGTGAAAAGTGAAAAATTGCGAGTGCAGCAGAATCGTATGAACCGTTGTTCATAGAACGCTCTTAACGATATAATTCGAACAAATTTTGTTATGTATATATAAATTTTGAGGTATCATCAAAGACTATGAAAAAGGGGTTCATCGTCGAAAAGTTCGAAAGATGTAAATCGTTTGTTGGCTTTTGTTTAAAAATCCCGAGCGGTAGTTTGCTCCGATTGACTTTGTATTCCAAATTGTAAGTCAAGTAACTACAGGTGTCACATTAATGCACGCAAATTGTCTTTTCGTCATTGTTCTTCGGTTTCGTAGATGTTTTCCCATACGGTGTGCTTTCCTTCTCTTTCGTACAGCAAGGTGAATCAGTGCACCTGCACGGCCTCGACTTGTTGCGCTCTCTGGCTGCAATGCAGCTGTAGTAAAGAATGTAATAAAAAATCAACAACTGGAAGTACCAGATCTACGTTCAGGGCAATTAACGAAAGAAGTTGTTTCCGTTAATGTGAAATTTCCACGCTTATGCCGTTTCCTCTTTTCTTTCTTTTATATCGATACTTACATGCACGGTGAATTTTTACAATAATAACATTTCGCTTTCAGCTTTTTCTGACTGGATTTAGATCTCTTGCATCTACAGGGTGTTGCTTTGCAAACACAACAAAGGGCTACCAATACTTTTTTCTGTTTGTCGCTCTTTGCGCGATTAGATTCATACTTGCAATTATTCAATGATTTATTTCTCGCTTTTTCCATACATACTGCGATTATCTTCCGTCGTGTTTTAGGGCTGCAACGAATAGTTTCTTAATACGATATTTTCGGAGTGTGCTTTTTATCTTAATCCTTTGCCAGCGTAATAAAATGACGAAGAATTCGAAACGAACGATTTAGGAAATAATTATATTTTTTAATTATATTATTTTTTTCAAGATCTCAAAATCAAGTGGAAAAATAGTTTTGTCGTATAAGTATAATAGTTTTGACGAAATAGTAGTTGACAATATATCGAATTTTAAGGTTGTTCTTTCGTCCCTGTGATTTTCATTCGTGATGCACGCATTATTAATATAATACTATAAACGATGGTTCATCTAACGGTTGCCTGTCCGAGTTTCTTGTCATTTACATTATTAATGGGTTAGTTAGTTATTAGTAGGTAAAGTAGGTAAGTAGGTAAAAACATCCTACCTGATGCAGTACTTTATCTTTCTATCTTCTCGTCTCTCATCCCTCTCTACACTAACATTACAACAGCAAGGGACTTCTTGGCACCGTGCACAACACGTAGATTCGATTATTTTTTGCTGTAATTCATCCATCACGTCAGAAAAAGCGCTCAATCGTTGATAAGGAAGGTCATCGGAGTTGTGCTGCTTAAGCTTCTCGCAGCAGCAGCATTCATTGATGGGATCGGTTTTAAGATCGGCCAAGTTCCTAGAAAAGTAACGTCGCACTTCTTCTCTAGGCTTCCACGCAGTGACGTACATGGTGCGATCGTTATTAGGCTCGGTCAGGACCGGTCTTCCATCGCAAATTGTTTTCTGATCCTTACATATGCACAGATCTGTGGGCAACTCACAGTACGAACATTTTCCTACTATCGCCATACACGTGCATTTGTCGCGAGGTTTATCGCAATAAAGACAAAACATCGATTTCATGTAACCGCTACTGCTCTTCCTTTCGTAAATTAATTTACAGTTGCATTTATTTGGAGGTTTGTAACAGTTTACGCAGTTTACCATCAATCTACAACTGTTTAATTGCAATTAAGCGTAGTTGTCGGCGAGACACCGACCGAGGTGAATATATTCCGGATATTCATGTAAATTCAGATTTTCGTTGATACATTTACCTGCATTCGTTCCGTGATCTGCGACAATCGTTGCAAGGAATTATTCTTCTACAACTACACTCCTCCCAGTTTTTTTTATCACGGTATGGAATCGCACGATTACTTTCTTGAGAAATAGTATGATAACAGGACCTTTCCTTTTTTAAGCAACTTTTAGGGTGATTTATAGGTTCGTTGTTGTATCGACGCATCGGTAAATAATAACAGTTGCATGTGCTTTTTTCGGTTGTAACATAATCGGTAACACCTGTACGCTTTGTATAACTTGGGTTTGCGTTTTTACGTATCATGGGAGAGTCGAATTTGTCAGGTTGCGTAGACACCGCGATAGATTCTTTTTCAGAGTGCATAATAACATTCATTTTTTCACCTGGATTGTCTTCTTGAATTTTGGTAATCTGCGGTCTAAGTTCTTTTTCTTCTTCAACGTCGATTCCCTTGTCAAGTTGTGGCTTCGTCAACGATTCACGAATTTCGCCATTTTTAAGCATGTCTTGAGTTTCAGATATTTTTTTATCGTTTTTAGGATTCCCTTGGTTTCCTATTTCAATAGCAACATTTTGATTTGGCGAAACAGGCGAATTTTTGTTATTACTAACAGTTAATAAATCTGATTTATTTGGATTGTTTCTACCGACGTTTGAATTTATTTTATATTCCGCATTATGTTTTATTTCTTCTTTGGTGGATCGCGAAGGATCGGAAGCAGGATTATCTTTATTGTTCTTTTCGTTTTCCTCGCGTACAGGCGGTTTTGTTGAATTAGCTACATTCGAATCCTTATTGTTATTTTTCTTTTCCTCGTTTACAGGCTGCTTTTCTGAATTAACTGTACTCGGTTCAGGTTTATCTTTTTCCTTCGGTATAAATATTTTCTTCAGCATAGGTATTTTCATCGGTATAGGTATTTTCGTCGGTATAGGTATCTTCGTCGGTATAGGTATCTTCGTCGGTATAGGTATTTTCTTCGGCATATGTGCGAACAATTTAGAGGGAATAGATTTTTCCTCCCCTTTCGTATCGTCTTTAGATTTTTCTTGAAATTCGCTAGTCTCTATTTCAGGAATCTTAACAGTTTTATCGATAATAACATCAGGCGATGCAGGCTCCACGAATCCTTCGGGCTTTGGTTCTGGACTTTCTATTACATCTGTAATCATTTTTACGCCTTTGAAGAGAAGCGATGGTTTCAATATTTGTTGGATGGTTTTCGTGTCTTTACTTTTGCCGTCGTCTTCTTTCTCTAACTCTCTCTCATCCGCCTTTTTCGTATCTTTAATTTTGCTGTCGTCTTTTTTCTTTAACTCTCTCTCTTCTGCTTTTTTCGTATCCTTAATTTTCCTGTCGCCCTCTTCTTCTAATGTCTCATCTTCCAATTTGTTTTCCGCTGATTCTTCTTTCAATATTTCTTCATCTTTTTTCTGAGGCAACTTTCGTTTCTCTTCAACTGCCAGGTGCTTTGGTTCGAGTTTGCTATATTCCGTACGCAACTTGTATTTTTTTAAAATAGTCGGCGTTACTTGGGTTTCAGGTTTTGAATGAATCGTGCCTTTCGTCGACTGTTCTGAAACATCTGTTTTCGTAACAGGAATTGGCGGAATATCAATAATTCCTACTGGTTTTGGTTGTATAGGTTGTTTCAACAAATGTTTAAGTACGATTACTTCGGGTCTTATTGTTCTCGATGGGACGAACCTTGGCATTTCAGGTAGAGTTTCTTCCAGTTCCTCGCCTTTTTTTAGCTCAGTAGCTAACGTTTCTTCCGCGGCAACCTCTTTCGTATCCTTTTCTTTTTCCACGACCTTCCCATCTTCAGCAGACTCTTCCCTTAATTTGTCTATATCTTCCTGTAAATCTACAGAATGCTTCGGGCATGGTACAAACGTCGTCGTTTCTTTTAAATCTTCTAAAGGTTCGCGACACATAATTATTGTTTCTTCCTCTTTTACAGTCGGCTTTTCAAACTTTTCAGTAGTCTTCGCATCGACGCATACATCTTCTTCTTCCTCCGTTATACAGTTACAGGTCATCCATGATTCTTTGTCTACCGTCTTAGAGTAAGGCCTTCTGATTTTGCAACTGCATCCCAAATTAGACCTATCGATTAGTCCTTGATCTCTTTTACGATATCTACATACACTTTCACGAGTTTTTATAGGCAACGTAAGATGTTCGTTACCGTCAAAACGATAATTTAAATTAGGCTCTACCGACCAGGCGTCGGATGAAATACATACATCTGTATTTCGACTGCTGCAAACCGATTTCGACGACCATCCCTCGCTCTCCGAGTCTGTCAAAGTCTTCGTTGCGTAAATGGTGGAGCAAGGTTTCTCTATTTTGTCGCATATAACGAATTTCGATTTTTCAAACGACAAGTCCGACTTGTCGATTGCCACGAGAGTATCGCTATTACCGACGTTCCTGCATCCGCATTCGGTCAAAGTAGATTCAGTGCTTACACGGACATCCTCGTCAAGGTTGTCATAGATGTCGATAAAATTACAGCTTTCTACTTTTAGCGCGCTTTTGGAATCTCCGTATGGGCCTGAACTATAGGCAGCGCTGTCATCGTTACTTGCTTCGTTTTTTACAAGAAGATCGATCGAATCCTGTTCTTTAAACTTTCTGCGTTTGTTCCGAATGGAAGTGACAAGTTTGCTCGATGAAACTTTTGACTGTTCCGTCGTCGTTTCTGAGCATGATTCCGTGCATGATTGAGATTTATCTTGTTTACTAGTTGCCTAACGAATAAAACAATAAGCGGACAATTTTTTAAAGAGAGATACTATAAAGGAATAAAAAGTAGAATTACTTGGATATTTTCACTGGCTTCCGAACAGATATAAATGTTCACGTTTCCAGTCATCCTACGATTATCAGTTTTCACATTGTTTAATGATCTTGAGGGCCTCTTTTTCTTTACTTCTTCGAACGCGTTTTCTTTTCCACTCCGGCGTTTCCCGTTTTCTTCGTGTAATTTTCTAATGTTCGTACGAACACCGTTGTATCTTTCCCGAAGCCGATTCGATTTTGAACGATTATCGAACTGCTCGTTATTTTTACGTAATCGTTCTATCGTTGAACCGTTCCGAGTCGTGCGTGGTCGATGCTCGTGCTCCATTTTAACTAGAATTCCTTCCTTATCTACGTAACAAACTCTATCAAAGTTAGCTTCTTCTTTCGGCTTCTTATCGGCATCTTGCTCTTCTTTCTGCTTTTTAAAACGCAAAACACACAACACGTTAGAATAATGATTTCTTTCATTTTGCTTGCGCGTGCACTGACAATAAGAACGTGGCAAAAAAATCAAAGTATCCTGGATACTTGCATCTTAAATACCATTTTACATTGCTTCACGATACTCTGCATCGCTTCCTTGATCGAGCTATTGATTATTTCTGTTAATTTCGTAGGAGAGATCTTGTCTTTCGAATCACGCTTCGTGCGTGTTTCCGAAGACTTGTCACAACTTTCAGAACAAATGCAAGCTCTGTTCGAATCCAAATCCACTTCTCTGTATTTGTCTACTTTCTTAGATCTTCCTTTCGCGCAAGTCACCGAGTCGCAAATTCCACTTGCGCCTGAATCTACATTTTCAGATTTTTCTTTCGTGCAACTTATCAGATCGCAACATTCCTTTTCATCCAAAAGTATCTTTTTATCGCTTTTCAGTTCATCTGTGACTTCATCCTCGACTTGGTCTTTGATTTCGTTCTTCGCTTCATCCTTGATTTTATCCTTCAAGATGTTTTTATTCTTCCTACCCTCTTCAGTCGTTCGTAAGATTTTTCCGTCTTTGTTATGGGATATGTTTTGGCGTTCAAGGCGCGTTGCGGATAAAGTTCTAGGCCTAGCGTGCATTGGCACGTTCGGCGAAAACGAAGGGGCAACGCTAGCTTTTACACCGTGGAGTGGATCGATTACATTTCTATCGCCACTTTCTGGAAGTTTTTCTGAATTTTGCCCCAGGAGAGACATATCGTTCTCTTTTCCCAAAGTACCTGGCTTTCGGTCCGTTTGTCTGCGATTGAACTTGTTAATTATACCTTTTTTCTACTTCTTTCTTTTACGTTTGTCTTTGTCAAATCTTACGCCGTCTTGCAGATATATTCTTCTTCGAGTTTGAAGAAACTTGTACGTTTTCCTCGACATAGCCGAAATTCGTTCAATATGTTGGTTAAACGATAATTTTATTTCATCTCTCAGGCAGATAATTGTTAATTCTTTTTTTATTGAACAGTTCTATTAAAGGTTATACATTTTAATGGGGTACAGAATTTGAAACAGTCGAAAGTATTTTTGCGTCAGTCGGAGCTATGATTATGAAGTGTGTTGCGTGTAATACGATTAAAATATCACAATTTTTAGACGATAGAGAGCCGAGCGAATATTTATATATCTTGAAATGCCGATAGCGAATGACGATCAATTCGGAGAATTCGTACTATGTGGAAAGAATTTGTGCCGCGCGTGCGAAATCTTTAATAATACAGTGTGATTAAGGCTTTCTAAGCTAAATATTTACATTATATATATATATATATTTAGACAAAAACTTTGGACACTTCCTATATGCTTGCATATTATATGCATTCTGTACATTTTCACGCATTTAAATAATTTCGCACCAGAAAAACTCACGCTCCAGCCTTCAACACACTCAACAAACTGTTTATTTCCCCTATGATAAATTTCCACCAATGAGTTCGCTAACGTAAGTATAAGATTCGATAACTAACTGTGTCTCGAGATTATACTATCGGGAATCCGATCCCAAAAGTTTGCAACGTGTATTTGAAGATATTATTTTTAGCTTCTTATTGAATTGACTCGTTGTTATCGCTTGTTTCATCAGCGGATGTTAAAGTACCAGATTTATGTGTCTTTTTAACGCAACTACAAGTAGAAGACGCCTCGTTCAAGACTTCTGCGTCACATAAGCAATCATACATAATTTCCATTTCTTCAAACTTTACATCCCCTCCGTGCGTCTTGCGCTCGTATTTCTTATATTCAGGCGGCTAAAATGACGATTAAGAAACATATATGCCGGTTGTTGCAATTATTAATTCGCATCTCGAGTTACCTTGAATGGTGCTACTATTTTATGAGCGAATTTCTTCATCGCATTCGGCTTTCGTCGAGCTTGTCTTTGAGATGGATACAGTTGCTCCACTTCTTTACTTTTGTCTGCCTTTTCAGACAAGCGTATCAACGGTACCCTATTTCTAGGTTTCTTACGAATTTCCTCACATCCAGCCCTTTTTCGAAACTCGCGTAACACATTTTTATAAGCTTGCGACTCTTGATAAGGGAGTCTGCCATCTTTTTCTTTTGGTTTAAACTGAAAGCGAAATAATTATCTCTTTAACGAAAGCGATACCCTATCTCGTTTAGCGCATGTATTTTGAAATTGTAACGGTATGAATCACTCCTGTGTTAGAGCGTCAAAACCGTCGAAAAGGTATTTTATGGACTAAGGATGGAAAATCAGAAAAATAATATTTCACCATTGTTGCCTAGAATCTATCTCTTTTGCCAACACTATACGTCGTGAGTAAATAATTTTGTTGTCGACTTCCAAATGACGTTACTCGTCTCCTGAAAAGCTTGTTTACTTACCGATAAATCAGGTGCCAGAGAACGATCGACCTGTCGATCCGCAGATCGATCAGAACTTCCGCTTCTCCGTCTTCTAATTTCTCTTTCTTCGATTAATCTCATTCGATCGTGCCTTTTCAATTCTTCGATCAGTCCCGGACTCTGATACATAGGCAAGTATCTTTTCACCATGGGCATCTGAAATTTCCGTTTCGCCATCTCTGGATGATCAGAAGCGCAGTTCTTACAAATATCCGGTCCGTAACTTCGTGATGTAGATTCACGACCAAAGCATTCGTTTCCGTGTGCTTTCGATTCTTCCGCTTCGCTTCCTTTCTCAGCAGTTTCGGGAACAAATCGACGCGATCTTTTTGATTGCGATTTAAGCTCAGGATGAATCTCTTCGTCGTCGGTCAACGTTGATTTTTCTGAACCACTGCGTTTTCTTCGTTTTGACCTGCCACGTTCGTCGCGATTATTTTTCAAAAAGTTGTTAAAACGCAATACCGCATTGTTCGAAAGGTTCGTAGCCTTCTATTATGAATTTCTACCAAATAATGGAACGTTCCCCGTGAAATGTTTCCCTTAGTTGAATACGAAAGAGTATTAAAGAGAAACATCCACTTAATAAAATAGATTTCTTTTCGTCGATCAGACGACGTTGCAGCTCGTTATTATTTATCGTGGTCTTTGCCAATCTTATTTGCGAGACGTAAGCAAGAAATTTTGTTTAAATGCTCTACGAGTCTAATAAAAAGTCTATAAAAGCTATTATCCTTATCGTTTATGTTAGTCTTATTACTTGAGATATTATCATTATCGGAGAAGATGAATCATTTTTCAAGAAAACCGAAGCCATAAAGACTTGAAAAATCGCAAAGTTTCAAACGATAAAATGTTTAATTTCCGTTAAAGCTTTCTTTACTTTCGTTATGAATTCGCCAAACAACCTAATATGTACTTACGTTGCTATCTATTTTGATATTTACCTCGGACGATGCTTCTCTTTCTGTTTTTTACCCTCCTTATTTAACCGTCTAGAAAGTTCAGCAAACTTTCTTGCGTCCGCAACGTTCGTATCTTGCTCAATACGATTATCTCTTCTATCGTGCTTGTGCGATTTTGCTTGAATGGATTTGTTTTTATCTGGTAAATCGGTAGTTTTATCGACCTTCGCCTTTCTTATTAGCTTGTCGAAAAATGTATTTTTATTTCCAGTATCGATCTTCCGAGGTTTTTCTTCCGAGATCGTTGGATTCACTTCCAAATATCGCATTTTAGGTCCTGCAGCTTCTTCCATAGTTGCTTGTCGGTTCCTCGATCTACGACTAACACCATATAATTTTAAATCTGCTGTCGGATCATACAACGAAGTACTATCTGTATCTGGGAAAATTGTTGCAATTTCTTCCGAAGGTTCTATTCCGCCCTTTATTTTCTTCGTAGTTGTGCCGTGTATCTTTCTGTTTTCTTCCAATTCCGTGTTTTCTTGTTCTAAATCTTTCGAGTCTTCGTACTCGGAAAAATCCTCCTTCGCATACTTTTGTCCGATCCACGGTTCTCTCACCTTTGCGTAATCTGTCTCACTTTTACATACAGTCTGAGCACTATTTGTCTGTTCCGATATAGTGCTCATACCCAATGAATAAATATCTTTATCTCCAGTTGTCTCAAACGTGATCTCCGACGTGCAAGAGCAAAGATCCTAGAAAGAGCAAAAGAACGTTTTTTATCGTCTCTGGTATTTTGTAACTAGACCGCGGATTTATGCTCTTATATGAATGGCTGGACGAGTAGGAGCTTGGTAGAGATTTGTTTCACCTATTAAATATTACGACGAGTACCTTTACTTTGAACGTTATATACAATTTTTACGTATTTTGTATCTACGTTCCATGCATTCTTGCACCTTCGAATTTGGAATAGATACATAAAGATGCAGAGTCTAGCCACAAACTTACGTACAACTTCTTTTAAGTACAAATATAACAATACTAATTCATCGTTTTCTGTCGTGCTCCACGCGTCTCTATATTTAAGTCCTGTAGGCGCTTTTATGTCTGACGGTTTATTGATATCCTCTACTTGGCGAACACATTTTCGTATTCGTGAATCTTCAGTCTCGTCTACCTCGAAATAACGCGTGTCTTTCACAGCAGACTCCAAATGCCTGTTTTATCGTACGTTTGTTACAAATGATTACGTACAATAAAAAATACTTACTGTTATTAGGTAACTATATACAAATTAAACATAATTGTAGTCTTTCATTCTTTATGCAACATTACCTTGGTAATCGTTTCGTCTCGAAATTCTTTTCATACGATACCCTTCTAGTTAGAGTTTCATCAGAAGTGTCTTTCGTCGTCGTCTTCCTACCTCTCCTTCTAGAAAAGTGTGACGGTCTATCAGTGTCTCGTACTTTTAGCAGACTCTCGTTTTCCTCGTCAGACGAGGAGGAAGAAGAGGACGAGGAATCCTTCGTCTTTCTAACTCTTCTATACGATTGGATTGGCATTGATTGCTTTCTGTGAAGCATGCCGACAATCTTATTCATAAGGGATGGACGTTTCCTTTGCAATCCTTCGCGTGTCTTCTTGTCATCCTGTCGAAGCGATGAATTTGTTTCTTTGATCAAATTTTCGACTAAATTCCGTTTTAAATGGTACTTTTCGCGACAAAATGGATACTCCGAATTTCGTATCAATTTCTGTATCTTCCAGTAATTTTAGAAAAGAACGGGCAGCATAGATTTTTTATTCCGCGCTGTATCGTTCGATAGTATCTTTTCGAAAAGGATGGAAATTCAAAAATTTGCGGTGCCTTAAAGCAAAGTTTAACCAAACTTTCTGCCCTTTCAATAAAACGTTAAATCCTCCTCCAAGGAATAATGATCGAAAAATATGAAAGTATTCGGAGGGCTTAGAATGGTTCATACCTCTCCTTTACCGAGCCAAGGAATTCTCGCAACTGCATCGACGATTCTATTTATACGACCTAGTTTCCTTCTATCCTCCCTATCCTTCGGAAGTAATTCTTCCGAATCGTCTATTTCTATGTGTATTACTTCTTCTTCGTCGACGTCTTCGCTCGGCCAGGATTCCGTGTCGGCGATCGAACTCGATGAATCCGAATCTCTCACCTCGGCGGCCGGCCGCTTTTTTAATTTGGCACCAACTTTTCTACGAGCCCTCACGACGAAGCCGGAAGTTGGCGATTCACTGCCCGAGATCGATTCTTTTACGAACGGTTGATTGAATATCTAATAAATACGAAACGATATTTAGAAGAGCAGCAAAGAGACAGGACATTTAATAAAGTCGATATCAATCGAAAAGACTTTACTGTATTACGTTGAAACGCACTTGGATTGTTACGTCGTCTCGAATTTTCTGCGCTTCCACGTCTTTGAATCGTTTCCTCGTTTTCTCAATTTCGACTTCCTCGGGAGACTCATCTTGATACGCTGAGGGAATGAACGTGGTTAATGCAGTACGCTTTAATGGGGCTGTCTCAACCATACGTTAAATTCTTACTGTAACTGTATTCGGTACTCAGATCGAGATCTTCCAAGGATTTATCATCCGACGTCTGTTCACCGACGTCTCTTTCCATTTTCTCTGCCTGCTCGGCCCTCGCTTTGTTTCCTTCTTTTTCGCTCTTCGCTGTTACCTCTTCCCCGTCTTCCATTTTTCCCTCTTTTTTTGCTACCATTTGCGTTGCTCTTTCTTCTTCTTCTTCTTCCCTTATTATCCTCCCATTTTCGTATTTTTCTCCTAATATCTCTTCACCTTCACCTTCGTATTCTGTACCTGGTATCTTTTCTTCATCCTCGGTTTCGTATTCCCCACCCATCGTCTCTTCATCTTCGACTTCATATTCCTCACCAAACATCTCCTCGTCTTCAGCTCCATATTCTTCATCTAGCATCTCTTCCTCTTCAGTTTCATATTCTTCGCCTAACGTTGCTTCGTATCCTTCTCCCATCGTTTTATCTTCCTCCTTCGTTATTTTACCATCTTCTTCTTGCAATTTCAATTCAGGTTTTAGTAACGCTCTTCTTGGTATTTCGAATTGATCTTCCGAAGAGTCTCTAGCATTTTAAGGGCGTTAGTAAGCACCGGTTAGCCGATTCAGGATTTTTATCATTGATTAACTTACTTCTCCTCACTCATGTCGGACAAGTCGCCGTAGTCCATCGGTGACCGACAAATGGTGCACAAATTCTGCAAATCCGCGAAACACTGCGTGCAATAGAGGCCAATGCAACCAGGAGTTGGACATTTAACGTGCGGATCCTCGTCACGTTCGACTGCGCCACACAAAAGACACGCTTTTCGTTTCAATGGGAAAAATACATTCAATAAGGGAAACGTGGCCCACAATTTCTCTCTTAAAGTCACTTTCTCTATTTTTTCCCCTTCGGTCAGTCCAAATTTTCGGCGCAATTGACGTCTAGCGAACTTCAAAAAATTCCCTCTCGACCTAGTTCGAAGTAAACATTTGGAAGAAACGAGTATTTCGCATTTCGAAAGTCTCGGATTCGAGGTTCGCGAATTTGAGAAACAGCTTTCGACTCGTCTGTAGTTAAAACAAGTTCACCAGATAGGTACCTTGGATATGGAGAAATTGGATACCTGATGATGTGATTGTACAACCAAGCTGCCCTCTGCTTTGCTCTCTCGGGATAATACTGGCACATGACTACCTGTCTCATTCGTAAACCATAAGGCTCGAAAAATGCCATCAGCCAGCAAAGAAAGACCAAAACGAGGATCCGAGTGTATTTATCGAAATCAGGTGTTGCAGGATCCGGAAGACAAAGCATCGTGTCGATTTCGGTTCCCTTGCCGTATGGCGTGAACGCTTTTACGATACTTTTGTAAAGATCGGCTAAATACCCATCGCCCGATACGTGAATAGTTACCACGTTTGGTCGTTCCACCTAAACAAAATGCCGTATCGCTGTATGAGGTAATGCAACAATTAACCGCAGTCTAATAATGGTAATTTGTTATTTTACTTTGCTTTGAAATCGCCCGTAAAGTTTTATGGTGTTCAGCACCCAATAAAGACAATAATCTATGGACATGTACGTGATAAGTTTGACCGTAGCCAGGCTTAAGAATATGGTAGACCTGGCTAATTTGGTTCTTTCGGGTTTTATCAATACGACGGAAGAGAGTGGCACGTATCTGTTCCGTTCGCGTCGATTCAGTGGCAAAACTGTCTCCTTGTCTTGACGTGTTCTTATCAAATCGATGGTACGTAGATCGTCGGTTATGTATCGATTGTCGAAACGCTCGCTGGTTAACCATTTGTAACGATAGCGTAGCACTCTGAAAATATTAGATCGGACAGTAAATTTATACGGAGTATATTAAACTTTTGACGTTGTTTTACAGAAATGCGCGAATATACTGAAATGACACGATTGAATAAATTCCTAATTATCCGATTGTTCTCATCGATGTAACAGTTACGTTACCTTACCTGAGTATGATAAGGAACACGAAAAAGGACGCGATGAAATTCATGAAATCGAAGAAACCAAAGAGTTTGTCTGTTCTCGAGCGTACTTCTGTAGCAATACTCGTGGACACGTCTTGTATCGTGCTGCTTTGGTTCGTTTCGAAATGAAACGAATGGGAGAACTTCACTTTAACGTAGAACATGGCTTTCATGTGCATCGTAAACCTCTTAATTTCTACAAATTGCGACTGTGGAAACAACGTCTTCGAGGGAAAGGAAAGACGGAAAATTCGAGTTTATTTCGAGATAACTTACTGCTCTTTACGACACCGACTACGCTGTCAGCGATATAGGAAACAAGCATGCAAATGAAATCCAGTGGTTTCACTATGTAACACAGAGTACTGACTACATAAGTTACGTTGCAAACGAATCCAAAGATCGGACCCAATTTTGCTTTGCAATCCGCCACTGCCCCTTCAAAAACGCTTTGACACCTGTCGAAAGGTGTGCCCAACTTTTTGTTACATATACTTATGATACTTGCCAGCCATTCGAACACCGCAGTGATAACTCTAACTATGACGAGATACGAGGTAAAGGATGCAGCTTGCAAAACGTTTAATAGATTGTACACAAATTCTACTTACGTATGCTAAGAACGACTCTTTTAATCGCAATTAGAGTCTGTTTGATCTTCTTTACGACCACTTTGACCGTCTTTATGACTTTCGATATTGCTTCTCGCAAAGCGTAAAACGGTTGTTTTGCTAAATCTATGACGGTCTTTACCGCTTCCTTTAACTGTTCCTGGAGAGTGAACGATATTTTCTAGTTGACCGTGAATGCGATCGATATTCGAGAATGAGGAATTTAACGACGTAAAATGATATAGAACGATATACGTACTTGCGCGCAAGCTAGTGACTCTGAAAGTACACCAGTGTTGTGCATAGTGTTCTTCACTGGTCCTGTCAAAGCTAAAATAAACGCGTACGCCATTAAAGCTTGCCTTCCGCGTTTCGAGAAAAATTGTGGCAAGAGAAGAAACACAACGCATCTGAAATATTTTTTCATTTATTTAAACTACCAAGGATATATCGTACGTGTTATATGTATGATAAATATATGCGCATATCGTAGCATACCGAACTTGGAAAGAAAATGCAAGACCAAGAGTGAGAATTACTCCTATTACTGTACAGAGGAACGTCGCAGACGACAGCTTAAAATGCAGTTGAAAAACGAAAAATATGAAGAATATGTACGTCAAGAATATTCCACCAACGAATCCTGCAAAGCTTTTTGCTACGTAATTTTCCAACGTTCCATCGGTACGAATTACAACGATCTTTTTATGCACCCAAGTATCTTTTAAAATAGCAAAGATTTTGCTATAGAGGCGCGTAACCCTCTTCTTAAACCTGTCTCGATTTTCCAAACACAGTCGATATAAGAACGAAGTAAAAATTTCTCGATTATTTGAGGCTCGAGTCTAACCATATTCTTCTTCGACGAATTTGCTGCTTCAAAGTATATACGGGTTTGACGACACCCTTCGAAATCTCTATCGACGTCAGTTTTTCATCCTCGTAACTTTGCCTCAGTTTTTCCAACTTGTTGGCTTTCAGCACCAACTGGAAAAATGCCATGATAGAACTCTGTCCGTCCGACGTTGATAAATCACGCTGATAACTGAAATTATTCTTTGTACGATGTTACTTATGTAATTAATGGTTAAGTATACAGTTAACTTTTACTGTCTATAGAGATGCGATTTCGTTTTTCTTTTCTTTCTTTATCGAACTGTATATAAATATAGGAAGCTACAGTTTTTAAGTATACGATCAAATTACCAACTGTACAGCAAACAATACGAATTGATTGGCTGCGATCGCGACTAAGTTTTTCTACAGTTAGGAAATTTATACAGTTAGTAGTAGTAATTCCATAATTACATTTCGCTACAGTTCCAACCGCTACTAATGTCGCGTTCTTATTTTATACTGAATCGATAACGTCGCATGTGACACCAAAATGATAAGGGACTCTTCCGATTCCCTCAAATCGTAGGACCTGAAAAAGCATTACTGTCGATGTTATCGTACGTCTATTCGTGTCCAGGCCGTCCATCGTAGATGCACATTCGTGTTTCGCTATCTACAAATGCTGATAACGTATCGCGCGAGCGAGCAATTAATAACTCGTTGGCAATTGTTGTTTGTCACCACTGTCGGGTAATATTCCGTTGCAAACGTAATTTCGTTAAGAAAAAGATCGTTCTAAGGTTTGTTTCTCAACAACGAAACATCGTAATGGAGAACGTTGCTGAAACAATTCTAATTTACTGTCGTACGGAGGATGTGAGGAAATCCACTCGTCTCGTTGTTCGATTCGCCTGTGAGATGGCGTAAAACTCGTAGTTCGATCTTCGAAGAGAGACGTCGATAGCCAGAACGGATATGAAAAAGAAGGAAAGAGAAGGTTGCTTCGGCTGGAAACCCGAAGAGTAGTCGTCGTGCAAGGAGTCGAAGAGGGGCGCCGAATCTAAACCCGATAACGAACCAGCTGGTGGCAGTGCCGTCGGACGACGTTTACGTGGAAGTACGGCCTTCGCGAAAAATCGTTTCTCTATCCAATCACTGTCGGACGATCGTAACGCAGAAATTTGAAAAACGATAGAGACAGTGTCACAAAATCAAAAGTTGTTGAAACGATTACTTGTGATTCTTGTCATCGGTAACTGGTGATCCATCGATTTTTGGTGATTCCTGATCGAAACAAGGCAAAGCAAAGGGAACAGAGAAGAAGAAGAAGAAGAAGAGGAGGAGGAAGAAGAGAAAAAACAAAAACAGAAACATGCCTTGACCGCACCTCAGGTGACACCAGGATGTATTGTATAGTCGAAAGAATATCACCGTGCTTGTAGCGCGTACAACTTTCGATTGGACGACAAATGTCGTAGGTATTCTTATCTGTGCTGAGGTGTGTGCGTGTGTGAGTGAAATCGTGTGTGGCTGTGGGTGCTGCTCTCCTCGATTGTATCTGACCTGACCCAGGTGAGCACCTGGACCAACAAAGATGACTACGAGGGAGTTATACGTGAAGGTACGAACCAGTTCAGATTCTCAAGCCATCGCAGGTACACGAATCCAGTTTTACGATGGCAACTGGTTTAGTAGCATTGTGACAAGCTTGTCTGTTGACATTTACAATTACCTTTTTATGAAATCTCTCTTAAAGCCTGGCGAAGAGGTCTCTTTCATCATAAAACAGTACAAGAGGTAGAATTTTAACCCGAGTTTGCGAATCGAACAAACAAGTTTCAATAGTGGCAAATATAAATATATATATCATCGTGGAAAATATCGCGAGTCTGGTAATTCTTTGAACACCGCGGAGAGTTGTTTGTATCATTTTCGAATTGCGAGACGAATTTTCGTTTCCGATGTTCCCTGAATATTCGGATAGTTATTGCCAGCGTATCTAGTTTTGTAATATTGTGCAAACTGCATCTCGCCATTCACTCGGTATTCTCTTTAAAATTCCGAATGAAAGAGTCTGCTCTGTCGTTAAGCAGAGAAGCAGAGAGGAGGTCTTTCGGTAAATACGTTGCAGTGGATCTCGTGTAAACGTATGCGAGATTTTCCCTGCTAGTTACCCAGTATTTTAAAACGCTCGGATACTTTTATTCCTTCTCCCGATTTTCATTTTCAAAAATTTTCAAAATTTTAAGATATAGCTGCCCGATTTCGGACGAATATCTGGCGCAAAAAGATCGATCGATCTTTTCTATCTGCCTGATATTACCGTCGTTTCGTTTTATACGAATCTAAGTGCATGGAAATGCGCTATCGATTACGTTTTTGAAGTTCGGACGAGTTGGAAGCGCGTCGTTAAAACCTGAAACGAAGCAAGGAAGATTGAATATCATTTTGTAAAAATCGAACGAAACTTTCTTCTTTTCTATCGCCGATGCATATCGTGCATGGTTAATTGTTTGAGAAAATTATGGGATAGACAACATATTGTTCCAATTAGTTGGGAAGTATCCATCATCGATTCGATCGAAGGTGTCTTTCTCAAACTTAAGCACTACTTTCACAAAACGTGTCTATTCCTTTCAATTTTCATATCGGTAATTTTCACTGTTTCGAACTATGCACGGCCTTCTCAATACGACGTTCCAAATTATAGTTACACGTACCTTATCGATCTCGCTTGTACGAAAAAGAGATTCGAAACTCTGTATGATTGAAATGATACGACAAGGATAGGTACGTCGATGATAATTCTGATTTATAAGAGAAAGCAGTCGAGAACGAGGGACGAACAAGTTTGAAATTCGCAAGTTCTTTTTGAAACAAAAATCAATAATTGTCGCGTGGAAGCTCGGAGGCTCAAGACCTAAATTTCGCTTTAAAACCAGTGGTTACGGCTAGGTTGTCGACCACGATAACATTTGTTGTATACAAACGAAGCGTTTCTTGACAAGAGATTATTCCGTCGAAGCATTAGTTATGTCCCTGAGTACGAAATATTGCTCGTAGAGTCTCCAGAGTATTATAATCGTTAATAATAATCGTTGTAATAATTACGTAAATTATCTGCGCAAAATTCGGGTAAACTAAAATACTAAAAAGTAAAATTCCTCTCGCATTTAATTATAACTTAGCCACGAGGAAATATCTATTAACTACGCAAAAATAAAAACTGGGATACGGTGTTCCGAATTAGCTGATAATTACTTGGTTCTTACTATGCGTGAGAATGTTGCGTACAAATTGCACAATGAACGTAAGGGAACGATACTGTGAGAATACTTAGTCGACGAGAACAGAGAGTTTTAGTTCAGCCCGAACCTGCCCCTTTAAGGTCGTACCGTGGCTCTCCATCTTGGCTGATTTATTGCCTTGGTCAAGTGAACTGCGCGGGTTGTCCGAGGTCGTATCGCAATTTTCGTCCAACTTACCAGCAATGATATTTGCTTCTTAATGGCACTAACTACCAACAACAAGAGAAACGTGGTTAAAATATACCCGTAACCGTTAATGGACATTACGTCTGTAGACATTGGTAAAGTCAGGGACACCTATTACTCGTACAGAACGCGCGTATTGATTTAGTCATCTTATGGATAGTCTTTGAGTTTTACGACTTATAAAGGCGAACAGAGAATAATAAATCGCGTACGAACACGGCTTAACTCTTAAAGGCCACGAATTTATTAATACGAATTTTCGTTTCGTTATTGTCATCCTAAAACGATACCGTACACGTGTCTCAAAAAGTGACAAAACTCGAACAAGCTTCTCAGGAGAAACCACTTTGAAAGCTTTCGAAACGATTATTTATTAACGCGTAATGTCAGGAAACAATGTCCAAATATTATTTTTACAATTGTTCGTTCTAAGCGTTCGAAGTACTTTGTCGACGGTTTTCACGTTCTTCCAACACAGGATTAAATTATTTTCTTCCCAATAACGAAACGTCTAATTCCACTCGTTCGATTTAGTCGATATTTCGATTTAGAAGAGATGCTTGCGGGTAAATTTTCTTACGATGGCCTTTAAGGGTTCAAATGTCACCTGGCGCGAAACTCTTGCAACAATTAATTACGCAATAGCAAGTGCTTAACGTTTTGCGAACTAGTTTCGACACATTCGTACGTAACAGGCGAACTCATAATAAAATAGAATGTCGTCTAGGTACGATGCTAGCCGGTTTTGAGACACAAGGAAATAATGAAATTATATTATGCAATGAATTGAAACTCGAACCGTAGTCTCGATCGCACCTTTACATTTAAAGGTAAGCTAACCCCATTCGAGACTGTTGCTCGCACGATCAGTTCGAGGAACGTGATCGCTAAGACTTCTCTTACGAACGGGCAGTTCCCTTTCTCTCGAAACAGAAAAGCAAAGCGTCTTGGAATAGGTCGTTCTCCTTGCTTCTTCGTGCCCCGTCACAAGGAGCCGCAGACGGAGTCGCTATCGTAGGCATTATGCTCCGCGTGATTTTATCCTAAAGGTCAAGGAAGATTTCTTTGAAACTCGTCATCGCACGATGACCAACGCGTTAATCCGGGTGTAACGGTTTCGCAGAAATATTTTCGTCATTCTGCCCTTCGAATTTTCCCACGTTCGCAAATCGATCATCTCGCGTGCCTTTAGAGATACGCGTACGACGCGAAGAGCGCATTTTTGCAGACTTTAATCGTCTGGCGACGACAGCACCGTGATGCAGCAATTTAGTCGAGAACAAAACTGTCGCTTGGTTAAATACGGTGTAGCGATCGCCCTTTTGTGCAGCCTCCGTGAAAAACGGAGGATTCCTTGTAGCAATCTCCCACGAAGGCATCCCGCTTCGCGATCTTACTCAACACTGAAAGTACGAACTCGCATTCTCACGCTCGTAAACTTCGCTCCGTGAACATTGTGCATTTGGATTTGCATTTGTAGTTACACTTTATACGCCGTCCTCTAAACTATACCGGCTACAACCTATAATGCAATATATTTTAACGAATCGATTACAAACGACGTCACAGTAGCTGTATCTCTTCCATCTGTTCCTATCTTCCGCGTAGCTGGAATTGATAACACATCAAACGCGATCAAACGATACGATACAGCCCGTAATCAAGAAATACATGCTCGGCATGAAAGGCACGTTTATCTTTAGCCGATTGAAAGGGAAACTGTTGGGTGCACAGGGTGCATGTGACACGGTAGCTCGCCACCGGTGTCAACGGTGCCGATTTCCACGCACGCGGTAAAAATCATAGGTGGGCGGGAAACTTGACCCGGTTATTCTCGATAACGGAGAACCTTTCTCAGGAACAACGATGCCGAGCTACGGCGATCGATCTCTCAACGACAAACACGACGTCAAGCGGTTTCTAGGTGTAGCACGATGCTCTCTAAATGTACTTTGGATTTGCTGTTGAAAGCGTAACAACGTTGAGCCTTGGCAACACAATCGCGAATAACATTTTGCGATAAATGTTAAAGTTCGCTTCTGCGTAAATCGTCGACAACGACAAAAGCAGGAGGAAAGATAGCAGACACCGAGGAACGTTAACAATGTTCGCAATTGTTGTATGTTACGTATCGAACAAACGAACAAGTGCGAAGATAAATTATTTGCCGCGTCGAACCTACATAAAAGAATATGACACGTAATTTCGAACGTGTCTACATTACCACCGGACTGTATTTACGCCACTTGTGTTACGTTATTACGTTAGGGACTTAATTTTCAAGAGAAAGGTTTCCGCAATCCTTAGCTCTCATTTTGATCAATAAGCGAGCAAAACGATCGGAGATACGCATGCCGGAGATTTCCTCGCATTTCGAAGCTCGCCAAGTTGTATTCTTTTGTTACGCGACTACGTACCAGTCGTGAAATCTCGATGTATTTTGTGGGAGGAATCAGTGACGAAATGATTCATTCTGGAGTGGTTTCACGGTTGTAGATAAGATTGCAACATCTATCTTCCCCTTCCCACGTTCCCGTGAATATTAAAAATAAAATTCGATGCTCGTGGAATAACGTCACCATAATGACGTCACAGGATTATCGTCGCGAGATCGTTATTGTCAAACGCGAAGGTATTTTTAGTAGGGGAAATGAATTTTCTAATTGCATTCTACGCCGACGAGAAAGTCGATCAATTTCCTGCCACGCGTTACAAATTACATAAAGATACGTTGTTACGTGCGATTTATCTTGAATGATAATAATGATAATAACAATCGACAACACCAAAGTTGTAGCATAGTCGAACGCGGTAAAAGATTGCGTAGTTTGAACATCGAAACGAGCGGTGAGTAGAACGCGACAGAAGCCGTAGATCGGTGGTCTGTTGGCGAAGCTCAGACACAACATGCGAGTGGACTGCGTTCGTGCAGGCGCCAGAACTTCCCCTATATTTCTGCGCTATTGTGTGTTGCAGAGCGTGAGAAATATCTTTGAAATTGTCTGTTCGGTTGGTCGAGGAGCGCAACGATATTATTGAAATATTGTTTTTCAGTAATTTCGCAGTCGATGAAAGTCGTGGTTAGGATAGACGCGAAATATTCATGAATGGCAAGTAGAGATTTACGTGCATAATTACTAGTTGCGCAACTCACGAAAGCCGTGAGAGAAGTCGAGGTTGGGAGAACGCCAATTAATTCGAAAGGAAGAGGGGAAAGTCGGATGTTCTCATCTTCGAACTTGGCGATTGTCGCGCTTAGATCGAATCGCGCGCGGTTCGCTCTCGTTCTGACCACCTTTTCAATTAACAAGCCGCGTGGGAACCCGGTAGGATTTTACTTTTTATATAGCTTTCCGTGAGTAAGACTTAACAGAGTAATCGTTATTCGGTACGTAACGTAGAAAGCATGGGAACCACACACTTCTTTGCTACACTTTGACGAACAAAGTCAACCATCGAACGTTCATCGGAAGAGAAAGGGTAGGATTTGCTGGAATTAGAACGATAGAATATTCTACGAGTCATCGACCACTTACTTTCCGAAAAGTAAGCACGATCGAATAAGTATGCATCGAATTTGTCCGTTACTTTGCCGTTCGCCATCATCGAAATATTTCGTGATACTTTTCTTCTGATGATTTCGACGGGATTGCAACTTAGGAACTAGGCGTGTCGTCGAATTTTTTCCGTTCAAATTTATCGACGTGTCACGGATTACGTTCGCTGGAAAGGTGGTAGCGTATTACGAAATTCGCAGAGATGCGTCTACCGGCGAGTTCGTAATTGCACAATTTGAAATTGCAAAGTCAGCAATCGACTAACCTCGAAACGCGAAGATACAATAACTACGCTTAGAGCAACGTAGCGTTAGTAATCATTGCTGAATTATAGCGCACAGTTTATGAGCGAACGTCTAAACACGGTGATGCTCAAAATTTCGAGGTTAATCGTTCCGTTAATAATCCCGCGGAGGGAGAAGCGTTCCAATTTGCGAGAAAGTTGTAATTATCGGTTTAATAATTTCAGTGATAGCGTGCCGAGGTATAAAGTTGCCTTTAATTAAAATATCGACGGTGCTGGGAAAAAAGAGAACGGAGAAAAATTGAGAATGCAATTTGTATGTAGCTCGGATATCTACGTATATTCTTCGAGTACATATATTCTACGTATATTCCACGTATATTCTACGTATCTTTCGAACGATGTCTTGCATAATAGTCGAGTCATGAGAGTTCACGGTTAATTTTTATTTCTTCCTAGCCATAGCTGTCTAATACGCGTGTCACTGTTCTGTTTAAAGGCAGTGCACGCGTAAAACACTTTGCTGTTCCCAATCGTTTTAACCGGTTTTCGAATATCGCAACGCGACAGCGTAAATGCGACGATGTTTAGAGAAGACAGCGAACTATACCGTTGCTCGATATTTCTTCAGCTCACGTAATTCGTCTTTCGTCTGTACATCGTGCTCGATAACAGTACATTTTCGTATTTCGTGTCTCATTTGTATGATAGCGAGACAAGCCGAAGAACCATTTCCTTGATACCGTTACGAATCTTTTTATCTTCCAAGGAGAATCACGTTCAACGGTGTTCGTTGCATCTTTGAAGCGTCTTTTCCTTTGTTGAAAAAGTCCCTTTAGAATTGATAATTTCGTAATTAGAAAATGCCACACGTTCAACGGCATCATTGAAATATCTTCTCCTTGTTTTTGGAAAAGCTCCTTTAGGAGGGTCGATGGCTTTATAATTAGGGAAAATGATACTCAACAGCGTTCGTTTCATTCCTGGAAAAGGAAATATCTTCTCCCTTCCTTGGGGGCAACGTTTCTCCAGAAATCGATAATTTTATGGTCGCTGTGTTTTCGAACACGTTGCGGAAGAACGTGTGGCGGTTAAAAAGTAATAACGGTTCTAACGCGATAACCAATCTCGATTTGGCGCAGTTGGCGTCGTAATCGATATGCCGTATTGCCGACCTCATTTTCATACGTACTTCTCGCAAAAAGGAAAAGCAGGTCATCTTTTCAAAAGAAGGAAAATTAGACGCTGAGTAATTAACTCGTACGAGCTCGTTCGTATAGTTGAAAAACTTCTTGCCCGTGGCTCGTACCTCGAGGCGATCTTTCACCGTTGAATCGTGCAGCTTAACTTGTAAAACAATAACGATAGCGTGCAGTGCTTTTCAACGTTGTATCGCTAACGTAAATTTACCATCCTAACGAACTGTAAAGTACTTGCCATATTGACGCACAGGTGCTTAATGAAAATAGAGATACCGAAGAGGAATCCGTGTTTCTCGGCAGTTGCCGGTAATGGTAGAGTCAGGTTCGATCTGTTATTGCGTTACAAGGTTGCATCCTTTGGTTTGCCATCGTAAAGAACTGGTATTGTACCAGGTCGATGCACAGTCGATGCTTGATGAAAATAAAAATAGACGTATTGAAGAGGAATACGTGTTTTCAGGGTGGTAAGGTCTGGGTACCGCACCCAGAAAAGGTTTGGGAAGGCGCGGTGCTTCTGGAAGATTACAAATTAAAACAACGGACCTTGAAGGTTCATACGGACGATTCCAATCAAACGAAGGTCTTGGAGATCAAATCAGACTCCGATTTACCACCGCTAAGAAATCCTGATATACTTATAGGGGAGAACAACTTGACGTCGTTGTCGTTTCTTCACGAGCCAGCTGTTCTGTACAATCTACAGATTCGTTTTCAACGACACTGTATTTACACGTATTGCGGTATCGTTTTGGTCGCGTTTAACCCATACAATGAACTTCCGATTTATGGCAACGACACGATATGGGCGTACAGGGGTCAGGCGATGGGCGATTTGGAACCTCATATATTCGCCGTCGCCGAGGAAGCGTACACCAAGCTGGAAAGGTTGAGAGCTTCTTTACTCTGTCACAAATTGCTTAACCCTTTGAGTGTTCGCTAAAGGCATCCGAAACTTAAAAGCCTAGTAGCGAGCGATGGGCGTACAAAGAATCAAAAATACACTCGCATCTTTAGACTTTTAATTTGATGTAAGAAGATGGCAGAGGATAAGCAGCGAAACGACGAGTCTGTTTAGATTTTTCTGATTTTAATGTCGACAGGTGAAAAAATATGTAGATGTCTCGAATCCAGGAAAGTAAAAAGTATTTAAATGTAACTGACGAACGAGAGGAGATCCTTTGAAAAGCAAGAATGTTTCTAACGTTAAGACGTTGCTCGATGCTTTTGAAATGTTCAGCAGGATAGAATCTCAAATTGGCTGCATGGCGTCGAGAAGAAGCGTTGTCCGTACGGATCAAACACTCAAAGGGTTAAACTTTATACAAGCAGGTGATGATTAGAGTTTTTAAATGTCGCGTAATAAACGTAGGGAAGGTCACGACCAATCCATTATCGTTTCTGGAGAATCCGGCGCTGGAAAAACTGTCTCTGCAAAATATACGATGCGATATTTCGCTACCGTCGGTGGTTCAACGACCGAGACGCAGGTCGAGAAGAAAGTCCTTGCCTCTCTACCGATCATGGAAGCTATCGGTAATGCGAAGACAACGAGAAACGACAATTCCTCGAGATTCGGGAAGTTTATCGAGATTCAATTTAACAAACACTACCACATCACCGGGGCCAGTATGAGAACTTATCTTCTGGAAAAGTCAAGAGTCGTGTTTCAGGTATTATTCATTAGTACGCACCTGTCGCGTTCCTTTCTTTACGGACGAGCCGAATAGTTAAACGAATGATTTTCTAGACATACGAGGAAAGGAATTATCATATATTTTATCAAATGTGCGCAGCCGCAGCGCGTCTACCTCATTTGCATTTGAGCCATCAGAATAAGTTTCACTATCTAAATCAAGGAAACGATCCCTTGATAGACGGCGTGGATGACTTGATGTGTTTCGATGAGACGATAAGCGCGCTCACCATGCTTGGATTCTCGTCCAAGCAGCAGGACGACATGCTTCGTATTTTAGCGGCTATTATGCATTTGGGAAACGTGAATATAGGGAATGCCGATAACCAAAATTCGAGCAACGAAAACGACACCGAGACCAGCTACATTCACGTAAATATCATGATTTTACCTTGACGGAGATCCACTCTGCCTACGTTTGGTTAAAATGTTCTATCTGGCATTTTCTCATTTTCCAAGACACGGCGAAATGGTCGAAATTTATCCCGCGTCCTTTAACTTTCAAGCATAGTTACGTTGTACGGGCTTTCTATTTTCTCATACTTTCTGGAAGAAAAACAAAGACGGCGCAAAGCAAACGATAATTTGTCGTTGATAGAGAAGGTTCCGTTTTCTTCACTTTCGATATAGATAGGACATTTCGACCAAAGAGAGCTGTACCGACATTCCATGTACCTTGTTGCAACCTTTTCAGTCGTCGGACAAACATCTTTTGATGTTGTGCGAGCTGTTGGGCACCGACGTAAACGCCATGCGAAAATGGCTGTGCCATAGGAAAATCGTGTCCATGAGGGAAGTATTTTTGAAACCAATGAACGTGGAACAAGCGATCGGTGCTAGAGACGCACTGGCCAAACATATTTACGCGGAATTGTTCAACTGGATCGTAGCTGGCATCAATAACTCCTTGCATTCTCAAAACAAGCCCCAGTGTTTCATCGGTGTTCTGGATATCTACGGTTTCGAGACGTTCGAGGTCAACTCTTTCGAACAGTTTTGCATAAATTACGCCAACGAGAAGCTTCAACAACAGTTCAATCAGCACGTCTTCAAGTTAGAGCAGGAGGAGTATTTTAAGGAGGAGATCGAATGGACTTTCATAGACTTCTATGACAATCAGCCTTGTATCGATCTGATCGAAACGAAACTGGGTATCCTCGATTTGTTGGACGAGGAATGTAGGGTCGGTGATACTTTTCGCTCTTGCTCCAAAAATTCATTCGCTAAAACTGTACAATAGTCAGATGGCCATTTTATGCAGATGCCGAAAGGTTCGGACAGTTCATGGGCGGATAAACTTTACTCGAAGTGTGGCAAATCGAAACACTTTGAAAAACCACGATTCGGAACTTCCGCCTTCTTGATTCACCATTTTGCCGACCGGGTGCAATACGAAACGACTGGATTTTTAGAAAAGAACAGGGACACCGTTATCGAGGAACAGGTTGACGTACTGCGAAACGGAGACGTATGTAAAATTCGCGTGACTCGGTGCTTTGGATTATGGTTACGGTAGATGCATGTTCTAACGAACCAAATGTTAGAAAGTGCGCTTATGAAGATACAAATATCACGGATGCACGCTTAAGAATCTATATGCGTATCCCACTGCTTTGATACAATTTGTCAGAACTACATCCACTGTGGCCGTAGTCTCGCGCGTGGTTCGCTATGCAGAACATTCTAATACCGTTTAATGTTTCAGAATAAGTTATTGAAGAAGTTATTCAGCGAAGAGGATCCGAAGCTTATGGTACCATCGAACGTGAGGCTGAAAGTATCGGCTCAAAAGCCAGCGTTAAATTCGCCCAAGCAAAATAAGAAAACGGTAATTCTAACGGGGTGCAGGGATTTTGCTGTAATTCTTTGTTGGTCATTTTGGTCGATAAATGTTTGTTGTTGTGCAAAATCTGTAGGTAGGTTCGCAATTTCGCGACTCGTTGAATATGTTGATGTCGACGTTGAACGCGACCACACCGCATTACGTGCGCTGTATCAAACCAAACGACACCAAGGAAGCATTTGAATACAACCCAATTCGTGCGATGCAGCAATTACGGGCTTGCGGTGTCCTAGAGACGATTAGAATATCCGCCGCTGGTTTCCCCAGTCAAAGGACATACAACGAATTCTTTCTCAGATACAGGAGCCTCTGTAAATTCAAGGATATTCGACGCGACGACCTCAAAGAAACCTGTCGACGAATATTGGACAGGTCAGTTACGTTCACTTTCCATTATCGTCCCACTTTCTTTCCCCCTCCATAATAAATTTATAAGATAAAATAAATCTTCCATCAGGATACTCGGAAAACGTGCAGCGTTTTTGATCGGTCGATTTATTCTATCGATAGAATGTTTTATACGTATATTTATTATTAATAGATTTAGCCGTGAACTTTCCAAGCTACTATTCAAATACAATACGCTCGTCTTCTCTAACACGATCGAAAGTTCTCGAAAGCAGTGGTACATCTATTGCTCGATAATGCGTTAATTCCACAAAAATATAATACAAAGCAACTTGCATTTCCGCAGGTACATCAAAGACGAAGATAAATTTAAATTCGGCAAGACGAAGGTTCTTTTTCGTGCTGGTCAAGTAGCTTATCTAGAGAAGCTACGAGCGGAACGACAGCGAGATGCTTGCGTTATGATTCAAAAAACGGTGCGCGGTCTGATATGCCGCAGTAGGTATAAGAAGATTCGGTGCGCCGTGCTTGGTCTTCAAAGATACGGAAGAGGATACATCGCCAGGCAGAAAGCTCGGGCTGTGAGGGAAGAAAGGGCCGCGACGAAAATTCAAGCTCGTGTCAAAGGTTGGCTGAAGAGGCGTCGATATCTCCAGATAAAGCGCACAATTCTCGGTATTCAGACGTACGGCAGGGGAAAACTGGCGCGACAGAAATACGAACGGATGAAAGACAATGCGGCAGCGATCGTAATTCAGAGATTCGCCAGGGGTTACCTTGTTCGAATGGCGTGCAAGAAAAAATTAAGAGATATTATAACCGTTCAGTCTTGCGTGAGAAGGCACATGGCGAGGAAAGAGTTTAAGAGATTGAAAGCTGAAGCGAGAAGCGTGGAACACGTGAAATCTCTGAACAAGGGATTGGAGAAGAAGATCATGACCCTGCAGCAAAAGATCACCGAGCTTGTACGTTTCAACAACGTTATCGTTTATTTAAAAGTTTAGGCATATATGAATAATCGTGGGTGTTAAAGACGAATGTTGAAACACTGTTTGATTTCTAGATGAAAGAGAATCAGGTATTGAAGAACGTTCAGAACGAGGTGATAGACTTGAAACACAAATTAGAAGGACTGAAATCCGTAGACGCGGAGAATAAAAAGTTAAACGCTATATTAATAGAGAAAGCGAAAGAATTAGAAAAGATGCAGGATATCGTGAAGGCCGAAAGAGACGAAAAAATGGATATTTTACAGGTAACTTGTTGGAAATGTTCGGATAAGTTGTACAGGCGATTGAATATCGTATATTTTATTTAGGACAAGGAAAGAAATACGCAAGAGAAGGAAGAAGAGAATAGGGAGCTTCTGGGCGAGATCGACAAATTGCGAAAGGAACTTTCGGTAGCTAATGAGAGGTTGAAGAACAACCAACGCGGCGCTGAAGAGAACTTAAAGTACCGTTTAGAACAGGAAAAAGATCTTCTCCTGCTGGATCAGGATCAGGATCGTGGCGCCTATCAGAAATTACTGAAAGAGTATCACGAGTTAGAGCAACGTACAGAAATGTTAGAACAGAAACTCGCTATGCACGCTCCGGCACACTCGCGTTCTCTTAGCAATGCTTCCAGCAGTAGCGGGCAAATCGTGTCTACGGAACTTCCACAAGATGACCAGAATATCGTAAAATCATCTTTTATATATTTTTCTCTAGACTCGATTCATTTCTGTGATATATAGTTTAACATTTCGTTCAATTCCGTTTAAATAAGGATTTGGGTTACGGTTCGGTAAGATCGACCGCTTCCTCCTCGACTCCTTACTCACGGCTGGAAACGATCGACTGGAATCAGCAAAGGTCAGATAGCCCACCCGATGGAGAAGTCCAATCGAATAAATCACCTGCCGAGACGAATGGTCCGACGCACGCCCCGGTAGATATCGGATTAGTGTTGAAGCTTCAACAGAAATTAAAGGATGTCGAGAAAGAGAAGGGAAGATTAATCAGGATGGTGGAAGATTTAGAACGTGATAGTCCCGAAGAAACTTCGAGGATGCAAGATACATTTAGGGTAATTTCACGCGCTTGGAAACTCGACCTATCGAAACGACAAGTTAGTAATACGCAATGGTGATATTAAAATTAATATTTGTTTCTGGATTTTATAGCTTCAAGAATTGGAAATGGAAAATGCTCAGTTAAAGAAAGATTTAGGTTCGTTAAGAAAAAGCGTTTCCTCCACAGGCCTAACTGGTGCCCAGCAGAATCTCATGGGTAATTTGTTAATTTACATGGCTAAGGAATTCTTTCATTATTTGCTTTATCGTGTACTGTAATCGAACGTCGCTTTCTTTTCATATGTCTTTGTTTAGTCTAGTTCTAGTGTATTATATTTTTATGTTCGATTTTTCTGCTGTGCCATTAACCAAAGTTTAGTATATAAGAATGCAAATATTGCATCCTCGCAGACTTTTTGTTGCTTCTTGCAATCCTTTATTTGCTTGATGTATGCGCGTTAACGTTAATAAAACACATTCTCCCGCCTCTAATACCGAATAACCACAGTTCATATATATCATGTCATTCCCTGATGTGACTATTTATAACGTTGAAAGCAATAAAAGATTAAACAAAAATTTGTTTCTCTTTTGCACTCTCTCTTTGCTTTTACATCGTATAATCTGCTTGCGAAATAAAAGGGATAACATAAATAGATAAATGAGAAGTGCGATAAATAATTTCCATTTTAGGACAATTCGATGCGCTTCAAGAAGAGCTTGAGAGAAGACGAGAAGAATGCATTCAATTGCATAGCGTGTTGGCAGATAATACGCGAAGAATGAAGAGCTTAGGCTCGAATTATGGTCGCGATGTGGACATTATAAACGAAGACGGCGAATTAGTACTCGCCTTCGAGACACAGAAAAAGATCAACAGGTATTTTGAGATTTCTAGAATTTGCTAATCTTATTTCTGACGAAACAGAAATGTTAAACCGTATCTAATCGTGTTTTGTCGTTTGTGCATGCACTTCAATTTTCAGTAGTCTTAAGACAAAGCGAAAGGCCTCAAGAGAGTGAGTTGAGCAGATATTTTGCCGCGATCTTTATCAGGAATCAACGAAACTTATCGAATGTCGTTCATTATCAAATATCTCGTATCAACATTTAGCGCTAGTTCCTTCAGTTTCTTTCGATTGAACAATTTTATTCAGAGTAATAGGTGAATCGACATTTTGTGTTTTCATTTAAAGACAATTAGAAGACGAGCTTCAAACGAAGGAGAAAGGGTGGCGGGCACAGAGGGACGAATGGCGAGCGGAAATCGATAGGTTACAAGAGGAAATTGAGAAGCAGCAGAAGTTACTATCCGTGAATTTGAGCAAATCGCCGCAGACCCAGACTGAGGCATACATGCAACACGAAATTGCCAGGCTAACGTCTGAAAATTTGGTAAAGTTAATTTTAATTGTCGGACCAAATAAAGTTTTAACATAACATTTAGTAATAACGTTAATTTGTGTATAGGAATTGCAAGAAAAATACGACAAAATAGCAGAAGAATGCAGGAAGTTTAAGAGGCAATGCAAAATACTTGCGAAACGTCTGAGGGATGCAGGCTGTGAGTACACATTACTAAACAAACTGTGTAAATTTTCTACGCTTGTTTTTAAACGATATAAAAGGAATGGTCGCGTGGTAAAGATTATTGGAAAGTAGTATTAAAATTACGTAATATTTAAATGCTTTCTAAGATGAGGGAGACGATACTAAGGAACATAAGGACCGCCCTCATATGTCAAGGGGCGCCGGTGAGTGCGTGGTCCAACGTTCATTTCCATTGCACTTTACATATACCATAACTCACCATAATTCTTATAATCTGCCATGTGAATTTTAAAACTTTGCATATTATTATGGGAGACTCAAAATTGTCATGATTTTATTATTACGATAGTTATATACAATTATCGTTATAATCTTTCATCTTATTTTCAAACTTATTTCATTTCATGCCATTCTTGATTTTATTTACCTTCTCGGCTTTTTTTGTTTATATCTTCGTTTTATCTACTTATTTTTTCAGCTTTATCAATTTATTTCCATCTGACTTCGTAAAACTAAAAATTATAAAAAAAATTAAAATTCTTTTTTATAGTGCCAGATACTGCAGAATCTGTAAGCGATTCTGCGATAATGTCTTCCAATAGTCAGTCGGGAGATAACGGAAGTAATTTGCCAGCTATCCGGAAGAAAGAAAGAGATTATGAGGGCATGTTCGAGTTTAGAAAAGAAGATATCAACATAATAATACGTCACCTAGTTTTCGGTAAATTTAGATAACTTCACTTGTGTTGCGTAATTTGAAGGATGCCAGTATCTTTTGAACTGTTGTAATTCTTTTTATAGAGTTAAAACCTAGAATCGCGGTGACGTTACTTCCTGGTCTGCCAGCCTATATTCTTTTTATGTGTATAAGGCATACAGACTGTATAAACGATGATGAAAAAGTGAGATTGTTATTAACGGCATATCTCAATGCTGTGAAACGCGTAGTCAAGAAACGCGAGGACTTTGATTGTAGCGTACTCTGGTTCAGTAACACCTTGAGGTTGTTGCATAATATGAAACAGTATTCGGGAGACAAACCTTTCCAAATCGAAAATACTCCAAGACAAAATGAGCAATGTCTTAGAAATTTCGATTTAAGCGAGTATCGTCTTGTATTGAGCAACGTAGCGCTTTGGATTTTCAATAATATCGTAACGAACCTTAAAGAAAGGATTCAAGCTCTGACTGTGCCTGCTCTTCTCGAACACGAAGCTATATCAGGCTTGGATTCTAACAAACTCGGTCGACCACGATCATCCTCTATGGGAGAAGAGCCAGAATCAACTCAACAAAAGCTTAATAAACTTCTCGATGAACTTACTTTAGTGTACAAAGCTCTTCAGTATCATGGTGTTGATCCTGAGATTGTCGTGCAACTTTTCAAACAACTGTTTTACTTTATGTGCGCTAGTGCTCTAAATAATTTGCTTCTCAGGAATGAACTTTGTCATTGGACGAAGGGCATGCAAATAAGGTTCGTGAAGGTTTGCTAGGTTTATTTAATGTGATTACTCAATCTTAACGTTATGCTTTCTTTAGATATAATTTGAGCCATTTGGAGCAATGGGGACGAGACCGAAGATTAGAAGCAGCATCCGAAGTACTTCAGCCAATTGTACAAGCGGCACAGCTTTTGCAAGCTCGTAAAACGGATGAAGACGTAAATTCTGTGTGCGAAATGTGCAACAAATTAACCGCGAATCAGATAGTGAAAATTCTAAATTTATATACACCAGCTGACGACTTTGAAACGCGCGTGCCAGTTTCGTTCATCAAAAAAGTACAGGAAAAGTTGAGTGAACGTGGAGAGAACAACGAACAGGTGAGTCTAAGCTTTGTCATACCTATCCATTACTGGGTCGGTTACGTTAATAAAGAAGTAATTAATGGATAATCAATCTTCTTTTTCAGCTGTTAATGGATCTTATGTATTCGTACACAGTAAGATTACCATTCAATCCATCGGATATTCGACTAGAGGATATCGAAATACCAGAAGTACTTCATTTACCCATGCTCAAAAAGGTGTAATCATAGGAAAGGAAAAACTTAGAGGCCCTGCTGTGCATATAATTTTTAGTTGAGTAACAGTCTAATGAATAATCGAATTCGTATAGTCTATTTATTAAAAAAAAAAAAAAAAAAAAAAAAAAAAAAAAAAAAAAAAAAAAAAACAAAACAAAACAAAAAAGAAAGAAACAAAGGAAGGAAAGGAAGAATTAGATTACTTTCATAAAATTAGATAACGCATCGAGGGGGTCATCAACATTACATTTTATATATTTTTTTTTACTCGTGTAATTTGTATTTTATGAAACATCATTCCTATTCTTCCGCGTAAAGGTGTCAATTTAACGAATTCGTTCTGACAGAAATTTTCGTTATTAATGTATAGCGATTGTACGTCAAGACTTAAGGAGGACGGTGTTGATATAAGGCTTTGCTGGAACTTGCGATTTGAACATCTGAATTGAGTGAAGACATTAGACGTACGTTAAATAAGAATAGTGAGATATAAGAATGCAAGTATGTACGATGAAACGAAGTGCCGAATTCTGTACCGTAAGGTACAGAAATGTTGTTATGGAGATTAAAGATGTTTAAGAAGTGCGTTGTTCCTTGGTGTTGTTAGTCTATCAAAAGTTGTTATGGCAAAATATTGCAACTGCAAGCATGAACTTCATGTATGTAATAAATCTATTGGAGATGCACTTATTGTGTAAAAACAGAAAGAGAAGAGAGATATGCGTTACGCTGGGATAGATTGTATATTTTGTGATAAGAGAAAGACTATCTATCTGTTCCCATAGACCGAAGGCAGAAGATATCGGAGAAAAGGAGAGAGGAAGATAGAGGTATACAATGTTGTTATAATATAATTTATAAATGTACAAGCGATCGTATTTTGTGCCATTTTATTAGTAGAATGTTACCAAATTGTTTCTTACGTTGATCGATCTGCATTTACGTTTATGCTTAATGAAATAATTTTGGAAACGAAATTCCCACAACCCGGATTATACAGGAAAAAATATCTGTCTACACGATTATACCTTGACTCGATGTGACAAATTTATTTGTTCCTACGATGAAAATAAAAAAGAATCGTTGATGGAAACATATACCCCATTTATTCAATGCATTGCACATATTAGTAGGAAAAATACATATTTAAACAAAAGAATTAAATTCTGATGAAAGTAAAATAGTTTATTCATTCTGTATCACAATGCTGTTGCATAAATTATCATTATTACATCGATGACAGGAATTAAACTAAGTTTAATACAATTATTATTGATTAGAAATGTGAATGAAGCTGGAAGAAGCAAAATTAAGGTGAAACGTTAAAAAATTCCAATAATGCAAGTATCGAAGTAAAAAATATGCAACTTCCTTAGGCAACATCGCCGGCATCGTTTGGTGAACGTATGTCATCAATTTTAAGTATCATTTTGACCAACTGTGTAGCCAATACAATTTGTTGGGTTTTGCTTGTCAATGTTTCGATGACGTTTTGTACTTTCATATCTGAAAGAAAATGAATAATTATTTATTCTTAACTATAATTACGAAAAGCGAAAGTGCAATTATTCGGTACGTACCGAAAGTACCACGGTTTAGGCAATCTACGCCAAACGTAGGGTTATTTTCAGCCAATTGTGCTGCTTTAATATTAGCTAAAGCATTTACAGGTGAAAGGCCAGAATTTTCAGCAAGTGCCATAGGTACGGCTTCCAGGGCTTCGGCAAATGCACGGAAAGCATATTGTTCCAAGGTGCTGATCTTGTTGGCTTTTTCAGCACAAGCAAGGGCACAAGAAATTTCAGGGGCACCTCCTCCATACAAGATTTTTTCATTCTTGATTACATTACGAACTGTACATAGCGCATCATGGATAGCTCGTTTAGCTTCTTCAATGATCTAAAAATTGGAATAATTCATAAATCATTCATAAATCTGCATATTCTTGCACCGAGTAAATAAAAATGAAATATGTAAAATTGTAGCATCTGAAGAACAATTCAAATTAAACTGCTTTAAATTGAATTAAATTACATAAAATGTATGTTCTAATGCTTTATTCTTGCAAGGTGTCTGGTCAGTTAGATATATTTGAATACCGCTGAAATTCTCCTTGCTTTTATTTCTTTTACAATAAAAAAAAAAGTGTCGCTTACCATTTTATTTCCACCGCGGATGAAAATAGTAACTGCTCGAGAGTTCTTGCATTCTTCGATAACAAGCATTCGATCCTTAGTAGTACCAAATGTTAATTCTCTTACAACACCAGCGTGACCAAGCTTTTCCGGTGTCAGTTCTTCGAAACGAGGAACAATACGACCACCTGTAGCAATAGCTATTAGCTGAAACAAGTTTGATACTGTTTTTTACTTACTGCTTTTCTTTCAGTTTTTTATAAAGTTAACAAGAAAGAAAAGAATCAGGCCCTCGGATCTCATAATCTATCGGTCATTAGAGCTACAGCGAAAGAAAGTTAATCAACTAATGCATTTAAAGGATCTATATCGTTATTCTCATAATAGAAGACTACTATGAGAAAATGAAATCCCGAAAAATGATATTAGCTCATTAACTTAGCTTTCATTCTCTTCCATTGCGCTTTGTCGTCATTAGGCAAGTAAATTGAACATACAGTAATCAGAAGCAAAACTTACTTCAATTTCTGGGCCACCAACCCATCTGACCGCGGGTAATTCACTTTGAAGAAGGAGATGATTAGCTTCATCATCAAATCCCCATTGACAAATAGCAAGCGTGGCACCAGCGTTTTTAACCCTGTTGACCATTTCGGTGAATTTTTCTTGTTCGTATTCACGCAACGCTCTATAATCGTCGACTGAAGTGACATCCAACTTATGTTTAGTTTTTGGTTTAGGTGGTTCAAACGGACATGTCAAAATAGCTAATTTGACATTTTCTAATCTCTGTAACATGATAAATGTATCTCCATTAATAATTTTATTGATCAATAAAATAATTTATTAAGAGAAAAAATACCTTCAGCTCTCATAATCTTTTGATCATTGAAGCCACTGCAAAGATCAAGATATTAAGTAGCTACTTAAACAAAAACTTTTACTTTTTCAGAAGTTAACGAAACAGTAACCAAAGAAATAGTTTCAAGTTTTGACAATAAGTAAGCTAAAGAAATATCCTGGATCTTCACCCTTCTCTGTATCAGTTTGTCATCATTAGGCAGTATAAAATATATCAAAAAAAGGAATCTGGTACACTAACTGATTTTACCTTAGGCATTTGAGGATGACTAAAGTCTTTGTCAATAACAACACCACGAACTAGTACAGTATCTTCCAATCTGCCTCCAACTTTCCCTTCTAGTTTTATCAATTCAAAGTTCACATCACGCGCAACAGGATCTAAAACTGCAAATACAGCATTTACAGCTATTTCTGCCATTTGTCTGTGACACTTGTTGATGCTAAAAAAGAATAAAGGTATTGCTTTGTCTTGTCCATATTAAATACAAATAATAAAAAAAAGTTCTTCTTACATCTTTGAACCAAGACTGGTCATTGCAATCTTTATATAAGGCTCTAGGTTATCGGGAGTACCCTCAAAATCATGAACAATTTTCTTTAAATGATCTGTTGCACATTTTGCTGCCATTTCAAAACCATCGGCTATTCGAATTGGATGAATTCCTTTGTCTAACAGTTGCTCTGCTTGCTCCAACAAAGCACCTGCTAAGACAACTACTCCAGTAGTACCATCTCCAATTTCATCATCTTGAGATTGAGACAACTGAACCATTAGCTTTGCAATTTCATGATCAACATCCATGTTTTTCAAGATTGTTGCCCCATCATTTGTTACGGTGACATCACCATCAGAGCTGACCATTAGTTTGTCAAGGCCCCTAGGTCCTAACGAGGTTCTCAGAATATTGGCAACGTCACGGGCTGCCAGAATATGTGACTGCAAACAATTACTTATTAAACATGTTACGTATATATTTTATGTAATATTTGTCAAAATAGTATTACAGTAATACATTTTCAGGATTTCACTGGACTTGTACAATAGTACTACCGATCTCCTTATATGGCCAAAGATCAATATCATTGGGTTTCATTCAACTTTCTAAATTACACGAATATTGCTTTAACGAAGAAAGAATAAAAAGATACAAATAATGTACAGACTATAATTTAAGATACAAATATACACATAATATTAGTTCAGATTAAATTGTTTTAGTAGCAATGTTAGAATTAGCTGCCAAGCCCAAAACGTCGCCATTACCGTTTCACGTGGTCGGCCCTTTAACACAAGCTTTTAATTTACAAATCCAATGAAATCACGAGAACATATAAGAGAAAAAATATCAATATTTTTCTAATTCTATAGACGGATAGGAAAATTATTAAAAAAATGTAAGTTTACGTACCTTGATGGCATCAGTGCCGGTTAGACGTTTTTGCTTCTCCTGGTTACGAAGAATAATAAAAGGCCTACCATATTCATCAAAAGCCACAGCACCAGGTATTGCGGTCATTTTGATCGTCCAAGGAACTCGGACACTATGCTTGAAATAGTTTCAATGAGAAGAGAGCGTCGTCTATTCTTACAAACTTACGTTTCTTCGTCGTCACTATACGACCATTTTGTTGCCCATAGCGGATATTCGTGAGTGCGTAGTGCCATCTATTCTCGAATATTCTGAATCTGCTTTGGAAAAGAGGGAATTTGAAAATGAAAATCAAGGCTGCACAGAAGATAAACTACAAATTTTTCTATGAAACATTGATTAACAAACCGTATAAAATAACTGTCTAGAAAAATCATTACCGCAACGTTTTACTCTAGGAAATATACAAATTGCAGGAATTTCTTATCATTTGCTTAAATTATTATATATATATATTTATCATAATTATATATATAAATGAAATTTTTTAAAAATATTTTTAATAAGTAACATCTTTTAGATATAGCTCTTTGTAGTAAAAAGAGTCTTAAGAAATTGTAATAAAAAGAGAGATAGATGTTTTTTATGGGGAATGATGAAATAGTAAAGGAGAAACAGGTTGTTTTATATGCACCACAGTTTATTTCACATTAAACTATTATAACTCTGTATTATAATCTTGAACATTACATATACATAGTTATACACATATAATTATCTTGGAATTAGTTCATCTGACAGAGGTACTTTTGACTCCAGGCCGTAATGGCCATAGTCCCTCAATGAGTCGTACGTTCAAATAATATGAAGCTTTCTATCCAAAATTTCCACGCTGCAAAGAACTTACTATCCTATGATATGTATCAGTTTTATTTATTAGTTTACCTTTACTTCTTTGGTTCCACGAATATTAATCGAACGACTAAATAAACCGCATAAACAGGAAGGAACAAAGTCGACAGTCGCAAAGGGATTAAAGCATTTTATAGTAGGTACCTTGTTAGCCGCTTGTCATAGTTCCCAATCAAATTTAGAGTTGCAAATTATTCACCTCGAACAGAGTAATCAATTAATCCTTGTGAGACGACGTACGCACGACGCATCGGAGGGTACGGTGTACTAAGTCATAGATATACGCTTGCGGAAAATATATGAATACTATATAAATATATAGCGTTTAGGTATACATATCGATCGAAGATAAAAATATAATTTCAGTAAGATATATCTCATAATAACATTCACATTTAAAACTTTCTTAATGGATTAGGCATTCACGTAATATGTGTTAGAGTTCTCTTATACGATAAAAGGTCAACGATGGAAGTATAATACCATATAACTAGAAATATGTTCTCTTTGTGTGTTTGGACTCTCGATGACTAGCACAGTAGCTTAGAAACGAGGGGTTGTCCAGATTTCGCAACAGGTACTTTACGCATCAGAAAGTGTTTCACGACACTGTTTTAAAATAACACTGCGTCTCTCTTGATTACAATTGTAAAACATTTGCTTCATTTATATTCTTCATCTTCGTAACTATGTCGATAATTAACACGTCTCTTTTCTTATATATCTTTTAAAATCTCGACTCTGATTAATATCTAACATAACGATTTTCATATACATATATATATATTGTTTTAATTATATCATATTTAATGTTAGGAGTTTAATAACACTTAACGAAGCGACCTCCGAGGTTTCAGTGTTCAATAGAGCGATTCCCGCGATCGATGCTTAATAGATCAATTCTCGCGATAAATGTTTGATCGAGTGGCTACCACATTTAAATCAATATTTCTACTAATTGTCTACGTACATACGTATATCTCTAATAATTTGGAATACACGCTAGGTAAAGCAAAACTTCACTGCTATATCCTTCAACTTTTTTCTGGTTTCGTGTCAATTAAAATTCTTTACTTTCAAATTTTATGACTTAACGATAACGCATAAGTTACATTTGTTAAATACCGACGAAGATGTTTGAAGATTTTCAGAACAAATGCTCGATACAATCGAGTAAATTCCTATCCATAAATTATTCATAATTAGACTTGGAACATTTATCTGATATTTTAATACTATTTCAATGCTCAACTCTCCCTCGTGAAAAATAGTCCTTTATCGCTGATACATCAAGGATGTTTGATCTATGAGAACTTGAGAACCAGAAGAATGAAAATATATTTTATTTTGTGTGCGTTTGAGAAATTTCAGTATATACCTTAACAGTAAATTTAGGAAATTTGATTCGGGGATCTCTCGAGACCGTAAGTAGTTTTCGTCGTGTACAGGGCGAAACAACAAGTAGAAAGTACTCTACTTTTCAAGAATTTCTAACAAATTTTTTAATCTAACAAAATCGTGCCAAAGTTAGATAATACGTTTAGTGTACGCACTGTTCAAAGCTTTCCTAGCAGTTTCTCATTGCTATCGTCATTAAGTTGTCAACTTAATCTAATTCGAATACGTTTAACTAAAAAGAAAAATGAGTAGAAATAAGACTAACAAAGCAGTAGAAGAATAGAAAATGTTCTCTTTCATCACACATCCTGTACTCATCGTTCATCAGAAGCTATCAACCTTCAAAGACACGCTGCTTAACTTTTCTCATGACTATATATAATATATATATAATATATCTTATAATCCTATAAGACGGACTATTCTGATATGTATCGTATTTGTCAGTCGTAATATTTAGAGGAAAAGAATCGAAAAGCGCGTTTAATGATTTTTCTACTACTTTGACCTAATAGGCAAAAATTGAAATAAAAACAATCTAGGGAATTTCGAAGTAATAGACTTATCCTAAGTTTCTCAAAGTAATGAAAAGGGGTATTTGATTCGCGTAGACGTTCCTTCCATTCTCACCAATTTACGAGGAACAACGAGGCTCTTAGGCGAAGGGAACCCGTTTAAAGATTCGATTTCCCTGTCCAGTGATCCGCTTTTCACCAGAAGTATACTGGACGATAGATTTTATCTGATCCGTTGCAACTGGTCCGATGCACATCAGAGGATCTTTGAAGTACGAACAAACCTAATGGAAAAGATAAATTTCGTAATGACTTCTATTATTCGGAATTATTCCGGCTTGATGTTATTTTTGTCCGGAAATGCAAGTACCTTTCTTGGGGTTTGCCGATGACGTCTCTGAAGCTGACAACACAAACCGCGGCTGATATCGCATTCCCCAGACATGTTACATTCTTCATCTGCGGGAATTAAGAATAGGATATTCTAAATTTAGAAGTTAAATATGATACAGCTCTTACGTAAAGGAGCCTGTTCCTTTGACGTAATCGTTTGTGAATTGACCTTTATCGATTATCTCTACATTCTTGTCACGTAAAAGACATTTACCGGTATTGACAGCACCGCCTACATATGTTTATACGTACTATACAATTTATTTGAAGTCACTGGTGGCTGACACGAACGAGTTTCGCTGCCAGCAACCTCGGCACACAATAAACCAGTTTCACAGTCGTTATCGTTTCTGCAAAGTTCTCCCTGCTTCTGTCCCAATTCGAAAACGCAGTGGCCAATATCTAAAATTTCAAGGCAATTTTGTACTTTCGACTATCGTCCTAAAGCTGTGCGACGAAAGCACTAGCGAGTAAGAATTACCCCCATCGACGTTTACACAAATGAAAGACGGACAACACTGGTCGTTAGCCGTGCACCTTCTTTCATAACATGGTACAACTTCCTCCAAAGAGTCATAAGAATACCCGTAGTTGGTAGATAACGGGCGCTTAAAATAAAACGTGGGATATTAGCGCGTACTATTCGATATCATGGTCGAGAATGAAGCAAGTCATGTTTTCAACTAACGCGAATTAAATAAAATGCGGAGAATTAGTAGTTGTATACTTTGATCGCTGTTAAATTTTTGTAAACCCTTTAAATTTGTGGAAAAGAATGAAACAATTATCGATATGTGTGATTTTTGCTATTATACGACAGGGAGAAGTTATACAAACGTTTGGATAATTTTTCTAACTTTGGGACAACTTTCTTAATTTTCTTTGTCGAAGATTCGCAACGAAATCTCTTTGATCCAATTGACAGTCGCTAACGTTACTGTCCTCGTTCTAGAGAATTATTTGAAATATAAAATCCCTCGCACATAAATCGTACAATGTTCTATGGAAATAATATATCGATCGTACGCCGGTTGTACTGCGGCAAAGTTGCAACAATTGTCTACTGTATAAAGACATCTCAGCATTGAAGAAACCTACTCGTTCGAACTTCTTTCTTTCATACCTGATACAATCCTGTTTTGGTCATGTGGTCACCGTGACTACCATAGCCAAGATTCGATAACATTTCTGGGCTGAAACGATTAAAGAGACCGCCCCATGCCTCGACTTCAAGGTGCATCGTGCTCGTCAGAGCAACCATTATCAGTGCGACACACGTGTACATTTTTGGTCTCGTGCAAGGGCACTGCTGTCTGCACCCCTGAAATTTAATTTATGCTGGTCACCACTAGTAACTTTTTAAATCGAATTTAGTACATATCACGCAATAAAATGAACTTTATTGAAACTGCAACGAACTGTATTCCCTGTATTTACACCGTAGCTGTTACGATATACGTTGTGATTAAATTAATATCGGAGGAAATGTCAAAAGTGGTAAAAATTTATAAGAAAGCAACAATTGGAGTTTTTTAACGAGCGCCGAAAATCTTTTTGAGGAAGATAAAGAATCCTTTGTAATAAAATTTTTAACACGGATATTGGATAAAAGTGGATAGAGAGAAAATTCGTCTTTAAACGAAGACGAGATAACGATCTTGAACCGGGTGAAAGAAGAAATGTTCCTTCATCGTCTTACGAATGGCAATTCAAAGATAAATTTCAACTCGAACTTACAATTATTTTGCTGTAGCTAACTTGCTGCTGTTTCTACTTAGATGGGTCAACCTGGAAGGACCAGCTGCTTCTTCTTGGGATCAACAAGTCCTCAATGGAGCTTGCTGGAGGACTGAGTCGGAGCCGTGCTTGCATTGGCAATCTATACTCCTACTCCCTTGTTCCGGTTTCCCTTGTACAAGCTCGTGCAAACATCCGCGCAAGCGCGACACCTGACTTTTTACGCACACGATCCAGGTACCGTTTTATTCATTCAGATTTTTACTTCGTATTTTCGTTATTTATAGATTTGCTTTGTTGCTCGAGAATAATAAAGAACGAATGTTTCATAAATCTTTAAATGTTGCCTTGATCTTTGCTTAGATCGTTGGTGGAAGAGATGCCGAATAAACGATCAGTTTGCTTGGTAAATGCAATTCACATTGAATTAACAATCTCGTATCACGTTTAGAATTATTCCGAAAGAATCGTAGATACGATGCAAGAGTGATTTCATAAATTATTCTCGAGGTAAAAAATTTGCGTTGAACGTTTCAAGGTACGAGTATAATATTTTTATTTAACATGCTCAACGGTTGCATATATGTAGAAGTGAACAAAAATTGCATCTCTTCTCAGGATACAGCAGCGCCATTCGTTGAGCGAACTTTCGCGTAGGTGTTTAGCTCTTTCCTCGTCGTTCCAGTCAAACGTTATTGTTTCCATCTTCGTTGGTCGTATTGATCCGCGATGTCCTGATGTTCCACAGGGCGGTCGATCCTGCTCCATTTATTCGTTTCCTAGGTGGCCCATGAATAATGCCTGTATATGCAGTAGCAAAGAGAGTGCTTCTCGCTAAAGTAAAAAGGTGTTATTTTATTTTTCGACCTGACGTTATTTTTATTTCGTCGTTGTTCTTTCGTCTTACGATTAAAGCAACTGTAGAACAGCTCGAAAGTAAAACGCAACACAGTTCGAATATGGATTCCTTTCCCTCGAGAAAATTCAAATGTTATGTGATTCGTGTTCATGTTTGTAGATCACGGTTCAACTACTTTTGACACGCACATGTTCCGGAAGACTTCCCGTAAATATACCCTTAAGTACACAATCAGCTGTCTGTGAAAATGCCAAAGTACATGTATATGCAATTTATGTTGCATGTGTATATTTATATGGGCTATTTATAACACGCAACGACGAGATTTGTACGTTCTGCATTTTTCCCCTTTATGAAGAGTATAAAATCAAGATTGAAAAAGGTTGGGCAGACGAGATCTAATTACGTAGACGAAACGTTGTAGCCGTCCTTGATTAGGTAATCGGTTTTATTTTCGACTTTTTACTAGATTAAGGCGGTTTGATTATTTGCACGTGTTCGCATAAACTAGCGTATAAGGTTCGTTCAAGTATTTTCGCTGGATGGAAACATCGCTCGTTGCTCGAGTGTCGCGTGTTGTTAGACGCGACAGGTTCTGAACTTCCAAGAAACTTTATCCGCGATGGTTAAATTTTGTATCACGCACTGCTTTCTAATTACCACAAGTTCGTACAAAGTTCTTTACAAATGAATTATAATTTCCAGATGGTCGGCAATTTTTATTTTTTAATTTTGCAATGTCTTTCCTCGTCTTTTCTTCCGTTTCTTCTCCCCCGGGTCAAACGTACGTTTTTCAACGGCGCGTAGTAAGGATGGAAAGAAAACACTGTTACCTCGTATAAAAATGAGTTTAATAAATAACAGCTAACAACGAAATAAATAAGGCTCGCAGTTCGTAACTGTATACATATAGTACGTGTAACACGTACTCGCGTATATATACATGGAACACATAACGCGTTTAACGTTTGATGTACATAAATACGCGGTGATTTTTCGGATACTGATCAAAATTTCTCGAAATAGTTGCCACTAAATATCGACTCTGATACTATTTCAAAATTTAAATAATCGAAAATCAAGGAAATAACTTGTCGAGATTCTACCAAGTACATGTTAAGGAAATTGGGATATTTGACGACAGAAACTATTTAAAGTTGGAAATAGTATACGAAACGCATCCGTGTTCGTTTCATCCTTTTAGTCCCTTAATCGATATTCTTCAATCTATTCCGAAGGAAATAAATTAATCTTCCTTTGTACATTTATACAAGTGGCACGAAATCATCAGTGCCTGTCACCTTGTCCAAAAAATAAACTATTTGCTGGCTTTCAGACGCCAGTGATACTGTGTAGCCAGGGTTTAAAGTAAGTTGTTCTCATGTAGACACCCGGGAGGTATGGTGCAGCGCATGTTATTCCATGCGACACCGTGCCTACCAAAAACCATCTTCCGTCTGGCCGTTGCATCACCAGTGGACCACCACTGTCACCCTGTGGAATTATCGAATGGAGATAATATTAAAATATCGTTTCCCTTTCTTTTTCTCGTTCGTAAAAAGACGAATAAAGGCTGAAACAGGGCGAATTTATTTCATAATACAGTAAACAGGAAGCCACGTTTATGCAAAATAGAGAAACGGATGCAAAATACTTTTACAGACACAACCGGAAAGACATAATACGTATCTGGACATTTTAGTCAATTTACAGCATACGAATGTTACTGAAATGTATAAATTAATCGAACCAGTAGCAAAAACAATATTTCTCATCTTCTTGTGGAATCAACGTGGAATAAAGTTTAATTATTTGTTTGAAAGTTGATAATCGAATAGTATTGCCATATTCCTATATTCCACAGGAATATTTTATACGAATTCTATGCACTTTTGCACATTTGAATTTCCCATAAATGCACAAACATCCGCGGTCTAGTAACAAATTAGTAACGAACTATTCATACGGTTTAATGGGTTCTAATAAGAAGTTACGTCGTTTTGTAAATACCTCGCAAGAGTCTTTTTGTCCATTGGCATATCCGGCGCAGAGGAAGCTGTCGAGAATCAGCTTGGAGTGTCCACCTGTCTGGAACATTTCTTGACAGACAGAATTCTTGATTATGGGCACTTGGACCTCTTGTAGAACAGATGGTACGCCGCCATCTGCAAATTGAGATTATTTATAAGTACGCTGCTCATAAATACGTTAAGTAAAATATAGCGCAAGTAGAAACGATACTGACTGTACTTCAATCGCCCCCAGCCAGTGACAGTGGCCATTCTACTCGTGAAATCTATACCATCTTCGGGCATACAAATCGGGACAATGTGAACATCAAATTGTATCGGTGTTTCCAGTTCCAGGAGGGCCAAGTCACTCTCGAACGTCGTTGGATTATAGCCTCTATTGACGATTACTCGTCGAACGTTCCTTGTTACGCTCCGTTTTGCTTCCAATTCGCCGGATAGGTCGAATTCTCCAAAAACGGCTACCAATGTCGCTAAGAATCTGTAAAACGTTCGTCGATACAAATTTTATACATCTTTGCATATTGCGCGCTTTAAGCTTCTCACGAATGCATAAAAATCCGCAATCAATTCACGCCGCTGACTATAAGCAGAAAGTACTAGGACATTTCGCATTACGTTAAAAAAGAATTAGTATCTTACATTTCCATTGCGAGGCTGAAATAATAGATTTAACGAGATATCGAATAAAAATGTATTAAACGTGTCGTTTAAAAATTCAATGAAACAATTGATAAATAGATCTAAATAAGAATCAGCAGGCGTTCTAATAATTTATGGCCGCCAGTGTACGAAGAATGTGGAACGAATATACCAGATAATATTCCAATCAAATATAAATGAAAAAATAAGCTATGTGGAAGATATTGGACATACCCTGGTTGACAATGGGCTGCAGTGATGACGTATTTGTCCGTGATCAGTACACCACCGCACTTATTCTTCGTGAAGAGACCCAACCAAGTAGCTTCTCGGACTAAAACTTGCCATGGCCATTCGCCAAAAGTCGCTGCTTTACCACCGACGATTCTTCCGGATTTAACCAAAGGTCTTATGCCACATTCTGTTGAAGGATAACAACATTTGTGAAAGGTAGCGATAAAATTTCTACGATAAGATCGTTGCTCGATTACGCCGATACATCATGAAATTTGAAATATAGCTTATTATAACGATTAAGTAAACAGCACTTACGCGAACGAAAATCATTCGAGGACGTAATCTGCGGACTCGCGGTAGTTTCGACTGCGCCGGAAGTACTAGTTTCTTCTTCTTCCGCCACTATCAGCTCCGTGCTTGTAGCCAACGTTGTAGTAGGTTTTCTAGTTGGTCTGGTACGTCTCGTTGTAACCTGGGGTTTCTTCGTGGTTGCAGCAGACCCACTGGTTGGTTTCGGTCTGGTCGTTGCCGGTTTCGAAGGACGAACTGGTTTCTCCGATACCGATGGTTTTACAGTTGTTGGACGATTGATCGGTCTCTTCGTGGTCGTTGGTTTCTTCGTCGTGACGTACGAAGGTTTCGTCGTTGTCGAGGGTTTTCGCACGGGTTTTCGCGTCGTGGTAGTTGGCCTCTTTGTTGCAGTGGATGGTTGGTTGGATGTTGCAACCGATGTCCCGTTGACGCGGTTGTATACAATATCTTTGAGATCCTGAATAAGATTACACGAGATTAGTCTTGGCCGTTAGATTAACCCTCGTCTCGCGAAGGCTGTGAATCGTTGTGGCGAGCGCTGAATATTCCATGTTATGGCAAATGTTTGAGCCAACGAGCTTTTTATCCCTATCAAAGTAGAATTATTCGCGTAGTTTAGTAGACTTAGCTCGTCACTCGGATTTCTAATCTCTCTATAGATGTATTATTTTCATAATCACCATCGATATAAGTAGTCGTATATAAAGAGCGGTATCATTTTCATCGAAAATAAGTTTCGTGTTTATATTTGGAAAAACTAAAATTCGTTCAACCGGAGCTAATTTGTACGATTTCCATAACCGGAGGAGGTTTTGGCTACTAATACATAAATATAGAAAGTAAGAAACGAGATATTTGCACGCATCAGAATTGAACCGACCTTCGTAAAGGTAATAAATAGACCATGAAACTAAATGTAAAAGTAATACCTGGAAGTTGCCTTGTAGAGACTGTACAATCTTGTTCACGAACGTGTCGACTTTATTCGTAAGAATATCGTCCTCGACGAAGGTGGGTGTTGGAATATCATTCTCGCTTATCATCTCGATATCTGGATAACCCGTGTTATTAAAAGTTTCAACGATGGTTGGCTTTTCTTGTTGCGAAATCGGCGCTGATATATTAAGATTCGGATTTCTGACAGGTGGGAAATTGATCAGATCATCCGGGGCAGCCGTTTCTTCGTCGCAGTGCGGCACTACGGTCGTTGCTTTGAAGTCCATCATCGTTGAAGTGGTAGGATCTTTGAAGACTACAGTGTTAACAGGCGTTAAGTCGTCGTCTGGGTAAAGCAACGAAGAATTGGATGGTCTCAAGTGGAAACTCGGCTTGCTCGACCACGAAGAAAGGGTGGTCCAAATTGTAGGTCTCCTGGTTGGCAACTTCTCGGAATTTGACTCCGATTCGGTCTCAGCGACGACAGATTCTGTGCTATAGCTACTGTTCATCGTCGGCTTAGACGTAGTCCCGTCTTTCACGTTTACGCTGAAGAAACTCGTCGAAACTACGTTGTTCGTAGCGACATTGGAAATCACCGTACTGATATTGTGAGTTATGGTTGTCGAGACGCTTGGTTTCCTCGTGGTAAGCGGACTTGGTCTCGTCGATCCAATCGTAGGCTTAAAACCTGTCGTACTAGGGCCAACGGTTTCGCTCACCGGTCTCCTTGTAACCGCTTTCTGGGTAGTATCGGTAGTGAATTCCGTACCAAGGGGCCCTAGGACAATCACGGTCGGCGCAGGAGGATTCGTCGTGGTCGTTTTCGTGGAATAATCCAAAGTACCGATACTAGCAAGAGTGGATTGACTCGATGGTCTCGACGAATGCGAATTGGAAGTCGAATACGAAGCGAAGGTCGTGTCTGTGGGAACTGTCTCGTAGCTGTAATAATTCGATGTCTGTACTGGTTTATAAAAGGTGTAAGGGAAGGTTTGAGCGGTGGTAGGAATGGTAGGAGCTTTCGTGGAGATTCGAACCAACGACGGTTTCGAAGTTTCGTCGATACTGACCCATTTATTAATGGACGAGTTCGGGGTCTGAATCGTGGTTCCCGAGCCTGGTTTCGTTTCGTTCAGAATCGAGATTATATGATTAATCGCTAGCTCTTCCTTATCTACCATGTCGTCCTTTTTGTTGCCAGACGGTACGTCATAGGTAATTGTCGGCACTCTTACTAGTTCGTCCTTTTTGTCGCTCAAAGTAGTCATCGGCGTGGTCGTTCTCCTGTTCGTAAACTCGGCAGCCTCCACCTTCTTCGTCGACACTCTTTCTTCTATCGTGCTGATTTCTCCAAAGTTATCGATCGCAGTCTCTCGAGGGAGAGAAGTCGTCGCGAGTCTCTGCGTGCTGGCGTACATTTGGGTAACCACCGGCAATCTCGTCATCGACGGCGTGCTGAGTTTCTGATCTCCCGAGGGAGAAGACATCGCGTTATGCATGGAAGATGCTGATTGATCCGAAAATTTCATCCACTGTGTCGTCCAAGTACTTTGATAAGCGGTGTCGTGCACAGGCCTCTTGGTTTCCGTAGTCGACGCACTTTCCGTCACTTTCGGCCTCTGAGTGCTGTTCAAAGTCTCAGTCACTTTCTTCTTCTCGGCGCTGGATTCGACATTAGGCTTGAACAGATCATCGGGATTATTCGTCTCGTTCAGCATGGTTCCGTTTTCGTTCAACAGTATCGTATCGGGCGATGTGTGATTATTCTGACCCAGTCCTTGCGAAAACAAAGCTGGAAGTTGGTCAACCGGATCCGCTATCTGAAGTATTTGATCCGGACTCAGCAAAGTGGTAACCGGATTAATGGCGGAGTTGTCCTGGTGTTTCTGAACGTTCTGAACGTTCTGAACGTTCTGAACGTTGTTGTTCGAGTCGGAGTGGCTCAACAATCCCGGCAGACTCAGGTCGTCTAAAACGTTCTGCTGACCCAACAGAGCTGGAAAATCTTCCTCCAGGTGACTTATGTCTGGTTGAGCAGGTACCTGCGGTTTTTCCGCATTTTCTACGCTGTCGTGCATCTGCGAAATTTCAGACGATGGTTTCGCGGTCGTCGAAGGCGCTTCGAACGTTGAAATTTTAGTGTACGTTGTTCCTCCGTTGTTCGCCTGATTGGACGCGTTAGGTAGATCAGTTTTGACGGTATTATCCTGGGGCATAGTCATTCCAAGCGGCGTACCGTCCGAATTTAACAAGATCGGAATATCCGGGACGTGATCGATCTCGTGTACGTTGAATATTTGATCGGGGCTCGGGACGTTTTCGACGTTGCTGCTGAGCGAATTTTTCGCTGGCAGCTGACAGCATGCACCGAAAAGGAACCCGTCCATGCACGCGCCGACCACTTGCCCATTTCGACGCGAGCATTCGTAATTGAACATGCATATCGCCGGTTCATTCGACTTTACTCGGGATGGTATCGTTGGCTGGCACGCTTTTGGTACTATCCTATATCCGCCGAACAGTCTTCTGCCTGTAAAAGGAAATCGTCGTGCAAAATTTCATTTCAAGTATCGACGTTCTGCGAATTCACGCAGGTTCAGAACGGCCGTTTGATCCAGTTACGATAGCGGTTCGCGAAACAAGGCGAACTTTTATTATTCCAATCAGGCCGTACTACTGTAATTAGCGACGACGAGTCTGCAACGGTTCACGATAAACGAGTTGAAAACGAAACTAACTGGACTGGTTTGGTATTCGGTGCTGTTAAGGTCGCGCGAACGAATATGCAGAAACATTCGTCCTAAATTCTGTCTTTGATTTTTGAGAGAAAGCGGCCGTTTATCCGCGGCCTACGACTTTGTAAATTTATTGCGTCGATCTTTTAATCTGGGTCAACGTGTCTGATACCACGCTACGCTAATAATTCGAGGAAATTCGCCGATACGAAAATGCCACTTCCAAAGACGGACACTACAGCGTCAAGCGTTTCGTTGCGTCTTTATACTTGAAAAGAATCGGCATTTAGAGTGATCGGTTATGCTCAGGTGACTAAGCCATACACGAGCAAGCATGTAGGCTTTGCACGTGCCTTCTTACGTGTCTGCATACTACCAATATAATGACCTACTACGTGAATCGTCCGTAGACGAGGATCGTCAGGATCCTTCCGGCGTTCCAGATTTTTGTTTAATTTTTCACGGACTTTCGTTTTGTGTCCAACTATGTCACGAACAACGTGAACTCGGCTACGTTACAAATTCACGTTCCAACGATCGGTTTGATCTATAAAGAATCGCAGGCTCTTGAGAATTATTTACTCGAGAGGGTTTTTGCACGGATAATTCCTAACTAAAGAACAAAGCGCCAGGCAACAAAATCCGTTATTTTCAACGCATAACAAGACGAAACGATCTTTCTATGGAATACGATAAATTCGACCTTTGCGATTTTTATCGGATACATCGTGCTCTAATAACACTTTGTTCCACTTACTTTCGACGAACGTAATTGCAAATTTTACTAATTAAACGAACGCGTTGCCACCCTTCTAGAGTATAGATACGTTGCCGTATCGATTGTGCAATGCGCCGGTTAATCTATCACGTAGCGCAAACAGGGTAATAAGACTATCGCGTGATATTTCATTAACGACTGGTTTGGGAAAATGCAAGGGCGAAAATCGTATTAGATTAAAATCGGTAAGGATCGTATTTAGGGCGAGCATCCTCGTTGATTAATAAACCCTGAAACTATTGCTCGTCAAGGAAATCGATCGAAATTCTTTCTGCTTCGTAGAACCTGTCTTCGCTTAAGCATTTCGTACTTGATCGGTTTGTCATAGTCGTTGACGCGTTATCGATATAATATGAAACGATGTATCTATCCGTGACCATCGGAAGGTTGCTTTAAATATTCGATATAAATGCTTCGTATGCGTGTGACACTTTATAGGGGTATTCGAAATTTCTGTCGTCTATTGAGAACGCGCGAACGTGCATTTAGAATGAGATACGCACACGTATTAATACGCGACTCGTGGAATTCGCGACTTTCGAAAGGAAGCGAGATGTAAGTGGAATTTGGTGTCAATGTTGGTACGTGTGCGATTGTTAAAAAGCAACGCGCCTATGTGCATAAGGGTATATGTATAAATAGACAGCGGGTATTGAAACTCGAAACTTCAACGATCCGTATGTAATTGGTAATGACTGCGATTGAAAAACTGTGAGATTATTCTCGGTGGAAAGTACGCGTGGGAAGATACGTTTGTTTCGCCATGCAGACGCAATCAACGCAGAGATAATTACAACGTGGTAGACAGTCCACGTGTGAGACGCGACGTTATCGGTTAAAATACTTTGACGAATGCGCACGAGTATGCAGCGAACCGAGATTGACACTGAATTATAGGATTCCGTGCGAGCGGAACTTTTCATCGACCTCTGACATTTTCATCGCTTTACAACGAAGAGAGGCGTACCATGGAAAAATATTCTGTCCATATGTATTATCCCATAATCGAGGAGCGTTCTGGTAAAAAAAAGAATCCGTAAGATAAAACGGTGGATCGAGTAAATTGCGTTGGAAGTTCTAGTTCCAGGTTTTTTTTTTTTCTTAGTATTAATAGACTGCAGGCTTTTACGCATTTGTGGGAAATGTACATAGAATGAACGTAATACGCGAAAATATATAAAATATTCAAAATATAATACGCGTTAAAATATTTAGCGGATTAAACAGCTTGGCGCGTAAGAAGCGTTTTATAAATTATATTCATAGCGAATGTAGGAAATTTTGCGTAAATATCTGCAGTCTAGATATTAGCTACGTTTGAATTAATAATTATTAGACCGCGGACTTTCGTGCATTTATGGGAAATTTCAAGGTGTTAAAGTGCATAGAACGCATATGATACGCAAAGGTATATGAAACATTCACGATACAGCACGCGTTATTAATAATAATAAATATAAATAGATTAGACAGTTCCCTACGTAAGTTGCATTTTTTCAATTATATTCATAGAATTATACATTTTTGCGTAAATATCTGCTGTCCAGATATTAGCTGCGTTTGAATTAATAATTATTGCAACACGGATTTTCATGCGATATTTATAGGCAATTTCGAGGTGGTAAAATGCATAGAACGTACGTAATGTGCAAAAATAATATGGAATTTAGTACGTAAAATTTATTCTTAGTTTCCAGTCATTTAATAGTAGGTATTAAAATGTTTCGTAAATGAAATAAAGGAATCTTTTAGAATTCAGCTATTTGACTAGAAAATAGACTCGGCGTATCTACATCGGCTCTTATCATAGATCTACGACGCATAGTCCGTTTTTCAGAAACTCTTCAATTTTCATTCTGGATAATTCCCTGCACAATTTCTGACGAATAATTAAGGTCGAAAATTGTAACGAAACAATTGCAATTTTCAACGCGAAAGGCAACTCACGTTTGCGGGAAGCTTTCCGTAGTTAAAAATAGAATCGCAATCATCGTATTCAGTTATCGTAATCCGTTAATTCTTGATCTATGTTTAGTCGCTCGTTATATTATTTAATTGTTACCTGTGGCTTGGGGCACGTAAGAACGTGAAATGACGGACATCGAAGAAAGGATGACGAGCAATAAATGGATATTCTTCCCGACAGCCATCTGTAACGAAAAGTTAGATCGTTTCGTTAGAAAAAATTATTCTTACGAGTAATCTCAAAATTATTAAGCCGGCTATATTAATCTATCAATTTGCGAAAGATACAAGTGGTTTAAAGGCGACGATTACACGCCGTAGGAACGAGACGTACATACACAGAGCGGAGTTTCTCTTATCCGAACTATTGTAATAGGCAAACAAAATTGTTCGGATGACAGAATTTACGGATAACGGGACAATCGCTTTGCTAATATGAAATCTCACTTATTGAAACACGGATTAAAATTAATTGATTCTTCAAATATTTATTCTCTAAATATTTGGAGATCCTATATCTTTGTGGCTGCTAAATTATAATTCCTTCGACGCAAGTAACGTTTTGTACTGCAAACAAATATTATCGCTTTCGTTTGCTGTTTCTATTTGTATAAAGTCCTCGTTATTATCGTCTTTATCGCAATGGAATCATCCGATAACACCGGTGTATTTAAGATTTCTCTAGTATTACCAGTATTTGAAGAATCTACATGCTTCAGATTAGGTACTTTTCAATATCACCTGTTTCTTTTTTGATATTTGCAATCGTGGCTCTTCCAACATCGTGTATTTTTCCTAATTCTGTTGCACTTGCGCCATTTTCGCGTTTCCCGTTACGTCGTATGTTGTTTTTTATAGCTAGAACTATTAGTTTCACGCTAAATTTTTACGACGAGAATTCGCTCGATCGATTACAGGAAAGAATATATTGTATACGAACACTAGCAAAATACGTACATATATGAAACGGAAAAAGCCATCCGTTACTGGGAAATGCTACGTTGGCATAATAGAACGTTCGGATCTTAAGAGTATTCGGATATGGCAGGTTCTACTCTATATTAATCGTCGTTTCAAATCTACTTACACATATCGTAGATATATATATATATACTGCCTTTTGTAACGGTACAAGAAATTAGTATCGTGCGTCGCAACAGCTAGAAAATATAAACTAGTTTGTACTCCATCTTAATTTGCAAGTTATTCCTTTATAACTTGTGCTCGTAAAATATACTCCAAATTTTCAAAGAGAATCTACTACGAGCAAAATATTTCGTCACTATGCCGTACATGTACTCTCTTTATGCGTCTATTGAAAGGAAATTTAAAGATGCAAAACTCGAGTGCAAATAATAGATATATATAAAATGGCAAACGGAGCGCGCATCACATGGAAGAATACATTGAACATCTAAAGTAGAGCAATTTGCCGTAATTTTAGTGGACGAGACGAATCTCTATTTAGATTCTACTTCTTTATCTCCGTTCGTAAAGATATAAATCGGCATGAAAATGTAAGATTATTCACCGCGAAAGTGCTTCAAATCTTCTGCAGAGAAATCTTTACCTTTATCTTTACTTATCGTTTACAGTTTATTCGTATAGGCAAATAAATTCAGCAAGTAGCAGCGTACCTCAAATTCTTCCTAAGAAGAGAAACAAGATTTTTTTTTAACGAGTCAATTGAAAGAGCAGATGTCAGAGCAATGATAAAAGATAACGGGGAGGTTCGAAGAAACGATGAGAATCCACGATGCTTCGTCGCAGCGTCTTGCTTTTCCTCATCCGCCGATACTTTTCGATATTTACACGCTCACGTGCGTGTCTCGAAGGTGAGCACACACGGTATCCCTTCGTGTCCCGAAATCCCGTTACACAGTCGGTTCAGAGGCATTCTACGTATCACGGCTGCGTAATGCTAAACAGAGAAGCGAGAACGACGACGACGAAGAAGAGCAAAGAAAATACAAGGGGCAGCAGACCATCGCTCGTGATCTTGCGTTGATGCGCGGTGAGGAAAGGGGCCGTGAGAAAGACGAAGAGAGCGAACAAGCCGATTGCTCGAACGTGTTGCTTCTTCACCAAGCCACCGGTAACCTAGTTACCAATTCCCCCTCACTGTCCTATTCTTCGCAGTTCCTCTGACCTTCTTAACAACCATAAATTCGATCTTGCGCGTCGTAATAGCGAATTAATTTTTCATTGACAGGACGGTGCTGCGACCAGAGCTTCTTCCAAGATAAACAGATTTCTCGTTTCACCGTAGGAAACTGCGTGACGCTCGTGGTCGTTTTCAAACGGTTTCATAAATGGCCGAGGTAGTTAAATGCTTAACAGTCGACTTTTTTTTCGTACGTTCCATGCCAATGCGATAGCTGTTGTTAAGAGCAGCAGAAACAGTGGAGCGAAAGAGTGGAGGAAGATACCGGTATTACAAATTATTGATTCTTTGTGGTATCCACTGACTTTTCTTTCTTTTGTCGCTGAGTGTCGTTACTTGCATGCGATGCTAGGCTATTATACGCGGGAGCCGCGTCGATTCATCGGGAATTCGTTTTCTATCGGTCGATCGACGATTCACGAATGTCACGCGGAATGCGCGAGAAACTTATTCTCTTATAGTCTCTGCCGACGTTTGTAAACGGAGATCTGTTCAACCTATGCGAATGCTGTTAAACGCAACGTTCCGATTCCACGATCACAGAGAAAGTATTATGCCGACCCGGCGAAATCGATTACATCGTCTTCGTTAGCTATTGCGAGTGATTACACGTTGCGGCGTCCTCACGGCGAGAACATTTCACGTTGATAACGTGACAATAGTTCCCTTTCGTTCGTCGTTTATTCACGCGCTATGCAAGCATGCTATACGCGCGTAAATACGCGGAAGTCACTTTCCTTCGAGCCGTCCCGTTTCTCGGTCTTCAATTTCAAGTAGTTTCGATCGCGACAAAAACACACCGGACGATAATTGTCGCCAAATATCTTCTCGTTCCTGTAGAATAGTAAACAGTTACTCGTCGAACAGAATCTCCGATAAGGGTGCAGCGATAGATTTTTAACGAGACTGCTACTTGCTTCTGTTTCGAAACAGCGATCTCCGACCGATCTTCGTACACCGGACGAAGTTTCATCGCTTAAAGTTTATTCGATTCGTTGTCAATGGATCGCAGAAGGTAATCCTAAAAATACGAGTTTCGTGCACCGAGGTACGGATAAAGCGAAAGACCGTAACAATAAGTCGAAATTGAATTTCGATTCATGGAAAATGCTGCAAGCGCAGACATTGCGTCCCCTCCGCAAGGGATTCGAACGACTCACAGTTTATTAGACGCACTTTCAAAGCCAAGGAAAAATCCTGTTCTTCCAACGTACAATGCCGAGGATAATATTTTACGTTGCCTCGTTCATGAAAGAACGTCAACCATCTTGCCTGGACGCGTACGAGAAGAGGGTACACTGTATGCCGTATGCGCACGAGGATCCGGACACAGTCACGATCTTGAGCTGCTCGCAGCTTGCGCAGGATAAGAGTCAAAGAGTAGACTCGAGTACCTCGAAAATTCTTCGGCGTTCATTGGCCGTTCGTCGGTATATGGGTAAAGGTTTGTACAAGTGCATGAACACGGCTATGCATGGGATTCTGCGCACACCTGTACACACAAACCCGAGAGAAAGCTCAGTTCGATTCTACTTTATTATTGGATCTGGGTGACCCGATTGGCTTGCCTTCGTCGATCAACCGAGAGATGCTTCCTCGTCATCGTCATCGTCATCGTCATCGTCATCGTCATCGTCCATTCTTTCTTCGCTTCGGAATCGGATCTGGTCGCGATAGTTTACTCTTTTCGGTAGATCACGTTGACACAGCCACGTGATGCCTTCGCGTCTATCGTATCTGTTTTGCTATCGTTTATGGAACTGTGCTGACGTTTTCGTCAATTAAACGCGCAGGTGCTATTGCTAGAAATTGTTTCCACACTGTGGCGATGCAATTACGGTAGAGACTAATCGATCAGCTTAGCCCATTAAGGACGAACGTTGCGTTAATGACGTATTAAATTTGCAATTTTTTCAGTCACTTTACGTTATCGAACTCTGCTCGTTTACTACTTTGTGACTATCCGAGGAAATTTCTTTATCGTCGTTTCTTCCACGTAGATTTTGCAATTTTACGAGATCTAAAGAAATCGATGTATTTATAACATTGCGTGGAGGGAACGCCGGAGAAAGCGACGCGACGAATAATCGAAACAAATAAACAAGGACAGGAAGCTCATCGAAAATACAAGAGATGCGCAATGATATTTAGAAACGTACTCTGCTTTCGCTTAAGCGCCTCGAATACTTCGTACTTGATCATTCGTGCAAAACCGATCACCGCCTCCGCTCGGTTCAAGTCGAATAACTCGAACGATGCTCTATATCGAACGAAACCTATCGTCTCTCTTCCTACGAATCGTAGAAAGTGATAGTTTTCCCGTATCCCATATCGAAATGACGTATAGTGGAAGGAACGTTCGTCGGTGAAGGAAGTCGATAAGGAGTCAATGGCGATAGCGTAATAAATTGGAGCAGAAGGAAACGTTGGATGAGAGCACTTTCTACAGTTGCTATGTACGTGCCGAAATAATGGTGTTACTTTGAATAATTTGAAAGGGACAGTGCGTCGTCTGCATTTTAAGAGGCTCGAAAAGCGGCGCCGGTATGTAGGGCGACAAAAGCAACGCGAGCAGCCATTTAACCTAGCTAATCTACGCTAGTCACGCTGACAGAAAACGATCATTACGAAAATGTGTTTCCTCGATGCGACGATAATTACAGGGAAAATAATACAAGCGCGTTATATTATATTACACGTAACTTGTCACGAGCCTATGTTTTTCCTCTACTATTTTGCACTGTCTTTGCAATTTAGATTTCTAGATCGTGCGTAACGTACGTGTAACATCTCGGAAACGTATTATTATTCAAGAGGCTGCTTCTTATCAATGGGAAACATCTTTATCGCTCCTAATAGTAATCCGCTGGATTCGTCGATCCGTCGAAATGGAGCGACAGGAAGATTCGCGAATAAGCGTTAAACGCACGTATCAACGAATAGGATTGGAAAGAGTGACACGAGCCGTCGGTGTGCTGACAACCGTTACCAACTTACCACTACCTGCTGCTGTGGCATACCTAACTACAAGTTAGGTGCACACACGAACCTGCGCGCGTGTACTTCTCCTAGCAGCTCGTAGCAGCTCGTAGCAGCTCGTAGCAATGTGTCAGACGCCACTCGGGGTCAATGCGAGGAATTTTATTCTCCCCGATCGAATCTCTTCGGTCGTGAACTGTCCAAGAACACGGAGTTTCGTAAACCCTGGGATCGTACTTTGTCGACAGGAAACTTGCACGATAGAAAGAATCGGAACCAGTTCGTTCGATCGAGTTAAGAAAGAGGTGAATGAACGTCTAGCTTTATCTCGCATGTTAATGATCGAACACCGTTCATCTGTAGCCGAAATCTATTAACAGATCAACTGTCTGTACGATAGCTGGAACATTGACTTGAAACGGGGTTAATGTCGTTTCCTGCACGATCAATTTGGATAAGGAGCTTTATGGAATTTAAAGTAGTTGGACAAATTTGGCGGCAGATACGCAATAGGCGAAATTATCGACGAGGCTTTTCACAATTTTCATTTAGTCATATTTTTGAACACATCCTCCCATTCTTCTTGCAAATAAGTTACGTTACACTTGCTTTATTTAACGCAATAACTTATATCGCATTGCGTTAATTAGGCTCGCTTGCAAGGACTAAAATCAAAATTTATCTGAGATTGATTTTGTCTTTGTTAATTCTTAGTTCTATGATTATCACATATATGAACCTGTGTGGAGGAATGGTAATTATAACGAGCAGAATACAACGTAATTACGTGTGACTCGGCTGTTGCGTTTAATCTCGAAAAATGGGACTTTAAGAAGGTGCAACGTGTAGGTAACGACGCGTGGATGAAATCACCGAGAATGGAGCATTAGGACGAAGAAGGCAAAGAGAGAAAAAGGGAATAAGGATGCGGTGAAGCAGCGGAGCATGCCAAATGATCTTCTATGTATATCGCCTCCTTTACTACGGGCCAAAGTCGGAAACCCAGCTTTCTCCTGCCTCCACGGTCAAGTTACCTTCTGTACGATCGTACTGATTCCTGATCACGTCCTGGTTCCGATAAACGATCCTACGATTCGAACTGGCCGATATTTTTTCGTCCTCGCCGCTATTAAACTTTCTACATTAATATTTATCGCATTGTTTCCATGCTATCGACGTGGAGTCGCGTCGAGCGAAACAAAGTGTCACCGTACCCCGTCCACGCGAACCAAGATCGAGATAGCCGATATATCTGACGTAGACCTCGCACGTGTAATGATCGCTCAAACAAAATTAGCTGACTGTTTCTACAAGTAATCAAACCCAGTCATTTTGTACGTACGTATTTTACATTTACTTTTACAGCTTGGTTAGAGTGGATGCGTTTTCCGACGAACACGTGGAAACAACCAAGTACGTGCCGTTCAGATCAACCGCGGATTCACATTGGTCGACTCTGTACATTGAAAAATACAGACAAACTCGTTACTGTTATTTGCTATCTTCTGGCGAACCAACGAACCAACGATCCAAGTAACAGGTCATTTGTTCCTCGAGCACTGAATATCAATCATGTACTTATTAAATGAAACGAAGAAATTAGCTCCTGAGAGATTCGTGCGCGTTACAGACGTCTTATGAGATTCGTCGATCGGAACAACAGTTTGCGAGAACACGCGTCCACTCTAACTATAGCCATGTTGGACAATTCAACGTTGTATATAAAGTACTGACAATTCTGATTTCTCAGGGATACTTGCCATGTAACGTATAAACCGTGATACGTTCGTCGACTCGTTAAACCCGTCTCATAACGTAGCCTTAAATCCTCGTGAAACGTCTAGTCGGTCGTTCTCCGGTGGAAAACACGACCTTTCTCACGTCACACGAACGTCTTTCGTCAAGTTCACACGTTGTCACCCCAGTTCCTTTACGCGTCGCACTTGTTCACTGAACTTCCTCCACTTCCCTTTTCTTTGCCCGCGTATCTCGCCTTACAAATCATATACCGGTCAACTGTAGTCTCAACTTGAACGACGTTAATAGGCAAATTTCCGCACGATTGATAACGAGGAGGATAACGCGCACTGATCTAACGAGATACGGGTAAATTCGATGGGCTATACACCGTCGACACCGATCGCGATATCGATGATAAAATGCTGCCGGGTGTCATTCGATATTCTAATCTGAAAAGCTCGGGCAGCGTTAGAACCGGGTCGACGGTCGATAGTCTGGGACACTGGCAGCTACAGCCGGCGAACCTGTTCGATTGAACTTTTCACGCGATTCTAATGCCAATCTCTTGCACGCACCGTTCGTCCATCCGGTTAGTCAACTGGATGGTACCTGTCTGGTTGTTGTACCTCGTGCCACAGCATGTGCTGGAATCGCATGGCTAAGTCATAAGCGGCGCCTTCGAACAGGAATCGTGGTGGTGGTCGAAGAAGGAACAGTGGTGGAGGTCGTTTATGGTGGAGGTAGCGTAGCCAGGAAGACAGATCGGCGATCGGAAAAGTGGGGACCCTGTCTTCGAAGGCACAAACGACCAGGCATCATCGGGGAGAGAAAAAAGACAGACACCAGCTGGAGAAAGAGAACGAACCAGGAGAAACCAAAGTGGGCCAGTGACCAGGTCACGTGGAGAAGAACGAGGCCCAACGCGCGCGACAGCGACACACTGTCCTACTCATCAGGATCGCCGTTGCTCTTGCTTCTATCTGTCCATTCAGGAAACGTATCGCGATGCATTCAACCTCCGCTCACTTATCTGCTTGTTCGTACGGAGACCAGACCGATCTAAGACACTAGATACGGGGTTACACGGCGGTTCGTAAAGTATTTGGAGACTGTCTATAATTCGATCGAAATTCCATTATGATTATGATCGAGCAATTCTCTCTTCTCTCCTCGCAATTGGAATCGAATAGCCTGTTAAATTTGAATCGAGGATACGTCGCGTCATTCAAGTTCCATGTATAACGAACGGCCGACAGTTCGTAAAATCTATGTAAACTCGCAGAATGTGGCTTGGAGCACGTATTCCAGTCGCTGTAACATCTTACCATTGAACAGACACGCTTAAAGTCATTCAACTGGGCTCGTCCACCTACCACATCTACAAATCGAGTACATGGATGCCCGAGGTAAGATCGGAAGGTGAAATTAGGTCAAAGAATTTCGTATATATTTTTGAAGTAATTCGAAAGTGTCCAAATGCTTAGTCGATACCAAAAAAGAAAGGAAAACCTGGTACGCAACCTGGTTGCGAATCCACGAAAGGAACAAGCGATCCTTTCGAACGTAAGGGAACGCGATAACGTCGTTTAATCGAAACACCGGAGAGTTTTCGGGGATGATCTATGTTGAATTTTCTCTGTCTGCGATAAAAATACTTGTAAAGGGATTATTTATAAATGCAAAGTTTCGACGAGGGTAAAGAGGATGAAAAGTTTATTCGGACAGAAGACGCCAGAAAAAGATGATCGATCCTATGGTTGAATCTCGTCAGACGAGCCAGATTATATGGGTAGAAATTATGGGACAGAGCTAAATATAGCCAAGTTCGTATAGGAGAGTGTTTAAGTAACTGGCTCTTTTTGTCCAAGTGTTTATGGCAAACAGAAAATTTCTCTCGCGGGTCATTTGGCAAAAGGGAACGGACAGCATACTCGTTTCCTAGTTAATATAATCGATCAAGGCGCTATGGGAAAAGTAGTTTTGTAAGAGTTAACTGTACAACAACTTTCATCGGGGCCAACGAATTTCATCGACAAAATTGGCTCGAAGCCAGCTTCTTCCATCCGTTGTAACAAATTGCTTCCGTGAATATCGAAAGACATCGCTTTTATCGCGCACAAATTATAAATCTGACGTTACAAATTCTCAATTTTCCGATGTTTAGAAATTCGGATTGATCGAGAACGTCGAGGCGTCGTTTTTACGTTGCACGTGACACGCCGACGATTTCATCCGTGAAACGGGAACAAAAGGAGAACTGACGTCAAAAATAGAATAACAACGCGATCGAGAATCTCAATCGATCGAATTTCACTTCATTTCGGAGTCAGATCATCGATCTATAATCTGTGTCAACCGCGTATGACGAATCGTATCACTCGCCATCTTAAAAATTTCTAATTATTACCTAAACGAATGGAATATGGGCCACCGAGTGTAAGTGTAGCAAGTTTGTCCTCTTATTAACGTCTTGATTGTCGCGATAAGAAACATCGTGTAGACATAGAGACACTGTGCGACGAAGGTGATAATTATCAGTTTCAACTGACTAACAAATGGCGTTGCTCCATTGAAAGCAAGCTCGGCTCGTGGCACGAAACTGCCAATCAATGTTCTACGCATTATTATGTCAAAATTTGTCTCGAGTTTCGAAGAACGAACGAGCACGTTGATCGAACGTATCTATTCGTGCCTTGTTGTCGAGAATGGTCGTTATTTAGAAGAGGATGCCAAGATTTCCTGTTAACACGGTTGAAACGAAGTTTGCGTCCGAAATATCGCGATATATCGACGAGCCGAAATCTCTCGCAGGGTCAACGTCGCAAAGTGTGTCAAACTTCGCCAAGCCACCTTTTACGGTACCCACGGCTCGCTTCGTGGCTAAGAATTCCGGATAAGATCTCGCCTAATATCTTCGTTTTGTCATTAAAACGCAGAACGAGCGCGTATGCGCAATAGTAGATCTTTCGGAATAATTATACGTTTCAGACGCGGCTACCACTGTACGTGTAACTTTAGAAAGTGGATAAAGTTCAATCCTTGATCGTGAACGTGACTCGTCTTAAGTAGGCCAGGACCTGTACCTTTCAGCGCACAATGTTTTCTTTGAGGCCGATGTGGCATCCCATTTATTTAGAAATACTCCGACCGAGAGTATAATTGAGCGGCGAATACGCTGCCGGATAAAATTACAGTTGGAAACGAACGAGCGTGGAAGCGTTGTAAGATAGAAATTTATGAACAAAGTCGAGTGTATTTTTGTGTCAGCTCTTAGCTGGAGCATCAATGAGATGCGGAGATACATCGTACGCGTGCGCACTTATTTATCCGTACAGTTAATTCCGCAGTTGTTGAATTGGTTACGGAAAAGGGGCGATGAATCTTCACTATGGGAAATTAATCTTACGGACGACGCTAACAGTCGAGGATTTTCCTCGTTTCCGTTTAGAACGTGACTCACGTTACAGGAACGTACGAATAGTTTGACCGTGATCGTGACTTTCATCAAGTAGGTTAGAACTTGTCCGTCTTCTCCGTAAAATGGATTTTACACCTTCGTGAACTTACGCAGAATACCGTCTCTATTACGAGTTCTTCGTAACGATTAACAAATTTTTCTTAATTAACGTCGTTATACCAATTAACCGCTTGAGGCGCAACCGTTCGCCGAATAGAACGCTTCTATCATCTCGGGAAATCGCGGCAGGAAGCGAAAGATACCGCGATCTGTTACGTAAAATTAAGCGTCGAAGAAGTTTGAATATGCGAATCGGATTAAGGACGAAGACAGATTACGAATCTTTCATTCGTATATCTTTTTTCGCGAACAAACATCTATCGAAGTGGAACTTTGTGCTTACAGACAACTGGGTAATTTTTAAACTGTAAGAGCGTAAACGGTTCTGATTTTCTATTCTTTCGACATATTTCCGTTCTTATCTTTGGTTATCGTAACAGATAAGGAAATGTTTTTACGTAACGTACTGCTGAGATAAAATTTCATTGATCGCCGCGGTACCTACTCTCAAGGAAAAAATCCCCAAAGCATTTAGGTCGTGACCCCATAACCATGGGAAGGCACCTGCGAGAAGGAACGGGGAGAAACAATCGATGGTCATGACCCAGGACACGCTTGACAAAACTAGGTCAGAATTTAGCTGCGTCTTTTCACGTTCCGCGGATCATTTTTCTTTACCGTTGCTCATACGAATTTACAAGGCTTATAAATATGCGGGCTAAACCTTTCTCCTTCGTATCCTCTTTTCATTCTTAATTTTTCCACAAACAAAACGAGTCGTAGATTTCACTTTTCCCCCTAATAACCGTACCGGTAAATATCGCGGCCTATCGATGTAATGGACTCTCCAAAATAAAATTGCAAACTTCTGCGAAAACTGAAATTTTGCAACTTTCGTATCCATATCCGCGATTCTCGCTTGCGAGTTTCTTTCGAAATTTACCAATAAAATCACGATACACGTATCTCGTTACAGCGTTAGCCATAAGAAGTATCAAAGAGTCCTCGGCTGGAAAATACGCGAGCAAAATCTCAGTACAGCGTAACTAGAATGGCCGTGTACTATGGCGCCAATAAAGTCTACGTGACGTCATTCTAGGCTGCTAAGGTCAGACCATGACCCTGCCCGAGTACGATGGTGGTCCGAACAAAATCTGCCGATCGATCAGGGCGCAGTAGCACGCCAGGCGCCGACGCACCTCGTCCTCGACGTCGTATCGCTCGTTCTAGCCCGGATGAGATCCTTGCAGCGTACCACTTTTCTATACTCTGTTTGCATGTTTAATCGCAGTATCGCACGAACGCAACCTGCTACTTTCATTTCGACAACCAAGACGAGGACTGTAAAAAATATGAATCGAAGACTACGTGGAAAGAATTTCGTATTTATTACAAGAGATCAGCTTTAGAATTCGCTATTCGTATTCAGATTAGAATTGTCTTTATGTCTAGTTTTCGAGCTAAACGTCTGTCTTTTACAATATGGGTAATAGCATATTATTCTTTCAAATTTGTCAAAGTATCGAATTTGTTTGTCGTAAAGCACACGTAACGTACTTGTCATATTTTTATCGCCCGATCTTCGACCAGAATAATCGCGTGATCAGATGTTTCTAATTAAACCGTCGAATCTCTCTACGTGCTATGCAATAGCTCACGAACATTTACCACGAAGAACTTTCATTGTCGTATTGTACGTGTTATATTTCGTACAAATCGTACAAATATGCAAACAGTCGATTATCTATTATACTGATAAATCTGGATTTTCTATTAAAGATCGGTTTAGTGGAACCATATTTAACGCTTATATGCTCGAGACGATCATTCCGTGATATATGCGTTTTTACCAACATTTCTTTCGAATAAATATCTCGTAATTGTAATCTGTACAGATTCTCAGATTCGTTTCAAACTTTATCGCTACGATCGTAATAGTCTCGCGACAGCGCTAATGAAACTTCAAAGTATTTCGTATAACACGCGTAATACATTTTCGTATATTCGTAAAAGGTATCTGCAAGTGTTCGAAGACTTTCGCGAACCCGTCTTCGTCTTTTCGAGGACAAAAATATTGGCTAGGCAGGAATTTGCATGGCTTGTGCCACGATCGGTGGGTGAAGGCCGTCAATGGCTTCTTCTTGCCTGCTACCCGCACGGTTTCGTGACTTCATAAGGAAAAGGCGGAGGTAGCTGGCTTTCTCCAAAGCCACTTAACCCGGTCCAGTAACATCCATCCATGAACCGTCGCGTCTGTGACATTTTCGATTGCTTTTGTATCGGTCACGGTGTAGAAAATCCCTTACGATTACGTTTTCATTTTAGCAGCCGCGGTATGCAAGAAATCGGCGTAAACACGTAATTTTACGATCCGCACGGGGCTTGGCAGGATACGTAAACCGCGGCGAGAAATTACAAACGATTATTGTTTCTCGAGACACCAGCGGTATTTCGTGCGGTTTGTAACAGTTACATTCTTCTGTTACTGTTCCAATTAGAGGTTACGCGTTGCAAGGAGGGGCCAGACATTTAAATTACTCACTTTTCCATGAAATTAAAATAAATTACTTAGCACCGGACAACGGTACGCTGTATGTGGATTAACGATAATAGCTTGGCTAGTTGGTGACCGGAACTAATATATAAATAAAGAAACAATGGTACGAGTAAAATTTCGTCGAATTTTCGTCGTTCCTATTTCGCTCGAAGCAACGAACCTTCGTGGAAACTGAAATTTCGTCGTACAACCACGGCGGGATATACGCGAAAGGAGCATCTCGCGAAAATAGGTCTCAACAGCTTTTTTCCCCTGCTGCTTTTCAACGAGTGCTTTGAACTAAAGTCACGGATACGATGCAAACATTTGGAGAGCACTTGCTTTCTTAGCCGCTTTGAGTCACTTCAAGTGTCATTACCTTCGCAATCGACGATAAAATCCGCGGAATGCTGTCGCTTATCGCATATCATAGAGTGGAATTTAAATCGAATACGATAGCAACCTGAAAAAAAGTAACGAGATTCGCGATCTAAAAAGGATAGATAAAAGCTGGCGTATTACAGATCGAATCGCAAAGTCGGAATTGACGTAGCAATGAAATGGCGTGAAAGGAGAGAGAGTTACATTCCCGGCGACATGCTGGCACAATTGGGCGCGACGATCTGTTTGTCCCATTCGACCAAGTCTAAAAACCGCGATACTTTCTAGGCCAGGCCGTCTTTTAGCGAGAAAAAGAGCGTAAATCATTTTCTGCCCTTGCCTTTTTTCGTTTCTTCTCTTTTTGTTACATGTAAGAGCTACGTGGATAGCTGGACTATCTCATCGATAACTATAAAAATAGAACTATCGACCTGATTATAATAGTTGGCGAACGCAGCGGATCGCAATATTTGGAATCTCTCGAACGCTAGATAGCTAAGATTTTCGTTATTCGTAACGATCGCAACGATCGCAACAAAGCCGAGGTATTAACGTCATAACGCGTTTCCGTTTCGTTATCATAAACTTTCCAATATAACGTTAGGTCAGTTTCTAAAGTGAAAGGCATAGAAAATTAATGAAATAATCTACGTGGGATCACGGCGATACCATGCACGATATGGAAAATACGTGTATGCGTAAACCGCTCGTTAGCAATGCTCTTTGATAAGACATCATCTGGAAATGCATGTGGCGATAAGTGCGTTGCAAATTCCATGAATTGGAGGTTTCAGCTTGTTCCACGGCTGCCTGAATCACTCGATTTACGATTGGTTTCCCGCGATTTCGCTTCGGAAACTAATCAATAAGCGAGCAGCTGACCAAAACAAAATTAGACGATAATCTCTCGATATGCAGTAATATTTATCTTTACGTTTCGCTAATCAAATGAGCACCGCTCGCTGCAAATGTGACGCGATGAAAAGAAACGAGCAAGTCGCAAACTAGTTGATATTCTGTGGATAACGATTAAATCAATCGTTAATTCGGTGTCTTTATTGAGCTAACTGTAATAACATAAATGACTCGTTGAACATTTCCTAGAGATTCTTCTAGGAAAAATTCTCCTCCTTCGTCCTATAGCCAAAGTTAAGATTCTATTTGCCTCGAAAATGTCTCGCTTTAGATGTCTTTCAGCTAAATAGAAACCACTGTTGGAATACCGATCTCGCATCTGCTTCGATTCCAATCGGAAGTAGATCACGTTCACGTAGTTTTACACCGTTGATACGGATGAGTGCGAATTATATACTTTACGCAAATGCCAACCGATAATAATATAGCATCGAAAGGAGTTTTCAAATTTCATGGGTATTTTTAACGTTCGATATTCACGCGTTGTAGAAAGTTTTAGAAAATCGTTCCGCTTCCACGAACATTTTTATGAAAAAAGAAATAAAAAATCGATCAGTGACTATCGCTAACAATGAATTGTATTTAGTTGACGATGGAATCTCGTACATTTCTTTAATACGGTTCGAAAGAGTACGTTATAAAGCTTGCAAAAATGTAAAAGATACGGAGAAAAACAATCGAGTAACTGCAGGTAGGAATTTCCGTGTTTTTACGTAGGATTATTTTTAACTGAATACAAATAGTTTCCTTTCGTCGAAAAATATATTCGATTAAGTTGTATCATCAGATACGTGCAAGATAAGCCGCTGTTTACATAACTTTCTTTCGACTCGTGATAAAGAGAGGTACTGTGGCACACGAAATTATGTAAACACTTAAAGAAACACTATGAATATTTTTGTATGTACGTATCGTGTAAAATATTCTGAAATTTCATTAGCGCAATAACAGAAGACGACGTCATAATTATATGGATAACGTTCGTTTGATAGTTTTAGCGCGACAATTTTTAGCACCGATACTATTAGTTCGAGTACTATTGTTATTCGTTGTGTTCACAATTTTTCACTGAACGTATATTTACAGTAAATATCTTGTAACTTCCATGTACGTTTTCAGCTTGCTTTTCAATTTTACCGGTATAATCATGGCAGTCGTGTCTCGTTACAACGTTAATGAAATTAATTAATGATAACGAGTTCACGAATATTTTCTATGGTAAGTGTTCGAATATGTACTTTCGCGAGCCACCCTAAATAAAGTACTTGTAAGAGGATCAAAGATTTTCATCGCGTTTTCTCTTCCCTTAAATTTTCACGCCACCTGCTTAATAATCGTTTGCTTCTCGTGGCGCTTCGGCCAACAAGCCGTCCCATTATTCTAGAATTTCGCGCTCGCTCGATACTGTTACAGGCGATGGTGTGGGCGTTGCGTGTAGATGAGATTTGAACTCTCACTTGAGACCGATTCGTAAATATCAACACCCACGTTGATTGGTTGCGAGGACAAACAAAATGGAACGAGGGATTGCACTCGACGAGCAGGTAATTCACCGAGCCTTTTCTCGATGAAGAACATCGATCGTTTTTTGTCGGTTTTAATACTCGATTGGTAAATACAAAGACACCGAGGGAGAAACGTGAAAGGGATAGCAAAACAGTAAAAAAAAAAATAACAGATCGTAATAGAATGAAACACGCACCACCAAACGATCAAGTATTTACAAGCTCGGGGTTTTGTATATTTTCACAGCCCCAACTACAACATATATTAATAAATTATTTGTTCGCATACACGACTGGCTATACGCGCCTGTGTCATATATCTGTACATACACGCGTACAAATATAAACCTTCGTATAAATTAAATTAAATAATTTCTTTACCTTAGGCAATTTCGGTCGCACGACAAAACGCGTGTTCAGTTTCTTCTTTCTTCTTTTCTGTTATCGAATGCTAATTTAGTTTCTTACATACGATTTGCATCGTTGTTTTATCACATACGATGATATTGCGTGTGACGATAGTTGGTTGTGTTTGACGAAAGGGTAAAGATGGTGAGATCTTTACTTTCGATTAAATCAGTCGATTAAATAACAGATCCATTCGTAAACGTATTCGTTGATCAGTATTTTGATAAGTTAGGAAAATTAACGCAAACAGCATCGGGTTCCTCGTTTGATATCAAATAAAACTAAAATCATGTAATACCATTAACAGTCTCTGTGTAATTCGATAACATTGCATGCGGTATCTACAGCAATTGCGCAATTGTATCCCATTGAAAGATTCGCCTTTGCTTTACGTGACTATTACTAGAAGAGTCGAATCTTTGACGCTCCACGTGTTTGTACAGCATATTTATCCTAATTGTTATATGTTAAGCACGCGATACTACTTAACAGAATAATATCAGAAAGTATGATATCGTGAGTCACATTGCACGCGTTATTCGGGCTCTATCACCTGAAATATTGGAGGTCACTGGAATTATTGGAAGACGTGAAAATAAACTTGGAAAGAGCCTAGAAGTTGTTGAATATTATGTACTTCCTTCGTCGACTTTCTTCGTAGTTCACATCGCTTTTTTCCGCCCTTTCGACGCTGAATATTTTACAAGGAGTACGATTGGTCGTGGTATCGTGATAGGTATTTAATTGCGTCTAATTTTGCAAAACTTCTCAGTCAAACGAGAACGTTGCAAATAGTTATCATCGGTCGGTTCGAACGATTCGCTCAGATAATATTCGCTATTAAATGACGTAACGCGAATCGAGTCCATCGAGAAGCGTTGATATCATTGACACGGTATAGGTGCTAAATTGACTTTATCGTTAACGCGTATTATTGTCATTGGACATTTGCGAGAGAAACGCCGTTGGCATCATAGAACGCTTTTCTGTCGACCGGTGCTCGCTCGAGGACTGAAATTGTGACACGAGCGAAAGGTGGCATTAATTATCTACGGACGATCATGCATAGTATTACGTATGAAACTACGCAACACATGAGCGTGATAAACCACTGACATACGCCGATCAATCCAAAGTCCACCTACGCTTAGTCAGTAACAGAGTCGCGTAATGCGTCATATAAATACATCAAACAGTAGAAAACGTTAATCTTACTAGATGTCGCGTTTGATGAGATTTCGTGAGTGTTGATGCACGTACATACGGCGACTCGTATTTTTCCTTTCCTTTCCCCTCTTTTCTTAATATCCGCTACGTGGAAAGCTTTCCGCGAGGAAAACTGTCTTTGTATACGATTTGTATAAAATAATATTATGTACAGCCGCGCGGACTTTGCTACATTCAACTTGTACATCATTCGAAATTAACTTTCGAACGACGACGGTCTCTTTGTGATGATTTCCGCGTGTAACCATCATTTTCAAAAAGATACGTGATCCGCTGCTCGGAACTTTCCTCTAGAATTGAAGAATTTGGTTTATCCATTCACGAAATTCGGAGATACGAGTGTAAACTCCTGGTTGGTTGGGTACCGCACAACCTATTCCCCAGCTGATCACCCCAGCAAGTATCCAGCGCTTATCGCGCGCCCTTTGAATCACCATAGGTCCTCCGCTGTCGCCCTGCAACGATACAAGCTCTTGTTTTAGTTCTTGCACATCAAATTTTGTATTCGGTGGATGAATAAAGTTACGTATTTCTCTTGGTTTCCTTCGCTTATGAAAGTACATAAACGCTTGTAGAAACTTTTCACGAATATATCGTACGTGCTTTATATCGATTAAATTTGAAACGAATTCGGAGATATATGCAAAAGTTACAAAACTAAGCAACCATTCATATAGTGTATCGATCTTTTACCGAGTTTACGTCCGCGATAAACGTTTTAAACGCATCGCGTTTGTTTCCAACGAACCGTTTTCCTATCAGGTTTCCTACGTTTCATTTTCACGGTATTAAATTGTTGAAGTTGCGTAAAAGTATCGCTATAAACGACCGCGAAATTTCATATACTTGGATTTAATTGATTAGTATGTGCTACGATAGTGTGCAAATACATGTAGCCACTATATATACATTTTCAGATCGATTAAAAGTTTCACCAATACAACGATGGCAGCCGTGTCCCATTGCAACGCTAATAAAATTTCAAAACGTTTCGTATAACACGCGTGATTTTTCATTGTTTGAAACACGTGATGTGTTTGAATTTTTGTGATAAGTGGTCGTGATACTCGCATCTACGAATAGAACGAGGAGAATCAGCGTACCTCGCAGGAATCGTATTCCCCATTTCGCCATCCAGCGCATATAAAAATATGTGGAATATGTTCGATGTATCCGGCATTCCTGTACATAACCTCGCACATCGTGTTATTTATAACTGGCACAGCCACTTCTTGGAGGACCGATGGCAATGGGCCCTCTAAAAATTAAGTTTCAATCAACATACCGGCTTAATTATACCATTACCAGAAGAGTTATAAAATGAACGTGTTGGTACCGTCATAAAGTCGACCCCAGCCAGTGACATAAGCAGTACGACCGACGTAACTTTCGTCGTCATCCGGCAAGCAAATAGGCAGAACGTTTGGTTGAAACGGTAACAAAGGTTCGTAGAATCTTAACAAAGCAAGATCGTATTCGAAGGTTCGAGGATCGAATTGTGGATGACTGGCCACGATTTGAACTCTTCTTTCTTGGTAGCCGTAAGGTTCGTCTTCGTTGGCAAGGTCATGTTCGCCGATCCTCAACAATAAATCGCTAGGTGGCACGCTGCAGATGAAAAATCATATTCAAAGAAACTTTTAAACGAACGCTCTCTTTAGGTAAAACCATATTTTTCATAAAACTGTGGCTCAACTATATCGTTCTTCTTGGAATCGATTAATCGCAATGACGAAATAATATAGCAGACCGAAGCTAATCGCAATGACAAACATGATACCAACTTTTCGACGCAATGCGCCGCCGTTATTGCCCAATTCTCGTTGAGCAAAGCTGCGCCACATTTGTGCAGATACGTCGACGTTCTCCATTGTCGTAACGAGATCTGAAAAGAAAACATCGATCTTAATTAACGATGCTTGGCTGTGCACGACTTTGTGTATCAATTACGCGGAACACACCTCGGAACGTTGAAAGGAAAAAACCGACGCGTGTGATATGGTCGGGTTATATACACATACATCGATGTACAAATACGTCGCATAACACGTTTCGATATACGCGAAAATAACGCAGTGACTGATAAACGATCGCGAGATTTCCACTGTAGTTCCGAATGATTTAACGAAGCTCCGAGATCTTTCTCGAATTGTACTCACCTGCCAAGGCCATTTTCCAAACGAACTACGATTCCCACCGACGATTCGCGACTCCGGGAACAATCTTCTTCCGCACACTGCAAGAACAAGCATCGTCGAATTTAAGCCCTTCAATAAATTCGCGAATCTCAATGACACGGCCATGTTGGAGAACGAGTCCTCTATATTGGTCCAACTGGATGAACCGGTACCATCGCGAGCGCCCCTTGCCAGCATATTTTTTCTTCCTCGTGCCTCTAATTACGCGTACGATTCTCCTTCGGGTTTGGCAAGTGAAAAAGATCATCGCGCTTTCTGGCCAGTTATTCACGACGCGGTCACGAGTGGAAACGATTCGTCAATGTTAGCTCGCGCGCTTCGTTTTACATATGCAAATACGTTTCTTCGTTCTTTCTTCTTTCAATCCTTGTTCCTTACGATCACGCGTTACAATCGTATATCGTACAACATTCAGGTTTCTATATTATCGACTATAGATTCTCGTCCCGTAGCAGCATTTGCGTAAATAAAATTTAAATAAATCGTCTATCGGTTGCGATATGATAGCGACAGGATTAAAGTTGTCCTTATCCAGAAATTACGAAACATTATCGTCATCGATCGAGCTACTCTTCGTACGAACGGGGATTAAACGATTTTATAGGATGAGCTCACCTTGCTTGTAATCCGACATGTTGAGCGTTTCCATCGGTACCGGAAGTTCGGTATCTATCGTCACAGTGGCGATCGAGGACAGAGTTGTCAAGATAGTGGGTCTTCTCGTCACTTCGTGCTCTGTACCAGTTTCTGTCGTTGGTTTAGCTGAACAATCGTGAATTTTTTTTACGAAAAACAAGAATACGTACAAAATTATTGAAAAATAGCTAAAATATAGAGCAGAGAAGTCAAAGGACTCGTAACGAAAGCAACCCTTTTGTCCATGTTTGCCTCTTTCTAGATTAGGAAAAGCGTCCTTAGTTTCGGTTCGTTGCGTTCCAATTCTTTGAAACAAAATGTTGGCCGTATTGCGTAATTTTGATGAGCGTATCATTCGAATGTCGTCGAATTCTTTTAAGCCTTTTAAATGGTAAAAATCCGGAAAAATTCATTGGTAAAAGAAATAATCGACAATCGATAGGATATTTCTGAAACATTATTTCACGTTTCGCTACGAGCTTTCCGAATAACTCGACGTTTTCCTGAGTTACTATGTACCGAGCAGCTAGCAATATCTCTTTTTGCAACATCGATCGCGCATCGTGCGAATTCTGCTTCTGATTACTAACTAGGTCGATTATTATCTGGAAAGTGAAAAAATTGGACGAACATTGTTTTTGTTTCAAGTCCCTCGAATTGCTTGATCATCCTACCAGAAGTCGATGATTGCGATGTAGATTCTGGAACAAGCTTATCAGTCGTATCTTCTACCGTTTGTGGTTTTTTGGTGGTGGGCGACTGAATCATAATCCAGCCATCTGGAGTGGTTATCGGAGTCCACTCGCTTTCGGTTTGATCTACAGGATGATTTAAGATCGTTATCGATCGATATCGTTTATTCGCAGAATTTTCTTGTTCGCGCGTCTAACGAATAAAAGTAATTGGAAGCGCGCGAAAACTAGAACGGAGTGCAGTTATCGGAAAATAATTCGACTCGTTTAAATCACGACGGAAGAGAGAGGCGAGAGATGGAATGGAAGATCGTGGATGCTGTTCGCGTGGCATTCGAGAGGAAAGATTACGGTGGACGGTTTAAACCGTTACAAAGTTCCGACGCAACAGAATTTCATCTTCTATCGATGCGCGGAGAATATGTACGGCCTTTCCTTCTTTAACAAACTATCCGTTCCTAGACACGACGATTAAGACGTCGTATACGGGAATTTTATTTTACACTTTTGTTGCGTGTACGGTTTGGAATGCAATTACCGACTGCAAAGTGAGGTTGATCGCGGTCGATAGATACGGCAAAGTATTGGCCTTATTATCTTATTGGTATTCGACTATATCGATGCCTTCGCTGTTGTCCGTTTATACAGATATACATATATACAGATTTACTGTCCAATCGAACGCTCTTTCTAGGTATACTACAATGTTGTTCGCGAGTACATACGGTGTGGTGAAATTTCACTCGCACGATAGCTTTTAAGCGTTAAGCGGAGTAGATATTCATTCCATCCTAACTATGGAATTAACGAATTAATTAAAGAATTAACGGTAGAGAAACGTTCTTCGACAATAACTTTGAAATTATAACGAATTTATCTACCTTTAGATCGAATTACATTGCGTAATTATCTATGGACGGTAGCGTAAGTTACGTGGCAGTGTAACAAGTTTCTTATCGAAACATACGATATATAGAAGTACAATACTTGGAAAGGAATTATATAAATGTTCTACTAATTTTGAAACGCGATTTGAAGCTCAAAGTTTCTTTAATAGATATCATTATCTACTAGAAATCGTCGAATTTATTAGAAATACAGCGTATTTGAATGAGAGCGTAGATAAGAAAATCCTGAGTAATCGATCAAATTCGCGAAGCTCCCACGATATTCTTAATGCTACATAATTAATGCAGGAGGCGTGCAGCTCGACGTGAATTGCCACCGAGATGATTTCCTATGGACGACAAGAACGTCACGTTACACAATGGATATCCGTTTTCTTCGATTTCACCGAGCATCAATTACTGTTTTCGCTCAGCATGCGAATGGAAACTGCAAATGGCCGAGCTCGAACTGATCGCGTATACGCGCTTAATTACCAATTATATAAATTTTACATCGTCCAATTAGATCACGCGTTGTTTAATTGAACTTATTAATTGGATTATACGTAGCTTAGTACCGTTGCCGATAAATAATTCAATTCATTTACGCAGTCAAACCTCGATAAGCCGCGACTGCAACTCGAAAATCTTTATGCAGTTACTTGGTGAATCACCGATAAGACCAAATCTTCGTAACACGAAGATTTTAATTCCAAAACTTTGAGATATAGCTATATTTAAATAGATGGTAAATTAAGATTTAGCTGGAGAAACTAAACTAAGGTAGAAACTAAATGTATCGAACGTGCACGTACTAAAGAAAGATTGTGACAAGCACAAGCCCCGATGTAATAAAGAAATACAATACAATACGATGATTTTGAAACTTTGAGATTCGAGCTACCAAGTTTCAAATTCTGTTTTATAACGTTGTAGCTATGAAAGAGCATTCCAAGGGATTCCTTCGTATTTTGAAGGAGTATAATTTCGACGATGTACAGTATCCTTATTAGACTGCGGATTTTTATGCAAATTCGTACTTTTATAAACGCAACTAAAGAAACAGAGACCGAGCAAAGACTAGTCCTATTAAATATCATAACGTGTACTGTACTTTAAATATTTTATACGTATTTTCGTATACCATACGCATTCTCTGTGGTTTTCATACATTTTCGTATCTCCCATAAATCCATAAACATCCCTAATCTAATTACGAGAAACTACTACTTTGCCCTCAATGGGTTAACCGTTCTTACTCACCCAGTTGCGTGGTTGTCGTCGAAAACGTCTCCGGACTCTTCGTGGTCGTATCGTCGGAACTCGACGTCCATGTGACGAGTCCAGGTGCGTAAGTTGTCTGAGAAGTTTCTCCAGAGGTTTGATTAACAACCGACACCTTCGTCGAAGTAACAACGTACGCTGGCGTGGTGATAGTCGTATTGATGGAAGACGAGGATGCAGAACTGGCATTCGTTACGGTGGAACTAAGAACAGTTGTTGGCGTCGTCGAAGAAGGTTTGCTGATAGGTTTAATGGTAGGTTTAACGGTAGGCTTGCTGATAGGTTTGGTGGTGGGCTTGCTCGATGGTTTCGTAGGCTTCGTTGATTCTATCGTTGGCCTAGGTTTCGTAACGGCAACGGTAGTAACATTGATCGACGACAAAGATGCCGTTTTTTCGGTGGTTGTTGCGTAGTCGGGCTTGGATGCCAGGCTCGGAGTCGTCGTGCTGATCTTCGTTGGTTTCGGCCTCGGAGCGGTTGTTAACGGCTTCGGAGTAGTTGTCAACGGCTTCGCAGTAGTCGTTAACGGCTTCGCAGTAGTTAACGGCTTCGGAGTCGTCGTTCGAACCGTCGTAGGTTTAATCCTCTGGGTAGGCCTCGTTGTGGCGATGGTTGTGAATTTTTGAGCAATCACGGTTTCCGTGGTCGAGCTCAGCGGTTTTGTCACCGTCGAGAATGGAACGTTCTCGGTAGTCGTCGCGATGGTTGGTCGTTTGATGGATGTCAAAAGAGGTTTCGTGGTCGTCGTTGACGATAAAGTACTTAAAGTGGTATTTACAGACGGTCTTGTTGTGGTGGAAGGAGGAGGCCTCTTCGAGGGTGTAATGGGTTTCTTCGTGGTAATTGTTGGTCTCCTTGTACTGCTACCGATTACCGGTTTTTTAGTACTGGTAGTAGGTTTTCTGGTGGTGGCATGAGTCAGAGGTCTCGCGGTCGTTGCGTTTCTTGGTGGAAACCTCGTGATTGGAGCGATCCTTTGAGTAGTGGTGATTACAGTTTTCGACGTTGTTGATTCGGTTGTTGTTCGATCGACAGTCGATTGAAGGGGTTTGGGCGTGGTTGCGTTGGTAGGCCTATGAACAGTCGAGTGGACCGGTTTATACGACGACGAGTGCGTTGGTTTATACGACGACGAGTACGTAGGTTTATGCGTCGTGGTCGAATGAATCGGCTTCTTGGTAACGAATTTAGTCGTTTCGGCAAAGGTTTGCGCGGTGGATGGCGGCCTTGTCGAGATTTCTAATGTCGTTGGCCTTTGAGTGGTCGTCGCCACTGGCTTTTTAGTTGCCACTTTTGTTGCCTCTTTTACGGTGGTTGGTTGCGTGCGGATACTCTGCGTAGTGTACGTGCTGGTCGTCTCCTAAGCATTCGTAAGGAAAAAGAGCTGGATTATTTCACCGAATGACTATCGGCTATAGCTTATATAAAAAGATGGAGAGGAAATAGAAAAGATTCGTTCTTCGAGAACTTGGATATGATTGAATTCAACGTTGTTGAGGCGATCGTGAGAACGAAGCTAAATCTTGGTAAGTGTATCCGAAGCCATAACTCACCTCGCTGGAGTACGTTCCAGTTGGTTTCTTTTCGTTGATCGGCTTCGGCCTTGAGAAATACTCAGGTATATCGTTGCTCTCAATTGGCCCATGAGTCGTGACGAACGGCCTTGCAGGCGAACCATCGTCGATACTGTTGTCTTGAGGGAAAATATCAGGTTCCTCGTCTATCTTACAACAGCTACCGAAATAGAAACGGTCGATGCAAGTGCCAAGATGCGTGCCGTTTGCCTTTGCGCAGGTAAACGCGAACATACAAACGCCAGTTTCGCCAGTTCTTCGAGACACACATGGCAAGTGCCTGATATTCCTTCCCGTACCTACCGACATTTTCAGTAGAAATTGTCAAATTTCAAATTTTCAAAGACAGGAATTACGTAGCCAAATTTCATCTTTGAGGATCAAATATTGTATGGACAGTGTACGTTAAACGATTTTAAATGGAACATTGTAATTAGATTTTGAGATCGAGAGATCCTTTCTTTTCCTTTCTCTCGTCTATGTATATAAAAAAAAGAACCGAAAAGCTGAGAGAGGGAGACGGGAATCAACGTCCGTATTCTGTGATCTCTAATCGAATGAACGTTAACCTTTGCTCGATACCAATAGCTGTGTATTCGCTGTACGCGTTCTACATTCAGCGTGTAACGCTTGAAGATAGGTATCGTCGTCGTTTATAATCCCCTTAATCGTCCTACTGTGCAACCACGATCCTGTCATAGATAATGAACGACAGCAGGTAGTATAATCAATTAATAATCGCGTCGAAAGAAGCTGTAAATCTCTCGACGGAAGCGCGTGTACTGTTCCTGGTCTTTAATTGCATCCGTTATAGAGCGATTATTACGGAACGGTGGGCGTAATTGCTTTAATGGGCTCCAAATACGTACTTATCAAGGGGGCAGATCGTGCACAGTGCAGAAAAATTCCAAGATATCGCGGATAGATGCGTAATTGCGTATAGTTTATGATTTGTTATATCGCAGAGTGCTTCAGTTTCGTTAAATTCGAACATGCGCATAGCTGAGAATCACAATGACGCGAGTCAGTCCGTTGCTTATTTCATAAAACGACGTTCTACGTTTATTATCGTGACAAAATCGTCATATCCTTTGGAAAATAGTGGTGATAGACTGCATTAAAGTTCTCAAAATCTTTGAAACGTATAAATCATACGTATCGATGGAACCGACGACTGTCTAGTAATTTTCAATCGTTTATGGAACGTAGATGATGCGTAATGTAGTATAGCGGGCGTTATCGAAGAACGAATTGATGTCAGGCAAAGCAAAGCATCTTGGTACCGTTACGTTTCGATGTATGAGCTAGATGCCCGACCCAAAAGTCGGTCACAGTCATAGCCTAATGTAACAGCCCGTTTTCTTCTAAGACACCTCACGATCTTGGCTTCTCCTTCTCGTCCTATTACGTGCTGGCTACCTAACGAAACCCTCTCGCACATTCCAAGGTTCTTTGACCAACGTGATTAAATCGACATACCTGACCCGACCCATCTCGCCGGAACAGACACACCTGTATGATGAACGCTTGCGGCAGACGCATTAATAATACAATATATCCCTCTTACGGAAAAAAGTAGAACGAAATGGCGAATATATACGTATCTACTTTTTGTTTGTATTACAACCTGGAAAGAACGATACGAAGCAACAATCAATTAATGGAAAATAACACGGAGAATTTATCGAGTCTCTTCGAGGGAGACTCTTCTCCAGACTAATAGAGACTAATTTCTCTTCTTCTCTTGCGTTTGAATTTCTAAGATCTCGATAAAGATGCAAATTGAATTATCTACGAAACGTGGGAAACTAGAAGAAATATGGTTGAAATTAGAATATAAAAATGACGAGATCGACGAACGTTGTTATAGATGATGGTAACGCGTTTTTCTCGGAATATTTACTTTCTTCTTGGCAGTGGAGGTTGATGGCCGTAGCGAGTGAAAATCGACCGTAAAGTTATATACAAACCCGGCACCCTTGCTTTCGGGTCAGTCGGCCAGTTCCCTTGTCCAAGATGTTCTACGTGTTTGGTGTCCTTCCGCGTAGAAAATGTATGCTACCGGAAGTGTCGTCTGAGTCACAATCGTGAAAGAAAGTTACCGATTTCATTACGCACTTGTTGGAATTTCAGTCGTGGCTATATCAAGCGTACACGCTTGCGCGTACATGCCCACGCGAATTCGTACCATCGAAAGGATTTCACTGATGGTGATAATGTATTCCGGCAAATCTCGTGAAAGATCGATCGAGAACAACAAACTCGAACGATGCGTTTGAATTGTCAACGTTTCGTTGATACTGTTACGAGACACGGCTGTCGTGGTTATATCGGCAAGATCTGAAACCAATCTGAAACTCTGTACAGAAGTTACGAGACGTTTGTTGCAAACGTACATTTAGCAAGGAAATTAGTATACAGCACGGGCAGCTATTTCGAATGCGTAACAAGCGTTAAACACGATCCCATTAAATATTGCGGCTTGTCGATATATTTAGTACTTTGGAAACATCAGTCGAGATACGTTATCTTCCATACGCACTTTCAGATTAGTTTCAAATTTTGCCAGTATGATCATGATAATCGAGCCTCGTTACAGCGCTGGTGAAACTTCAACGTAATACATTCATAAAAAAAGTTTCTATCTGTAAACATACGAATAGTTTTGCGAGCTGCTGTAATTTCACTTGCCATGCCAATAATCGGCAGATTCTTTATCGTTTTGGATTATGTCGATTAAGGTCTTTAGTTCGATGGCCGATTTTTCGTTGAGACGTCGAGCTATGGCTTGAATGAAGCGATCGGAATACCGATGAGAACCAAGATGACAAGATCGGAAAAATCAGTGTAAGTCGTGTACACGCCGATGACCGGGGCTGACCTACTTGTATAGAAAACTGACCAGTCCGCCCACGTTGCGTTCGAACTCGAATCCAAGGTAGGTTCAATGTCGTCCTGCGACTCATATAGGTAGATAACTGCGCGTATACACAAGCGTGTACTTTACATGTGCTCGAATACATCGAAGAATATGTATATACAGGTTTAGCCCTGCCCATACCAGGTATTTGCGTACCGATCCGTTATTCGGCTGACACTCGGGGGAAATCCAAGAATCGTGGAAAGAAAACAACGTGCACGCGAAAAAAAAAAATTTGCACTCGTCGTTTGTAGTTGAGCCGTGCTATCCGCGTGACGGTGTACATATATCGTAGCTCGTGAAAATATTCAAACACTTGTAGAGCGTATAATAAATATATTATATGCGTTATACGAAACATTCTGAAGTTTCGTTAGCGCTGTAACGAGATACGACTATCGTGATTATGTGGGGAAAATTTGGAACGAACCTAAACATGTACATAGAAGCTGCGGGATATTTAGAGCAGGTGTGCATGTACTTTGCAGAAATCACGAGAGAATTTTAAACAGAAACATATTTTATTAAGACAACTATCCATACCGTATGTTAATCTTTTACGAAGTTTACGTTTCCAACTAATCGTAGCAAGTGTCTCAAATTTTACCAATTACAATCACGGCGATCGTGTCTCGTTGCAGTGCTAATGAAATTTCAAGGTGTGGCGTATAACGCGCATAATACACGCGTATACGTACGATTTCCCGATCAAATAATTTTGCGAGCCACTGTATAGTTCTAATGACGGATTGCAGAGCGAATACGAATTTTGGAATCGAAGCTCTTCGTTAAGGGTACGTTTAGGTTGAAGCTGCGGTAAACGATAAGAGCGGCGATGAGAGCGAAGCCTAGAAGCACGCGCAATTGTTTTACACGCATACGTGCATACATACATAAAATAATTGCGCGTATTTGTACGCTTCGCTCTCATCGCCGCTCTTATCGTTTATCGCAGCTCCAACGTGAACGTACCCTTAGGCGAATGAAAGAGCGTTGATCTTTGCAAGAGCGTTGATGATTTCTGTGTTGGAAGTCGGGGATATGTTGAGCAGTTTTGGAAGTGAAACGAACACTCGATGCGAGTTTCACTTCGTTTCCATATACCGGTTGAGAGGCGCGCGATATTTTCAATTTGAGAATAACTATGTTCGAAGTGACTTACTTCCTGGAATAAATTGTGGCACATAGATCGGGGAAGCGGTGACGGTATTCAACAGCACGTTGGCTAGGAAGAGGACGATCCAGGTTTTTCTTTCACGATCCCACATCTGGAAAAAGAACGGGTAAAAGAAGATGAATTCTAGATGAGCGCAAAGAACGAGTAACATGTAAAAAGTAAAAAGTGGTTAGCGCATTGACACGTCCGCCACAGTGTCACTCCTTTTACGAATTCCTGAGAAAATTCTCACAAAGTAGCGTAAGTGTAAGATTACTCTTATCCACTGATTGATCTACGCTTTTTAATATTTCACTATTTAGGATCTTGATATCAGTTTCAATTTAAAAATTGAACAAACACGATGTCGTAGATAAAATATCGTGCTGTTTGGCGGAAGTCGTAAATAGATATTAATAAATATGACGCTATAGTAACGCGATAAACTTGTATCACTTGCACAAATCACTCGGATAAGATATAATTGGGCACTGTATCAAAATTATTGCGAATTAGTTGGCACTAACTTTGGCTAATCGAACCGTCCAAGTAGAAAGAAAATACCGAAACGGTAGGTCGTTATAAAAATCAATGGAAAAGATGTTCGATTACGGGTTTGGGAAAAATATTTGAAAGATAAATGAAAAGTGATAATTACATAGCGAGAAAGAATGGAATTGGCGGAGTGAACGACCTTATGAGAACAGACATTCGTTTTCAGCAGGAGTACAATATTACGTGAAAGCAGCAATAACACGGAGGAACAAATTCTTGTATTTTCGCTGCCACGTTCAAGTACTTTCCATGTATTCTTGCTTTTTATCTGTCCCAACGATGTTAATGTCGTTCACGAGGCAGACACGACATCAAGCCGTGCTTACCCGATATTCATCGTGCAAGAACTAAGTTACAGTTATTCAGAAGCAAGAATTCGGCTGTAACGTTATATCCTGTCCGGTTGAATCACGGATCGCCTTAGACCCGCGTGTCGTCGAATCCATTCGAAAGAACGTGTCCTTCTTTCCGATTCTTCCACGATTTTTACGCCTTTGTATCGCCAGGCAAAAAAAGGACAAAAGTAATCGTAACGAAGAGGAAAAGAAACATGTTAGGTTGGAAGCGATAAAGATGTAATTTCTCGGTTTTGCTTGAAAATTCAAGTAATTCTCGTTTTCCTTCGAGTTGCCCGAAGAAATGCAATGATCTCATCCAGTGTGCACTCGCTCCTCCTCTTTGAGGAAGTGATAAAAACCGTTACAGTTACCCAGAGGCAGGAATTCGGGTGGATGAAGCAACAAATGTCTACGTGAGTTGTGTCGGCTTGTCGATGGTCAGGTTACTGGTTTTCCTGCTTCTGATTAGTTAGGCGACAGTTATCTTCCCCGTCTCGATTTGGAACAGAATATTCTTTTCTTTTTTTCTTCTTCTTCTTCTTCTTCTTCTTCTTCTTCCTCCTCCTCCTCCTCCTCTTTCTTTTCGTTTTTCTACGAGCCACCACTTTTGTAGAAAATCGTACAGGTTGTCGTAACGTTTCTTTGAGAAAACAAATAAGTAAATAACTTCCTGCCAAGACTACGAATAACGAACGTCGAGCAGATTATCGAGTCGATTACCAGAAATTATCGTCTCAAGTATTTAACGATCACTATTTGATAGTTATACGACGTGATCGGAAATGTTTGTTTCGTATTCCGTTCCATTTATAAGATACTGTGATACCGTACGCAATCATTGAAAAACAAATACCCGTGTCGTTGCTGCTGTTCTCTTGATTCCTCGTGTGTAATCAAATAATTTGATATACGTATTCCTGAAGACGAATACGATATCCCCCGGCGTTGAATCGCCAGGCGAATCAAACGAACATCGGTGTCGAATTTTCGTAATTAGAAGATTCGAGGACGAACGTGCACGCGTGTGCAACCGTGTCCCTATATAAAAAGCTTTTGTTGTAGCCTAGTACGTAAGTTGTAACGGTACAAGCCACTTTCATTTGTACGCACGTATCTAATACAAGACGCACATGTGGGTTGGCGCCGAAGTACGGTTCAGCGAAATAAAACAGCCATTTGGAAGCGAAAAAACGACCGTGTTAAGCCGAAATTCGTTAAAAGTACGATCGTAAATATTTTTTGGTTTGATCGATGGGCCTGTGTCCGAAGGAGCCAGGGTTGCCTATGTATACCCCGAGCAAGACATTTCAGCGCGAAAGAAAGTCGTTAATTGAATATACAGCAAGATTAACACAGATACGTTCCAAACTTTGTACAGCTATGTGGATTTTCGGACGGAATATTTTTGTCGATAGCTATTTGGGGTCGATTACTTTGAAAATAACTAATCACGGTATAACGTGATTTACGCGTCAGTCATCTCCGATCGCGAAGTGAAATTGTAATGGAAAACAAGTATTTAGGCTTGACCTTTATCGATTTTTTTTCACTTGATCTGCTCGTGAATGTCATACGAAACAAAGTGATATTATCGAGAGGATGACATTCATACTAAAACGTGGCGTTTGTGAAAGTTTGAATTCTGCTTAAAGAAACGAACGGTATTCGTGAACGACATACGGCTCGCATTGGCAAATCTCTGGCAGTTCTGCAATTTCTTTCGATCGGTTATCCGACGAACCGCCTTTCCCTTGACATTTTCTATTAAAACGTTCGAGATTAACCACGAAACAAATGATCGGAAATATTACACTCGGACGTAACGCACTCCGGGTGCAGATTATATCGTACAATTATCGCGTTCTTTCGATTACGATGGTAAATATTGCCGCAATATATCGCGGTGCTTTCTTTCCTTTTTCTTTCTTTTCTTTTTTTCTTTTCTTTTCTTTTCTTTTCTTTTCTTTTCTTTTCTTCTTTTCTCATTAAAACGAGATTCTATCCTGATGAAACGATAAGCTTACCTTTTCTAATGACGTCGAGCGACTGCAACGATGAACGCTACTTCGTCGTCAGATTTCGAGGGACATCATCCCCCCAGCAAGCTTAGAATTCTCACCCTGCCGAAATGCTTTCGTCGTTGTGTCGAACTTTGTACACCTTCGAAGAAAATTCACCCTTGAACCCAGGTCGAAGCGTAACAAAATTCGACCTGCTCACAACAGGTAGCACCAATCGAACTGGTTTGTCGGTGGTCTTTGCGTAGTTCACGACTTCTGGATCAACGATCCAGGTGCTCTCCGGTGCGCTCCGCATGCACGAATCCCAACGCGACGCATCGTTGTCCGTGAAGGCCCCACCATGACCGATAGAACGAAGCCAAGCTAAACTATAGGACAATTCCGCACGGTAGACCGTGCCAGGGTCGAGGATATTCCTCGTGTTGAGACTTTAGCACCGGCTCGAGGTGAGGTGGTGGCAATGACCGTTCTCCTCCGTTGCTCTTCTCCTTCTAAACGAACGATTGTCCTTCTTTCTCTACGAACGGCTACCTTCGTGCCTCCTCTTTTCGAGGGCCTGTTGGTTAATGCTCTTCTGGCCTTTTCATCGTCCCCACTTCGACCTGGTTGTCGTCGCGGGTCGCTGTATAACCAAGACGTGTAACCTCTTCTCGAGCGTTATCCTTGCCCCTTTTCGATCGTCCCTTCTTCCTGATTTCCACATGGAAATCTTCTTCCTCTTCTTCGATCTAATTCTACAAATTTGCAACTTATTATCTCCCCCCCCCCTTAAGATACATAGAATAGTTTCACGCACAACGATGACAACGTATGGTTTCGTAAATTGTCGATGGAATAGCGCGTCTAAGTAGTTGCTTTGATCGACGAACATTGCCGTTTGATTGATCGAACAGATCCTAGATCAGTTAAAGCGAAAAGTCGGGTATCAATTTATCAAGGATTAGAATTGGTAAATCGTATTCGTAATTACGGGATTATCATTGTAGGATTTGTATATCCTTCGCGACGACAATTCCTCGCGAAAGCTCATTGCCATTGCTTGGGACTTATCTCTAGACGGTAAGTCTTTCACCTGTTGGATCGACTGGCTTGTCGAGCGATAGTGGTCACAGCGCCCTCCGACATTTTTAATATTAGGTTGTCCCGAAAGTTTCTTTCCTTTCGCGAGGAAATAACAGATGCACAACCTCTTTTCGTTTTATATTATTTCATTGAATCATCTACGATGCATTTTGATCTATTTCTATTATTACGATCGTACATGATTCGACAAAAATAATATAACACAGAGAACGTGGTGCTACATTACTTCCTTACAAAACGAAAGAAACTTTTCGGACAACCTAATACATGTCTATTTAAGATGAAAAGATTGATAAATCGAGGGGTAGTTTCAAGTTTCAACAAAGGTATATTTCGCACGGCAGATCTCTTATCTGTTAAATTAATTTCTGTCACTTTCAATTTCTTATAAATTGTGATCCTTTACTTTATCGAACGTTATACCTATAGAAAACCGGTAATCAGCAGAGAATACATAGGATAGAAATTGTAAATCAATCGAACGATAACGCTTGGTTGCCGACAAATGTAAAATATAATCACCTAAGAGAGATAAGGATCCCTTTGGTTTCAACCGAATAAAGGTTTTTAACGCGTCAAGGAAATCTTTAGCGTAAGATACTTTCCTCGTTATTCTCATGTTTATGAAATTTTGTAATATGTTAGGTACAAAAATACGATTCGATCGAAAACTACTCGAGGAACGAAAGCAAGGGATTTAAAGTAAATTTACAAGAAACCCTTTTGCGACAGTTACAGCCAACTTTCGTACGATTGTGGTTGCAAATACGAAGAACGTGTCGGTCTTGGATTTTATCGGAAATTATGAACAAAAACATTTCGTCGAGAATATCGAAACGAGTATGATAACCTATTGAGAGACGCTATACCCCTGACTCGTAAAATCTAGTTAAGATCGACAAACACGAACATATGTCCTTACTCGTCGAATCGAGAGAAAAGTTATCGGAATGACATTTAATCTCTGGCTGTACGAGCTAATGCTCGTCGTTCACGATTATTTATAAAAGGTTTTGTGTTGTATCGATCGGCGAACTGCACGCTGAAATTCGAACGATCGAATCCCGAATAAAACGAATTCCCGAATGAAAAGATTTCGGGTACATGGAGAAAAGAGGCGAGACTCCGTGGCTTTACGCTTTGGCTGCAACGTCAATCAGCGGCCCACGTTTTACTAAATTTCCTTTAAATTTCTTTTAAATGATTAAAGCGAGATAAACTTCATGGACTATAGAAACCTTTCAACGTTGCGAATGACTTAAGCAACACCGTCAGAAAAAAGTGCGCGCACACAATATACATGATATTTTGCAACGATCGGATATCACGGTGTAGTACATATATATTTATGTATATGTAGTATACGTTTCGATGTATTACGATTGTCATGGCAAAATATAGAGAATTCGCGTGACAGTGAACGCGTTAACGAGAGCCTTCCGAGTAACTTTTATATCCTGGAATCCACGAAACCTGTAGGGAGTCGTTTTATTAACACAGTTTCTTTTCCCATGGACCGCGTACAACGATCCTGTGCGAGAACGTATCTACAATCTTTTGTAACGCGTCTATCGATATTCTCATCACGATTCAATCAAGCCGACGTACACGCGAGGAATATTACGCCAATATTAGATCCGTCATTTTTAGCGCGCGTGGCTCTCGAATCGTTATCGTCGTTCTTATGTTCCGGAAAGTCCTGTCTCGTGTTTAACGATCTTAAGATTGGCGAATGTATCGCGCGGATATTTTGTTTTTAAAGTTTCAACGGCGGATATCCGTTCGAGTTAGGAGAGCGTTGGGCGGATCACGTTTTACTTGAAATATAAAGTAGATCGGGGAAACGAGGGTGATTTCGTGAAAAGTTAAACGGCCGAATCCGGACAAAAATAATTCAGAGGCGATAGTAAATTGATAAACGTAAAATCAACGAGTCGATCAGAAGAGGAAACCACGGTGAATAAATCGAACGTTTTTACTTTAAAAAGGAGCGGCTATTTGTTAAAATTGTTATAAAGTTTTTTTGTCAAAAGAATACTCGCGAAAGTAATATCCGTCTTTACGTCCTACGGGGATAACTTGGTTGCGGGAACGTTTCATAAAATCCACGCAAGACTACATTACAATCTAATTACACTTTTACAGACAGTAGTTTTATTGCTCGCAGGCAAGGAACTGCTAGGAAAGGGCATTTATCGTAAAATACTACATACTATGAACGTAGACATCGCCTTTAGAAACGCGCTTCTTTTCTTCATCACATTTTTATCAGAGAATATATTGGAAAATGTCGTTTGACCGCAACATTTCCATAACGCGGGGAAAAGTAATTTATACGATTGACGTTAAACCGCGAATGATAAAAATTACAAAGGAATAATCGATACGCCAGAGGTCGTCCTCGTTGGAGTAAATCGATCTTTCAAATCGAATTATTAAGCATAATCCTTATACAAAGATCGGGAAAAAAAAGGATCGACGAAGGGATAGTGGGGAAAGTGACTGGTGGGGTTGAACCGCGTGGATTGGCTGCGCGATACGCGATTTGCCGCCGAGGGGGTGCGTCAGAGGGTGCGTTCCCAGGTATATATACTCCTGTCCTGCGGTGCGAGCGGCTGATCCGATTTCAACTTCTGAATATTCGAATAGGATACAGGAAGCCTTTTCGTCGCAACGGATTGATACTTCAACTAATCGGTGAGTAACAATAATTTACGATAAAACTTTTGAGCAATCGGTTACTGATCCCGCAAGCCTATCGTTCATGTTGCTTTCCTGTAGTTTACTTTGATTAATAAAATCGTTCTTATCGAACTCTGATCATCTATATCCTACAGTGGTATCTTATAATTGGAAAAATAATTAAAATTACCTTCGATACGTGGTTAGATCTAAGTTTCGACATAATTCACAAAATTCAGTGACTGATGTACATATATCTATTTCGACATTGATAAGATTTTTATACGTGATTACAGATTTAGCTTGCCTCCGAATAACAAAAGTTACGATTTAATTCTACAGGTATAAAACCATTGTTTTTATCAATTCGAAATAATTCATCGCATACTTATTATTGGCTATTGGAACGCGTGAGAGAGATAGACAACAAGCGCGAATCGTGTTCAGTGTTGTCCTCGTTGTTAAAAGACTCGAAACGTTTTACGACTAAAATTCGATAGTATTGACGAGATCTTGTAGAATGGACCTGTAATAGCCAAAATCAGCTAAGCTTAAAAGTAATATGTCGTGACAGATTCGATAACTCGTTGTTTCTGACGTTAACTCTTTATATTTGACGTGTTTGTGTCTTACCGTTGTTTGACGTCGCAATCGGTTTTACATATTGAATAAGAATTACCTTGTCGATTCGTGCCATTTTGCTTTTCATGAATATGAACTGTATGTTTCAATCAGATCGATGCAAATGAACTTATAGTTAAATTATTGTGCGTAGTTGCTCTCCTCTTGAACTTTCCAGTTAACAGGTTCCATTAATTAAGTTGTTCTTCGCATTCGTAAATCCCGTGACATTTAATGCGGCATAAAAAGTTAATGCATTTATAAAAAGACGGCATATGGAACATGCAGCGTATTAAATCTTGTATGAATATTCGTTCTTCTCTACAATCACTTTTGTTGCTGGATTATCAAGTTTACGAGAGTATCTTTTATGTAGCTAGTTTACTCCAAACGATGTGTATTCTTTTAAACCACAGACCTCTATAAAACGAAGAAATGGACGATTCGACGCCCCCTTTATAGCAAGCAATCAATCCATAGCACGAATTAAATCATAGATAAATCTCGCATATTATCGTTTTAATGGCTCGTAATTATCGCGTGATTAGTGTCGCAGCTTCTTTGTGATTCTCTTAAAATCATATTGTCCGTAAAAATCATTGCGCGAAAGACGCAGATTTGAGACGACGGTCAAGTCGGTCAAGACGGCCTAGTTTCGCGGGATTTTGAAAATTTCCGTAAATTACCGCGACACGATGTGACACGCTTGACTTTCGAGACACGATGCCTCGAATAAATTGATTCGTCGATCAATTGCATTTCAATATTAAATTTTAAACCATCGACGGCTCCCCGCGGAAATATTTCGATATCGACGAAGTTGTATGAAACGAACACGGTGCAACAGGTAACTCGACTTTGTGTTCAATTTCCATTTGCATTCGAACGTTCTGTATCATGTTATCCAGAATTGTTCGAAATTGCTTTTCACATTTCACGCTATGTTTTCGCGTATACTTAAATACCAATCGAGGGAATTTTAAGCTACAGTTGTACGGCTTGTTAAATCAAACAATCGAATGACATTTCCAATCACGATGTACGGTTAGAACGAATACGATTATTTATGCTTTCTGTGGAACAGACTTGAAATACGTGCGGCACAAGCTAAATGCTATACGAATGAATTAACAACGATGAGAAAACAAACCGATTCGTACGATTCCTTTGGAAATTATTCTACAGTTCATTTTATTGTATAATACAACGGTATTTGAATCGATAAAATAATGAAATATTCAGTAAGCTGTCAGACAAATTGAAAAATGAAATGCTTATTGAAACAGTTGTATTTGAAATATTAAGAGTATTATGAAACGGAAAAGTTTGAACAAGTGGATAATGTGAACATCGTATGGCTTATGTTTTATTACGTAATTAAGTATGCAATAAAATATCAAGAACTATCGTCTATACCGAGAAAAATTTCCTTTTTCCAGTAATCGGTGACTTTTAACGAGAAGAATGCAATCGTGTTCGAGCAGCATCTGCTTGTTTCTCGTTCTTTTTCTTCTTGGAACTGGCATTGTTCATGGCGAACCTGGACCGATGGCCAGACCAACTCGACCAGAAATATTTAGGAATCAGGAAGAATTAAGAAAATACCTCGATCATGTTAGTGATTTCTATTCCCTTAACGGGAAAGCGAGGTAACAATGTATTTTAACGTTGTCCGATATATTTTGCGAAACGCACTGAATGTTCGGTAACTGGCGGTACCTATAATCGAGCAAGAGGCGATTTCTCGTGAAAAAATAACCTGCTCGATACAGTGTGTATCAATTTTAAGTTTCGACTTGACAAACTTCTGTTTTTGATGTTTCATTGAATCAAAAGTACATTTCAGAAATAAAAGATGCAAGTGCACGATACGTTACAAGAATTGTATAATAATTTAGATCAAAGAGCATAACTGCATATGAAATATTATAGTCGACATTTTCAACAGTTTTCACGTTAATAAAATTAATTTTTCAAAATATACGTACAAGTCTATTCTTAATTACGAAATCATTTGAGTCAAATACAATAAAAAACTAATAACACAGATCGACAGGAAGTACGATGGTCGCAATGATAGTTGAATCACCTCTTTTGCTCGGTTGTATAACCTATTGTTTGACGCAATTAATTCGTATCGCGTTTACGGTAAACGTATAAGCGATTTATAAATTTTGATGTATATCGTAAGAACTTGAAACTTTTCCTTCGGACGTGATAATTGATAGTTCGAACATAAACGTGTATGTTTGTAGGAGATATGGTAAAGTTATTATAATATTATTATAATGCTTCTAATACGTGAATAGATATGGAAAAAGGGGAAGTGTTCTCTCCTCTGTACCGGACGTTAATTATGTTTGGGATTCGATGAAAGCAATCCTGGAGAATTCTCAACGTTCGCAGCAACCGAAAGAAAACCAGCAATTCGAAAAGAGGAAGCAAGAAGAGAGTGGATTCCTCGGTGAGCTGGAAAAGTATGGCCTTAAGAAGAGCACTTCGCGAATCGATTCTCCGCCTTTTCACGTATTAGACACAGTTGAAAAGTACTACGACGATGTGCAATAAAGTAATTTGCCTGTCTTATGCCCTCTTTACGACATATACGTCCCGTTACATTCGATTGTTTGCCAATTGCTCTATTTAAATCGCTTATCAATGTTATAATAAAAATAATTCTCTTTGTAAGCAAGTTCACGTCAATTTTCAATTGAAGGCAAAAAGTGCCTCCTCGAATTGAAAAGAAAAAAGGGAAAAAGATGACAACTACTCGTCTCGTTACGATTTGTGCGAAACAGCAAGTATTAATACGAAATAAACGACATTTTATTTGATATATTTTGGAATATTTTATTGTTAATTAAAATTTCACAACACATATATTTCAATTTCTCTATTATACTGAAATATAGATATTATGAAAGTTAACTATGAGAATTATATACAGAGTTAATTAATGTAGAACCATTTATATTATGCTCCTGCAATTTTAAGGGACGGGGTGTTTTTTTCTTATAAATTAAGTCGGTAACAAACTTAACAGAAAGATCTTTCTTTTACATTCATCTTACTTACAATGATAATTAGTTTTCAGGTCGCATTGATTGATTATAGGGTTGAAAACCAGATTTTCTGGACACCTTCTTACAGACGATTTTACTCCATCTTTACATACGTAATACTTATCGCAGTCTGTTTCATGCCCTATATTTGTCTCTCCACTTGATGGACAATTAGCTACTATTGGCGCATGAGTCGGATTAGTATTATTAGGCGGTGGAGTAGTTGGCGACGTGGTCGGTTTCGGTGTAGTAGTTGGCGACGTGGTCGGTTTCGGTGTAGTAGTTGGCGGCGTGGTCGGTTCCGGTGTAGTAGTTGGCGGCGTGGTCGGTTCCGGTGTAGTAGTTGGCGGCGTGGTCGGTTCCGGTGTAGTAGTTGGCGGCGTGGTCGGTTNTCGGTGGAGTGGTTGGAGGCATGGTCGGTTTCGGTGGAGTGGTTGGAGGCATGGTCGTTGGAGAAACGTCGTCGCATTTTCCTCCTGGATTTGGTACATTAAATGGCCAATCACAGACCTGCTCTTTTGGATTGAAGACCAAGCGATTTTGTCCACTGCCGATTCTCGGACAGCATAGTAGGCATGCCCGTTCTTTTAAGCATTTGTAATATTTATGACAATCCTTGAGATAAGGAATATGATGCGTGTAAGTCGCGTTTCCTTTACCAACGCATTCTTGCATTGGAGTACAGTCCTGAGATACTATTTCGGGACAATTTTCGTCCGCCGTCGCTATAGTGACAGCAATGAACAACAGATATAACACTGAAATTTATAAAAAGAAAACATTCTTGTAATTATGAAATTTTATCTTTAACTTACATCTTCAACTCTCGTTATTTATTAAGCATACATACATACACAAGTATTTTAGTTCGCCAGCTTTTAGAATAAAGTGCCTGTCGTTTTACTTAAACTACATCCTTTTGTCTCTTACTCTTACTATTGTACTAATGGGTAACGCTATCTTCTTTATGAGCTTTTTCTTACGAGAAATTGTTAAAAATATTCGAGTTACTTACCCTTCATTCTGTATAATAAAACGAAGTTACCATTTCTTATCTCCAGAAAACTGACAAATTTAATCTATGCGAATCGACTTTTATAATGGACTGAATCTTATCATTAACATATCATTTATCTTATCGCTGCCAATACGTACATCCTTATTTAACTTGGGATCAGTTTACCAAAGTTTTACTTGATCATCATTATTCTACCATTTCCTTTATATCTGGAGTTTGATATATAAAACCAATAATTATATAGGTACAACGAATTTGGCAAATTGAAAGTTTCGCTTTAATGTGTCACGTTATATAATAAAAGTACTGTTTTACTTATAGCATAAGAGAAACAACGTAACTCGATAACCTTAAATATCTCACGTATTTTTGATAAATAGGGAAAAATGCCAAAGAAAACATTATTTGTTCGAAAGGGAAAAGTATTGTAACGAACAGAAAATTTTTCCCAATTTTTCAAAATTATCAAGATCATCTCGCTATTCATCGTGCTTCTTCAAAATAAGGTTATATATGGTTATAATTATGGCGTAATACTCAAAGTCAATTAAATAACCTACTAATAACATGATTTCTACTCTCTTTCTATTAAGATTTCGAATCTTGAATACGATTGATCAAAATAGAAAACGACGAAATAACTCTAATAGAAAGATAAATTATTCTATTTCATTATTCGTATTTCATTATTTTATTATTCCTAAACATTGGGAAATTTTTTAGACTGAACGTTGCGTGAAAATAATGTATTGGGTCACACGATTGATATTGATTTTTATTGATGATAACACGAAAGTTGTGTCGAAACATACAACAATTTGACGTTCATTGTGCATTCATGCATAGAACAATGGAAGTTCTGTTTTAAGCTACAGAATATACAAATTCCATCGTTAAAATCGATTTCGAGTCGATTTCTTATAATATTGTTTTGAAATTGATTTAGCCACATCAGTCGATAAAATTGACTCTAAGCGATTGTGGACAGCAAAAATCCGTCAATGAAATTACGTGAAGTAGTTTTTTTATAAAAAATTTTTATACTTACACTTTTGACAACTTTAGATTTTGATAAAAAGAACTAAATATCAACAAATGTTTTAATAAAATGTAATATGCGCAACTTACGCCAAACAGATACATCGCGTAATATACACGATCTAGGGATATTTATTCTTTATTACAGTAATATGTAGGAAATTCGGTAGAATATTTTAAAATTAGCTATAAAACCAATTATGATTTATCTCATAACCCTCATAGCCTACACCTCTATTGGAGAAACGATGAGTTTCATCGAAAACTAAAATATATTCGAAGATAAAAGTACTTTGCAATAAAGTTATCGTGTTTTAATTGAATCGTAATCTAATTTTGAATTAGTTCTTTTTAATCGAATCGATTCACGTATCCGTACATTTCGTACATCGTTACTTTTATCAATTTATATTCTATCATAGTGTTGCGATCCACATCATGAACATTAATATGTCTACGTCACGAATACGAATATAATGTATTAAGTGAAAATATATTTATAATTTTAATATCATATTTCACAAATGATTGACTTAGGATTGTAAAGCAACCGAGATCGTGTCAACGAAAATTGTTAGATGTCGTTTAAACCTTGAAAAGCGTGCAAAATTTGGTATCGCGGTATCATTCGTGCAATGACGCTGAACTGAAAGACGAAAGGATTGGAATTCCGGAATATAAAAGATGTATTTTGTCGACGATGTACGTTTCGATATTCAACTTTGAACTATGTACTATGCGTATCTATCGGTAAAGGAAATTAAATTAATATCGATTAGACGTATATTTCATATGTTGTATAATCTACGCATCTTATTTTGCGTATTTTACTTCTGTTAATATAAATTGCATTGCCATATTTATCGGTGGTCGGTTTTCAAATTATTTTCTTCGTTTTTATCGCTCCATAGATACAGCCCAATTTGATTATTCGACCCTGCTCTCGAGTATGCCGGATAATAGGAATTCTACCGTATCTACATCTGGGAGATATTACGTCGATACGAAAATCATTTAACGCATAGCATACAATGTAATATCGAACAACTTTTATTTCCATCGAATGTTTTACAATTCGATCTTTTATATTTCACATGGTACCATTAATTTACGTTTTCTTTGTATGTAGGTACTACATTTATGGTAACGTTTTTGGTAATAAGTCGCACTTTTACAACATGAAATAGTGACAGTATACCTATAAGTATGAATGATAATTAAATGATGTCATTTTATTACTAATTTAATTGTTTACAGCAAATTTGCAACGTGTGGTGAAATTCAATGCAACCGTCCTAAAAGATTTCATAAATTAAATAAAATATAAGGGCAGCAGTACGTTTCAACAGGGCAGAATTGTAATATGCTGGAATTCAGAGATACTCGATGAAGGTTGTGCAACGAATCAAGTACCTTAGAGATTATTCTAGCAATTCATTTCTTTCTCATTCTGCGATTCATTTTCTAGCTTTTAAAGAAAATTATTGACAAATGGTATGTCCGACCAAGAAGTTTCGTTTTCTGGTATGTCGTAGTTGCTAAAATTTAAAGATACACAGGTCTGACTTTGACTGTCATACCGATGATTTGCAGGGCATATGACGATATAAGGAGCTCCCATTGAACATATGCAGTATTTGTCGGGATCATGGTGTGGTATACGGATTTTCGGACTAGAAGAAGTCTGCTCTGGACAGTGCTCTGTACAGCCATAGACCAATGTAACATTCGAATATTCATAATAACAATGAGGTTCATCCTGCACACACCGTCCGAGTACATAATCAAACATTAATCCAGTACTGCATTCTGCGCGATATTTCACTTCCCCCTCGCATTTATAGTAAAGGTTACAATCACAATTATGGGGTACAGCACCGATAATACCGGTACAATCAGTTACGGACCGGCAGTCCGACGGTAATTTTACGTTTTCAGGCCAGGCACATTCTCCTGATACACTATCGTAGTACAGACCTTCGGCGCATTTCTCGACAAATACGTTCCTACCGCTGCATCTACAATATTTTTGACAATCACCTGCGTAACTACTTGTGTTGTACCTGGTCGCACAGATTCCGCAATTCTTAATCTCTTTACATGCTAGTTTCGTATAACAGTGAGCATGTCCCCTATCAACGCATTTTTCTTCTGTATAGTCAAAGTATTTTCCGTCTTCACACAATACAAGATATTTCGCATTGCCTGAGCATTTATAATATCTGTCACAGTAACAATGATGAGGAACATTCTGAGAACCGAAACTACAATCGGTTGGGTCACAGTTCGCCGGCAGGTTACTTACTGTTTCTGGCCACATGCAGGATTGTGTATGCCGGTCGTAAAACTTATGGAGAGGACACGTTTCAACTGTGGTAGTTCCTTGACTGCAGCTACAATACTTGTTGCATTCCTTGTGGGGCAACCGGCTAATGCCTGACGAACATGTGCCTTCGCAATCGGTATTTTGACGGGTGTAACAATGAGCAATGCCTTTTGGCTCGCATTTTAAGTCTATCCAATCGAACTCGAAGCCTGATGGACATTTGAACCATTGATCTTGTTGATTGTGACATTCGTAATATTGATCGCATTGACACTCGTGATGCCGTCGCTTTCCTTCGCTGCAACCAGGCTTGGGCGTGGTCGTGGTCGTGGTCGTGGTCGTGGTCGTGGTCGTGGTCGTGGTCGTGGACGTGGTCGTCGTGGGTGTGCAATGTACATTACTTTGATAATCACAAATCTGATTTATAGGGTCGAATACTAGATTCGAAGGACATTGCCTTACTATTTTCCGTCCATTTACACATGCGTAATAGAGATTACAGTTTTCTGGGTAAGCAAACCGAGGAATACAATTATTGCAATTATTACACGGAATACATTCATTGTCTGTGTGTCCAGGTGTCGTAGGGGAAGGTACATCACCACCGCTATTACCGCCGCAGCCGGGAACGTTTTTAGGTAGATCGCACACTTCGAATAGTGGATTGTAGACATATCCTTCATAACACTTGCGAAGACACTTGCGACCCTTATAGCACTCGTAATATAACTCGCAATTGCCTCCAACAGGGTAGCGAGCATTGCTATTGAACGAACAGTCAGATGAATTAAAACAATTGAAATCTGACGAAATGCGGTCATCAAACTTTTGATTTTTACATATGGCAACAGGCGGCAAATCGCAAACATTTCTAATATAATCATATATCATGCCTTCAGGGCATTCTTCAAGAAACTTATTTCCGTCTTCGCAAGAGTAATACTTGGTGCAAGAGCATTCGTGTGCCAAGAATGCATATCCCTCTGGTGGACAATCGACGAGATCTTTTTCCTCCGCTGCATGAGGTAGAAGGTTGGTTTGTTTCAAGAAGTTCGACGAACACTGGCTACTCGGAGGCCAGCTACATATACCCTTGGTTTCGTCAAAAGACAATCCATCCTCGCAATTTTTCTCTACTTTAACGCCATCCACGCATTCGTAATACAAACCGCAATTCGTCTCATGAGAAATTTTCTTAGTACCGGTTGCAGGACAGTGGACATTAGACANCACATTGTCTACGTTCATTGTCGAATACATGGCCCGATGGGCACCGTCTTACAGCATGTTGTCCATCGACACATTCGTAATACAGCGATTGGTCATGGCAATCACAATCGTGCGGAAGAAGTACAGGCTCCAACAATTTACCCGTTGGACACGAATCATACACTTTGCACTTGGCCGCATCCTTGTGTACACATTCTAAGGAATCAGAACAGAATAGCTGTTCCTCGTCACACGCTTTTAAGACTTTTTCCCCGTTCTCGCATTTGTAATATAGACTGCAGTCGGTGGGATGAGGTTGTATGAATTCGTCCGTCGAACAGTCCGGTGCTCTCGACGCGCAATTTGCCTCCCATGGGACAGTACAATTTTGAAGTTCGGGGTCAAAATGTAGCTTCTGTCCCCGGCCAAATTCTGGACAATCCGCGAGTTGTTTCTGTCCATTGGAACACGTGTAAAACTTGGTACAATCGTGTTCGTGAGCGAGCTGCACGGAGTTGTCCGAAGATTCTGGACATTTCGTTGGAATTTCGGCGAAGGCGTTCCTCGTCACTGCCATAACGGCAATGACTAGTAATAATAGATCTGAAATAGAAGAAAATATCGAATCTGTCATTCTGTATGTCAGTTCTATTCTGCGTGTCACGAAGAAAAAATAAATTTTTGTCTAAGTGGAAAGTAATGATCTCGGCATCAGAAAAAAATTTTTCCAAAAAATTTAGCGATGAATTTGATGATTTCAATTTTTAAGTTGCTGATTACAAATGACCATTATATGCGAGTAATATTTTTTGACTATCATCATCAGTGACGAACTAAAACGGACTTCGTCATTGTTGATGATTATTGGCGATCAAAGGATTTTCCTCGTCGTTAATAGTTATGGGTGACTAAAATCAATATTGAACGTCGATAAATGCATAGACGATGCAGCGTTAAATATAAGAGTGCTAAGTATAACAATTAACAGAATAGAAATCTTCGATAGTGGTTACCAATAAGCAAAANTATCTTCATCTACGATGTGTACGATGTGTACCAGTAATCAAAACATTTATTTCGTTCTCCATATTCCCCCAAAGAATATACATGTAAGATATACGATATAAAGTAAATGCCAAAATAAAGTAAAATCTGAAAACAACATACGTGGTTACAAACTATATCTCAAGTAAAATTACTCACCTCTCATTCCAGAAGACTTATTTCTCGCAGTTGAAGAATAACACACCCTCCACTGGTCGGCTTTGGGAAAGGGACTGACATTACCAAATTGTGAGATTTGACTTTTATAGCAAACTTATCGCCCTATCTGCATATCTTGCTACTTTGTACAGGGCGATACAATCATTTAACAATAGAAATTTAGATTACTTTCAAGCGATAATTCTCGCTATTATTTTACTCATTATTTTAGATTTATCACTCTGATTTAAATTGGCTTATCGCTTTGCATTTCGCCTATTTATGATACGATAGAAGGAATTAGTGCTTAATAACCTCTTACTACAGACGCAGAAAATTTATTATATACATAGATATATGCATAGGAGGACTGCGAACGCAAACTGATCAAAGTCTTGAGAACGTCGAGAAATTCGAAGCAAGCGATCCTGTATGACAATTTCAATGAGACAAGTAGTAGACTACTCTTAGAGGAGTATCGTCGAAAGAAGTAACAGATAACGAACAACTATAACACATATATAGCATAAACAGGATCACGCTTTACGTATCTAAGGGAATCGAATTATTCGATTAGACTTTATAACGTACTGACGGAGATTTAGCACGAAAGTTCTTAAAATTCTTATGCTATTACACGATGATATAAATAACATGATTAGATTGTAATATAATTTTACCGATCAAATCATACATATCTGCAATCATAAATCGGAAATAAGTTATTCACTGCGCCGATTTCGTATATTTATCGTAAATCATGTAGCACGATAATGCCAATAGACGGCTTTTTGTATGAATAATAATAATTACTTAAATATCTTCTAGTTTCATTCGTATATCTTTCCAAGGTTTAGTCGTCGAAACTTTTTATGATTCTCGAAAAATGCGATTATGTATATCTACATATTTCAACGACGATGATTATCTTAGACAACGGTATCAGGAAAGGGAAATTCAATCGAAATTTCTAAAAATAAAATATGCATTTTACAGCATTTTCATTCAATGAAAAATTCGAGTATGTTATTCTTTTTCCGGTTACGTGTGACTAAGAAAATGTGGATTTACTGATTCAACAGGCGATGCCGTTCAAGATATTCAGATATTCCACGCCAACTGAACTAGTATCGTTCAATCATAACTATGATAATAATTTTTATCGCAAATGACTTCTAGCACATTAAATACAAAGATGCGCCGATTAAATATTTCCTAAACAGAATGACGAAACGAATTACTAGCAACAAAATGTAACATTTTTTTAAGAACATTGCAATTTTCCGTTGCAACGTATGATTTAATTTTTTCCTTCACTCGTTGCACATCATTTGCTATAAATTTTGGCGCGTTGAATTTAAATCCGGTCCAGACCTTGCCAAATTTCATTTGCAATGAAAATAAGAAACAGCTGTTTGAAATAATTTATTCCGGGTCTTTGTTTTCACTATTATTATTACTCGAAAATAAAAATGTTATCGATTCATGTGAAATAATAGCAACTTCGAACAGTGAATTGCATTTAACAAGTGATTGACTTAGGACTGTAAAGCCACCGAGATCATGTCAACGAAAACTGTTAGATGGCGTTTAAACCCTGAAAACTGTGTAAAATTTCGACTTAAGGTATCATTCGTACAATTACGCGCAACTGAAAGACGAAAGAATTGGAATTCGCGAATAGAAATCAAAGATGCATTTTGTCGACGATGTACGTTTCGATATTCAACTTTGAACTGCGTACTATGCGTATCTATCGGTAAAGGAAATTAAATTAATATCGATTACTTCTGTTAATATAAATTGCATTGCCATATTTATCGGTGGTCGGTTTTCAAATTATTTTCTTCGCTTTTATCGCTCCATAGATACAGCCCAATTTGATTATGCGACCCCCCTCGCGAGTATGCCGGATAATAAGAATTCTACCGTATCTACATCTGGGAGATATTACGTCGATACGAAAATCATTTAACGCATAGCATACAATGTAATATCGAACAACTTTTATATCCATCGAATGTTTTACAATTCGATCTTTTATGTTTCACATAGTTTTTTTATTTACGTTTGCTATGTACGTGGCTATTGCATTTATGGTAATGTTTTTGGTAATAAGCCGCACTTTTGCAAAATAAAATACTGACAATATGCATAGCGATGTACCGAATGTAATTAATTTAATATCGTTTCATGGCATGTATACATATAAGTATGAATGCTAATTAAATGATGTCATTTATTATTGCTTTTATTGTTTGCAGCAAATTTGAGATGTGTGGTCAAATTAAATGCAGTCGTCCTAAAAAATTCCATAAGATACACAAAATATAGGAGCGGCATTACTTTTCAACATTACAGTATTGTAATGTGCTGGTATTCCATGATACTCGATGAAGGTTATGCAACGAATCAAGTACCTTAGAGATTATTCTAGCAATTCATTTCTTTCTCATTCTACGATTCACTTTCTAGCTTTTGAGGAATATTATTTACAAATGCTATTTTCGATCAAAAAGTTTTGTTTGCCAGTAAGTTGCAGTTGGAACAACGAGCATCTTTATTCAAAAAGCTTCCGAGTACATAATCAAACTTTAATCCAGTATGGCAATCCTCGCGATGTTGTGGGTCATCCGTCGTATTCCTAGTAAAGTGTACATTTACAATTATGAGTTACAACACTGCTATTACCGCTACTATCAGTTAGAGAAGGGCAGCTGCACGATAAATTTAAGTTTTGAGGCACGTTCTCCCGATGTTATATCGTAGTACAGACCGCTGGCACATTGCTAGGAAAATATGTTCCTACCGCTGCATCTACAATATTTTTGACAATATTCTGTGTAACAGCCTGTGTTGTACCAGCTCCCATAAATTTCTCATGCGTTCTTATAGCAGTGAGCGTATCTGCTATCATCGCATACTTCGCGTACATAGTCGAAGTATTCTCCCTGTTCACAGTATGCAATATATTTTGTATCGCCTGAGCATCTATAATATTTGTCACAGTGACATTCATGAGGAACTTTCTGATAGCCCAAACTACAATCGGTTGGGTCACAGTTCGCCGGCAAGTTACGTATGCTTTCTGGCGATTTGCAGCCTCCTGTGTTCCGATCGTACATCATATGGTCAGTACACGTTTCAACCGTGGTAGTTCCCTGATTGCATATACAAAACTTGTTGCACTGCTTGTGGGGCAACCGGCTAATGCCTGACGAACATGTGCCTTCGCAATCGTTGGTTTCAGAGGGCTGACAGCGAGCACTGCCTTCTGGCTCACATTGCAAATCTAGCCAATCAAATTTGTAGCCTGTGGGACATTTCTTCCATAGGTAATTTCCGTTGTGACATTCGTAATATGCATAGCAGTTACAATCGTGAGGCTGTCGATTTCCATCGATGCAATTGAACGGGCGCCATGTCGTAGTCGTAGTGGTAGACGGGCGCCATGTCGTAGTCGTCGTGGTAGGCGGGCGCCATGTCGTAGTCGTGGTGGTAGATCTACCATCGTGGCAGTTGGGTACGTTCCTGGGTATATCGCAAGATTCGATCATTGGATTGAAGACGTACCCCTCAAAACACGACAAACGACATTTGCGACCGTTGTGGCAATCGTAAAATAACTTACAGTCGCTTTCATGAGGGTAGCGAAAGTGGCCATGGGAAGGACAGTCGGATGAAGTTTGACAATTTGAATCTTGAAAATCGTCGTTAACATACAATAGATTTTTACTTACGCGGGCATGCTGCAAATCGCAAACTTTTCTAACATTATCGTATATCATGCCTTCAGGGCATTTGCCAACAAACTTATTTCCGTCTTCGCAAGAGTAATACTTGGTGCAAGAGCATTCGTGTGCTAAGAATGTATATCCCTCTGGTGGACAATCGACGAGATCTTTTTCCTCCGCTGCATGAGGTAGAAGGTATGTAGTCAGGTTGGTTTGTTTCAAGAAGTTCGACGAACACTGGCTACTCGGAGGCCAGCTACATATACCCTTGGTTTCGTCAAAAGACAATCCATCCTCGCAATTTTTCTCTACTTTAACGCCATCCACGCATTCGTAATACAAACCGCAATTCGTCTCATGAGAAATTTTCTTAGTACCGGTTGCAGGACAGTGGACATTAGACA